>CM062635.1:36128767-36866267 GCA_025617555.3 Puccinia polysora | reverse complement strand
GTGGGACTAGTATTGAATAATAGTTTGAGATACGGTTTGAACCACTGAAAGGCTCTTCCCTCTAAGAAGGAAGATGCATACATAACTTTATGTCTATCAGAGGGGAAGTTATTGGGATTATTTCAGAAGATGATTTTACAGGGCTATAGGTAGGATCTAAGTTTATGGGAGTGTTTCCCCATAAAGTGGTCAGGCCTTTTCATGAGTGCAGAAGCTGGGACTGCTAGGACCAGATTGCAAGGCATTCTGGTTTAGCTCCTGGATCAAGTTCAAGAGAAGGGTCAAAGCTTTGGTCTTGGGAGAACTAGTGCAAACCCTTGACCTACTGCGGTTCAAGGTTTCATGGAAGGAATGCTTTTAATCTTTGATTTCCTCAAGAGGTTCCTACAGAGCTTCCCTTTGAGGAGCAAGGATATTGTCAAGAGGTTCAACTAAAGGAGATTTGGAAGAAGGAACTGTGTCCATAGGTTGTCGGGCCTGCAAAGCGCTGGATCTCCCTACCCAATGAATATTATTATTATAAGGGTTCAGGGAAGCCTTCCTGGTTGAGCAAGTATGTGAAATTTTAAAGAAAATCTATTATAGGTGGGCAAACTATGATAGAGGAGTTGAGTTAGTTAATTTTCTGTCACACAACCACCCCACTTATTATGAGGAAATCTTAGATGATTGTGAGTCCAAATGAAGAGATTGAGTGCAAGGGACTAAGTGTGAGGTAGCAAGGCTACCAGCAAAGTGTGAAATTTGATTTGATGAATCAACAAACAATGAGAGGGATGAGGTGTTCTGATGGAAGGGAACCAAATCCAAGTCTGATGTGAAGACTGGATTTATCAAGATGCAAGAAGGTATGAAATTAACTAACCGGGGAGACAATCTTCAGACAGGTCACACAGACTTTATAAGTTTATCCAAAGGTGACTAGATAAAACCTGATGGATTTCAAAATACAGCTAGGAAGCAATGAGGCAATGAATGACAGGAAAAGAATGGGAAAATGAAATAACAGTACAATTGTTTCCAAGGTTGTAGGGTGGGTGCAATACAATAGAATATGAGTTCACAAAGACGTAATGGATGAGACAGGAAGGAATGACACATGAGAACAATACAAATATGAAGATATACTTTATGCAGGTTAAGGGACTAGTCCATTTGCAAACTATACAGTTGATTTGGCTGTCTAGACATGAGTGCAAGTTAGTGTCAGTGCATGATCATTAATGGAAGTCTGAGGGCTGAGATACCCAGGATGAAAGATAAAAGCTTGAATGGATGGTTGATTGGTATCAGATTTAACTTCAAAGATTTTCAAGTATATACTGAGTTTCCAAGATTGGAAGGTTGTTCTGCAAGCCAAAGGTGGTAAGCGGATGGCACCATTGATGTTGTGCTTTTTTTATGTGTCACACTTATGGACTGAGGAAGATGGTACTGAGGAAAAGGATATGTCAAAGTGAAGAAGATGATGACTCTTAACCTTGGAGCGTGACACTTGGCCTCTACTTGTGGGGATGGGGCCTACCATGTTTTTGGCAGGGTGAAAATTCTGATCAACACTTTCCTGGTTTCCCCTGCATCCTTTGCTTGTGCCCGCATCTGCTTCATGGCAGAGAGCTGGCCAGGTTCCAAAGAAACCTGCTTTCTCATTGGGGAAATGTAGGTCAATCCTGCAGGGGAAAACAGTGCTTTGTTTTTGTCATTTGTTAGGTTGTCACACTCAAATTTCTAGTTCCAATTGTCCCCAAAATTGCTGCAGATGCAAGTTGTGAACCCACTGGGCAGCTCTCCAGGAGGCTGAAATCTCTCTGCCATGTGAGGTGGTGTTGCAAGAAGTGCATCTGATTCAGTAAAATCTGCAGATCCTTCAAGATTTCCAAGTCTTTGCTTGCCATTGGGGCCCCTTCTGGCTGATTTGCTCAAGTGCATCCAGACATTGACAGACCTGGGGCCACTGCCAAGGCTGGAAACTGCTTGGTTGCTGATTTGTGTGGCCCTTCTGGAAATAACTTTTCTGTTGCCTTGATGAGATTTTCTAAATCAATTTTTCTCTCCACCTCCCAAAGGATGATCCCCAGATCAGGAGGGAGCGCAATGCTCCCGTCCAACAACCTTTTAACCTGGCAATGATTGCACAGTTATTGTTGCACCGGCTCCCAAAGCTGAGGCCCAAGCCCACCTAGGAATTCTCTCTTCATTGCCCCCATCTGACCCAAGACCACCTTCTTCTTCCCTAGGTTTTGGTATACCTGGTTGAATGTTGCCATGTACTTCATCAGTCCCACTTGTGTCCCAACTCCCCATAGGCTTGCCTATGAAGTTTCTTTCCCAGAAACAGGGCTTGCACCTCCCCCACCATGTCAGGATCTCCCCCATCAATTTTGGCCAGTTGAGAATCTTGTACCCTTCCATCTCTACAACATCCCAGAGCTTCTCTTTGTCTTCAATGAAGAGAACAACAAAGCAGGCCCTATCTGGTTCCAAGGTGCCCTCAGCTTGGATAATAACCTCATACTTCAAGATGAACCTTTCCAAATCTGCAGTGTTGAACCAAATGTGGGGGGTAGTTGTGTGGCCTTATGCAAACCAACCAAGGGGAATCCCTGTCTTCAGAAAAAGGGGGAGGATCAAAGGTTGTCCTAGGACCTCAAGCCAAATCTGGTAGAGGAGGAGGTTTTGGGGCATTGATCCCTGAGTGAACCAGAAGAGAAGTTGGTGGGGTGTTGGACCCAGGGATGGTTGTTGGAAGCATTCCACCATTTTGCTTTGAGAGACTAGGATAGAATTGTTATTTCCCCACCAAACCCCCAGATGTGCAGACAAGAGGTGGATACCCCTTAAAGTTTTCCTCAGTTTTGGAATTTATTGGTCCCAAGTGTCTGTAAGGAGTTGAGTGGGCCTTCCACCAACAAAGAGAGAGAGAGAGAGAGAGAGAGAGAGAGAGAGAGAGAGAGCATGAGTTCCTTCCTTCCTCCCAAACCTGGTGGTCTGAGGTATGATGCCCCTCCCTACAACCCAGAGTCAAGAGCAAGGTTTTAAGTCCTCCCTCTCAACCCTAACCAAGTTAAAAATGCAACTATAACCCAACAAATACAAGAAGAAAACCCCACAACAGAAAAACCCTAACCCAACCCTACCCCATCCTCCAACACTTGCCTGCCTTTACGTCCCTCTCATGCACCCCCCCCCCCCTGCGCCATCTTTGAATATCTGGAGTTTGCAAACCAGTCCCTGCTCATGCTCACAAGTACCCCCTGTTCCCCCCTTGTAACCCACCACACTTGATTGCTGAGCCAGCTGAGCCGCTGCTGCTGAGCTTGCAGGTGCTACTGCTGAGCCACTGTGCTCTGTAATACTGAGCCCACTCTTGCCCAATGCTGAGCCAGTTCATTCCCAATGCTGAGTAGGCAGCCTGCAATGCAGTTCCTGGTCTGTGGCTATAGAATGCCACTCCAACGGTATAGTCCTTATAAGGTAATCTGGTGGTGACTAGATACAACCTGATGGAAAGTTGTCTACAGCTAGAAAGCAAAGGTGCAATGAATGACAGGAACAGAATGGGAACATGAAGGGGACTGTGCAATTTTTTCTGAGGTCATAGTGCAGGTGTGATACATGAGCACAATGGGTGAGACATGGAAGGAATGACAAGTGAAGACAAGGTGAATGAATAGGTGTGATCATGCTGGCAAGGGAGCTAGTCCATGGGCAGAACAATAGAGTTAGTGTGGCTATCTAGGCATGGTTACAAGCTAGTTTAGATGTGTGACTGAGGATGGAAGTCAGAGGGCTAGAGACACCCAGGGGTAGGAGAGCAAAGCTTGAATGGATGGTTGACCAGATCAGAGTTAACTGCCAAGATTTGCAAGGATAGACTGAGTTGCCAAGATCAGAAGGTTGTTTAGGCAAGCCAGAGGTAGTCAGCAGAAGGCACCATTGATGTTGTACTTTACCTGCGTCACACTTAGGGACTGAGGTAGATGGTGCTGAGGAAATGGATGTGTCAAAGTGATGAGGACAATAACCCTTAACCTCAGAGCATGGCAGGAAGGAAGTTTCTCAATCTCCCTCTTTCTATCATTCTCACTCTCCCCCTCCTAGCTTGCTGGTTGAACAGCACACTCAGCTCCTTACAGACACAAGGGCCCAATCACTTCCAAACCTTAGGACAACTTCAGGGGTATTCACCTCTTGTGTCCACAACACTCTCAGAATTTAATTGCAGGCAAGATTGCTAAAGTCCATGGTATTGTTGTTGCTCTCTCACCTCTAAGAATTTCTATTTAAACCCCTGTCTCCTCTACCATTGTTGTGTCCCTTGGAGGACCTGAAAGGACTGTTTTCTTACCATCAGCTCACATCAATTTGTCTTGCATTTGATCATTACTCTTCATTTGTCTCAATCAGTTCTCCCTGACACTATCTCACCGTTGTAAACATTCTGTTGCCCACCATGTGTTGCTCTGTTTGCGTTTGCCTTTCTCTAGGTAAGTTGTATGATTCCTTTCTGCATTGTTGATGTGTCTTCTCAATTGCAATCTCACGCTTTCTATCGCCTGCAACTTTCACAGATATAGCAGATTGGAGCTGGGATGATCATCTACTCATGGCTTTTTTTTGGAAGATGGGGTCTTGGAGGTATGACTGGAGTAGCCCATCGTTCCAACCAATCGGTTGGCTTTTTTCAGTCCATCTTGTAAATGAAAAGAGCGGGAGGTCGAAAGGATGGATCAAGAGGAGTTTCGTACGTCAACTAAAAATAAAGTAAGAGATTGAAAGACTTGAAGGGTGATGGGATCTTGAATTCAACGCGATTGACGTGATCTTTTGGGTAAGCATGACTGACTGAAAAGAGACCAAGATGAACAAAACAAAGAAAGAGGAGATAGGGGATCCGGATAGGAGTGAGCCATACACGTCTTTCAATCCGTCACCGAGAACGAGGGGGTGGTTCGCAGAGATGTTTCCTGCTATGGATTACACGGAATCCGATCAGATTATTGGTAGGTTTGCTTTCAGAAGTTGAGCGATGATCACTGATTTCAAAAATTGACAACAAGTAGTGTGCGAGTGACTTCGATTTTTCTTCCCTTTCATTCGTTCAATTTCAACGCCGATCGTTTCTGGTTTAAACTCATGCTTTTTTTTTCATAATCGTGAGAATTCATTCGTGAGACTAACATTTAGGATGGCTTGGCTCGGGTCGACCTAATTGATCATCTTCATCGTGGCTTCGAATGCCGCGAACGTGGCACCATTGACGAGTGGAGATCTATGAAAAATGTTCCGATTGTTTTTGACAGTTCAGGTCGTGAGGAGCCCACCGATTTCACGCGGTAGGATCGAAAGGCGCGATGTTGGAGCAAAAAAAGAAGCGGGGTGGGGGCTAAGAATTTCGACAAAGACAGGGAGCGGCAAGATCTCTTGGAAGCGACAAACCTGATCAACGTCGGAGTTAGGCCTCTCAAAAATCCTTTGAATCCTTCGAACCGGTAAATCTTCTTCATACAGTCGATCATCCCAAAATATTTCCGGGAGGTTGATTGCGATGGTAATGCGTCCGTTTGAATCCGCGTTTTGATTTGGTCTTAGAGCATCGAAGAGATCAGTGAAAATCAATTGGCTGGAGCTGGATCCCAAAGAAATCATATCACCAAACAAGAGGTTTTGTTTGTTTCTTTAGTATGAAGAATGTATGGCACTCACCCAAGGGATAACTACTAAGCCACATCGAATATCCGGCACCGGCACTATGAGCCGTTTTAAGGTGTGTCAACCATGTTCAGGGCTTTCCAAAGCAGATGCGGGGATACTTACCCATACAGCATCGCCCAACCAGTGCTGACCTCAGACCGAGAACAATCATTGGATTTCATATGCCGTTCGATTAACCATTCGTATCCCAAAAAGTACTATTGGGAGACGTTCGTTCAAATAAATGATGGTGTAACGGCCGATGGAAACATGTTCTCCTGGGTTTCTGAAATTGGGTGGGTGGGGTGAGATGAGATAGAAGGGTTGAAAGGTTGAATTACCATTCCGTAACCATGAAATTCTCTGTCGCGAAGGACGATGTTTTGAATCGAGGCAGTTGATCGAGTCGGGAAACGAGGTGTGAGTTTGTGAGTTCAGTAGGCATTAAGATCAACCTTTGTTGAGTCTAGAATGTAAAGGAAAATCATCGATCCGCTCACCGGGCGATGGTGATCGACTGCCCATAGTATAAACCGCGAAAGATTCCATCGGATTTCACGATTCTTTGAATGGCATCTAATGGACCGACAAACCGATTTAATTGTTGGGTTGTAGAAGAAGCTTGCAATCTAATTCTAACATGTTCGACGGGGCCTTTGAGAGGTGAACCAAGATTGAATCGTTGATAGTGAAAAAAAAAAAAAAAAAACATCGAAACACGTGAGATGATTGTGAAAGTGAACTCGAATGGCTTCTTGAACGAACCAGAGATTAATGAATTTCCTACACCTGCTGTGGCACCGGCGAGGTAAAGTTGAGCCAGACTAAGCTCAGAACTGGAACCGCAGTCTAGATTACGCTGTCTAAGTTTCACATGGGTTGGATAGCGGAGCAGACGGGGGTGGGGGGAGTTAGTCGATCAGGTTGATCACGTCGAAAGGAAAGGAGAACACACAAAGAATTGGAAGGAGAAATGGTTGAGAAGAGGAAGGATTTGATACATACCTCAGCGCTCTTTTGGCGGCCTCCAGACAACCGAACTGAATGGATACGCACGCCCCGATCCCGATCAAGGGAAGGGCAGTACCTAGGATGAGAAATGATGAGATCATTACACGAGTTTCTCGATCTTTATCGGCTGATCAGATTCTGTGATGGGGGGAGTTGAGATACCCTTGTAAAATCCCAAGATTCCTTCCTTGCGTCCGATCTGGAGGGCAGCGTCCGACATGCTCTTATATTCATGGCTACTCTGTAATCGAACCTAGGAGGGGTGAATGAGGAAGAGGACAGGGAGAGAGTATGAACTCAGATTGGATGGTAGGGCTTGTAGATGGTCGATCGATCGTTGATTGATGGAGTAGGCATGAATTATTTAACTCACTTTGATGATATCAAACGGTTGACCGACCAAGACTTGAGTGATCCCACCGATGGTTCCAGCAAACAGATCTTTATAAACCTGATTGGAGGATGAAGCTTGGGATGATTCGGTTGGTCTTAAACCGATCGACAGTTTCGAATCGTTCGTCATCCGATCGCTCGTCGGCCGATCGATCCTGATGGAAGTTGACGCCGAAGATGAGTATCCAAGTTTGTCGACTCGGATCCCACCATAAAGTATTAGAGTCAACATTTGGTTCCCGGAAACCTCCGAATCGAAATGGATCGAAACTCGAGAATCCATCGATCGAATCGAATCGCCAGATGATGACTTGGGACACCGATTGAGTGATGACATCGAGTACAACTGTATCGACTGATATAATTAGTTAGTATTTATTGACTCCAAATACTTCCTTCGACACGCCTCACCTCTTCCCTACCTCACTGGCCAACTGACTGGGTCCATGAGAACACTTGGCCACACCTTCAACTTCTTCCCATTCCCACCTCATCTCGACCCTCACCATCCCACTCACTATCGCTACTCTAACTAAGCAGCTAGCCCATCGAAGCTCTCTCTCTACCGGCACATACATCTATCTCCCCTCATCCAGCGATCAGACCATGCATTCACATCCCCTAGGTAGGTACAGTACAGTACAGTACAGTACACTTCCAGCCCAGGAATCCATCTAGTCATCTGATACACGGAGGCCTAATTACTAGTCAACCTGGCTGATCATGCAGCTCTCATCATGTGGGTCCTTCGACCTTCGAATTGATGATTAACCCAACCCATCATCATTCAATTTCAGACTATCTCTCAGGAATCCATCCTCTTCCAGCAAGCTTCAACTCACAAACCCTGTCACGAACCATACTTAAGCCTTAAAAAAGATCCTTCAACAAGCCACTACCTAGGAAACCCTGGTAGATCAACCTCGAGCCAACTCTGAATTTGAAGGCCAACACCCATCCATCACCTGCTGGTCATTTGAAAGGGATCCTTTCAGGTTGACGTGCTTTGAAATTAGGGTCATTCATAACACCAGATCCAATATCAAAAAGCAGGTAGTTTTGAAGTACACACTAACTAAACTTGCCCAACAACTGGTGCATTACAAAAAAAAAAAAAAGGGTCAGGCAAATGCTGATTATCCAACCATCCAACACACCATCTTTTGATCACTGAGCCTGCAGAGTTCAACCCCAAAAAACCCTGGACCTTGGATCCAGATCCTTAATGAAAAGTTGCATGTGATCAAGGGGGTATTAGAGTTGGCCAAGTATTTTCTTCAAGTTACCTTTGAAGATGTATCAAAACTAATTAAAAATCATCAAAAAGAAGAAAAAAATTTTTTGAATAAATACAAAATGAATCAAAGTTTGATTTAAAGCTCCTTCCAATCAGATGACCCATTGGGACTTCCACTGGATGCTCAAGATTGATCAGACCAAAGAGAACCTATTGGGTGAGTATATAGCTTGCCATTGAATACCAAGCTTCAAACAAACCTTCCAGACAGACTGGATTCCAAATCCACCTTCTCTCCCATTGGAAGACTGATGTCCTTGCACCTGCCATCAAGAACCTGATTCTCCATATGATCAGTGTCCAATCTGCTGTTCTAAGCACTTCTCTCTCCAAATTGATTCATCTCAAGGTTCAAGTTGGCTCTAAAGTACCTCTATTAAAATCACTCATTCTAAATAAAAAAAACCCTGTGGATTGGAGTAGGTTTCTCCAGCTTTTCACCAGGCCCTTTCCTCTTGACTTCTCTCAATTGGATCCAGTCACTTAGATTCCAAAACTTTGTGAATCTTTGGTACTCCAAGATCTGGATTGAAATTTCCATCAAAATTGTTTCTATCTTTTGGTGGCAACCCAATGGATCCACAATGGAGGCTGTGTGGTTGAGAATCCTCCCATATATGTTCAATTTTTTTTTCTATTTGAAGAAGAAAGTATCTATCTTTCCTCCTCTAATTTTATCTTTGAGGAAGATCAGGACACTATGGGAAATTGTAAAAATGGGTGATATCATGCTAGCTTTGTTTTTTTTTAGAAAATAAATAAATAAATAATAATTATAATAATAAAGTTGGCATCAAGCTTCAGGAAATAAAAGAATATATTTCAGATGGTTCCCAAACCTTTCAATAGATAAATTCAGAAGATATTTGGGATAAATTCTTGAGCAAGCTGGTTGAGGTCAAAGACTGATCACTTGATCCTGGAAGCTAATTGAATCTTCCTGCCCTCATCATACAACTGAGAGTGATCAGGTTTTTTTTGAAATCCCAACATGGTACTCTATTTCTATCTGTGTGTTCTCCTCTCCTCTACTCTTGTTCCTAAATTCTTTTGTTTTATTTCCCACCATTTTTTCTTCTAGAATTTTCCCCCCTCCCTTTTTTCTTCAGTGGGGGGGGGTCTCTTGGATCACATATTCAGTTTTGGCACCTTTCTTAATCCCAGGCTGAAGTTTTTGATCAAGTCTGAAATTTATGCTCTCAAAATTACAAAATCCATGCCCTCCTTCAACAAAAGGCATGATAATATTGATTTTTTTTTAGAACAAATTCACACCTTCTGACATGACTTCCTGCGCCAGGAAAGCATTTAAACCTTAGAAAGACGTTAAAATACAAAAAAAGGAATGAATATAGACAATTAAGGCTTGGAAGACCTTTTGAAGGTTTGAAGGAGTGCAGGTATAAATTCCTGGTAAATTCAATGATGGACACCAATTGATTTAATTTAATATTTAAAAATGTAATAAATATCAATTTTTGGAAAGAAATTCAAAACTGAACTCTTTTTTTTTGAAAAAAAAAATAAATGAAGTGAAAAAAATAAAAAAAACATCAAAAATCAAAATTTTTAATCAAATGTAATAAAAATAAGAAGACTTACAAAGCTTCATCTTCTTTGAAAAAAAAAATGGAATTATTCTAATTGAATATAAATAACTTTGCACCAAAAATAGAAAAACATAGGAATACACTGCATATGAATATTTGATCAGGGGAATTAACATACTTCTAAATGTTTCAAAAACAATCACATCAATTAAAGAAATAATTATGAAAAATATCAAAAATTTATTTCTCTGAGGAAAATTCAAGATTTTTGATGGAATTTAAATAAGTTTTTACCAATAATCAATAAAAAATAAATTAATACATATATCTATTTCATAGTTAGAATTCAAATATGTTAAAATAGCTCAAAAAAATTATCATAAATTAAAAAAATAAAATATCAAATATAAAAAATTGAGTTCTTTGAAAAAGAATTGAAATTTCCAGTCAGATTTAAATAACTTATACCAAATAGAAAAATGAATAGAGAAATGCTAAATATACATATGCTATGAGGAGATTTTAACTTTTTTTTTTAAAAAAAATTACCCAAAAAGATAGAAAATTGAGTAATATCTTAGGGTGTATTAGTTAGCAAACCCATCATTAGAAAAAAAAATTCTTTTGATAAAAACTGCCATTTTAGTGGTGGCTTTATGAATCAAACACACCCCTTAGGTGATTTATTTCAAAATGGGATGCTTCATAGAAATCACATGGTTCAAAAATCAAATATTCCATCTATGCATTACCATCCATCCATCATCCATGACATGAAAAACACCCATACACACCTCCCCATTTTTGAATCCACACACATCCCATCACTATCACTTCACACATCAAATCATCAGGTTTTTTATCATTTACCTGAAACCATCATTTCATCAGTCCATCCAAAATAATCATTAACTCATCATCCCATCTTCCCATAAAATAATTTCTCCTCATCACTTTTCCATCACTCTCAAAATTTCCAAAAAAGAAAAAAGCCCAACATCACCTTAATAATGGAATGAAGATAACCAAACCTGTTCTACTGTTTGACTCTGATTCAAACCCCAACTAGGAATCCAATGGGGTATCCTTCAATTCTATATTGGAAGAGCAATACATGGTCACTAGAAGACAGACACTCCACAATCCCATGCATCAAAGTAGAAAGTGCAATCTCCTATGTCAGAAATTGTACCTCTATTGCTATACTTGAGCTGTTTTTGAACCTGAAAAAATAAGAAAAACCCAATAATTAAATCATTTAATCAATTAAACAACCAGAAAGCTAGGGTTTATCAAATTTGGCAAAACCACCATTAGAAACCCGCCATTTTTTTTTTTGACCAAACCCCCCATTTTTAATGAAGGTTTTCTGAAATACACATACCCCCTAACTGGTGTATTTCAAAATGGCAGGTTTCAAACATCAAAACCAGAATTATAATCCATCCACCATCCATGGAATGCAAAACACCCATCCACACCTTCAACTGATCAAATCCATACGCATGAAACACATCTCATCTCAATCGCTTCACATCTCCATTCCTTCACATCTCCATCACTTCACATCTCCATTGCTTCACATCTCCATTGCTTCACATCTCCATCACTTCACATCTCCATTGCTTCACATCTCCATTGCTTCAAATCTCCATTGCTTCACATCTCCATCACATCACACACATCCCACCATCATCACATCAACGTCATTCTCAATGTGTCCAATCAAACTTCCCACAAGAAAGTTGAAAATTCAAAAAAGCTGACTGAACTTTTTTTATTATTTGACTTGGATTCAGACTAAAATTTGGATTTAACTTGGTTAGCTTTGAATTCTCTATTGGAAAAGCAATACATCAATCCACAAAGACACACTCTCCAAAACCCTATGTATGAAAGGCAAAAGCTTCACCTACTACCCAACATAAGCTTCCAGCAACTGTTCAAAACTTTATTTCCTTCTTTCATGAAAATTTTGGAGATTATTGAAGACCACCACATCTTCCAGAACAATTCATGGAATCCTCAACGCAATCAAGCTATCCAAATGGCTTTTGCTCTTTGTAGATTGGGATCAAATAGTAATGGAGCAGAAATTCATTGATTAGAAAATCTATTCTCAGTCAGTTATGGATCCATTGACTTATACACCAAAAGAGTCATGATTGCTATCCTATCTTTCCATTGCTTGGTCCTTTGTTGACCAACCAAAGAATACCATAGGGAGATATCTCAAGTAATGGAGACTGAAGGCTTTCCTGGTTGCATTGGTTTTGTTGATGGAACCACTATCCCCTTGAGTCAAAAACCCAACCTAGATGGCAACCATTATTTTGATTGGTAAAGAATTCAATTGATTCATTTCCTTTCCAAAGCCTTTGATAATACACTGACCAAATTTGTTTTATTGGTTTGTGTAGATACTCTGTGGCACTACAACTTGTTTTTGATAAAAAAAAGAAGTTCATATCCCTCTATGCTGTCCTTCTGGGTTCTTGTCATGATTCATATGTTTTCAATTGGATGCGGATTGACCAACAACCAGATAACTACTTTGACCAAAATCAATACCTTCTGGCCAATTCAGCTTATTCTAGCAGGAAATTTGTGGTTCCAGCATACCACAATGTTTCATCCAATGATCAAGCCATGACTGATTTCAACTATCATCTTGCTCAATCACAAGTTTAGATTGAGCATGCCATAGAAGTCCTGAAAGGAAGATGGGCCAGCTTACAGGAGATGCAAAACCAGCTCCAATCTTCCAAAGACATGAAGTTCCTCATCAACTGGATTATCAGTTGTTTAATCCTTCACAATGTTCTTGCCAACATCAAAGATGAATGGGAAAAAATATTCAAAGAAGCTATTCCCAATCCTCCTCAAGTCATCCCATCCTCATCTTCTACCTCATCTTTGGCCATGAGAGAGCGGATTCTACCCCTCACACTTGCTCACTTTGATGAGTAGCATTGGGTTTTCAATAGGTAAAAAACAACATCACCAGATTTTTTTGGTTTTGGTTTTCTAACCCAGAATCCTAGGCTGTTTTTTTTTTTTTTTTTTTTTTTTTTTTTTTTTTTTTTTTTTTTTTTTTTTTTTTTTTTTGTGGACTTAGACAAAAACCAGAACCACAACTTCCAAAAAACCCACCTCAACCCACCAAAAAACCGGTCCAATCCTTCTTTATCCTCACAAAACCATCACCTCACCAAACCAAACCACCAGTCCACACCTCCCTCCTCCTCATCAAACCACCTCACCATCCACCTCCACCTACCTCCAAGTTCACCCAGTAATCCTCCTCCTTATTCCTCTTTGCTCAGTGCCCCAGGTAAGCCCCCCCTCCTCCTCCTTGATTCATTGGAGCTGACCTCCCTCCTCCTCCTCCTCCCTTTACAAGTTCCAGGCTGTTCATCCCTCCTTGCTCACCCCCACCAGTAAGCACCCTTGCTCAGCACCACTGGTAAGCACCCCCCCCCCCCTCCTCCTCCTCCTGCTCTCCTTCTTCCCCCTCCCCCTGCTCCCCATCTTCCCCAACCAACACCTTGCTGGGCAATTGGTCCACAGGCAAGCAATCAATTTTTTGCTTGCCGATCAATCAATTGGTCAACCAGGAAGCAAACAATCAATCAATTTTTCAACCAGAAAGCAAATGGTTGATGTCTTGCCGATTGACCAACCAGTGTGGTGGTCTTTTGAAGATGAAAGTTGGAATAGGCTGCGCGCTGCCCGCTCAGCAGTAGCATTGGGCTCAGCAATGGGTGCAGCTTTGCCGCAGCAAGTCGCGCTGCGGGCTCAGAAGCAGTTGAATTGAGCTCAGCATCTGGAGTCAGGGGATGGATTGGATTGGATTGGACGGATTGCGCATTGCAAGACACGGATCTGGATTGCGCGGATATATCTCTGATATCTGGAATGGCGTTTTGGGCAGATGCAGACATGCGCGGGGGGCTCCAAGTTGGGCGCAGTGCAAGGCTGCATCATGAGAAGGACAAAACAGGTGGATGTAATGGCAGGCGGGTAACACAAATGGATATGGGATATGGGTTGTGGATTATGGGATGGGAAGGATAGGGTTGAGGCTAGGGTTCTGTGCTTAGGGGTTATATTTCATTATTCTTGCTTGTTTATGGCTTTACTTAGGTTAGGGTTGAGGGGTAGGCTACTTAAGACACACCCTCAACCCGGGTATCATGGAGGATTGGTTGTGATAGGTTTTTCAAAGGATCTTTACTCTCAATTCTCTATCACTCAGTCAAAGGGTGAACAGTTGCACTCAGGGTTTACAGAAGCAAGGGATCAATAACTTCCAAACTTGGAACTATTAAAGGAGAAGTCCTCTTCTGAATTCCACATCTGGGGGTCTGGCCAGGAACTAATCTTTTGTTCCTTGTCTCTTGAAACTAACAAGCGCAATGTCCTGGTACCACCCATCAACCATTGTGGGGTCATCTAATGTTACCCCCACTCCTCTTCCTCCTCCTCCTCTGGATTCTTGGAAGCAACCCACGTCAGGGGCGGGATATGGTGTACCTTGTTCCAACAATGGCACCGCGGGACTATCCTCACATCCGGTTCAACACTGAGGATGTTGAGCAATTCCTTGCGCTATACAAAGGCTTGCCAACGCAGAAGGTGCGACAGGTTTGGATAAGGCTTGGCTTGTTGTCCTCTTCATCACAGACAAAGAGAAGTTTTGGGATGTGTCGGAGATGGAGGGGTAAAAGCAACTAGATTGGCCAAAACTGAAGGCGGAAATCTTGGCGCGGTGGGGGAGGCGCAAACCTTGGTCTCAGGAAAGCAACTTCAAGCAAGCCGCAGCAGAAGCAAGCGCAAATGTTGGAGTCTGGAAGTGGGCACAACTGGGGGACTACGTAGCAATGTTTGATTGGATCTATTGCTACCTGGCAAAGAACAAGGAAATATTGGGACGGATGGGCGCAATGAAGAGGGCGTTTTTGGGAGGACTCAGTCCCCCACTCCGCGTGCGGGTGCAGGGGCACTTGTATGACAACAACTTGGTGAAGAGGTTGTTGGATGGTAGCATTGTGCTCCTTCCCAACATCCTTGTCATTTGTTGCGCAGTGGAAAGCAAGCTTGACTTGGAGGAACTGATGGAGGACATGGCAAGGTTGTTCCCAACAGGTCAAAAGAATTCCGCTTCCCACACCCCGTCGGCACTGACGCAAGCTCCAGTTGCGGGCTACTTGAAAACGGAACGCGCTCAGGCAAACCCTCCGACAACAAGCCCAGAGGTTAGAAAAATGAGGGAATTGATGAAGGATTTACAGATCTTTCTGAGTCAAATGTTGTCTGGGTTGCGCAATCCGCCTCCTCACCTTGGGGGAGCGCTTCTGTCGTTGAATCCACCTGTGTTGGGGTTATGCAATTACTACGGGGACAAGGGACATTGGCAGTCAGGGTGTGATAACATGACAGAGGACCTCAAGGCAGGATTGGTTTGACTGGTGGGAATAGGATTCATGTTCCCAACGGGAAAGCGGATCTCCTCAAAACCTGGGAATCTGACTGTCATAGAGCAAGTGCATGCGCAAGGACAGGAATTGGAGTTAACTGCTCAGGCTTTGCTGGTGATTGTCACTGGCCCTGGGGTATGGCAACCACTGTGCGTGGAAGCAGAAGTGAGGGTGTTAGCAACGGTGGAAAGGATGGACGTGGGTGCCAAGGAACAGGTAGTGCTGGCAGCTCCTAAGCCAGTTGCAAGCCTTCCAGAAAAAGATGGGCAGCTGGTGAATCCAGCAGGGAAGAAGAAGGCAGTGGAAATCATGCGCAGGGTAATGGGGAATGAAACAACCATTCCCTTAACCTTGAAGGAGTTGGAGGCGGTGTTGCTGGTTGTGGTAGACAAGATGGTTCAAGCGCTGAAGGATTGCGTGCACAATAGGATCCCTCCAACGGTGCAACAGGTTAACTTGGCTTGGGATGACATGGAGCATGAGCTAGCAGGGATAAAATCAGTTTCAACTCCAATGGCTTATGTTTTGATGAAGATTTCTGGAAGGAAGGTGTGGGCGCTGGTGGATAGCGGTTCTATGGTGAACCTCCTCTGGTCTAGATTGGTTGATGAAACGGGATTGGTTTGGCGGAAATGTGTGATGGGGCTTTGCGGGCTTAACGGGTTGGGCGTGTTGCGTGGATGGGATTGTGGAGGAGGAAGAGGTTGAGGTTGCAAGGGTCTTTAAACCCTTTCTTTTCTATTGGTTGATTGTGAGGAGGCTATTTTAGGATGGCCATTCATGTTTGGGTTCCAAGAAAGAATGATGTTTGATCCAGAGGCAGGGACGGAAGCATTAAGGGTGGAAGATTTGTCTGGTGGGCAATTTGAAACCAAAATCTGCAATCAGGGGTTGGGGAAGTGGATGCGGTATTTGGCAAGAGAGGAGGTGGAGGACCCTGGCGCAGAGTTGGTTTGCAAGGGTGGTCCAAAGGCGGAGTTTGACTAGTTGGCCAATGTTACCGCACGGAGCAAGCTTGGGCTTTGTGTGGGCGGTTGACCAGTGAGGAGCAGGTGGGGAGAAGGGAGGAAGGGCGGGACGCGCAAGCGCCGGAAGTAAGTTCCTTTCCTCAGTGTGCATTTCTGGGAGGTACTTCAAAAAAACACTATCATTGTGCCACACTTGTGAGCAAAGGCAAAAGCAACGGTTTGGTTTTGACTACAACCTATGGAAGCGGATGCGCGCAGATGGTGCGGTGCAATTTCTGGAAGTATAAGCCGGTTGCGCAAAAGATACGTCCCCAGAACAAAGCAATGCCGCAGGATCTGAATGGACCGCTGCAACCAATCTCTTGGTTGCTAGACCCTTGGGAATCTTGGCTGAAGGTGTCAGGATGGGTGAAACAATTGGAGCGGATTACAGATGACCGGATTGCGGCCCCTTAACTTTGGACAGCCGGGCTGGTTGAGCACGGAGGAATGGGATTTGCTGGCGTTGGTACTTGTCCTCCGGGAAAGGGCGCTTGCGTTTGGACCTGAAGAGGGGGGACTGTTAAAGGGCAAGATAGGCAACCCTTATGTGATTCCAATGTTTCCACACAAACCTTTGCAGATCAAGTCAATTCCAATTCTGCAGGTGGTTTGGGCACCCTTCTTTGAGCTGGTGCGCAAGAGTGTGGGGACAGGTCTTTACAAGCAGTCAACATCAAGTTAATCAAGTCCAATCTTTGCTGTGGTTAAGCAGGATGGGAAGTCATTACGGATTGTTCATAATCTGCAGCGGCTCAATTTGTTTCAAATACAAGACGTGGGACAACCTCTGCACGTGGAAAAATTCTGGAATCTATGGCAGGATGCGCATGCTACGGGCTGGTGGATGTGATGGGCGGATACAATCAGCGCAAACTCAATTGGAGTTCGCTTCCAATGACCGCCTTTGAGACCGGATTGGGCAGGATGCAACTGATGCGGCTGCCGCAAGGCAGAACTAACTTGTTTGCAGTTTACCAAGCGCAGATGACCTGGATTCTGAAGGAAAATCTCCCAGAGGGGGTTCAGATTTTCATTGATGATGTGGGCATCAAAGGCCCAAAGACGGATTATGGAGGTGAAACACTCACAGACTCTACAGAGATTTGCCCATTTGTCTGGGAGTACGGGAAAACGCTGGAACAGATCTTGTTCTGGATTGAGGAAGCGGGGCTTATGGTGTTGGGGAAAAATTTAGTGGTATGCGTACCCGCGCTGGAGGTTCTAGGACATGTGGTGGCTTCCAACGGAAGGCAGATCACAGAAAAGAAACACAAAAAAGCCCTTGATTGGCCAATGCCAAAGACTGTCTCACACATTCTCCAGTTCTTGGGATTATGTAGCTATGTACGTATGTTCATCAAGCGGTTTGCGGAGGTTTCTAGTCCTTTATGGGAATTGGCGCGTAAGGGTGCAGAATGGCCCTGGGGTTTGAACTGTGACGTTGCCTTTGAAAAACTGAAGGAGATTGTTGGGTGAAATATTGTCCTGCGGGACTTGGATTATGAGGCCAGAGAAATTAAGTTGGCTGTGGATTTGAGCAAGTTTGGCACAGGGGCGGTTCTGAGGCAGGAGGATGAAGGGAAGTATTTCCCGGTTCTTTACGAGTACTTTACCTTTATGTCAACCAAGAGCAGGTACTCACAGCCAAAGTTGGAACTTTGCGGGGTCACTAAGATTGTGCAGAGGTTACAGCATTTGCTATTGGGGATTCAATTTTTGCTTCTGGTGGATTTGGAGGTGCTGGCCTGGATGATCAATTTGCCAATGCTGCCAAAAGCACCTATGACCAGGTGGGTTGCGTTCCTTCAGTTTTTCTCTTTCACGGTGGTGCATGTTCCAGGGAAGGCCTTTACAATGCCAGAAGCGCTTTCTTGGTACCCGCAGGATGATCCATACAAAGGCGCGGAACCCTTGGATGTGGAGGCCCCAACGGTTAAAGTAGGGGTGATGGAAGTAGGTGTGCGACTTCTGCTCCAGCAGTCCGGAAGGTATGCGGTCCTCAGTTTGTATTTGTGGGATCTTTGGTTTCCGGATGAAACAACAGACAAGATTGTTTGATGGATTTGGCGGAGAGTGGGAAATTTCTACCTGCAGGAAGGAAAGCTTTGGCGGCAGAGAGGGCTGGTACCGCTGTGGAAAGAATAAAGGTTATCCCCCTATAATTGTCCCAAGGTTTGGAAGTTAACGGTTCCCTGCATTTGAAAGGAGATGAGGATGTCCAAAGTTGCACTTAAATGAGGAATAGAAATAAGGAGATAAAGAGATAAAGAAAAGTAGAGAGAGAGAGAAATCGTTGATCCTTCAATCCTAAGAACTGTCCACCTGGATGTGTATCCAGTATGAGTTCCTTTAATCTCTTGGTGAGATGAGTGATCCAATCCGATGATGTGATGTGATGATTCCCCCTTCCTCCTTCCATGCATGCCCCTCCTCTAACCCGGAGTTGGGAGGGAGGATAAGTCCTCCCTCTCAACCCTAACCTAAGTACATGCGCAAATGACAGTATGACAAAGAAACAGAAAACAATCCCAAAACAGAAACCCTAGCCTCCTCTCCCCACCTCCTCCATACCAAACTCCCCCCGTTGTCCGTACGCCGTTCCGTCCATCCGGTTTGTCCTTCTCATGATGCGGTCCTTGCACCGCGCCCTACTCAGAGCCCCCCGCGCCTGTCCGTATCCGTTTGTCCACGCCCGTCGTGGGTGTTTGGTAATATCCGGCATGATTTGGGAACTTGCACGCGCGCTCCATCCATTCCTTCATAGCCCGTGGATTGCTCCGCCCCTACGTATCCAAACCGGCTTGCCCGCGAACCTAGTTGAGCGCACTACCTTCCAAATCCAATCCCCGGGGCGGATCGCCGCCCACGCCACAGTCAATGCTGAGCCCGACCCGTCCACCAGGTGCGGAGCCAAACAGCGGCTGCTTCTGATCCAGCAGCTGCCGCTGTTGAGCACTCTGCATCTGAGCCCGCTTGCCTCCAATGCTGAGCGCGCAGCCGCGACGCAGTCCCCAATCCGTGTCTATAAATTGAAACCACACCGCTTGTGGTCAGCATGTTGAGGGCGGGTCAGGAGATAATCCTAGGAAGTCTGCATGACAATCTTGGACATTGCAACAATCTCAAAATGCGGAAGCAGGTGAGAGCAAGGTTCTTGTGGCCAGGGTGTAGTTTGCACAGTACAGGAGTGGGTACGGTTGTGTGAAGCGTGTCAGGAGCGGAGCGCAACATTACCTTGCAAAGTAGGTATCCCCACTGGAGAGGATGCCTTGTTTGGGTGGGTTTCTCTGGATGTTGTGCACATCAAGGCAGGTAAGTTTGCACACCCCCTTGTTGCGCAAGACAATCTTTTGGGATGGGTGGAAGCGCAGCTTCTGGTGAAGCTCTTGGCGGAAAAAGTTGGTCATTCTCTGGAGGAAGATTGTTTTGCGCGTTACAGTTCACTTTGGCTGGTAACGGTTGATGGAGGTGTGGAGTTCCAGGGATGGTTGTTGGAGTTGGTGCAAAGTTGCAGAGCAATGTTTGGGCAAGTGACAGAGTACTATATGGAAGGTGTGGGGATGATTGAGCGCGGTCACCAGCCAATCAAGAACGCCATGGTGAAGATGTGTGGCAAGGATGGAAAATGGTGGCAGGAAAACCTTCCAGTGGTTCTTTTTGCAGATCAGATTTTGGTGAAGAGATCAATGGGTTATTTGCCATACAAGCTGCTATTTGGGCAGCAGCCCATGCTGCTGGTTGACATTGATCTGGAAAATTTTCTGTGTATCAACTGGTGGAAGGTTAAGACAGCCGCAGAGCTAGTTGAAGCCCGCGCCAAGCAACTCCTGCAAGGGGACAAGAAAATGGAGAAAGCAGCTGGAAGACTGAAGGCAAACGGAACAAAGTCCATCCGCTACTGGGACAAGCACTGTGCGCATAAACTCCAGGATCTGTTGCAGAAGGGGGACTTGGTTCTGCTTTAGAACCAGAGCCTGGAAACTCAGTGGGGGAATCTGTTTTCCAATCAATGGAACGGGCCTTTCCAAGTGATTTCCAAGTTCACCTGAGGTAGCTACCAGCTGGAGGAATTGGACAGAACTCTGCTCAAGCAAAAGGCTGCGGCTTTGCACGTAAAACAATTCTTTGCGCAACACTCAACTTCATTTGAGGAGATGGCTGGGTTGGATAGCAAAGGGGACAATAACGCAGATACTTCCTCCAAGGATGAGCCTGCGCGCGCCTTGCGTCCAGCAGAGTAAACAACTGCAGACTGCTCGGGACAGCAGCCAAGTTGGGGGGGGGAGGGTTGGATGATTGGGGGATATGATTGGATTTGGTGAGGGGGTGATCTAGCCGGTTCACAACCAGAATAACTAGACACCCCAGGATGTTTGTTTTCTTATTTTCTTCTCTCTGGATTGGCTTCTGGGATTATTACTTGCTATGGATGGTTTCTTTTAGGTGCAGGCACGGGGCAAAGCTGGGTTTGCAGAAGCAAGGACAAGCCCTGCATCCAGATGCAAAAGCACGGAAAATTTCCAACGGATGATTCAGGGAACTAGGAAAGCGCGTTGCGCAGTGCGGATGTGGGTCAAACAGCAAAGGCGCGGGCTTGGCAACAGGTTGTTTTTTAAAAAAAAATATTTTCAAGTTTTCTTGGTCTTTGGCAGATTATTTTTCTTTCTATCTCTCATGGATGTGCGCGCGCAGCTGGTTTTCTTTGTACTCTCTCTGTTCTGGAGATGGGTAGGGGGAACTGTGTGGCAGTTTTTCTGGGGTGGTCCAGGTAACTTGAGCGGATACTTCTCTGTCTCACAGATTCCGCACTCTTGTGGTTTGCTCTCAAAAGCGCAGATCTTGCAAGCGGATGTTCTTACTCTCACCAGATGCTCTCAGCGTTGCAGATCCTTCTCAATCTTGCGGGTCCTTCTCGATCTTGCGGATCTTGCGCGTGGCTCTTATTTCTCTCAGGGGTCTCACAAAGCCCAAAGGCCACCCAAGATGGCGCGGCAAAAGTCCATATCTTTGCAAATGGGCGTGGGGATGAATACAAGATGGAATGAAGGGAAGAAGGAAGAAATGGGGGTAATCTGCCTATGCCGGCTGAGTCCTCATAACATCCTCCCCGTCTGTGCAAGCTGCCGTGGCTAGGGATTGGAAAGCTGTCAGGACCTTGCGTCGGGCATTGGCAGTGTGCGCCTAAGGAACCAATAGGAATTGCCAGAGGAGTTTGTCTGTGTTGTTTAACATTGCATCAAACCTTTCCAAGGGGAGAGCTGGAACCAGGGGGATCTCCGGGATTTTGGGAGTTGCAGACAGAGGAGCTTCAGTGGCTGTGGGTTCCGGTGACAACTTGATCACCATGGGAGACGGCACACTTGCTGGCTCCGGTGATGACCTGGGAGCGGGGGATGGCAATGGCGGCGGTGGAGACAAGGCCTTAGGAGGAGTTGGTCTTGGAGGAGTGGGAGGACTCTGAGGTGGCGGAGGTGGAGCTGGCCTTGTTGGGGTGGAGGAGGTTTGGCCAGAAGGTTCAGAATGCTTGGGTCCCTTGCCGGTACATTCATCTGCACCGGCGCGGCCCACCCATGCGCAGCGTTCCATAAATCCACAAAGCTTGGGAAATCCTGACGCCTTGGAGGACCAGTCCAGCGGGACAGCAAGCCCCAGTTGTGGCCCTTGCCCAATGGAGGATTTTGCAGGGCGCGTTGCAGACAATTGCAAGGCAAGCCGGGCGGGGTCCACTTGTTTGTTGAGATCTCCTTGTGGCTCAAGATGATGAAGGAGTCAAAATGGGTCCTCTTGCATGGGGAACCTTGGGGGCAGTTGCCCAGCATGCCCTCCAATAGGGAGCAGCAGTGGTGTCCGGCTTGGCACGGGAAACAGGTGCGTCGGCCCAGAGGGATGCCGCATGAGAGGCTGTTCCTGCTGCAGTAGGTGCAGGACATGATTGGTGAAGGGTGTTGGACAAGTTTCTTTTTTTCTTTTCTTTCTTTGGTCTGATGAAGGGTTGTGGTTGGAAGTGGTATAGCTTGGGTATAGTGGGGGCAGGTGAGGTAGTGGTGGTCTTTTATAGATGCAAGTCAGAATAGGCTGCGCGCTGCGCGCTCAGCAGGGGAAGCGTGCTCAGCAATGGGTGTGGCTTTGCCACAGCAAGTTGCGCTGCGGGCTTGGCAGCAGTCAAATTGGGCTCAGAATCTGGAGGCGCAGGATGGAACGTATTGGATTGGACGGATTGCGCCTTGCAAGACGCGGATCCAGATTGGGCGGATATATCTTGGATATCTGGAATGGCACATTGGGCGGATGCGGGCATGCCCAGGGGGCTCCAAGTTGGGCGTGGCGCAAGGCCGCTTCATGAGAAAGACAAACTGGGTGGATGTAATGGCAGGCGGGTAATACAGATGGATATGGGATATGGGACATGGGATATGGGTTGTGGATTATGTAATGGGAAGGATAGGGCTGAGGCTAGGGTTCTGTGCTTAGGGGTTTTATTTCATGATTCTTGCTTGTTTCTGGCTGTACTTAGGTTAGGGTTGAGGGGTAGGCTACTTAAGCGGCACCCTCAACCCGGGTATCATGGAGCATTGGATCATGGAGGATTGGTTGTGATAGGTTTTTGGAAGGATCTTTACTCTCAATCCTCTATCTCTCAGTCAAAGGGTGAACAGTTGCACTCAGGGCTTACAGATTCAAGGGATCAATAACTTCCAAACTTGGAACTATTAAAGGAGAAGTCCTCTTCTGAATTCCACACTGGTGACTTCCCCCCCTTCAGCTCCTCCTCCTCCTTCTAGTTCTTTGGAAGTTGACTGATGTTCTTTTTTTTTTTTTTTTGGAAGAAGATTACCAGTAATTTTCTTGTCATTTTCTATGTTGGTTGACCATCTAAGTGTTTCATACCGGACTGATTTTTTTTTTGGTAGGAGAATTTCTGGTATTGTTTTTGTTATTTTCTATGTTTGTTGATTATCTAAGTGGTTTATAGCGGACTAATGACTGTTTCTTTTGCTTTTTTTTTATTCAATGCAACACAATTGGAAATTCCACCGCTTTGACCACCCTTTCTTGATGGCCCATTCTTCACCCACCAAACTTAAAATTTTACAACTTCTGGATTTCCATCTTGATCCTCACCCCAATCAAAGTATACTTTTGGGAGGGAAAAAGATGGAAGGAGATAGTTTGAAAAAAATACAGAGAAGTGGGAAGAAAAGGGTTTGCCAGAGAAGGAGGGCTCAAATACGGGATTCTGAAATTGCATTGGATGTGACTGAGGAAACAATTAATTAAAAGGTTGTTTGGTCTTCACGCAAACTACATCCCTTGAACCTTTATCCGTCCATTTTCAAGAAAAGTAAAAAACCCACCCCTGAAGAGTTGGGAAAGGCAAAAAAGAAGATCAAACCGTTCCATTTCTTCAGCTCTAGGAAAGTATACGTTCAAGATTGATTGGATCATGAGGCTATGGTTGCAATCATCAAATTTATCCCTTTTAATAAACTCTCTGAGCAAGAGAAGAAGGAAATCAACTCAGTAACAAAATTCCTTCACCAATCCAAAAAGACTTTTAACACTGTTGGTCCCTCAAGATCTTGGGGTGGGAAAATGTGGGAAATTGGTTGGCAAAGATTGATGTAAACTTCTGAACTATTTCAAACATATTTGAGGAAAGATGCTTTCAAATCCTCCCCTAAAGAGTATCATTTTTTAAACTGTAGGTCTGACAAGGTCTCTCATATATTGGGCCAAATGTTTAAAAATTAGCCAAAATTGTGTTTGCTTCCAAAATTGAAGCTATTATTGACAACAGAATCCCTTCCTTCTCCTCATTGGAATTTGGATCTGGCCTTACTGCTTTAGACTGCTCAACTCACATCAACTTCACCTCAGAATCCTTCTACAACTTGCCCCATATTGACCAAGGTGATGTCTATGACTATTCCTTTTTACTTGTGGTTCCAACCAAAAAATCAAATGGAAAACTTATTGAACACAAGGATGAATATCAAGTATCCAATGGTCAATCTGTGTTCCCAGACTTGGGTTTTGGGATTGATTTCAAAAAGAAGGGTATTGTTGAAATGTTTTGGGAAGCAAAAAATGCAAACACTGTACTTTTACTGCTCTGGATACTGCCACCCATACTAGGATGGCCATTTCCATTCAAATCAATAGAACAACTCAAAGTAATAGCAAGTACTTGGCCAGTGGTAAGATATCTTAGGGAAAAAAATAAAAATAAAAATAAAAAAGATTTGTTCATTGGTGGTGTTAAAAATACTCTCACACGTTGTTGCAATCAAAAATAATTTTTTTTGTTTTTATTTTTAAAATTTTTATCAAAGAAAATATATTTAAAAACCAAGCAATTGGGTAATTTCCTTTATTTCATCCACATTTCTCCTGCTAACAATACATGCCATGACTACCAATGTAGAGACTCCTGTGCAATTATATAACTATAAAGTAGAAAATAGCTTGCTGGAAGTCCTTGAAGGGGAATTTAGTATTTCTTCTACTCCTTTGGAGTATTAGTATATAATAAGAGTGGTTTTGAATTGCCTGCCCTTCTCATACTATATTAAGTCTCCATAATAATTTATTTGAATTATTGGCTGGTTTCTTTGAGACTTAATATAGGTCTCAGATCAGACCTATATTAATTATTAACTGTGATATTGGTAGGATTTGTTGAAGAATAGACCAAATATATTGGGTTATTGGTTATTTATTTATCAGATATATTTGATCTTAACCAGTATCACAATATTAAAGGGTTCAAGGGTTTTATCAAAGGGGTGGTTCAGGAGAGGACCCAAGGATAGGTTTACCCACAGGGGGCTGGGTAGAGGGAAGGTTGGTAGTTTGTTTTTTTTGTGCTCTCTTTTTTTATAAGGGTTATTTATTTATTAATGGGTGGTGTTTCTTTAATATGGTTCTTAATATTTAGTTCACAGAAGAACCCTTATTCAAGCACCTGTTGGATGGCTCTGATTGGTTAAAGGTGTGTTGTAACTTGGTTTCTGATTTCTTGTTTCCTTATAATTGGTTCACTAATAATATTTATCTTGGTAGGTACCACAGATGGAGGATGAGATTGGATGAGCTGGGGATAGGTGATGGATGGTAAATCTACAACTTTGATAGGGCAGAGAGGCCCTCCTTAAATAGAAAATTCCTGCCCCCAGAGGTGCTAAAGGCTTCCCCTGAGGTTTCTCCCTGTTCTGGTGAGGAAAAGTGAGATACAATTACATGAGGCATTTCTTCTGATTGGAAAAAGCTTTTACAGTTACATGAGGCATTACTTATGGTTGGGAAAAGCTTTTAAAGGGGTTTCATTCATGAACAGCCTTGCATAAATTGATGTATTTCTGTGCAATACTGGTGGTTTTTTTGGTTCTGGTTGAGACTGGTCTCACTTCCTCCTGCCTGTATTGCTCCTTTATACTTCTGCACAGCCTCCTTAATGTGTATTTTCATGTTTGTTTGGTTCTTCTTGAGACTTGTTTGGTTTCCTCCTACATGTATTGCTCCTGTATACTTCTGCACAGACTCTTGTATGTGTATTTGCATGCTTGTTTGGTTCTTGTTGAGACTGGTTTCACTTCCTACTGCCTGCACTGTTCCTGTATACTTCTGCACAGCCTCTTGTATGAATATTTTTCCTGTATTCTGGGTCAGGTGATTGGGTCTGACTGCTTTCACTGCCTCCTGTACCTGTATCTTTGTATGTGACTGGATCTGGACTGGTTGCACTTCCTCCTGGATCTGTATTTCTGTATGCTGATGAGGTGACGTGTATCTTGACTGGTTTCACTGCCTCCTATGTCTGTATTGATGTATTCTGGCTGAGGTGATAGGTTCTGACAGATTGCACTGCCTCCTGTACCTGTGTCTTTGTATGCTGAAAAGGTGACAGGGCTGGTGTATGGTCCTGGTGTTGAGGGTAAGCTTCCACTGGTATATAATTTAAGTTTTTCAAGGTATGCCTTATGTCTTCCACAGAGATGTGACACCTGGTTGGGTATGAGTTTCCCACAGTTGAAGGTCTCTTGGGCTTTATCTTCTAATCCATGAGAGATAGAGGGGTACTTTGGCTGAGTGACTATGGGTTATTTTTTATGTAGAATACCTTTCTGAGTTTAATTTGAGGGATTGAGCTGTTGTTACACTATAGAAGTGAGTCTGATGGCTATAGGACAGGTTTGGACTACCACACCAATAGCCTATCTTTTTTTTCTGTGGCTAGCATTTCCCTCTCCTTTTTGAGTTGTTCTTGTTCTTGATCCTTCTCCTTTTCCTCTTTTTGAAACTCCAGCTCTGCCTGTTTGATTTGCCACTCAGCATCAAACTGGTGTTGATGAGCCAAACTCTCATCTTTCCACTTTTGACAATCCAACTTCTCTTTTTCAAATTGAAGTTTTTTGGATTCTATTTGTTATTTTACTATTTTTTGGAGGGGAATAGGAATGAGCTTGATTTTGAAAGCAAGTACAATCAATCAATGAATTTACTTGAATCTTTCTTCTCCATGATATCCTCAAAGTCAGAAAAATTCAAAGTTTTTCTCCGCTTTTGATGGCTATTAGGGTTGAGGTTGATGGAATTGGATGCCTTTTGCTTTCCCTTTGCAGAGGAGGTTTGTGTTGGAGCATTGTCACTCTTATTTGAATGAGATGTGGGAGGCCGCATTGGCTTGAGTTTTTGGCCAATCAGGAACAGATGAGGCCTTTATTTTTGAATATAAATTAGTGGGGATTAACCAGACAGAAGAGAAAAAAACTTGGGTGCTTACTTGAGCAGATAATGATGGTAGTCATGGTACAGAAATAACTTCCTCCTCATTGGCCAAGTTGTTAATTTCTTCTACCCAAATAAGAGAGCAATCCAAAGAAGGAATCCAGGGGGCAAAGGAAGGTTTTTAATTGTTGATCAATGCTGATTTAGACGTGATTGGAGCTGATTCTGTTAGAATATCCTCCTCCAAATCAGATTGGGGTCACTCATAGGTTTCATTGGGATCATCATTGCTAGTTTGAGAATCCACAGCTAGGTCCTCAGCATCAACTGAATCTGATTGTTGGGCATCAAAAGTGACTAAAGGGGTGATATTGCCCTTCTTTCCAAATATTTCATCCATTTGAAAATACAAAGGAAAAATTTATTCCAACTTAACAACCACCAAATTGATTACCTTTGCTTTATTGGAGTTGGTGATACCAAAGCCAGTGGAGATTGAAATTGAGTGGGCTTTTTTGTACTTGGCTTGATAGTTCTTGAATTGCTCCCGCATCAGTTTGGATGAAAGATCCAGCCTACCTTTTATTTTATTCTTGAGTTGATTGGCAATCAGGAGATAACCATTAGCCTTAGAAGATGGAGGTTGGCCAACTTGTGTTTCATTGTTGGATCCAAAGCAAGCATCATAGTTTGACATAATTTTGAGCCAGTTTACAAGGATGATGTGATGAGCTCTCTTGAGCTGACTTGAGCCTTTGGAATCTGATGGGGGAGGCTTGTTGGATGTTGATTTCCTGGGGGATGTTTGCTTTGGTTGAGTGGACTTGCAGGGGGAGTGTCACTGAGGGGCCATTTAAAAAGAGTAAGTGGGATGAAGTGATGAAGAAATAAAGCAATGACAGTTAGGATGTGATGAAAGGGGGGATGAAGTGATGAAGCAATGAAGAAATGAGAGGATGGATGTGATGAAAGAAATAAAGTGATGACAGTGATAAATCAAGGTGACAGTGATGAAGTGATGAAGTGATGAGAGTGTTGAAGTGATGAATTGATGAGAGTGAAGATTTGATGAAGCAATGAGAGTGATGAAGTGATGAGGATAGCAATGAAGCAATGAGAGTGATGAATTGATGAGGATAGCAATGAAGGAAGGAGAGTGATGAAGTGATGAGGATAGCAATGAAGCAATGAGAGTGATGAATTGATGAGGATAGCAATGAAGGAAGGAGAGTGATGAAGTGATGAGGATAGCAATGAAGCAATGATGTTGATCCTAGTTCTCATTATTGCGTAGTACCTCCTAAGTTTCCACGCTCTCATAGTTGTGCCTCAGTTGTCTTAGTTGCTTCTCACTTTCAATGTTCACTTGTCATCTTTTCTTCCTTCTTTTATTTATTTTCACACATTTACTTATCTTGAACTTCAGTGTCATGCACACAACTGCCGCTCTTGCAGGAAGGTTGCCCTTGCCTGCCACCTGTCCAACAAGTTGCCACCCAACCTTCAGCCTACTCAACCACAGTCCTGGCATCAACCCATTACACATACAATCTCCTCACCAACCAATCTAAAACAACTTCATCAAACATTTGAAAAAATAATCCAGCCATCAACACGATTAGGTAGGATTGGAAAACAACTCAACTGCGGTATCCTGATCACCATTGTTCTCAACACTGCAGTAGGTTCCCACTGAGCCTTCAACTCAAACTCAGGAATGACTAAATTCTTTCCTCTCCTTTACCATCAAGATTATCTGGGAAGAAAGGTTAGATTTGTTGAACCATTGCCTGTAAATCTACTAAGTCTTTTATAGGCCACAATCCCGCCTGTAGAGGTGCCATTTGAGTTTGATGCTTTGTGCCTTTTCTTGTTTCCTGTCACTGGCTATTTTTCATTTTTCTCATCTCAATTCTTGCAATTCATATAGCCTGGTCCAGTTTAAGCATTCCATTATTTATTTCACAAATGAGAGTGATGAAGTGATGAGGATAGAAATGAAGCAAGGAGAGTGATGAAGTGATAAGGATAGTGATGAAGCAATGAGAGTTATGAAGTGATGAGGATAGCAATGAAGTGATGAGAGTGATGAAGTTATGATGATAGCAATGAAGTGACAAGAGTGATGAAGTGATTGGGATAGCAATGAAGCAATGAGAGTGATGAAGTGTTCCAATAAGGTTGGAGGATGAAACCAGGGGTGATGATGTGGAATGACACGTGGTTGAGCTGTTTAAGGCATTTATATACTTCATTTAAAAAAACACATTTATTTTCAGGTAACTTTGACATGTTTTATTTGAAATAATTGGTTTGTTTGATTTTTAATGGCATATTTGGTTTGAAACATGCCATTAAAAAATGGCAGGTTTGCTTAACTTTGATATGCCCCAATAGATAAAAGCATTCACACTAAAATAATGCAAAGGTATCATGAGCAAATATCCACACCTTAAAAATTTATGAAAGGCAAGGGGCCTGGCTTTAAATCAATAAACCTCAAAGTAGCTTTGCTAATAAATTAGCTCACACCCTTTCTGGTAGTAAAACACAAGGGTTACTACTGCAATTTATAAATTCCGCTAAAAATTTGAGTTTCCAATAAGATTATTAATTGATTATAATCCTAAATTTTATAGCCCCAGTCAACCTTCTCTTGAGATTTAGTTTAATGGGCTTTTTAACTCTTGATGTATTCCTTTACAAATAAATAATAATATAATAACTGAGGAAGGGGCTATAGGGTAAAGACCCTCCCTCCTCTTTTGAGGTAACAGGATCCCTCAGGGGACTCAAGGAATCATCAGGGAGTTCTTGGCTCTCCCTGGTTTTTTTCATCAAGGGTTCAAGACCCTATTTCATCATCTCCAATGATAAATTTGGTACTGGTACTCATTGGGGGGATTTTCAATGTAAAGTTTCAATTTAAATACTACAAAGGTCAATTAATGGATCCTAGGACTTAAAAAATCAATCAGATTGAAGGTTTAGAAGTGATAGAAAAACTCAGAACTATCAAATACCTCCATTTTCATATAACTTGATAGACTTGGCATTTACTTGCCTCTTAATTCCAAGTACCTTGGCATACATTATACATATAGAGTATGCATACTCTTGGAAATAATATCACAAGGTTTCTACATTAGAACTTAGCTCTGGGCCCTCTGAGTGGATGAACTCAAGGATCATTAGAGTATATTAAAGTAATTATACATCCCAAAGAGGGATAATATTAAAATTATGCAATTAATCTATACATAGTAGAGATTATGGTTTAATATAATTACTATAACTCATTCCCAAAAGAATGGAAGATTTTGGGAACTTCTATATCAATAGTTGGGATACATCTGAGTCTTCATAAATTAATTTAAAGTTATATGCTATCTTCTTCTTGATAATATATATTATCAATGTTTCAACTCCATAATCAATACTCATAAAAAAATACTTGCATATTATTATAGAATATTTTCAAATTTTATTATACAATTATAAAAACCCGCTTGCTAATTCCTGATTCTTGACTCAATGGTGGGTTTAATAATTGAAATTGGTGTCAGATAATGGAAGATGATCCCAGTACTTAGCCACTGTACTAAAAAGACATATGGGTTGTTCAGAAATTTGGACAACTACATTTTGTTTGTGGCTGAAATCCTACCTGACTTGAGCTTGCACAAAGTTTTCAGAAATTCCTTGGGGTCATTCATGAAACTTTTGGATATAATTGAATATCAAAAAATATTTCAGAATAACTCATGGAAGCCTCAAAATGATACAGCTATCCAACAGGGAGTTTCTCCTTAAATTGTGATTAAATGATGTAAATTGAGAAGCTAGTTGCCTATTAAAAACTCTTTTCTCAGTTTAATAGGTAATTATTGGATCATAAACTAAATGGGTTTTGATTTCTATCCTAGGATTCCATTTCTCATTCTTGTTCTGGAAAAAAATGAATAGAAGAAGGAGATATCTCAGGTCATGGATACTGAAGGTTTTTCTGGCTTCATTGGCTTTTTTTATGGAACCACATTCCCCTTGAATCAAAAACCCAAGCTTGATTGAAAAAAAATATTTTGATTGGAAAAAAAGCCAATGAATATATTCATTCTAAAGTGTTTTTCATGAGGAACTGACCAGCAGTCCTTCCCTATATTAAATTAGATACTCTATTTCTGTTCTACTAGCTTATCATAAAAAAAATTTTTATTTCTGCCCATGCTTGCATTGTGGATTCCTGTCACAATTCATATGTTTTTAATTGAAGGTGTATTTCTAAAAAACCACAAAACTAGTTTGATGAATAAAAATACCTTTTAGCAGATTCAGAACATTCTAGTGGAAAGTAAATTTCAGAGCATAGAAGAATTTTCCTTTGAATGATCAAGGAAAAAATTTTTTAAAAATCCATCTTTCTCAATAAAAAGTTTAGATTTAGCACGCCATAGTTGTTTTAAAGCAAAGATGGGCCAGTTCAAGAGAAATGAAAAAAGATACAAAATTCCAAAGAAAGGAAGATACTTATAAAATCAATTTTCTGTTGCATTATCCTCCATAGATCATTGGCTAAAATCAAAGATGAATGCAATGAAACCTTTGAAGATGACATCCCTAACCCTCCTAAAGCAATTCTGCTCTCATCTCATCAATTTTCTTTTGAAATTATTGAGCATATTCTACCTCTCTAAATTTTCCTATTTTTCAACTGTTATGAACTTAATTGCAAAAGGTTTGATCAATCAAGTTTTTTTTTTCAATGTGTTTTTGATTTATTGTTCCCCAAGAATCCTAAATTATTATTAATATCATTATCATTATCTTTGGTGGAATTTGAATTTTTTTGGTAAATCACCATATTTTAATCATCAGGAACTCCCACCCATCACCCTCATCTACCTCAAAACAAACCCACTGCCACTACCCCCCTTCACCTCACTGGAATCCAACTCCTTCCACCTCTTTACCCACCAGCATAAGGTTAGTCCTTGCTTCCTCTTCCTCTCATCCTCAAAACCCATCTTCATCTCCTCCTCCTCCACCCCCAAACCCTCATCCCCCCATTGGGTGATTACCCCTCCTGCCCTCCTCTCATCCTCTGGTTCTACTGCTCCTCTTCCTCCAACCAGGAAACCTCAGCCCCCCCATTGGGAAATTCCCCCTCCTAAACTCCTCTCATCCTCTAGTTCCACCCCTCCTATCATCTTAAACTCATCTGATGTCAGCTTGCTACTACTGCAGAGCCAGCTGCAAAAGTAAAAAAAATAACATAAAAATAATAATAATACAATTAACCTAAGAAGGAGTAGGAAAACCTTAAATAATATTACAGAAATGAGTTTTCCATCTAAAATTAGGTAGGGTCACTCACTGACCCCACCCTTGAAATCCAACTCCTTATATTTTTTAATGATTAAGGAAAGAAAAACCAAAATACTACGGCTCCATTATTGAGCTTTTTGGCCAATTAAATACTTCACACACATTGTCACGTATAGGTTTCACACCTAAAATTCAGTCAGAATTGAGGTGTTGTGTATATTTTAGGAGTTACGGGCGGAAATATGTTTTGTCACAATTCCCGCATGCAGCCGCGGCAGCCAATGCACCCGCGGGTGGCTGAGATAAAGCCTTGTCACTCCGTCAAGATCGTGTACGCAGCCCCAGGCCTCTGACAAGTACGCAGCCACAGGACTACGGGTTGACAGAGTGACAGGCGGCCTGAGAGGCTCAGGTACCGCGTAAACATGCTACAACATACACGGGAACTTCCTACATATGTAATAAATGTTCCTGTGGATAGTAGACAGTCTAAAAATACATAATATGATATAAAAATACATAAATAATCCTTATGCGTATTTTTTATTTAATATAATTCAAAGTACCAAGAATGTCAAAAATAAGACAATGACAACTTCTAAAAATATATTAAAATACTTTTATATACTTTTATGAAAATTGCTAGGCATCAATATCCTCGTAACATACTAAGGAAACTAATGAAGTAAAAATATTACATGAATTCACATGGCTTATATTTTTAAGTAATTTTCTTAGTAAATCAACTGGAACTCGAAAATAAAGAGTTAAATCAATATTATGAATTTTACTCCATTTATATAATACATAATGGGAACTTACCTGAAATCAAGATTTCCATAGTAATGTCTATTTATATAATTATTAAACTACTGGGAACATTTACTAAGGATAATTAATTAAATAATACATAAATAAGACAGATTAGTGTTATTCACATGTCCTAATGTCTATTATAAAGTGGAATAATTCACATAACCTGTGAAATTAGATGCTCCCCATGCTATAGCACCAAGAAAACATGACAGGCTACCCCTGGTCACCCTTCTAGCATTAGTGTCCGTCCCTTTGAGCACCTACAACCCTCAGAAGGACAATATTGGGACTCCAAAAGCTATAAATAAAGAGCTCTTTTGAGGATTTTGATGGGAAGAGACCCAGTTGTATTCATATCCAGACACCGTTCCAAGGTAATCAAGTACTTATAAGAGATAAGTAAGTGATTCATGGCAATGTCTGATCAGTAATATCCGTCCTCAACCTTTTTTTATCAATTAAACTGCTGAACAACCTTAAAGCCCCAGTATACAGGTTTAACCCATCAGTACACATCTCAAACAGATACCCAAAGAATCTAATAATATACCAGTAAGTCTTATTATCCTTTCTCTGTCGTAGTAGCTTGGCTACAAGGCCCTACCACTCCACTGTGTATTTTATATACATATTATCTTTGGGTAAAATATTCTTTAAACTAAAGAGACCAAAGTAACCAGGACTACGTGTTTTCATACTGAAATCCCTGAAGAGAGGTGTTAAAGATCCCCAATATAATTTTGGCCCCTCTATAAATATTTAATAATCAATTTATTCATATTGATTCAAAACAATAAACAATAACCAAACCACTTAACCTTGCAATAAGCTTAATCCAAATATTCTACAGATTTTTGCTGCATTTATTAAATAATATATTTATTATTTACTCTATCACCTCTGGTAGCTAAAGGATAGCAAGGGTCTTGGCATCCAGGAGGCTGAGATCTGACCCCCCTCCCCCTTTCTCTGCTGGCTTGCTTTCTGAACCTCTTTGAGCTAGCTTTCTGCCAACCCCCCCCCCCCCCCCCCCATTTCTTGCTTTCTGCCAACCCCCCCCCCCCTTGCTTGCTTGCTGCAAAATGCCCCCCTTTCTCCACCAGCTTGCTTGCTGCAAATCACCCCCCCCCCACTTTCTCCACCAGCTTGCTTGCTTCCAACATCCTCCCCTTCTTCCCTGGCAAGCAAATGCCCCCCTTTCTACCTGGCTGCTGGCTTGCTTGTTGCCCATGGCCCCCTTCCTTTCTCCCTTGCTTCTAAATGTTGAAATTTCATCAGATTTTTTTTTTTAAAAAAAACAAAACAATTATGTAGTCAATTTGATTTAGTTGCTCTCAAGAAACTAAATTGCAACCACAGTGAGTTATCATGACTGGAAAAACTTTCAATGGCCTGGAGTTATCCCGATTGGGATGACTCTTATAGTTGCACAAGACCAAACTCCTTTGCAAAACCAACTAGGATCTCCCTCTGAACCAATGTATCTCTTGATTAACTCAGTCATTCTCACCTTGACCTCACCAACCACCCAAAGAAAGAAAGAAGAAAATCACCTGGAATACAACCAACCAAAAAAACAAGGAAAAAACCATCCCCAAACAAGCAATTGATCAGGAAGCCTTTTACAAGCCATCCAGCCATCAGAACAAATGAGCAAAGAGGATAAATTGATTTCCAAGCTTACTGCCCTCAGGCCAAGAAGCACAGGATGAAAGCAATACCAAACCAAGCAATATAACCAACAGAAAAACCCCAAGAGCACTCCCATAAACCTTAAAAATAAGATAGATAGATTACCAGTGACCATCCCAAGACGGCAAGTTGAACACACAGCTTGGTAGAAGATAGACAAGCAAAGACCACCCACTGTCACATATCCTACCGGAATGATATCAACAGACCACTATTAAGGCCTTCCCAGAGCCAATTAAATCTCAGTTTTCATTCTTTTTCCTTGTGCCTTTACCTGAAGACATAAAGCCAGTAATTAATTTGTGTTTCAATCCAATTTTCCAATTTTTTCCTTTGGATTTATTGGTGCTGTATTTTGAAGTAGACTAGATTCTGGTTTTAGAAAAAGATTCATAAAGCCAAACTTCAGGATTAATAAACCTTTAGCTTAAAACCAAAGCCATCTCTTCCAGCTTTCTTGTAACCAATGACACCCTCCTTGCTAAATGAATACAAGCTTCCCCCCAGGCCAGGTAAGTGTTTCCTTTTATTTCTTTTCTGTTGCTTTTGGTGTTCTTTGTTTCATAACATCACTGACCAATTTTGTTTTTTATATTTTCTGTTTGGATTGCCCTCCTTTTTGGAAAATGCTTGCTTTAATTATTGGATTCAATAGACATCTTTTTGAAATTTAAATTTTTGATTAAGCCACTCAAAGATTTGTTGGGCTTAGTTAAAAATGGAAGGAAACCAGTTTAAAACTAATAAGAACAAGAAAAAGCATGCCAAAAATAGGAGGAAGAGGGAAAAAATAGGTTCTCTGAATTTGTGCTTGAAATTGATAGTGATAGCTTTCAAACTGGTAAGCAAACCATGTGGTTTACCAAACCTCTAACACCAGTTCATCTGTACCCTGCTATCCACCATGAAAACAAGAAGTGTCCCCATAATCCAACCAATAAAGAACTTCAGCAATCTCAAGCTCTGTTAAAGATTAGTTAACTCTTCAAAAATTTGAAGATGGTTGTTATGGATAATTCAAAGAAGGGATAAATTTTGGCCATTTTTAAATTCATTCCTTTGTATCAACTTACTGAGAAAGAGAAGAAACACATCAGATCTCTGACCACCTACCTCCACCAATTCAAACATTTTCTAAAACCTGTTTTCCCTTCACAAAAATGGCTTGGAATGATGTGGGAAACAGGATGGCAAAAATTAATGCACTTTTTTGAATTGTTTGGTTAATATTTGAAACAATCTGCAGTCCAATCTTCTCTTTGGGAACTCAATCATCTTAATTTTAAGTCAGACCAGGTGGACCCAATATTGCATGGAATTTTTGGAAATTTTCCAGGATAATATTCATATAAAATCAATGAATAATTAAATAAAAAAAATCCCCTCCTTCTCCTCCTGGGGATTTTGCTCCAAACCAGCTCCTTTCAATTTTACAACTCACATAATTCTTACCCCAGGTGGCTCCCAAACTTTGCTCCATATTGACCATGGAAACATTTCTTCACACTTTTTTCTCCTGGTAGTTCCAAAATGAAAGGAACATGGAAATCTTATAAATAACTTGGAAAAATATGAGGTATTTTAAGGTCACTTTGTTTTTCTTGAATTGTATTTCGGCATTTATTTCAAGAAACAAAGGTAGCTCTAATATTCTTTGGGCTAATAACAAGTAAGAAATTGGTCACCTCTTGCTATTGAGTCTCTCACTCATACCAGAATTTCTGTTTTCATGATAATTAATTGAAAGAACAGAAAAAATTGCAGTTTTGTAGCCAGTGGGGAGATTTAATCTTGGAAGAGATATGTTGATAAAAATGAAAAATATGTTCTTATTGGAGGTTTTAAAATACTATGAAAAATAGATTTTCCAAAGAAATTTATTCACAATAGAATGATTTAAGTCATTCTTTCCATTTCCTTTACAGGTCTACTGCTCCCAAAAAGTTTGACAGCTGAAGAAACCTTTAACATTTTTAGGCTACAAGTTGATCATTCTCTTTCAGCTATTTTTTGAAATCTAGCTCAGTTTTTCTCAAATTCAACTGAGCATCAGGCTTATGGTCTTCAGCCCTTTGTAAAAATCTTTTCTTTTCTTCATTTTTTTACAGTTGAAGCATCAATTTTTCCTTTTCAAACTGAATTTTCTCATTTTCCCCTTCAATCCTATCACTTTTGGTCAGCAACTTAACTGGTTTGAAGAAAATACTGGTGAATAAGTGTTTATAAATATGTGGATAGTGGTTCAGTTTTCTCAACCAAATCTTTCTTCTCAATTGTCTCTTCAAAAAATCCAAAGCTGCTCAATGATATCTTCAAAAACTCCAAAGCTGGTATTTTTCCTCCACATTTTATGTATTTTGGAGTTTATTTTGGTTGATTTTGAAGCCTTTCTTTTTACCTTTACTTAGGATCACTGAAGCTCAAAATTTTGACTTCAATAGGATGGTGAAGTGGGAGACTTAATTTTCTTAAGATTTTTGTTGTCTAAAAAGGGGTGGGGCTGTTGAGAGGACATCAGAAATTACTCATTAGCAAGTTTAATATGAAGTATACTTACCATTGATAAATCAATATGTTTTGCAGTTTGAGGAGAAGGTTAAACATCAAATTCATCCTCCTCCAGGTTGAGAGAATCTCCAATGACTTGTGACAATCTTGGAGGTTACCAATCCAAAGGGGCAATTATTGGATTGAAGGATTTATTGGAATTGATTATTGATGAAGATGTGGACCCCATGAGAGCTTTTTTGGTGGAATATCTTCCTTGGAACTAGATTCTGGCCAATGCAATTGTTCATCAAAAAAATTGGTTTCCTTGATAAAGGTTTCCTTTTTATCCCAATTTCTTGGCTGAGTGTTGGCTACCATCTGCTTGGCATCAATTGAGTTGGATAATTGAGAATCAAAATAAGCTACAGGGGTGATTTTGTACTTCTTTTCAAATGTTTCATCCATTTGAAAATTAAAAGGACAGATGGAGTCCATCCTATTAACCACCATTATGATCATTTTGGCTTTATCAGCATCATTAAGACCAAATATTTTTTGATATTGACATTTAGTGGGATTTTTTATACTTTTACAAATATTTCTTTAATTGCTTCCTAATTTTCATTGGTGATATATCAAGCCTAAATTTGGTTTTATTCTTCAGATCATTGGCAATCTGTATATAGCCATTGAGCTTAGAAGATGGAGGTTGAAAAATACAAGTTTTTTTGTCAGACTCTGAACAGGTGTGGTAGTTGGAAGAAATTTTTGTCCAGTTGAAAAGGATGATATGGTTGAATTTCTTGAATTTGCTTGAAAACTTGGAAGCAGATGGGGGTGCATTTTGTATGGAATGTTAGCTGTTGAGCGGGTTGGGAAGTTTCTTTTTGCATATTTTCAAGGGGAGGTTTTCTGAGGGGCTATTTCTTAAGTGGAAGAGAGATCAAGCAATGAGTGCAAGTTTGAGAAAGTCATGAGTCTGATGAGATTGGAGGTGGGAAGTCTTGATGTAAAGATGAAGAGTGATTTATATATTGATGAGTTGGAAGCGGGAAGTAGCAATTGCAAGATGAAGAGCATGGGGTGGTATATCCAATGAGTTTGGAGCTGGATGCAAGTGGGAAGCAAGGGGTGGATGGTGGGGTCCAATGTAGGTTGGATGTTTCATGAAAATTCATATACTTAATTTGGAAAAAACCATTGTTTTTGTGGTAAATCTGGCACATCTTTTGTGAAATAAGTGGGTTTTTTTATTTTTCATGTTGCATTTGATATTTGGGTATTTTTATGAATCCCACAATTAAAAAAATGGGATTTTTTTATAAGTATGATAGGCCCAAAGAAATACACAAAAATCCTACATAAAGCTATTTAATTAGAGGAACTCAAATATAATTAAAAATTTAAAAACAAAACTTGATCAAGTGCAAAAAGAACCAAATGCTTATCAGAAACTGATTTATTTTAAAATGAATTGAAATTAATAATTGAATGTAAATACTATTATAAAAACACAAAAGAGATAGAAAAAGTTTAAATACACATATTCAATGGGAAAAACTCCAATCCTCTAAAGTATTTCCACAAAAAATCCATAAATTTCAAGATTGATAAAGAAAATATCAAAAACTTGTTTCTTTGAGTAAAATTCAATACTTCTGATTAAATGTAAACTAATTTTTGAAAAATTCAAAAAAATATTCACACTAGCTACATATAACTTCCTTTTGAGAGTTATTCAAATATTTTGAAAAAAAATTTCAAGAAATTCTTCAACTATGAAAAAAATAAGAAAGATTGATTACTTTTTATTCAAATAAATCAAATTTGGATATTAATTTGATGCTTCTTGCCCTTGATGGATTTTATTTTGTAATTTTTCATTATATTTTTATTCCTCTAATTAAATATCAGGATTTTGAACTTTATTATATTTTTTTATATTTGATGAAAATAAATTTACATTCAGTCAGAAACAATAATTTTTATTCAAGTAAATCAACCTTCCATATTATTCCTTTTATTATGTTGCTCATTGAGTTGGTTTTTTCAGTATTTCAAACAATTTGAAATCTCCCTATACTATAGGTATAGGTATAATTTTTCTATGTATTTTTTTATATTGGGTATAAGGTATTTAAATCTTGCTGTAAATCTCAATAGGGTGTATCAAAGTTAACCAAACCCGCTATTTTTTAATGGCGGGTTTCAACCCAAATCTGCCATTTCAAACCTGTCATTAAAAATAAAAAAAACCCACTTATTTCACATCAGACGTGTCAAAGTTAATTTGAAATAAGTGGGTTTTTTCAAAAAAGTATTTAAAGGCTTCCGCCCCTGGCTTCCCACCTCCTTCTACCTCCAACCTCATTGCAAAAAAATTTGATTCATTGCTCTTCATCTCTTCATCACTATCCTCATCACTTTTTTGCTTTCATCACATCCAGCTAACTCTCATTGGATCACTATCCTGATCAGTTCATCACTCTCATCTGTTTATTGCTTTTGTCACATCCATATAACTCTCATTGGATCACTATCGTCATCACTTCATCACTCTCATCACTTTATTGCTTTCATCACATCCAGTTAAATCTCATTGGATCACTATCCTTATCACTTCATCACTCTCATCCCTTTATTGCTTTCATCACATCCAGCCAACTCTCATTGAATCACTATCCTCATCACTTCATCACTCTCATCACTTTATTGCTTTCATCACATCCAGTTAAATCTCATTGGATCACTATCCTTATCACTTCATCACTCTCATCCCTTTATTGCTTTCATCACATCCAGGTAACTCTCATTGGATCACTATCCTTATCACTTCATCACTCTCATCCCTTTATTGCTTTCATCACATCCAGGTAACTCTCATTGGATCACTATCCTTATCACTTCATCACTCTCATCCCTTTATTGCTTTCATCACATCCAGCTAACTCTCATTGGATCACTATCCTCATCACTTCATCACTCTCATCACTTTATTGCTCTCATCTCTTCATTGCTATCCTATATCTGTAAAAACTGACTCTCCAATACTCCACTTTCCTTAAACAGACCAAAGAACTTAACACAGTCAGCCCTGGCCCTGCCTTCATCCTACCAACAGGTCATCTATCCTGGACTCACTGGAAATGCCATGCCATCACCCAAAGCTCCTATGATGTGACAAGCAAGGCATCCACATTGTCATCTCAGAAATCTCATTCTATGTCCTACAACAGACTAGCAAGTGACCCTCTGCAACCTCAGTAAGCAGATACTTAAACACCTCCATCTTGAGCTTCTCATACTCATACTCAATCCATCCATAAGAAAATCAGAAACTTTGAGATGATAGTGCCCTATACAAAACTGTTGCAAAAACTGCAAGATCCACATAAAAATTCCTCACTGATCATCTATGACTCATCTTGCCAAACCTCAACTAATCTGCCTCAGCTCTGGAAGCTGGAGCCTATATCCTCTATCTCTTACTTCTAATGTATTTTTCATCTTTTACAGTCTTGGGATCTCTGTAAAATGTTTGAAATAGGGCGTATCAAAGTTAGCAAACCTGCCATTAGAAACCTGCCATTTTTTTTGACAAAACCCGCCATTTTTAATGGCGGGTTTCTGAAATACACATACCCCCTAACTGGTGTATTTCAAAATGGCGTGTTTCATGAAAATGGCGGATTTCAATCATCAAACACGCCATTAAACCCTCCATTTATGCATCATCATCCATCCACCATCCATCACATCAAAAACACCCATCCACATCAGCAAATCCATACTGGTCCCATCTCCATCGCATCACACACATCTCTATTGTTTTTCACATACCTTCACATACCCATCTTCACACAAATCCCATCATCATCTCATCACCCCACATCACTCACCACCTTTCTCAACATGTCCAATCAAACATCCCGCCAGCAAGTTGAAAACGCAAAAAAAAGTTGACTGAACTTTTTCTACTGTTTGACTCCCATTCAGACTCTGATTCAGACTCCGATTTGGAATCAACTTGGTTAGCTTTGAATTCTCTGTTGGCAAAGCAATACATGGTTCCAAGAATACACACTCTCCATAACCCTATGTATGAAAGGCAAAAGCTTCATCTCATCCCTGACTTAAGCTTCCAGCAACTGTTCCAAACTTTGTTGCCTTCTTTCATGAAACTTTTGGCAATGATTGAAGACCACCACATCTTCCAGAACAATTCTTGCAATCCTCAACGCGATCCAGCCATCCAACTTTCCGTTGCTCTTTGTAGATTGGGGTCAAATGGAAATGGAGCAGCAATCAATCAATTGGAAAATCTATTCTCAGTCAGTAATGGAAGCATTGACTTATACACCAAAAGAGTCATGATTGCTATCCTATCTTTCTGTTGCTTGGTCCTTTCATGGCCAACCAAAGAAGAACGCAAGGAGATATCTCAAGTAATGGAGACAGAAGGCTTTCCTGGTTGCATTGGTTTTGTTGATGGAACCACCATCCCCTTGAGTCAAAAACCCAACCTAGATGGCAACCACTATTTTGATCGTAAAAAAATGCAATTGATTCATTTCTTTTCCAATTTCTATGATAAAACTTTGGATCACACACTGACCAAATATGTTCCATCTCTTTGTTTAGATACTCCGTGGCACTACAACTTGTTTGCAATAACAACAAGAAGTTCATCTCCCTCCATGCTGGCCTTCCAGGTTCTTGTCATGATTCATATGTTTTCAATTGGATGCGGATTGCCCAACAACCAGAGATCTACTTTCACCAAGATCAATACCTTCTGGCTGATTTGGCTTATGCTAGTGGGAAATATGTAGTTCCAGCATACCAGAATGTTTTGTCCAATGATCAAGGAAAAACCAATTTTAACTATCATCTTGCCCAATCACAATATTGGATTGAGCATGCCATAGGAATTCTGAAAGGAAGATGGGCCAGCTTACGGGAGATGCAAAACCAGCTCCAATGTTCCAAAGATATGAGGTTCCTCATCAACTGGATTATCACTTGTGTAATCCTTCACAACCTTTTGGCCAACATCAAAGATGAATGGGACTAAATATTCCAAGATGATATTCCTGATTGGCCTCAAGTCATCCCTGTCTCATCTGGTCCCTCATCTTCTTCTATGAGAGAGCGGATTCTTCCTCTCACCCTTCCTTGCTTTGGTGAGTAATTTTTGATTTTGAAATTGGTAAAAATTCCCTTCACCGTATTTTTTTGGTTTTGGTTGTTCACCCAAGATTCATAGGCTGAGTTTTTTTTTATTTTTTTTTTAGTGGACTTGAATCCAAAAACACCTCCACCTCAAACCCTGCCACTCACCAAATGCCACCCCCCTCCCCCTCACCACTCAACCCCTTCAACCTCACCCCACTCACTCACCGGTCAAACCCTGCCTCCTCCTCACCAAACCACCTCACTCATCACCACCACCTTCAAAACCTCACCAAAACACCACCACCTTCACTCTTTACCAACCTCACCAACATCCACATCGCCAACAACATACCTACCTCCCACCCAACCTCCATCAACCATCAAAGGTGAGTCCCCTCCCTTCATTGAATCACCTTTCTCTTTTTTCACCTGGCTGATCTCCTACCATAACCCTCCCTTTGAACCCCCCCAGGTCCAGCCAGCCCAGTCCCCCTCCCCCTCCTCATCCTCTGGTCCATCCTCTGCCCTTGGTGAGTCCCTCCTCCCCTTCATCTTCTTCCTTCCATCAATTCGCAATTGATCGGGCAATCAATTGGCAATCAATTGCTCAATGGAGCGATCAATTTGCAATCAATTGAGTGATTGATTGGCAATCAATTGCCCAATCAATTTGCAATCAATTGAGCGATTGATTTGCAATTGATTGGCCGATCGTTTGGGCCAATAAATGCAGAGTTTTTGGAGGGTACAGGGAACTGACTTTCCCTTTGTTTTTTCTTTGTTTTTGTTTCTTTTTTTTTAGGTTTTCTAGCTCTGCCAGGTTTTGATTTTCATCTCTTTTTTATTTTTTTAATCCCACTGTTTGTCCCCAATAATGAGAACTTTCTGACATTTTTTTTTTTATTTGTTTGACTGATCTTTTTGTTTGTCCAACCCCTTTTTTGATATTGATTCCTTCACTGCCTACCAAACTCAAAATTTTATACAACCATTCAAATTTCACCTTGATCCTCACCTTGGGTGCAGCAAGTGCCTGGGAGGGAGAAAGATGGAAGGAGATGGTATGAAAAACATAAAGAGAGGTGGCAAGCAGAGGAATCGTAGAAAAAGGAGGGCTCAAATGAGGGATTTGGAAATTTCTTTGGAAGTGACTGACAACTGGATCAAGGAAAAGTTTGCCTGGTCTAGACAAAAACTATGCCCTTTGGATCTGTACCCTGCTATCACGGCTGAAAAGAAAAAGAACCCTCAAAAACCCACCCAGGAAGAATTTAAGCAAGCAAAACAGACAATTGGGGCTTTCCACTTCTTCCACCATGGAAAATTTATTGTTCTTGACCAATCTGATCACCATGCTCTGGTTGCCGTCATTGAATTTGTTCCTTTGGATTGACTATCTGAGCAAGATAAGAAAGATATCAACTTTGTGACAACATTCCTTCACTGTTTGAAAAAATTTGTCAACCCGGTTGGTCCCTCAAGATCTTGTGGTGGAAAAATGTGGGCAATTGGTTGGCGAAAATCGATGAACCCTTTGGAGTTATTCGGACGTTATGTGAAGAAATCATCCATTAGATCTTCTCCTCAAGAGTACGCTGTCCTCAACCTGAAGGCCAACAAAGTATCCTGAATTTTAGGACAAATGTTTTGTAATTTGGCCAAACTTGCCTTTGAATCAAACCGTGATACCATGAAGGACAGCAACATCCCCTCTTTCTCTTTGTTGGAATTTGGTTCCAACCCTACACCTTTTGATTGCTCCCCACACCTCACTTTCACCTTGGATTCTTTTTACAATTCTCCTCATATTGACAAAGGCAACATCTCTGGCTATTCCTTTTTACTTGTGGTCCCAACCAACAAATCAAATGGTTGACTTATTGAAGATACGCATGAATATCAAGTTTTGGACAGTCAATTTTTTTTTCCTGACCTTGGCTTTGGAATTGATTTCAAGCAAAAAGGTATAGTCAAAATGGTTTGGGCGGCTAACAAGTACAAGCACTGTACCTTTCCAGCTGTGGACACAGCAACCCATACCAGAATGGCCATGTCACTCCAAATTAATAAAAAAACTCAGAGCACTTGTAGGGACATGAAAAAAGGCCAAATTTACTCTAGAGAAAAAAATATCAATAAAAACAAAAAAGATTTGTATATTGGTGGGGTTAAGAATGCTCTCAAACGTTGTTGTAGTAAAAAATAATGTGTTTTTCTTTCATCCATGCAAATATATTTACAAGCCCAGCATTTGAGTAATCTTCTGTATTTCTTCTACCAATCTACCACTGCCAATGCAAGCCAAAGCTACTGATACCTTATCCTTTTTTTTGTTTGCCCGTTGTTCCCTCTCCTTTTCCAGTTGCACTTGCTGCCGATCCTTCTCCTTTTCCTCTTTTTGAAACTCTAGCTCAGCTTGTTTCAACCTCCACTCAGAATCCAATTTTTGTTGATTAGCCAAAGTCTTGGCTTGCTGCTTTTGACCATCCATGGCCAGTTGACAATCCCACTTTTTTCTTTTCAAACTGAAGTTTATCTGATTCAATTTGTGATTTCACTGTTTTTTGGAGGGGAATGGCAATGAGCATGATTTTGAAAGCAAGGATATTGAAACAATCAACTTGCATGAATCTTGCTTCTCCATGATTTCTTCAAAGCCCAAAAAACTGGAAGTGTTTCTCCTCTTTTGATGAATTTTGGGGTTGACATTGATGGAATTGGAGGCCTTTTGCTTACCCTTGGCAGAGGAGGTTTGAGTCTGAAAGTCCTCACTAGTATTTGAAGGCGATGTGGGAGGCCCCATTGGCTTGAGTTTTTGGCCAATCAAAAATGCATGAGCCTGTTTTTTTACAATGTAAATCAGTCAGGAGCAACCAGACAGAATCAAAAACAATTTAGTTCCTTACTGGAGCAGATGTTGATGGCAACGGTGATCCAGGAATAACATCCTCCTCATTGGGCAAGTTCTCCAGTTGTTCTGCCCCAGGAAGAGAGCAATCAAAAGAAGGAAGTGAGGGGTCCAAGGTCGGGATTGACTGATCAATCAATACCAAAGTAGAAGTGATTGGAGCCAATTGTGTTTGAATATCCTCCTTGTCATCAGATGGGGGCCACTCCAAGGCCAAGGTTTCATCAAGGTCCCCGTTGGTAGGCTGAGCATCCCCAGCCAAGTCCTTGGCATCAACAGAATCGGATTGTTGGGCATTGAAAGCAGCTAGGGAGGTGATGTTGGCCTTCTTTCCAAAGATTTCATCCATTTGAATATAAAAAGGACAAATGGAGTCCAACTTATCAACCACTGAGTTGATTCCTTTGGCTTTGTCCAAGTCGGTGATACCAAAGCCAGTGGAGATAGACATGGAGTGGGCCTTTTTGTACTTGTCTCAATAGTTTTTGAACCGCTCCCTCATCTGTTTGGATGAAAGATCCAGCCTACCTTTTGTTTTGTTCTTGAGTTCATTGGCCATCAGGAGATAACCATTGACCTTAGAGGATTGAGGTCGGCCAACACGTGTTTTGTTGTTGGATCCAAAGCAGGCATTGTAGTTGGAGGGAATTTTCAGCCAGTTTACCAGGATGATGTGATCAGCTCTCTTGAGCTGACTTGAGCCCTTGGAAGCTGATGGGGGAGGATTGTTTGTTGTGGAGTTCCTTGGCGATGTTCTCTTGGGTGTGTTGGACTTGCGGGGGGAGGTTCGCTGAGGGGCCATTTGAAAGAGTAAGGGCTATGCAAGTGATGAGAGTGGTGAAGTTTTGAGAGCAATAAAGTGGATGAGAGTGATCAAGTGATGAGAGCGGTTAAGTGATGAGAGTGATGAAGTTTTGAGAGCAATGAAGTGGATGAGAGTGATCAAGTGATGAGAGCAATAAAGTGATGAGAGTGGTCAATCAATTTTATGATGAGGGTGGGGGTAAAAAAATTTTCAATGAGGTGGGAGGTAGAAGGAGGTGGGAAGACAGGGGTGTATGACGCGGACAGGTGGTGGAAGCATTTAAACACTTTATTTGAAAAAACCCACTTATTTCAGGTTAACTTTGACACATCTGATCTGAAATAAGTGGTTTTTTTTGATTTTTAATGGCAGGTTTGAAATGGCGGGTTTGGTTAACTTTCATACCCCCTAATGAATCCAAAAGAGTCAATTGTATGGTTTGGCCCCAGGGCATGAAGGAACTCAAAAGACTCTGACTGTCCTACATTGTAAAAGAGAGGGTCTCTTGTGTGAATTTTATGTGAAAAGATTGTATTAACACAAAGTAGGTAAAGGAAGAGTCTCTTCTCTGTTAGGGACAAATTTACCGGTCTCTGATAAAAAAAGAATTTGGGAGAATTTGAGATGGTGGAAGTTGATGAGATGAAAGAAAACAGAAATAAATTTGTTGGCAGTACATCAAGGGACCTGGTACTGCTGGTGGTCCACATTGATGAACAAACATGTTTCTACCTTGCAAACCAACTCCACCTACAAACCAACCAATGGAAAATCTTGGTAGGGCGACAGGCACAGGTGAGAGAGAGAGAGAGAGAAAAGCGGGGTGAGGGGGATCCTTGCCACAAGAGAAGCATAAGCAGCCAATCTCACTTTGAGCGGATGATTTGAGTAAGAATGACATGATCAACTTACCCATTGATCTGGACCCGGTAACACTTTGGGAAGTGATTGATTACAAGTTTGATGGTCGTTGAAACATTCAAAGCCTAAGAACCCATTCAAGAGATGAGTTTGTTCAAAGCTGACGTCCCATAGTTGAAGCTCATCCAATCTATGATGCTGACGGTGACCCTTTAAACGTCTGAATTGATTCTTGAACTTGAACCGGATCAGTAGCAGCTAGGGGAGATGAGAAATACTCAATCTGTCAGATTGGAGATCCTTCTATGATGAAAGGGTTCAAAGTGTTGGTGACAACCGAGTTGAAAGATGGAAGGACGCTCTTCTCAAGCTCCCCACCTCGTCAAGTCAATCTGCTCAACATGGCTCATCAGCTTGCGACATCGCTCCCTTTTGGCTCCTTGCTTTGACTCAACTCGCGACTCAACTCGCTCATTTTGCGACATTGTTCACACTCTTCAATGTGATCGGTTGCGACATCACTCGCACTTCAAATCCTGCAACCCTGTTTGCACCTATCTTGCAACGTTGTTTGCTTCTCACCTGGCTGTCTCTCTCGCCTCTTCAATCATCCAATATCAATCCCGGCACCACCCGCGACCTTTGCTTGCTCTGTCTATTGCAAAATCAATCACCTTCCTGCTTGACCTGCGACCTTGCGACATTGCTTGCGCTTTGGACTATCAAAATCAAACCAGATTTTAATAGTCCCAAATCTCACCAAAGACAACCTTGGCAATCTCAATCTTGTCGTGCAAGCTCACAAACCCTTGATGTGGAAGATCAAGTCCATGACTACTACCAAGTTGACTGATCATCAACAAGTGACCGTTATGACTGCTCATTCGTGAATGGGTCGTTGTTGTTGTTGTTCCACTCGGATCATGATGGGCCGTTGAATTGGTGGATTTCATGATTTAGAGCCATTCAGAAAACGCATTGATGACCATTGCCATCCTAAACAGATTGTAAAACGTACAGCTAGTAACGGGTAGTAGTGACAGGTGGGGAGACGCCAAACCTATGGCCAGGCAAATGGATTGGTTGAGGGAGCAAGAGAAAAGGAATTTCCACAGCGACTCAATCAATCTGACATATTCTCCTCTGGGCATCTTGGACCCAGTTAGAAAGAAACACTCATTCCAGATTGGCGAATTACCAGGATCAATGGAGCCAATGATTCTTTGACATAATCTTGTATACAATCTGGAAATGCCAATCATCTGCCAAATCAAACCTGGATAAAATCAATTCAGAGAGGAGGGGTAATTGTTTTAAAGCAGAAAATGAATGAATTTATGTATAGATATAAAAAAACCCCGTGAGCTGAACAATGATCAAAAGTAATCCCATCGCCAAGATCCTAGGTAACGTACAAGAATAATGTTCCGTCTTGACACTGATTCTGACTGTCAGAGTGGCAGACAACTGTTGACCAATCAAAGCGAGTTTGGCAGCACGTTTTTAACCAGGGCTGACACTGACGATCGGCAAGAAAAATTGAGTATTGGACATGTCAGCGCTAGCTGAGGATTGAGCAGTCTCCTTTGTGGGGAACGATGGGCTAGTGTATGAGGAAGGAACCAGGGGAAATGTCTAACAAACAAACCTCCAGAGATCATAACCTAGACTCCAGGCGGTCGAGATAAATGGATCCAAGTCAAGATTCCTAGGCGAGATGGTGTAATGGGCAAGAAAGCCACTGATCTGTTGAACGATGAATGGGTGATTGAAAGTGGTGGAGGATCCATCACCATGCTTTGTACTCTTCTGACTTAACAATCTAGCAAGATCATTAACCAGCTCTTGATTGTGAATTGCGCTCATGATTAACCCAACGACTACGTTAGGCTCTTCAGGTGTAATTGAAGTAGCAAGTTGAGTGAGCATTGATGATTGCCTTCTTTCCAACGTGTTTGATTCATCATCATGATGGAGAACCCAAGTCCATGATGGTGGTGGTGGTGGGGAAGGGGGGAAGGGGGGAGACGGGGCTTACTCAAGGGTATGGTTTTGAGTTGTCCACGAGCATCAATGGTACAGCAAAACACACCATAGTAGGAAAGAACGATTTGCTTGACTTCACGATATTCAACTGAGGGAATGGGTTTGACAGTGATAGGAGATAGATCTTGCCTGAATATTATGGAGACGGTTAACAAGTTAAAAAGGTTTTCAGACCCATATGATGAGAAAGGTTGTTTTTTTATGGTACAGGGAAGAGGGGAGGGGGGGCCATAAACAAGTGAGAAAGCTGGAACAAACGAATTGAAAATGATACATTCAAACCAAGAGTGATTCTGGTGAACCAAATCCTCCACCAACACAAGGAAAAAATTGTGTTGGGCCTTCCAATTGTTAATTAACTTAAGACCTTGGCAATGAGCAGGAGGATCTGATGGTGTATGATGATCAGGCTGATGATCTGGATTAGTGTTGCAAGGCTTGTTTTCATTGCTGATTGGGGAGTTGGTAAGATTCAATTTCCTACAAAACAACCAATGGAAAATCTTGGTAGGGCAATGGGCACAGGTGAGAGAGAAAGAGAGAGAGAGAAAAGTGGGGTGAGGGGGATCCTCTCCACAAGAGAAGCTGTCAGCTCTCTGATACCAGGAACCTTGCAGTCCTTCAGCTACAGAGAGTGATAAAAATACTGGAATAATCATAATTATTATTATTCCAAAAATAAACCCTTAGAGGCTCAAATAAATAATATAATAAGAGCAGTTGCAAGGTTTAATTGGTTTGGTAATAAAAGGTTTTCAATATGTATATAAAAGAGGGGCCACAGTATTATACTACTGGGGGTCTTTACAGACAAAGCAACCTCTCTTCAAGGGGCCTCCTTAGGCAGTTTAAGAACCTTGGAATGAAGATGGGTGCCTTACAAAGGGCTTATTCCACTAATGACCAGGCATAACAGCACAATGGCCTAGACAGGAAGGGAAACACTCACTCTTAGCACTTTACCACAAAAATCCTGCAATAATAGGAAGGTTTTCAGAGCAGATGGGGTGGATTGTCTGACTAAACTTCAAGGGTTGATTGGTTTTAAGAAATGAATAATAATACTGCAGACTAAGTCATAAATCACTTGCTTATCTTCATATAAGCACTTGATTAAAAATGACACGGTTTCTGATTGATAATAATAATTCCTGGTAAACTGATGATCAAATAATGGGTCCAAAGAGATATGTATAGATACCTTTTTGGGGTGATTTTGAGCTTCTCAGGGCGCGTGGAGAGAGTTCTGCTCATAGGCTGAGGCTGGAAATCCATTCAGAGCAAGATTAGAACGTCCAATTGGTGCTGTTAATCAGCTGACCTTAGATCTTCTGGATTTCTGTACTATTTTAGCCACAGGATCTGTTAATCTATTATGGCGTAAATTTGATCATTCTGCACTCATCCTTCATTTTTAATATTAGTATTGCTTAAAAGTGAACAGATGTGGACATTTACTGATTTTCCATCATCTGCTGATCACGTAGATAATTTTTAATAATTTTTATGAACACTCCTTGTAGTGTTTTGTGGTCTTCAAAGATCAGAGTCAATGATTTACATGGTAATCCTTGATCTTTAATTTATTATTAAAAAATGTACTAAACTTGATTTTTATTAAGTTTAATTAAGTTTTGATCTTTTTAGATTATTAATAATGCATATGTCAACTTGTTACATATGCCAGGAAACCCTGATTAGGTTGTAGCTCTTTTGAGCGGTACCTGGTTTTCAGATTAGTCACAACAGATCCAGACGCGGGGATCAGTCAGTACAGATGCGCGCGGGGTAGGATCCTCTGCGTGCATGGCAGAATTTAGCTGCGCATGGGTCTCTAGTATGAGGGAAACTGCTACTACAAGTACGTAGGGGTATGTAATGATGCGGGGCTGCGCGCGGGAATTGTGGCATCACACATTTCCGCGTGTAACTCCTAAAATATACACAACACCTCAACTCTGAGTGAATTTTAGATGTAAACCCTATACGTGACAACACGTGTGAAATGTTATAATGACCAAAAGGTGCCATACTGGTGTTGTAATTTTTAGTCCTTTTCTTTTTAATTATTTTAAAAATTTAAGGAGTTGGATTTCAAGGGTGGGGTCAGTGAGTGAACCTACCTAATTTTGGGTGAGGAATCAATTTCTTCAATAATATTTATGGATCTCTCACTCCTTCTTTTGTTAATTTAGATACTCTTATTTTTATAGTTTTGTGTTGCTATGACAGGTTGTTCTGTACATAGTAGCAAGCTGACAGAAGAATAAGCGGCCAATCTCACTTTGAGCGGTGTGGTGTCATTATATAGCCTCGGGTTGGGGACTGCGTCGCGGCCTGCGCGCTCAGCATCTGGTAGGTTAGGCTCAGCAGTCGGGGTGCGCCGGTCCTCAGCAGTAGCCGCTGCGGGTTCAGCAGTAGCCGCTGCGGGCTCAGCAGTGGGCGCGGCGGGATCAAGCACGCGACTGCGGGCCGGGCCTGACTAAGGGAGGCGGGCCGCGACCCGCTTGGATGTCCGACTCATGGATGGAGCTGGTCCGACCGGGTTCTCGGAGCGGCTAGTTGGGGAAGGAAAAAGCGGGGTGACAGCGGGGCTATATGCGTGGCAGCCGCGCGCAAGCGCGGGCCGGCCACGGGACGGGAAATTCACGACGGCGCGTCGGGTGGATGCGCGCAAGCGCGGTGGATCTTGGGTATCGCGCGGCGGAGGGCCGCGCCACGAAAAGACAAACCGGATGCGCGTAATGACAGGCGAGCTGGCGGGGGTAGGGTATGGGTATGGGTTTAGGGATGGGTTAGGGTTCTGGGTCTAGGTTTCCTTCTTCATGGTTGTCAGTCTGTCTTTGTGCTTGTGCTTAGGTTAGGGTTGAGGGGGAGGGCTCAAACACCCTTCCCCTCGACTTTGGGTTGTAGGGAGCATTCTATTATCCATCAATCTATATATCTCATTCTCTCTCTCTCTCTCGGAGTAAGGCAAAGGAAGCAATCTCGTTCTTACAGACGCTAGAACCATCGATCCCGTAACTAGGGACAACTTCGTGAGGATCAACCTCTAAAGTTTCCACAGCGGATGATTCAAGTAAGAATGACATGACCAACTTACCTCTTGATCTGGACCCGGTAACACTTTGGGAAGTGATTGATAATGATTTTGATGGTTTTTGAGACATTCCAAGCGTAAGAACCCATTTGAGAGATGAGTTTTTTCAATGGAGCTAGAGATGTTGATGACAATAGGCTTGGGAATTTTGGGAGGGTGAGGGTGATTGACCATCCTGAAGAAGTGTGAGGGTGGATGAAGTAGATGGGGGCATTCAAATTTGAGAGAGTGCACTTGAAAAAGATCATTAAGATGAAGAGAGAGTCAAGTTTTAGTCAAAAGATCAAAGGTGAGGCAGAGGGAGAAGGTAGAAATTGATTGAAGATGGTTGGATTGTTTGTCAAATCATCTCCTCCCATCTTGTTCCCTCCCAATCATATACTTAGATTGGGGTGAGGATCAAGAAGGGATTCAAATCTTTGTATAACATTTGAGGGTTGTGGAAGAAGAATTGGCAGTCCAGGAAAAGGGGATGAGGTGTGTGTGAAGCAATGGGGATGGGATTGTGATGGATTGGCTGATGTGGAGGTGTGGATGGGTGTTTTGCATGCCATCATGGTGGATGGATGATGATGCATAAATGGCAGGTTTAATGGCTGGTTTGATTTTTGAAATCTGCCATTTTCATGAAACCCTCCATTTTGAATTACACAAGTTAGGTGGTATGTGTATTTCAGAAACCCACCATTAAAAATGGCGGGTTTGGTCAAAAGAAATTCTTGGTTTCTAATGGCGGGTTTGCTAACTTTGATGTGCCCTATTAAAAGGCTGGTAAAAACTTGAACATCTATGTTCATACCTTTCTTATATATTCACATCTTTTTAAGTTTTGCATTCCTTCCTGCGGTTGGAAAACATGACATAGGGCATGGAATTTTTAAATAAAACTAATACAATTATGCTTTTCTTTGAAAAAGGTGTGATTTTATCAAAAAAAAAACGGAAATTCTAGAAGTTTTTATTTATTTCAAGGAGGGTGTGGAATCATTAGTCTTGAATGCATGAATTTATCTTGGGTCATTTTTTTTTCATTTCCCCAAAAACACTTTTTGGTCTTCTGGTTCCTCAAACAGACAACTCAACCCTCAAAATAATCTTGATGGTCTAACTCAGAACCAAATTTATCTCAAGCTTTATCTTTCATAAAATCTACTTTTTTTTTTTAAAAAAAAAAAAAAATCTTGCCTAGAACCTGGATATCCTGGCATGAACTAAGAAAATTTCACTTGAAAACCTTCCTTGCAGATAAACTCTTCTTCAGGCAAATTTTATAGTTTTTATTAATTTTTTGTGAATACTAGTTCCCCTTCAAGTCTATTCAAACTAATTTTTTTCAACTCTAGGATTCATCTATTCCTCTTCTGTTTTTCATCATTGATCTTATCCATCCATCATTAATAAATGAGAAACACCCATGAGTTTTTTCTCTGTGTGTCTTGACTTAGTGAGATTGACAGGGAATTTTCTTCTATCCTCATGATAAAATTAATTAATTGGGAATTTTGGATGGTGATATATTATAATTTTTTGAGCTTTAAATTATTAAGATGGTGATTTTAATATTAATTAAAAATTTCAAGATTTATCAGTTGGGTATTCAAATCACTTTGAATCATTAAAATATCATCAAATATGTTGTATCTGCACATTTATGATTTTCAGAAATTTCCAAGTAGACCTGAAATGATGGTTTCAAACCCATTTGGTTAAATTTTCCTATTAACTGAGATTTAGCTAAGTTAATTTTAAAATTTTCCTCTTTCATAGGATATATTCACACAGTTTTAATCAATTACTGCACAATGTTTTCAAATAAAAAGGAAAGCAGAGATGGTGTTAGTCTATCAAGAAAGGTGTAAATTTCTCAAATCTAAAGGCTTTTTCACTAAAATAATCCCTTGTAGAATATTAACCCACATGTTACAAATGCCCCTGGTGTGCAAGGTACTGAGGGCATAGGCACTACTGATCACAGAATTCAGGATAGATCAGATGAGATTTATTGAAAAAAAAAGATAGGTAGGTTAATGACAAGGATGAAGGAGGTAAAGGATGAGAGGAATCCAGGAGTAATGCTCTTGAGGAATACTTGTGACTGAATCCTATAAAAGTAACACCAGAGGGTTAGGTGAGATAATGAAGGTAGGCTGGATGGCTTTCTTGTGATCAGATGACACTTATTGGAAGGGACTAAGCAATAAGAAGTAGTATACTATTTCCTTTAGAGGAATTAGTTCAGGAAGGAAGTAGAGGTGATTATAAGTGATAGCAGGGAAGAGGGCTTGAGGAGGGATGACTGGTGTTAGGCTGGGGATAGCCCATGGCATTTAATGTTGACCAATTGAAGTTGAGGCAGTGGCTTGATTGGTTAATGGGCCCGTTCAGTGGTGGCATGTACTGAACTGGAAGTGTGGGTTTTACAGCCAGGATTAAGTGCTATGGAGTTACAGGATCCAGGGGTAGAAGGTGGGGGTTGTGCTGAGGATTGAGAATGGCTGAGGAGACTGAGTCAAGTTGCCGTTATGACACCACCCCAGGAATTCATGAAAACCTCAATTGAATTTCAAGAGACTCTTTGAGATTGATCGTGTGATTAAAAATCATTTTCCCAAAGAGTTACTAACGATTTGAAGACCACAAGAGATGATGAATTTTGAGGATTTCAAAAATTTCACAGTTTTTACAGTGGTGACCCACTTCTTCAAACACTATGGAGGGGGGGGGGGATATTGGCTGTGGCAGTGGCTGTGTGACTGTGTGACTCTGGCCGTGTCCCTGCTTGGCCGTCCAGCTGCGGGACTGTCGATCGGCTGCGTGCGCTTTCACAGGTCCTCAAGGTTGTGAAGTGTGTGGGATAGGTTGGTGCTGTGAGATCTTCTCCCTGGAGAGTAAAAATAAACTAAGACGTGAGCTCTGACGATGAACGAATCTCTCCCTGATGATGATGAACGACTTGTATGGAGTCGACTGAGGGGGGTCCCTTGAGGATGGATGTTGGAATTCAAGAGGTCTTGAGAAGCCAGATCAAGATGAACTCCTCCACTTCATTCTCCAAACCTGCTCATCCATCATCCTTCGACTCTCAAGATCATCATCCACCACCTCCTCACTCCAGACGATCCCTCCAACCTGCCGAGCAAGTTCGAGTTCGAGTTCGAGTAGAAGACCATCACCATCCATCGCTCCCTCTCAAGCAGTTCGGCGTACTCAAGATGGAACTCGTCATCGATCGATTAAAGTCTCGTTGGGCTACTTGGGGTATTCGATCCATCTACTTGGCGTCAGCAACCCAGCCATCAATCTCCCACATCATCCATCCCTCCTCACCCCTGCCTGGCTGACCTCACTCGATCCCATCCATCCACCTAGCATCTACCTTCTCTCGACCGTCACCTCGATCGAGCACAACTCACTCCCACTCATCGAACCTTACTTCCTCAGTCTCTTCAGCCATCATAGCTCCTTAGCTACCGTTAGCATCTTGACCAGCGTACGTCATCCTACCCATTCGATCCGATCGCTCCTTCCATTCATCCTTCCTCCAATCATCTCCCTCTCCATCTCTCCATCCCTCTCAGATAGCCTTCGCCGTCGGTAAACCTCCCCTGAGCAAACTCATCGATGTCTTCGGTCGGCCCGAGGGCGTCTTGGTCTCCATGATCCTCTACTTCATAGGTCCTTACCTCCCTCCGTCTTCATCCATCCTCTGATACCCTCCCCGGCTAATCTATCCACTCGCCCTACTCACGATCCCACAGGTGCCATCCTCACCGCTTCCTCCTCGGGTGTCATCCAGTACGCCGTCGCTCGAATGGCCGCCGCTCTAGGCTCTCAGGGTCTACAACTCGCTCAGATGATCATCGTCGCCGATACCTCCTCACTGCCCTCTCGAGCGCTCTTGACTTCCACCATCACCTCCCCCTGGATATTCACCACCTGGATCGGCCCCTTACTCGGTTCTTGGTTCTTATCCAAAGGCACCCCAGGTTATCGTGCCATCTATCTGGTCTTTGGATTCGCCGTACCCCTATGCGCTAGCTCCCTCGTATTGGTCCTATGGCTCGAGTGGCGTCAACTCACCGCCGAGGTCGCCGGCAGTCCCCATCGAATCCCTACTTCACCCACCTCGGATGAGCAACATCACCACAAACCGATCGATCATCATCCTTGGATCCCACCCGATGGCCCCAGTAGCCCTAGACCGATGGCTCAGGTCGATCAACTCGCTCAAAGGCTCGAAATCCTCAAATCTAAGTCCAATAACCCATGGCTAGAAGCTTGGGAACAGCTCGATATCTTCGGTCTCGTCCTACTCACCGCTGGCTTCGCTTTGCTCTTGTTACCACTCACTTGGTCGGTCAAAGGAGTGGGTCAGAGCTGGTTCAATGGTTCGTATCACACCCCTCGAGAACCCCCCCCCCCCCCCCCCCACACACCCCCACGAGTCGGCTGAATCGACGATTCGTTGGATGAGCTCGCTCGATGGAGGAAAAGACAACAAGAAATTAAGGAACGTTGAACGCTACGCTTGCTGCTCCTACTTAGTCCCTAGAATCGTCTGTTTGATCGTCGGTGCCATCGTCTTGGTCGGTTTTGTGATCTATGAGGGCAGGTGGGCCAGGTTCCCTGTCATACCGACTAGGTTATTCAAACAACGTACGGTCCTCTTGGGATCTTGCGTATGTTTTTGGCACTTCATATGCCAATATACCTACGAGAGTTATTTCACTAGCTTCTTACAGGTACGTGTGTTTATCTCTACCGATAGATGGTCCCGAACGATCTCGCTCTCGTCGATGAGAATCACACCATCTCACCGACCGAGTTTTTTTTTTTTTTTTTGTTTTCTTTCCTCTGGCGGGCTTCATCTCTCAGGTCGCTAGATTTTTGTCTGCTCGAGACGCCCAATACGTACAACAATCTTATCTTTTTACCGCTTGCGTCTCTGCCATCATTTGTGGCTTGCTAGTCAAGTGGACTAAACGTTACAAGGTTTGGCTGGTCAGTCGCACTCTCTAGTTCTTCTTTTTTTGGGTCCATCCTCGGCAATCGCTGATCTTTGGATCATGTCGCAAAACCCACCAGGTCGTTGGGATCCTCTTGCATGCCGTCGGAACCCTTTTGATGGTTCGGAGCCGCAAGTTAGATAACCCGATGGCCGAGATCGTCATCTCTCAGATCGTCGGTGGCTTTGGGGGTGGCTTTACGACTCTAGCTGCTCAGTTGGGAGTTCAGGCCGTCGTAGCGCATCAAGACGTTGCCATCTCGACCGCGGTCTTCCTGACGATCACTCAGATCGGTGGGGCCGTCGGCTCGAGTATGGCTGGATCGGTGTGGACATCACGGTTGGAAGAAGCCCTGGTGAATCGGTTACCCGCCTCGGACAAGATTCATATCCCTCAGATCGTCGGTGATCTCCGGCTCGCCTTGAAGTATACCGGATCGACCCGAACCGCTATCAATGAGGCTTACATCGACGTCCAACGGATCCTGAACTGGATCGGCGTATGGGCTCTCCTCCCATGCCTCTTGAGTGCACTGTTGATGGAGAACGTCGATCTGGATGCTAAGGGACCGACTGAGAGCCAGAAGGAGAGCGATCATCGAGTAGCAGCTCGAGAGCCTGAAACTCGTCACGAACGAACCGATGATCCGAACGAAAGAGTATCACTTCTAGACAGGTTGCGTCTGTTTTTTTTCTTTCTTTCTTATCTCTCTCTTCCTCCATTCCATCTTCAATTTGGCTCATGAATTCATTTCACCCAACTCGATTCGAAACATCTTGTGTGACGCAATCTCCACAGGTGACTCCCCAGTGCGATGGTAACGCCATCCCAGGATCGTGAGGACCGATCGATACATACACATACCTACCCATCTACATATACATACATCCATAAAAACCAGCCCAAAAGGAGTCTTGGACTCCACTTATCCGCCGATCGAGTCTGTACGTACACTTGGTGTACAGTCCGATCGGCCTGGAAGATTGCTTCTTTAAAATCCAGTGAATTTCTGTCCCGAGTCTTGATACCCTCTGGATTGCGGATCGACCGTTGGGAGTCGATTGATCTCGATCCCTGATTCTTGTCTCCTTCCCCTCTCACTCTCTCACTCTCTCAATCCATGCCCATACCCGCGCTCGAACAGAAGAACCTATGGGAAATCCGGGGCGGGCGGGTTGCCAAACGAAACATGAAAAAAAAAATGAAAAAAAAATGGAAAGGGGAATTGTTAATGGCTTGATTGAGACTTGTCGTTTACGTCTTGCACCACCCCCCCCCCCCCGACCGACTGGTCGGACTCACTCGGATGTATGTACTTTGTCTCGTGTTTGTTGTTGTTGTTGTTTTTTTGTGACGCTTGTCTCTCTCGATGAGTTCCTCTCTTGCTTGCCATTGTAGCACCAGATCTCCCTCAGCCAACCGTGCTCTCTTCCACACACACGTCTATCCATCCATACATCTACGGCTCACCAAACGATCCGATGGTCTACTCTGCTCGTCCCATCCTCTCTCTCTCTCTCTCTCTCTCTCTCGCATCCTTCTTACGATCCTATCGATCTCGGGAATTTTTTTTTTTTTTTTTTTGGTTTTGGTTTTCGTCTTGAATTCAAGTCTGGGTTTTGGCTTCCTATTTTTTTTTGGGGGGGGGGGGTGGTGGTGGTGGCAGGAGGGAGCGTAGAGCGGTCGGGACGGCGTCCAGTGACAGTTAGCCCCCCGGCTATCCCCCCACTCGTTAGCCTGCTCGGAGCCCCGGCCGGTCGAGGGTCGAGCGACCGGCGTCCCCAGGAGGAGGAGTGGGTCTGTGGCCCGCTCCTTTGATCAATCCTCTGTTTGTGGGTCGCTGGACGTGGAGCAGGAGGAGAATCTGAGGGCCAGGTCGGGGCGGTCTAAGTCGGGAGCCCGGGGTGACGTGGTGAGTACTGGCCTCGGTGGGTGGTATCTGGCTGACCCTGCCCACGACGACGACCACGACTGGTAGAGCTTCTTTCGAAGCCTCATCGTCACCGTCTTCGTCGAGTCTCCTCGAGTCGCGCCGCTCCAACCGGGGGCTCGGATCTTGGCTCAATCATCCGAATCATCCGATCTAGCATCGGTGGTCGTTTTCGATCCGAGAGTGGTGAAGAGGATCGATGAGTATGGATCGATAGAAGGATCACCGTAGATCAAGTATTAACGTTCGTTTTGTGAAAAAAAAAAAAAATAAAAAATAAAAATTAATTAATTAATTAATTAATTTAAAAAACAAAACAAAAAAAAAAAAAAAATTCAAGTGGAAGGATCAAGGAGGATTGATCTTAAACTATGGGATACGTACATATCTTATAAATAGAACCTTGCGATTCTGATCTTGTACATACTGGGATTGGACGAGTGCCCCCCCCCCTTTCCCCCCTTGCAAAAAAAAAAAAAAGAAGAAGAAGAGGAAGAAGAAGAAGAAGAAGAAGCAATTAGGACCAAGGTTACGAAGAAATGCTGATGATGTGGGAGGGATGAGTGGATGGATCGGAGAGTGGGAGGTAGGGTAGAGTAACAGTACAGGCTGGGATGAGCGAGATGGGAGCGAATGATGATCAGGGTTGAGAGCGGGGGAAGGGGGGGGGGGAGGGGAAGGGTGATGGGGGTGTGCTTGGAGTTATGTACCTGGATGGGCCAAGGAGCTCAGGTGATCTTCATGGGACTCGGGGAGGGGGAGGAGGGTGGAAGAGGATGAATTGGATTGGAGATTATTCTCTTACTCATCACACTCACTCACTCCGATCGAGTCGAGTCGAATCGAGTCGAGTCGAGTCGAGTGCAGTCGGTCTCATTTCCAAGCCCACAAGGACCGATCGACAGAGGAGCTCGATCCAAACAAGAGGAAATCATGATGTTGATACTTACTGATCAGTGATGATGATGATGATGATGATGATGATGATAATTTTTTTTTTTTTTTTTTTTTATCAAAAACAAAACCAAAAAAAAAAAAAAAAAAAAAAAAACGCATACCAAGGGGGGGGGGGGGGGGGGGGCAGGCTCTGGGATCGATGGGTCAGAAGTGGAATCGGGTGGGTCGGTCGAGCAGGGGTTTGGTCTAGTCTGGGAGGATACGCTCGAAGCTAGACGCGGTCGAGATCAAAACATGGTGTAATCCATCATGATCATCATGGTTCAAGACTCTCTCTAAAGTTTCTTATTCCTCAATTTCAAACTTGAGTTCATCTAAATCATGATCATCTTTTTAAAATTCCTCAAAATCAAGAACTGGGTACATCGATTTCAATCGATCTTCATCAAACTTTGACTATCGACACCCCCCCCCCTTCCCTTCCCTTTTTTTTTTTTTTTTTATTGGGAAGGCGGGGGGGGGGGGGGGGTTTTCTTTCAAGAGAATTCTAAGAGGTGAAATGTGAATGGATCGATGGATGGATGAGGTTTGAATGATTTTTTAATGATGAATTTTGAATCTTGATATCTAAACCTTTGATTCTTGGAACCTGAGAGACAAGCTCGAGGGGGGAGAAGATCCTTGGAGTCCTCCTCAAGCTAATCTTGAGCTTTGTTCTGAGAGTCATGAATTCATGGATCCACCTACTAGTACTACTACTACTACTACTGACTGACTGACTGACTGACTACCTACTACCTACTCTACTGCTGGAAGCCATCTAAGGTCTAGTGACCAACTTCAAACTTTCTGGGCTGACCTGTAAAATTGCTCGAGAGCATCAAATCAAGCTGTGATTGGATTCAGGAAGGATGAGTAATTCTTGATGAAGATTTGATGTTCCAAGTTTTTAATTTTTAATTTTTAATTTTTAATTTTATTTTATTTATTTATTTATTTTTTTTTTTTTGGTTGTTGTTCTTCAAATCTTCTTCTCTTGCTTCTTAGAAGTCCTCACCATGGCAGGTAGGAGCATCATCCAATGACATAGTGCCCTGGCCACTTTAGGTACTCTTGATTTCAATCAAATCAGAAGATCTGAGAGATCTTTTGTCATTGAGAGCTTTGAGTTTGATGACATCGATTGGTATTTTCCAATGGATCATAAACTTGTTCCATCCTTTGAAATCATTCAAATCAGGATCATCTGACCTAAGTTTTGGTACAATGGTCAATACAGCCATCTCACCTGAAAGATAAGAAATCAATCAGTTCTTCAAAAAGAAAAAACAAACATACAAAAAAATAAAAGTAAAAGTAAAAGTAAACAAACCCCTGGGATTACTTGGCCATGAGACTTTTGAGTATGGAGATCCAAGCCAATCTCATCACCATTGTCATCAAACGTTTCAGGATTGATAAGAACTCAAATCAAAAAGTTATGTTGATGTTCAATGAACGATCAATCATTCCACTTACTTGGAATTAATTTGATTGTCTTCCAAGTGAAATCACTTTTTTTTTTTTTTTTTTTTTTTTTTAAAAAAAAAAAAAAAGTGGTAAAAGTCATCGTCTGGGATTTTTAATTGATGAATCAAACCAGGGATTTGAGAGATGGCCTGAGATTGATCCTCAAGGAAGTCATCAAGGGGTTCAAAAATCATGTCAAAATCAAGTTTGAAATTTGAATCCTGTCTAATTCTTGAGTTCAGGTGCTTGATCACCAATTCATGGTTCTTATCCTTAGAAAAATTCAAATCAACTTTCTTGTTGAGATCTTGAAGCTTGAGTCTGCTTCTTCATGAGACGATTTGGGTTCACTGAAAATTTCAATCATCTTGACTAGTCCCTTGATGTGGTCCTCTTCTTCCAGAAGTCATCAATCTTGTTTGCTTTGAATTCTTAATATTTTTCAGGTTTTTTTTTATGATTGACCCTTTGGAATTTAATCATCTTATCACCATCAGTTCATCAAACCATCAAAACAAACAATTCTCAAAATAAAAAGACTTTTGATTTTTGTTCTTTTTTTTTTTTTTTTTTTTTTTTGGTGCCCTTCTAACCTGCCTTTCCCTCTTGAGTTCCTCTTCAACATGCTCAAATCTTGAAAGTTCACAACAGGTGTCTTTTCATTTGGGTTGACCATGGCCAGAACCTAAGGATTTTTTTTTTTTTTTTTTTTTTTTTTTGGCTTGAGCCTTGGCTTAGCAAGAAGATTTATTGAATTCTTGACCCAGGCAATCTAGAATTTTTCAACTCAAACTTCTTTCAGTTTTCCCATAACAGTTTAAGTTAGATTCTCAATCGATCAAGAAGGGTCAAGAAATGGATCAGTGTCAACCTTTCAAAATTCAAAATTCAAATAGGAATCATGGATCAAAAATCAATTCAAACAATCCATCAATCCAACTTATTGAACTGGAAGGTTTATAGTCTATCCCTCCACTGAGGATGAACATCCTCAGGCACAGTGGATCTATTTCAAATGCATTCTCCACCATCAATATTTCTCAATTTTCTTTTGAGTTCAATCCTATTGAGCCCATCTTGCATGCGTTCCTCAAGTTGATCTAAGGTCACACCAGAGATTCTCCTCAGTTGAGGATGAACTGAGAGGTTTGAAGATGATTGTTTCATGATCATGTTGTTCATTTCTAATGGAAATTGGTCATGTGGGATCTGCTACTGTGTGGCTCTGACAGATCATGAATTGACACCCAACCCTTACTGGTGTGAGTTTTCCTTTGCCGTTTGGTGAGCAATGGCACTTTGTATATTCCATAACCTGTTGCATGCTAGTTCAAAATATTTATCTTCTTTTTGACTTGAATGTTATCAATGCATAGCCATTCATAGCTGCCCATTTTTGAAAATTGGTCTTGGATTCTTTCCTACTAGGAAGGATCTCATAGGAGTAGGTTCAAGGGATTCTGGAACCTCATAGTTTCATCATTCCATCAGCCATAGTTAGATTGGTTCCCATAAAATCAAATCAATCCAATTGCCCATGAAATGTGACCCACCACCATAATTCAATTTGAGTTGTGAAACATCTTGTTCCTCAATTGAAAACTTAGATGATGATACAATTGGGGCTTCCAAGGTTTTATTCCCCAAATCCCTAGATTCTTCCACAGATTTTTTAACAGAACTATCAATTAAGTCCTTCAATGCAGCCATATTGAGACCAAGGGGTCTCAAGCTTTCCACTATTCTCATAATCTAAAAAAAAAAAAAAAAATCCAAAGGGAATTCAGAAATCAATCCAACTTTTGATTCAATAAATCCAAAGTTTCCTTACCTTTGGGTTGAGAGAAAATTAAATTATCCAAGGTGGGAAAAGTTTTTTTTTTTTTTTTTTTCCAATCGGTAGAATGAAGTTTCCAATTTCTTTTCTTGGTCAAACGGTCCCAAAATGTATGTTAAAATTCAAAAGTTTGGGTTAGAAGAACTCAACTGTGGTACAGGGGTGCCTGGGTACCCCTAATGACCACACTAAAAATGGCCCTTTTTTTTTTGATGAATGATTTGGCTCCAGATCCTCAATTTCTGTTTTGATGACTCATTCTAAAATCAGAAATTCTGGGCTAGGTTCAGTCTAACTAAATCTCAGTAAACAAAATTGTTGAAGAGAAATAATGATGGAAATATGGAGTTAGGATGAGCAACAGGGCTTCATGTCAAGGCAGAGATGATAATACTGGGAAATCTGACCAAAAGGTCTGGAAGAATTTTATCAAACTCTTGGTCTGTATTGGTCTTTCCTTGGGTCTGTCTGTCTGCTTAACTGTTTTTCTGAGTAATTCTTTCTGTCTGGGTCTTTCTCTTGGTCCTTCTATCCAGCAGCATTCTGCTCTAGTGGGGGTACTGAGGTTTGTCTTTTTTTTTTTGGCTTGATCTTCCTCTTGATCCTTCTGTCCATCTTGCTCTTGGTCTGGTGGGGGGTATCTGAGGTTGACTGGTTTGAAGATCCAGAGGAGTTTCTTTTTCTTCTCCTTCTGTTTCTTTATCTTCTTGGTCTTGCTAGGTCTTCCCATTGAGGTTGATTGATTGCATTGATCTTTCTAGCTGGTCCTAGTGTCTGATTTGGTCCATCTTCACCTGTCTCAATGTCCACTTTAATTGTATATGGTGGGGTTCTGAGTTTGAATTTCTGGCTGGTAGGCTGGCTGAGGTCAATGACAGTCTGGCTGGCTGGAATGCTGACTGGCTGATTTTTGGGCAGTCTGGCATTCTGGCTGGCTGGCATTCTGGTGTTGTATTTACAACCTCAGATTGGGAAATGCGTTGCAGGCTGCACGCTCAGCAGTTGGGTAGGTCAGGCTCAGAATTTGGGTGCGGGTCCAACCCACTCCAGGCAGGGAAGGCTTGCAACCTGCTTGGATGGAGCAGACCAAGTAATGGAGCCAACCCAACCAGGTTTGCAGGTGGCTATTTCAGAAAGCAGGAGCAGGGAAATTACGGGATTATAAGCACCAGGGAGGTCCATGCAAGCATAGGTGCGGACTGATTGGCAGATTAAAGGATCTGCAGATGCATGGCAATGGATAAACATGGAGGGCTCCAGCTTTCAGCTCTCTGATACCAGGAACCTTGCAGTCCTTTAGCTACAGAGAGTGATAAAAATACTGGAATAATAATAATAATTATTATTCTAAGAATAAATGCTTAGAGGCTCAAATAAATAATATAATGAGAGCAGTTGCAAGGTTTAATTGGTTTGGTAATAAAAGTTTTTCAATATGTATATAAAAGAGGGGCCACAGTATTATACTACTGGGGGTTGTTGAAAATTATCTCTTTCTTCAGCCTTGTCTCCTCCTTCAGCTCAAGATCACGTGGGCTTCCATCTTGCGCGCTCCAGTTGCACCTGTCACCTACGCTTATGGTCTCATCATGGCTTCACTAAACTCCACGCGCGCTCAGTCAAAGCTCCCTTCCCGCCCTCTCAATTGTCTATTTCTTTTCTTCTCTCCTCATTCCTTTGATCCTCTCCTCATCTCTACTCTCCTGATGTTTGTTTCTTCTTGCTTGTTCTTTCTTGTTTGCCTTCTTCTTCTTCTCCTTCTTCACTCAATCAACCTCAACCACCACCGGGTTCTCATCTCTAACTCAACTCAACCTCAACCACTACTGGGTTCTCATCTCTAACTCAACTCAACCTTGACTTCTACCGGGTTCTCCTCATATTTGGTGAGAAAGATAACAACTTTTCAACCTCCTCAATTCTACCGGCTAATCCTTGTTCTTAAGCTCTGCCTGCCTACGTCTTCCTCTGAATTAGCCTCACCTGTCCTGCTTTAGTTACTCTCAACTGCTCAACTCTACGGTTTGTTCCTTGATCATCCACTTCTTGTTTCATTTTGTGCTCTTCACTGATCCTTGTCATATAGCCTGGTTTTACCTTCTTATCAATCTTGCAATATCAGTCTTATTATCTTCAGGGGTCTTTACAGACAAAGCAACCTCTCTTCAAGGGGCCTCCTTAGGCAGTTTAAGAACCTTGGAATGAAGATGGGTGCCTTAGAAAGGGCGTATTCCACTAATGGTCAGGCATAACAGCACAATGGCCAAGACAGGAAGGGAAACAATCACTCTGAGAACTTTACCACAAAAATCCTGCAATAATAGGAAGGGTTTCAGAGCAGATGGGGTGGATTTTCTGACTAAACTTCAAGGGTTGATTGGTTTTAAGAGATAAATAATAATACTACAGACTTGGTAGTAAATCACTTGCTTAGATTCTTCATAAGAACTTGGCTAACAATGACACGGTGTCTGATTGATAATAATAATTCCTGGTAAACTGATGATGGAATAATGGGTCCAAAGAGGTCTGTATAAATACCTTTTTGGGATGATTTTGAGCTCCTCAGGGCGCGTAGAGAGAGTTCTGCTCATGGGCTGAGGCTAGCAAGCCCTTCAGAGCAGGATTAGCACTTCCACTTGGTACTGTTAATCAGCTGACCTTAGATCTGCTGGATTTCTGTCCAATTTTAGCCACAGGATCTGTGAATGTATTATGGCGTAAATTTAATCATTCTGCACTCATCCTTCATTTGTAATATTATTTTTGCTTTGAAGGGAACAGATGTGGACGTTTAATGATTTTCCATCATCTTCTGATCACGTAGATAATTTTTTATAATTTTTATGAACACTCCTTGTAGTGTTTTGTGGTCTTCAAAGATCAGAGTCAATGATTTACATGGTAATCCTTGATCTTTAATTTATTATTAAAAAATTTTCAAACTTAATTCTTATTAATTTTAATTAAGTTTTGATCTTTTTAGATTATTATTAATGCATATGTCAACTTTTTACATATGCCAGGCAGCCCTAATTAGGTTGTAGCTCTTCTGAGCAGTACCTGGTTGTCAGATTAGTCACGACAGATCCAGACGCAGGGATCAGTCAGTTCAGATGCGCGTGGGGTGGGATCCACTGCGTGCGTTTCAGAATTAGCTGCGCGCGGGCCTCTAGCACGCAGGAAACTGCTACTATGAGTACATAGGGGTATGTAATGATGCGGGGCTGCGCGCAGGAATTGTGACATAACACATTTCCGCATGTAATTCCTAAAATATACACAACACCTCAACTCTGAGTTAATTTTAGGTGTAAACCCTATACGTGACAACACTTGTGAGATTTTCAAATGGTAAAAAGGTGCCATACTGGTGTTGTAATTTTGAGTAATTTTCTTTTTAATTATTTTAAACATGTAAGGACTTGGATTTCAAGGGTGGGGTCAGTGAGTGACTCTACCTAATTTTGGGTGAGGAATCCATTTCTTCAATAATATTTATGGATCTCTTACTCCTTCTTTTGTTAATTTAGATATTCTTATTTTTATAGTTTTGTGTTGCTATGACAGGTTGCTCTGTACATATTAGAAAGCTGACAACAAGTGGGATGCAGCCAAGGGCCCCTCCATGAGAAGGACAAACCAGAGGTACACAACAGCAGAAGTGTTTGGAGGGGTTGGGTGGTATTGGTTAAGGTTGGGCTAGGGTTCTGGGTTTCTAGATGTTTTTTTTTCATTTTTTTGTTAGGCTTTCAGTTGCGCTTGTGCTTAGGTTAGGGTTGAGAGGGAGGACTTAAAAAATCACTCTAAACTCTGGGTTTTAGGATCATCTCATCATCTTATTGCATATCTCATCACCAAAGGATCAGGGAAGGATTGAAGGGCAGGAATATACAAAATCATTTTCATATAACTATCTCTTATTATCAAAACCCATCAGGACTCAACCTCCTTACAGATGCTTGGACCAATAAATTTCAAACTTGAGGATAACTTAGGGGAGTATCTACCTCTTGTTTCCACATCTGGGGGTCTGGCCGGGAAATAATCTTTTGTCCTAGTCTCTCAAAGTTAGCGGGTGCAATGTTACCAACAACTACTCCAGTATCAAAAGTTCTGCCATCATTCCCTCTGTGGTTTGGACCTGGTGGACCAACCCCTCATCTGTCATCAACTGCTTGGTCTGGCGGCTTTTCTCCCCCTTGGTTGGATTCCTTGGAAGAATTCAAGGTTCCTCAATGGGTATGCCTTAGGCCGCAGGACTTCCCGCACCTCTGGTTTGAGACCACAGATATTGGGAGTTTTCTGGCAAGGTTTGAGGATATCACCTATTCCAAGAACGTGAAAAGAAAGGAAAAGGTCTGGACTGTTTTTCTATTCATAATAGACAAGAGTAAGATTTGGGATGTAGAGGACATGGTTGGCTACAGGGCCTGGGACTGCGCAAGGTTGTGGAGAGAGATGATGACAAGGTGGGGGAAGCGCAAGCCTCTCTTCTGGGAGATAAACTTCAAGAAGGTGGAGGCGGAAGCAATTGTGCACGGGGGAGTACGAAGGCAAGGTGACTTGGCCAAGTATATCTTGATTTTAGGGCGTATCCAAGGGTACTTGGAGAAGAAACAGGCTGTTTTGGGACAGATGGGGGCAATGAAGCAGGTGTTTATGGGCAGACTTTCACCGCAACTCTGGTCACGGTGTAGAGACTCCTGTGGGATTATATAAAATAAATTTAGCAAATAGCTTGCTGGCAGTCCTCAAAGGGGAATTTCATATTACTTCTACTACTTTGGAGAATTAGTATATACTAAGAGTGGTTTTGAATTGCCTGCCCTTCTAGTACTATAGTAAGTCTGCACAATAATTTATTTAAATTAATGGCTGGTTTCTTTGAGACTTAAAATAGGTCTCAGATCAGACCTAGATTAATTATTGACTGTGATATTGGTAGGGTTTGTTGAAGAATAGACCAGATGTATTGGAGTATTGGTTAATTTATTGATCAGATATGTTTGGTCTTAATCAATACCCCAATATTAAAGGGTTCAGGGTTTATCAAAGGGCTGGTTCAGGAGAGGACCCAAGGATGGGTCTACCCACAGGGGGCTGGGCAGAGGAAAGGTTGGTAGTATCTTTTTTGTTGTGCTCTCTTTCTTTGTAAGGGTTATTTATTAACTAATGGGTGGGGTTTCTTTAATATGGTGCTGAATATTTAGGTCACAGAATAACCCTTATTCAAGCACCTGTTGGGTGGTTTAATTGGCTAAAGAGGGGTAATAAATTGGTTTCTTATTTCTTGTTTCCTTTTATAACTGATTCACTACTAATATTTTATCTGGGTAGGTACCACAGATGGATGGTCCAAGAGGGCCTGATAGGGTGGATGGGGATATCTGGATAGGGATAATGAGTTGGGTGATACAACTTGGATAGGGCAGAGAGGCCCTCCTTAAATAGAAAATCCTGCCCCCAGGGATGCTCAAGGCTGGCCCTGAGGGTTCTCCCTGTTCTGGTGAGGAACAGTGAGCTACAATTACATCAGAGATTTTAGCTGGTTGGAAAAGGCTTGTACAGTTACATGAGGCATTTCTGCTGGTTGGGAAAAGCTGGTACAGGGGTTTCATGCATGCACAGCCCTGCATAAACTTCTGTGAAGTGCAGATACAATGTATTCCTGTGCAGTACTGATGGTTGGTCTTGTGCTACTTGATTCTCCCTACATGTGCTGCAGCTAATTCATTCACTGGTTATTTGTTTGGTGCTGCATGGTCCTGACTGCCTGCATATATTGCTGGGTAGTGCTGGGGGTTGTTTTTACTGGTGGTTTGCTGGGTATCACATGCTTCTAACTACATAAATTGCTGTGTGGTGCTGTGGTGGGTTGATACTGCATGTTTCTGACTGCCTGCATATATTGCTGGGTAGTCCTGTGGTACTTGTACTGGTAGTCTGTTTGGCATCACATGCTACTGGATGCATAAATTACTGTGTGGTGCTGAGGTTGTTGGTACTGGTACTTTGTTTGGTATCACATGCTGCTGGCTGCATAAATTGCTGTGTGGTGCTGAGGTTGTTTGATACTGCATGGTTCTGGTTGAGCCTGGTTCCACTTCCTCCTGCATATATTGCTCCTGTATACTTCTGCACAGCCTTCTGTATGTATGTTTGCTTATTTTTTTGGTCCTGGTTGAGACTGGTTCCACTTCTTCCTGCCTACACTGTTCCTGTAAAATTCTGCACAGTCCCTGTATGTATATTTGCTTGCTTCCTGGGTGAGGTGATAGGAGGTGAACTAGCTGTACTGCCTCTTGTATCTGTATTGCTGTATTCTGGTTGGGGTGACAGGGTTGGTGTATGGTCCTGGTATTGAGGGTAAGCTGTTACTGGCATGTATTTGAGAGTTTACAAGGTATGTCTTGTGTCTTCTACAGAGATGTGACACCTGGTTGGGTATGAGTTTTCCACAGTTGGAGGTTTTTTGGACTGTATCTTCTGATCCATGAGAGATAGTGGGGTACTTTGGCTGAGTGACTATGGGTTATTTGTGATGTAGAATACAATTATGAGGTTATTTTGAGGTTTTGAGCTGTTGTTAAACTAGAAAAGTGAGTCTGATGGCTATAGGACAGGTTTGGACTACAACAAAGGTTTCAGCAGTACTTGTTCAAGCACAGGTTGGTGAAGTGGTTGGTAGACAGGAGTGTTGTGCTACTTCTGGACCTAAGTGTCATCCACCAGGTGGTGGAAAGCAAGATCAACCTGGAGGAGCTGATTGAAGACACAGCAAGGTTGTTCCCAGCGCTCTTTAAGAAGCAAGAGGCTCACTTAGTCCCAGCTCTGATGCAGGCACCACCCATGGGCCCATCAAGGGTTGAACGGCCAGAGGCAACCCAGCAGTCATTGGGTTTTCCGGTAAAAAAGGTCACAAAATATTTCATGGGACCTTTGGATTCTCCTCAGCCATGCGGGACGCTACCTCACATTGTGGAGGGCTTCCAGCCTGCTAGCAGGCCTTCAACTGGATTTGTGGTTGGCACTTGCACCTATTGCAGGGATAAGGGTCCTTGGAAGTCTGGTTACAGGGAATTGACTAAGGACAAGGATGGGGGGCTGATCCACACATCCAGGACCATTTAAAGATTCCCAACAGGCAAGCAGGTAGACTTGGGGGCCAGTCAGCTGCCTCTTGTGCAGCAGGTTTGGGCATGCGTCAAGTCTCTCGCGGAAACTGACTGGGTATCACTTGGAATTGTTACCATGCCTGAAAAGTGGCAAGCCCTGTGCCTGGAGGCTGAAGTCAGGGAATTGGCAGTGAACAAGCAGGTTGTGGTGGAGAAGATGGACTTGGATGCCAAGGAGTGGCCATCAGTTCAGGCCCCAAAAATTGTTGTGCAGGGTCTGGTAGGCAATGCGGCACCAATTAGCTTTGGAGGGAAGAAGAAGGCTGCAGAGATTGTGTAAAGGGTGATGGGGAACAAGATAAAAATACCTCTCACCCTGCAGGAGTTGGCCGCTGGTTTTCCGGTGGTCTTGACAAGATGGTTCAGGCACTGAAGGAGTGCAGACATGGCAGGGTCCCGACAACAGTTCAGCAGGTGAATGCAGCAGAGGAGGAAGGGGAACTCAAGCTGTGCCGGTCCAAGTCTGTGTTGATGCCACTTGCTTACGTATCAATGAAAATCAAGGGCAGGAAGGTGTGGGTCAAGGGTTAACCTGCTTCCAACAAGGCTGGTGGACAAGTTAGTGCTGGTTCAGAGGAAGTGCGCAATGGGGCTTTGGGGGTTGAATGGTGGAGAATTTTGTCTAGATGGGGCAGTGGAGGAGGAAGAGGTTGAGGTTTCAAGGATTCAGAAGCGGCTGTTGTTCCTCTTGGTGGAGTGCAGCAACTTCATCTTAGGATGGCCATTTATATTTAGATTCCAGGCTCAAATGTCTTTCAACGCAGAGGAATGGAAGGAAGCACTGATGGTGGAGGACGCTTCTGGTGCCTGTTTCAAGACAACAATCTGTGACCATGGGAAGGGGAAGTGGGTGCGGGTGGCAGCAGCCCACAAGGAGGGTGAATTCAATGGGGGAGCTGACTGCAAAGTTCACCCCACGTAGGATTTTTCCTGGTCAACCATGGGTGCCATGCGGGAAAAGCTCCGGTTTTGCGTGGACAATCAACTAGGGAGGAGCAGGAGGAGGGGGGGGGCCCGCAGAGGGCGGGGATGGCAGAAGTAAGTCCTCTTCCTCAGTATGCATTGCCGGAAGGTACTGTGCTTTGAAAACCCTACCAAAGTGCCACACTTGTGAGCAAAGGCAAGAGCCGTGGTTTGATTGTTGCCAGGATTCACAACAAAAAAAGCAGGTGCGTACGGATGGTCAGGTTCAACACAGAATGGTACAAGCCTGTGGCACAGAAGGTCCGGCCCCACAACAAGCCAAGGCTGCAGGGATTAAAAAGGCCCCTTTGCGTGGCATCTAATTTTGAAGGAGGGGGTTACCAGCAGGAAGAATTTGATGGGGCTCCTCTCAAGCAGAAGTGCAACTGAAGTGCTTCTTTGCGCAGGGATCCACCTTGTTTTACAAGACAGGGGGGTCAAGGATGGCTCAAATGGTGATGGTGCAGATTTGGAAGAGGATGGGGGTAGTCCTGAAAATGTGGAAAGCACAGGTTCTTTGCTTTTGAAGCTACCCACGCGCAGTGTGCTGTTATGGCCAAGAATTCCATTGCAAACCACTGGGGACAGTGGCCAAGCTGGGGGGGGGGGGGGTGCTAGTGCTGGATGGTAAAGCCTGATTTGGTGAGGGGGTGTTCTAGCTGGTTCACAGCCGGGATAACTAGAAACTGTGGTGGTCTTTTATGGACACAAGTTGGAATGGGCTGCATGATGAGGGCTCAGCAGAAGTCAAATTGGGCTTGGCATCCAGAGGCTTAGTGGGGATTGGATTGGATTGTACAGATCCCGTGGATCACGCCTTGCAAGACGCGCAGACAAACCTTGGATATCTGGAATGGCACTTTGGGAGGATGCGGACATGCAGGGGGCTCTGAGTTGGGCACAGCGCAAGGGCCGCATCATGAGAAGGACAAACCAGGTGGAAGTAATGGCAGGCGGGAAATACAGATGGGATATGGGGTATGGGATATGGATCATGGGATGGGGTTGGAAGGATACAATTGGGCTAGGGTTCTGTACTTAGGGGTTGTATTTCATTATTCTTGTCTGCTTGTTGTTGTAACTAGGTTAGGGTTGAGGGGAAGGCTATTTAAGCCGCACCCTCAAACCAGATGTAGGAGGGATCATGATCATCACAGGAGGTTGGAAGGAATATTTAAACTCATCTCTCTATCTCTCAGTCATGGGGTGAACAGTTGCACTCAGGGTTTAAAGACGCAAGGGATCAATAACTTCCAAACTTGGGAACAATTAGAGGAGAAGTCCTCTTCTGAATTACACATCTGGGGGTCTGGCCGGGAAGTAACCTTTTGTTCCTTGTCTCTCAAAACTAACAAGTGCAATGTCCCAGTACCACCCATAGACCGTTTTGGGGTTGTCTAACATTACCTCTACTCCTCTTTCTCCTCCTCCTCCGGCTTCTTGGAAGCAAACTTCATCAGGGGCCGGATACGGTGTCCCTTGCTCCAACAACAGCACTAATCACAAGCCTGTTTGCATCAGGCCGCGGGACTATCCACACATTTGGTTCAACACTGAGGATGGTGAGAAATTCCTTGCTTGTTACAAAGGAATTGCCAATGCGGAAGGTGCAACGGGTTTGGATTAGGCTTTTCTTTTTTTCCTTTTCATTTCAAACAAAGAGAAGCTTTGGGATGTGGAAGAGATGGAAGGATAAGAGGAACTCAATTGGTCAGAACTGAAGGCGGAAATCTTGGGGCAGTGGGGAAGGCATGAACCTTGGTTTTGGGAGAGTGACTTCAAGCAAGCACAAATGGTGGAGTCTGGACGCAGGTGAAATTAGGGGAGTATGTAGCAATGTTCAACCAGATCTACCGCTACCTGGCAAAGAACAAGGACAAGATGATAGAAGGGCAGACGGACACAATGAAGAGGGTGTTTTTGGGTGGAATCAGTCCCCAACTCTGTGCGTGGGTGCAGCAGCACTTGTATGACAACAAATTGGTAAAGAGGTTGTTGGATGGGAGTATTGTGCTTCTTCCAGACATCCAGATCATCTGTTGGGCGGTGGAGAGCAAGTTGGACCTGGAAGAACTGATGGAGGACACAGCAAGGTTGTTCCTGATGGGATTGAAGAAGTCCTCTTCTCACCCTCCCGCAGCGCCAATGCAGGCTCCAGTGGTAGGCCCCTAAAAAACAGAACATGATCTGGCAACACCACCAACAACAAGCCCATAGATTAGTGAGATGAAAGAATTGATGAAGTATTTACAGATATTCCTGAGTCAAATATTGTAAGTGCTGCACAATCCACCTCCTCACATTGGGGGACCGCTTACGCTGTCAAATCCGCCCATGCCGCGGTTATGCAATTACTGCAGGGAAAAGGGGCATTGGCCGTTGGGGTGCAATGACATGACAAGGGACCTCAATTCAGGATTGGTTTGACAGGTGGGAATGGGATTCATGTTCCCAACAGGCAAGTGGATCTCCACTGAACCTGGGAATCTGACCATCATGGAGCAAGTGCGCGCGCAAGGTCAGAAATTGGGGGTAACTGCTTGAGCTTTGCTTGGGATTTTCACTGGTCCTGGGGTATGGCAACCACTGCGCCTGGAAGTGGAAGTGAGGGTACTAGCAACAGAGGTGCTGGTGGCGGTGGAAAGGATGGATGTGGATGCTAAAGAGCAGGTACCCTCGGTAGCTCCTAAGTCAGTCGCACGCATTCCAGTAACAGATGGGTGGCCGGTGAATCAGGTAGGGAAGAAGAAGGTGGTGGAAATTGTGCGCAGAGTGATGGGGAACAAAACAAATATTCCCTTGACCTTGAATGAGTTGGCAGCAGTGTTGAAGGTGGTAGTGGATGAGATGGTTCAAGCGCTAAAAGATTGCGGACACAATAGGATCCCTCCAACGGTGCAGCAGGTGAACTTGGGTTGGGATGATGCAGAGCCCAAGCTAGCGGGGATGAAATTGGTTTCAACTCCACTGGCTTACATTCCAATGAAGATTTCTGGGAGGAAGGTATGGGTTCTGGTGGATAGCGGTTCCATGGTGAACCTCCTTCCATCTAGATTGGTTGATGAATTGGGATTGGTTTGGCGTAAATGTGCAATGGGGATTTGCGTGCTTAATGGCGGGGCATGTCTTGTGGATGGGGTTGTGGAGGAGGAAGAGGTTGAGGTTGCAAGTGTCTGTAAACCACTTTCTTTTGTATTGGTTGATTGTGGGGAGGCTATTTTAGGAAGGCCATTCATGTTTGGGTTCCCAGCGCAAATGACGTTTGATCCAGAGGTGGGGACAGAAGTGTTGATGGTGGAAGATTTTTCCGGAGGGAGATTTGAAACCAAAATCTGCAATCAAGGGTTGTGGAAGTGGATGCAGGATTTGGCAAGAGAAGAAGAGCAGGAACCCGGCGCGGAGTTGGTTTGAAAGGGTTGGCCAGAGGTGGATTTTGACTAGTTGGCCAAGGTTAACGCATGGGGAAAGCTCTGGTTTTGTGCAGGAGGTTGACCAGCAAGGAGCAGGAGGGAAGTAGGGAAGGAGCGTGGGATGAGGGGTTGCTGGAAGTAAGTCCCCTTCCTCAGTATGCATTGCCGGGAGGTACTTTGCAAAAACACTATCATTGTGCCACGCTTGTGAGCAAAGGCAAAAGCCGCAGTTTGGTTTTGACTAGGACTTATGGCAACAGATGTGTGCGGATGGCGCGGTGCAATGTTGGGAGGTATAAGCCAGTTTTGTGGAAGGTCTATCCCCGGAACAAAGCAATGCCACAGGATCTGAAAGTACCACTGCGTCCAATCCTTTGGTGGCAGGATTGTTGGGAATCTCCCCTGAAGGTGTCAGGATGGGTGACGCAATTGGAGGGCATTATGTATGAGCAAGTTGGGGCCCTTAACATTGGACCGCCAGGTTGGTTAAGCACAGAGGAATGGGATTTTCTGGTGTTGTTACTTGTCCTCTGGGAAAGAGCGCTTGCTTTGGGACCCAAAGAGCAGGGACTGTTAAAGAGCAAGATAGGAAACCCTTATGTGATTCCAACGGTTCCGCACAAACCTTGGCAGATAAAGGCAATTCCAATTCTGCAAGCGGTTTGGGGGCCCTTCTTGGAGCTTTTTTGCAAGTGTGTGGGGATGTGTCTTTAAAATAAGTCAACATCAAGTTACTTAAGTCCAATCTTTGCAGTGGTTAAGCAGGATGGGAAGTCATTACCAATTGTTCATGATTTGCAGCGGCTTAATTTTTTTACAATCTGAGACGCAGGACAACCTCTGCGCGTGGACAAGTTTTTGGAATCTATGGCAGGGCGCGCGTGCCACAGGTTGGTGGATGTGATGGGTGGATATGATCAGGGAAAACTTGATTGGAGTTTGCGGCAAATGACTTCCTTCAAAACTGGATTGGGAAGGATGCAACTGACGTTCCTGCTGCAAGGAGCAACCAACTTGGTTGCGGTTTACCAAGCGCAGATGAACTGGATTCTGAAGGACAATCTTTTGGAGGGGGTGCAGATTTTCCTTGACAAAACGGGAATCAAAGGCCCAAAGACGGATTACGGAGGGGAAACGCTTATCAACGCTCTGGGAATTTTCCAATTTTTCTGGGAATTTGTGCAGCACTGGAAAGGATCTTGTTCCGGATTGAGGAAGCAGGGATCATGGTATTGGGGAAAAAGTTGGTGGTATGCGTACCTGCGCTGGAGGTTCTAGGGCATGTGGTGGCTTCCAACAGAAGGCAGATTGCGGAAAAGAAGTTCACCAAAGTCCTCAAGTGGCCAACGCCAAAGACTGTATCACACATTCTCCAGTTCTTGGGATTGTGTAGCTATGTATGGATGTTCATCAAGCGGTCTGCAGATTTTGCTAGTCTGTTGGGGGAATTGAAACATAAGGGCGCGGAATGGGCCTGGGGTTCAAAATGTGACAATGCCTTTGGCAATCTCAAGGAGATTTTTGGAGGCAATATTGTACTGGAGGACCTGGATTACAACGGCAGGGGAATTAAGTTGGCCGTGGATTTGAGCAAGCTTGGCCTGGGTGTGGTGCTGAAACAGGAGGATGAGGGGAAAGATTGTCTGGTTCTTTACAAGTCCCTTACGTTTACGCCAACGGAGAGCCAGTATTTGCAGCCACAGCTGGAGCTTTGCGGGTTCACTAAGATTGTGCAGAGGTTGCAGCATTTGCTATGGGTGATTCACTTCATGCTACTGGTGGATGCAGAGGTGTTGTTACGGATGATAAATTTGCCAATGCTGCCAAACGGGCCTATGATCAGGTGGGTTGTGTTCCTTCAGTTGTTTTTGTTCACGGCGGTACATGTTCCAGGGAAGGCTTTGAAAATGCTGGACGCGCTGTCTTGGTACCCACGCAATGATCTGTACAAAGGCCCGGAACCACTGGATGTGGAGGCTCCAAGGGTTAAGGTGGGAGTGGTGGAAGTAGGTGTTCAACTTCTGCTCCAGCAGTCTGGGAGGTACACGGTCCTCAGTTTGTATTTGTGGGATCTTTGGTTTCAGGATGATATGCCAGCGAAGATGGTTAGACGGATTTGGAATAGAGTGAGAAATTTCTACCTGTAGGAAGGAAAGCTGTGGCGGTGGAGCGCACCAGTACCGCTTGTGGTCAGCACATAAATCTTGGCCATTATGGCAAGTTTTAAACACAAAAGTGGGTGAGGACAAGGTTCTGGTGGCCGGGTGTGGTATGGGAAGTGCAGGAGTGGATACAGTTGTGCCAAGAATTTCAGAAGCAGAGCACAATGCATCCTTGCAAAGTTGGTATTCCCACTGGAGAGGAAACCTTGTTTGGACAGGTGTCCTTGGATGTTTTGCACATAAAGGCAGGTAAGTTTGCATATCTCCTTGTTGCGTGTGACAATCTGTTGGGATGGGTGGAAGGGCAGCTGCTAGTGAAACTGTTGGCGGAGAAAGTTGGGCAGTTTCTGGAGGAAGACTGGTTTGCGCATTAAGGATCACTCCACTTGGTAACGGTTGATGGGGGTGCGGAGTTTTGGGGAAGGTTGGCGGAGTTGGTGCAAAGTTGCGGAGAAAAGTTTGTGCAAGTGAAGGAGTACTATCTGGAAGGCTGAAGGCGACCCGCACAAGGTCCATCGGCTAGTGGGACAAGCGCTACGGGCACAAACTCTGGGATCTGTTGCAGAAGGGGGACTTGGCTCTGCTTTACAACCGGAGCCTGGAAACTCAATGGGGGAAGCTGTTTGCTAATCAATGGAATGGTCCTTTCTGCATAACATCCAAGTTTGCTGGAGGAAGTTACCAGTTGGAGGAATTGGATGGGACTCTACTCAAACGGAAGGCCGCGGCTTTTCATGTGAAAAAATTATTTGGGCAGGGTTTGAATTAATTTGACAAGAAGGCTGTTTTGGATAGAGAGGGGGATGACAACCCGTGTCAGCTTGCTACTATTGCAGAGCAAGCTGCAAAAGTAACAGAAATAAAATAAAAATGATAATAATAAAATTAACCTAAGAAGGAGTAGGAAACCCATGAATATTATTGCAAAAGTGAATTTTCCACCCAAAAGTAGGTAGGGTCACTCACTGACCCCACCCTTGAAATCCAACTCCTTATATTTTTAACTAATTAAGGAAAGAAAGACCAAAATACCACAGCACCACTATTGAACTTTTTGGAAAATTGAATATTTCACACGTATTGTCACGTATAGGTTTCACACCTAAAATTCAGTCAGAATTGAGGTGTTGGGTATATTTTAGGAGTTACAGAGGGAAATGTGTTCTGTCACAATTCCCGCATGAGGAAATTTGAACAGGTCACCAAGACCAGGCTGAATGTATTTTGACAAAAAGTTTAAAGTGATAAGTATAGAATCTGAGACAGGAATGAAATACAAAAACAACCAACAAGACAAAACTGGTGAAAAGTCTGAAATTGAGATATGAGATTAAGCTCAAGTAATACGGCCAGATTGAGGAGTGACTACGCCAGTTGAGATGATGCAATAGAAGAGATTAAGCGCCTTGAATAACTGAGAAAAGAACAGAGTGAGTGAGATGAGAAAGAAGTTGAGACTTTTTCTCTGAAACTCTTACTTGTTGAACTGGCTGCTTGACATGTTTGCGTGCTTGAAGATGATAGTCAATATGGATGGTTGATGTCTTGTAGATTCATATAAGTTGGTTCAATTGACTTCAGTTCTTCAGATTATTGATTTGAAATTCATCAAGTTGAGTTGCTTGAATTGGTGGATTGGTGGATTGAGTTGGTTTTCATTTGAAATGATCCGCGATTAGTAACAAAGTGAAGCTGGGATAGAGACTTGTGGGTGGTGACTGAATATGGAGTATCCACAGTCACTCTGACTATAGCAGATCATCGCAGAGCAGGCAGAATCATATGTGTGAAAGAAATAAAACAAAAAGAAAGAATAAAAAGAAAATATAGAAAAAAGAAACAACAAGTAACGTGCAGAGCAGCACAACAGCAGATCAATACTGAAAAATTTAACACACCCCCGCAACTTCTTGATCAGTGAACGATAGAACTGAATGTGTTGATCAATCTAATGTTTGAGGTTTTATTGGCCGCTTTTGTTAGCACATCAGCACTCATTTAGGGAGATGGAATCAATTTAACATCTATGAGCCCAGCTTTGAAGTCATTTTGAAGGCTCTTGGTTTTTATATCTATGTGTTTGGCCTTTGAGAATGAACCAAATTTCTTGATTTTATCATCAAGTCCTTTGTTATCAATTAAGTGAAGAGGGCACTTGAATTTGAGGCAATAAATGTCTTTGATCAGTCTCTGTAACCAGCAGGCTTCTAGATGGCAGCTAGGAAGAGAGATGCATTTGGATTCGGTCAACGAGTGCGTGATAGATTGCTGACTTGTGCTGTTCCAGTACAACAGAATCCCTTTGAAGGTACAAATGAATCCGCTCTGCAAGATACGGGTTTCTGGATCATCCGCCCATGTTGCATTGCTGAAACATACTAGTCAATCAGTGATTGACCAAGGACCAATTGTCAGGGTCAGATTTTTGGTACCGGATAGATAACGCCAAACATGTATTACTTCTTGCCAATGACTTAGGCCTGGCCGCTTGGAGTGTCTTGCTAGGCTAGATACGGCAAAGCTGATATCCGGACATGCCAGGCAAGCAATGAAGTTTAACCTTCCTATTGGAGAGCGATAATTCATGTTTAGAGCCAAGAATTTTGCATGATCGTCATTGTCGGAAGTCTTGAGATGGAGGCCCGGTGTGAGGGGTGTGGAGACTGGCTTGCAATCAATTAAATTCATTTGTTTGAGTCCTTTTTCAATGTGCAGGGGTAAGGATAGATGAATTAACCCATCATTTTGCACCACCTTCATACCAAGGAGTGTGTTGGGAGGATGAGCAGAAGAATTTTTGAACCTACCAAGAAAGCTTTGTTTGAATTGTTTGGTGTTTCCTGTCACAATCAAATCATCTACATGAAAGAATACAACCGTCACCTTATTGTCCCCTACATAGAGGCACGGATTGCAATTGGATTCTTTGAAGCCTTAAATTTTTATCCAATTTCTTAGCATTATATACCAATTCCGCGGCGCTTGTTTGAGGCCATATAGTGATTTGTTGAGCTTCAAATACTTTGATTTTCTGTTGCATCCGTACGGAGTTTTAATAAAAACCTGTTTGTTGAGTTTGGAGTGAAGGAAGGCACCCTTTACATCAAGTTGAAGAATATCCAGTTTTCTATCTGCTGCATAGGTCAGGAGACCCCTTAGAGAGGCAACCTTACCAGTCAGAGCATATGTGTTGAGATAGTTGAGGCCATACCTCTGGTTAAACCCTTGAACGCATAGCCGCCTTTTTAAGATGGGAGCTTCACCATGAGCGTTGATTTTGATTTTGAACACCGGAACTGTGTTGAGAGGGTTGGTGACAACGCTTTCGTCGGCATCCTCCCAAACACCTTGATCCTCTATTGTTTTGAATTCTTTCATGGCCGATTCCTTCCATTCTGGAATTTTCATTGCTTCTTCAAGAGAGGTCGGCAATCTTTCAGCTGCAACACTGTATCTATTGGGTTTAACCAGGTTTCTTCTATCTCTGAGATTAGGTCAAAGTTGCTCTTCTAATATTGTGTCAGATTCAGTCTCAGACTCTGACTTGTATTTCACAATCGCAGGAGATTCGAGTTTGTCTGTTGTTGAGTTGTTGGCTGGATCATCAGTTGCAGAATTGGGTGATCTTCTCAATTGAGTCGTGTTTGGTTCAGTAACATCTGAATTGAACTCATCCGTCTCAATCAAAACCTTGATGGGATTTTGAGAGTTGAAGATAATGCTGGACTGAGGAAAAGCAGAATGTAGCGGAAAGTAGAAGGATGTATTGATTTCATGAGTAAAAAGGAAAAGATATGAGAATGGAAAAAATGAAATAAAAAGAAACACATGACTTACCTGAGGAAAAGCAGAATGTAGCGGAAAGTAGAAGGATGAGGAAAGAGATCCTTCTACTAGGCGCAAGTTCTGTCCTCAGGTATACATTGGTAGTTGAGATTTCACAAGCAGTGTGACATATTGAGATTAAGATGAATATTGAATAATCAGACAAGGAAACACGCTGTTGATGATTGAGCAAGGATTTGTTACAGAGAGTTTTAGAGTGACATGTGAGAGTAAAGTAAATGAAAGATAAAGAGAAAGAAAGGAAAGAGAGTTAGAAAGAAAAGATCAAGACAAAATAGAAAGTGATAAAGAAACTAAGAAGAAAACAAATGGGATTAATGATGAATAGAAAGTGATCCCAACACCCCCCCTTGCTAACCAACCGCTGTAAGACCAAATAGAGATTGATGTGTTGTGAGCAGGACTCGGGACGGCGGCTTGGTTAGCATATCCGCAATCATGTTTTTTGTACCTACGTGATGAACCGTGAAGACACCTCCAGAGACACATTCCCTGATGAAATGGTGGCGCGCGTCAATATGTTTTGTCCGGGAATGATGTTCGGGGTTCTTTGCCAAGGATTCAGCTCCTTCTTTGTCGACGTAGATGGGAACCGGAGAGGAGTCGCGCAATCGTAGTTCACACAGCATGTTACGTAGCCACAGCCCCTCCTTGCAGGAGTCGGAGAGTGCTTTGTACTCAGCCTCAGAGCTTGAGAGAGACACTGTGGGCTGCTTTTTTGATCTCCACGAGACTGCGCCAAGACCCAGGCGGAAAGTGTAGCCGGAAATAGAGCAGCAATTGTCCCTGTCTTCGGCCCAGTCAGAGTCGGAGTATCCTGAGAGTACGATGGAGGGACCTCCAAGGGTAAGACGGAAGTTTTTTGTTGAGTTCAGGAATTGGAGCACGCGGATCGCACTATCCCAGTGACTAGCGGACGGGTCCTGGAGAAATTGTGACAGCTTATTCACAGCAAAAGAGACGTCGGGCCTTGTGCACTGAGAGATCCAGAGAAGCAACCCAATCAGCTGTTTGTACTGCGGAGGGGACGCTGGCTCAGAGGGGGTACGCTTTTGCAAGGCCTTGAAAGATATGGACGTTGGAGATTTCGCGGGAGAGGGGTTGGGAGACAGAAACGTAGAGGCAACGGTCGAGATATAGTGAGACTGGTAAAGCAAGACAGTCTTGCGCTGAAGATTGCGATGGATGGAAATTGAGAGAAACAGGTTCAGATCATTGTCAGAGCCAATTTTGAAACGCCAACCAATGGACGAGACGAAAGAGGAAACGAAATTGGGTGTCCCCACAACCGCCAGATCATCAACATGGGCGGTGAGTGCACCTACTAGAGCCCCGCCCGAAATTTTGAAGTACAGGGAGGGATCGTAAGAGGAGCGTGTGAGGCCTAAAGACAGGAGAGCCGCGTTGAGCTCAATATTCCACTGACGAGGCGATTTCTTCAAGCCGTAGATTGCTCTGGAAACCTTGCAGACCCAATCGGGGTGGAGCGGATCTTCAAAACCTGGGGGTTGGGACATGTACACCAGTTCATCCAGGTGGCCATTAAGGAAAGCGGTCTTGAAATCAACCTGCCTGCCAACCCAATTCTTGGAGCCTAGCAGGCTAAGGAGAAGACGCAGAGTTTCTAGACGCAAAGTGGGTGCAAATACCTCTGAGAAATCCAGACCGTGGACCTGAGTAAATCCCATGGCGACAAGGCGTGCTTTGAGTTTGATGATGGAGCCATTGGGACGGCGTTTAACTTTGAAGACCCACTTTGACCGGATGATCTCGCGTCCTTTCAGAGGGGGGACAAGGGTGCAGGTCTTCATCCCTTGGAGCAAGGATAGTTCCTTGTGAGCGGAAGCAATCCAGCGATGCCGGTGAGGAGACTTGAGGAGTTGCTTCCACGTTTTCGGGGCCAAGATGTCATCCTTGACTGAGGTAGACCGCGAGTACGTTCTGAAACATGAGGGAGGACGCCTCAATCTGGTCAATCGGCGTGGGGAAGGAGGAGGAGAGGAAGTGGGGGAAATTGGCCGAGAGAGGGAGGCAGGGAGAGGAGGAGCTGGGGGGGGGGGAGAGAGAGGAGCAGGAGCATCTGGGGGGGAAGAGGGAGGGGGGGGGAGACGGGGGGGAAGACGAGACCAGTCAGAGCAAAACAGGGGAAAGGATATCTGAATTGTCAGACATGGAGGGACTGGTCGAGCAAAAGTGAACACAAGGCTTGACAGGGGGAAGAGGAGGTGCCGAGACCGAGGCGGGAACAAGGACGTCTGTGGGCATTGGATCAGGGGGAGGAGTTGGGGGAGAAGGAGTGTTAGCAGGAGGAGAAAAATGGTCTGGGAAATCAACGGATGAAGAGGGGGGCCAAGAGGATGGAAAGGGGAGAGGCCAGGGAAGGGAGACGGGAATGGAAGATGGCTCTTTTTCAGGTGTTTGAAGAGGGCAACTGTAAGGGAAGATGGAGTCATTGAAAATACAATCTATGGACTTGACTACTTTCCCAATGAGCAAGTCAAACAGACAATACCCGTTTCCATGCGAGAGATAGGAAAGGAGAACCGCCGCCTGGCCTTTGGGGGAGAGCTTTGTGCGATCGGATTTGAGGATTTTGTACCAGGTAAGGCATCCGAAGGGGTGGAGATAGGAGAGCGGAGGTTCTTCTGCCCCAAGAATCGAGTTGGGCAAAGTGAATCCCCGGGGGGTTTTACAGGGATAGGAGTTAAAGCTAAATAAAGAATGCTTGAGCGCGTTGGCCCAGAAAGATTTGGGGAGATTGGATGCGGAGAGAGAGCAGCAAATGAGGTTGAGGATGGTCCTGTTAGATTGCTCCGCAACGCCGTTGAGTTGGGGAGAATGGGGAGGACCCGGTTTGTGCTGGATTCCTTTTTCATTTAGGAAAGAGATCATATGATTGTTAACATACTCTCCACCGTTGTCCGTTCTGAGGCATTTTATGGGGTGGTGAAACTGGTTTTCAAAGAAGGAGATGAAAAGTTTTGTAGATTTGGAAGCATCCAATTTTTGACGGAGTGGATATGAAAAAAGATCCTTCAAACAGTCGTCTATGAAGGTGATAAAGTAGCTGTATCCTTCTCTTGAAATGGTATCCGAACTACACAGGTCGGAATTTATAATTTCCCCTGGTTGTTTGGATCTATGACTGAGACGGGAATGAAATGGAGTTCTTGTCATTTTTGATTTGATACATGTGGTGCATCTATGGATTTCGGATTCTTTGTTGGAAACAGGCTGAATGTTCTTTGATTTTAGTAGCTTTTGCAGGGATTTCAGATTCAGATGAGAGAGCCTGCGGTGGTAGCCAAAAAGACTGTCATCAGATGTTTGCAAGATTGCAGAGAGAGCTGATTCCTTGAGGCTTACTTTATCTTGAGGAAGATAATACAGGTTTCCTTTTCTGTAGCCGCTAGCAACTGGTGAAGTGTTAATGTTCAAGATATAGCTGTTGAAAATTTTGCAGGTATTGGACAAAAAAGTCACAAGAAATCCAGCATCACAGAGACCAGAAACGGAGAGTAGAGGTTCATGTAGGTCTGGGACCACCAAAGACCGAATGCAAGCGAAAGGAAGTGAAAGGAAACCTTCCTTGGTAGATGATATATTTTTTCCGTTGGCAAGTCAAATCAAGGTGGAATCGGGCTTCTTTTTGTTTACTTGCCAGTCGTACAGGGTCATGGATAAGGAACATCCTGAGTCAAGATTAAAATCTTGACCGCGGGTTTGGGATGACTTGGTGAAGTTGCATGACGCTTAGCCAGTGTGAATGATAACATCTGATTCCCTAAAGTTGTCATCGTCATCATCATCATTGTGTTTCGCTTTTGCTTTTGTCACGTTTGCCTTGGCTTGTCTTGAACCAGATGGTCTTCCCTTCTGAGTATTCTTGGTTCTTTTTGAGTATTCCACAGCTTCGAGAACCTCTGGGCACCTTGAGAACAAGTGTCCCTCAATTTTACAGTTAGTGCAGAAGTAGGTTTTCGGACCTTGGGTCTCCCAATCACGTTGGTTTTGGAATCTAGGATTGGTAGTTTGGGCTTTAGCAGCATTTATTGAATAGTTGTCTTTGTTTCTTTTTTGTCTTCTAAGGTGTTCCTGTTTGAGCGCGTTGATCAGTTTGGATGATGGTACAGATTCGTTGTTCATCATTCCAGAGACACATCCAAGCCAATCATCAGGCAAAGACAACAGAATAGCCGTGGAAAGCAAATTGTTGGCTGTGAGTGGGTTTTCAGGGGTGATAAGAGACAAGAGTTTTTCGCCGTAAGAGACTACTTTGGAGATGTGAGTCGTCATTTCTTTATTGTTCAGTTTAGTTAAGAGTAGTTTACGGAGCCAGTACATTCTCTCTCCAGAGGAGCTGTCTTGGTGTGCGTCTTTGAGTGATTTCCACATTCTGATAGCACTTTCTTCATATTTCCTGATAAATTGAAAATTTGAGGGTCCTATAGACCTGGAAATGACTGAGCATACAGCCAGGTTGTCTTTTGACCAAGATTCACCCTTCGTGGATTTGTCCATGAGTAGATAAACGACGCCAGAAGCTCGGAAATGTATTCTCAAGATCATCGACCAATCGAGATAGTTCAATTCAGATCCAGGTGAGTTCAGAGGGATGATTGAGGGCGTCTTGAGGACAGGATGAGAGTTTTGATTTTTGTCCATGGCAGTTCTAACAATATCAACAGTATACCGGATCCTTCTGTTCTGTTCAAACGGTGCGGTTCTGGGCTCATAACCTGTTGGACTGAGGAAAAGCAGAATGTAGCGGAAAGTAGAAGGATGTATTGATTTCATGAGTAAAAAGGAAAAGATATGAGAATGGAAAAAATGAAATAAAAAGAAACACATGACTTACCTGAGGAAAAGCAGAATGTAGCGGAAAGTAGAAGGATGAGGAAAGAGATCCTTCTACTAGGCGCGAGTTCTGTCCTCAGGTATACATTGGTAGTTGAGATTTCACAAGCAGTGTGACATATTGAGATTAAGATGAATATTGAATAATCAGACAAGGAAACGCGCTGTTGATGATTGAGCAAGGATTTGTTACAGAGAGTTTTAGAGTGACATGTGAGAGTAAATTAAATGAAAGAGAAAGAGAAAGAAAGGAAAGAGAGTTAGAAAGAAAAGATCAAGACAAAATAGAAAGTGATAAAGAAACTAAGAAGAAAACAAATGGGATTAATGATGAATAGACAGTGATCCCAACAGATAACATGTTTAGTGTCTAATATTTTGACAGAGATGTTCATGAACTTGTAGGATAGGAGTGAAGGGTTGAATCCGACCAGAATTCCTGGCGCACCTTTCTTGTCAAACTTTGACTTAATGTCAGTAGAGTTGAGTCAATAAGTCACTGGAGTTCCAATAGGTTGGATGTAACCAGGTGGTAAATCTTTTTTATGCATTAATAACCACAGTGATACTCCGTCCTTCTCCTTTGGCATATGGTTGAGCATTAGGCAGGAGCTGCGTACAACTTCATGCCATAATAACTTTGGCAAACCAGCGTCGGAGATGATTGCTCTAGCTGATTCAACAACTGTTCTGTTCTCCCTTTCTACTCTTCTGTTGTGTTGTGAGTGATAAAGTTCACTTACAATCTGATTGATGTTTTGGTATTGATAAAAGTTCTGAAGTTTGGCGTTAACAAATTCTCCACCCCCGTCAGAGCAAACTTCGGCGGGATAGGAGCCCGTTTTTCAATGTTGATTTTCAATGATGAAGATGATTGTATCTACTGCATTGTTCTTAGCGCGCAGCGGAAAACAAGCTATATAGCCTGAGTGTGAGTCAATCAGGTTAAGAATGTATTGAAACCCTCCTTTTTACATCAGATTTATTGGACCCATCAGATCAACGTAGATTCTTTCAAACAATCAATTTTCTGTTTGTTGTTGACTATTTAACAGTTTTTGAGTGATTTTCGACTTGTCACAGCTGAGGCATTCAAATTTGTGCTTTTGGTCTGCAGGAATAGTCACTTTGAGATATCGTTCCATCCTGTCAATGCTTGCATGAACCAGAGATCTGTGGATTTGAAGGAGTTGGGCACTCAAGTAGTAGGCTTGTTTAGGTTTGGTTGACATGTCAATTACAAATAGGTTATTGATGATTTGTCCAGAGATAATAACCTTTCCTTGCGACAATAGGTAAAACATGCTAGGTTGCAGTTTTGAGTCAAAAAATAGGCAAGCACCTTGAGTCATCAGGGCACCAAGTGAAATCAGATTGATAGTTGATTCAGGAACCCAGGTGGCGTTTGATAGGATTAAATTTGCATCTTTGGTTGACAAAGCAACCTTACCCGTTCCTTCAATCAGAAGGGCCGCATCCTTCTTGCCTGTTTGAATAAGTTTGTTACGATCACTGATAGACAGATCTATGAATGCCTGCTGGTCTACTATCATGTGCACAGAGCACCCAGAATCTAGAATGAAACGTTTTGATATCTGCTTATTGCCAATTGATTTCCCGTTGCAGAAGAACAAGTAGAAGTGAGCTTTGTTTGTGGTTTTTGATTTTGCCTTCTTTGCTCAAATGTGTATGTTTGAGGGTTTTAACTCGGGAAATTCAAACCAGCAAGAACTGGCCGTGTGTGAAGTAACTGCAGGATTATGTTTTCCATTTTCGCACCTCGGGCCTCTGTACAGCGCTATATTTGTAGGTGCAACGTTTTTGGCTTGAGCCATTGCCTTGTTTTTATGTTGAATGAGGTGGTTAAGGACCGTATCAATCTTCATGTCGGAGGTCAAGTGCATTATTTGTGACTTCATAGCTTGCATTTTTGAGGGAAATTTGAAAAGAACTAGATATGCAACAATGTCGGATGGCAAGTCAATCCCTACTTCAGACATCTTTTTCAAATACACCTTTACTGCAGTGACAAACACCTTGATGTTGGTGTCCATTGAAAGATGAAGAAATCTGTTAAAAAACCTGGCTTGGTTTGCAGACTGAGAGGAAGCAAAGTGCGATTGAGTCAAAAGCCAGATAAGCTTGGCATCATCCTCGTTGAAGTTGTCTATAACATTGTTGTATGTATTTGAATTGAGCTTAGCGATGATGTGTGCAACAAATTCTTGATTCAGTTCTTCATCAAGTCGCCTTAGATCGTCCGGATCACTCATTATCTCAAAGATTCCACGTAATTCGAATAATTTTTTGAACTTCTTTTGCCACATACTATAGTTGTCAGCCGTAAGTAGCGGTGTTGACTCTATTAATGATTTGATGGCTAAAGGTCTGTAGTTCATACTCAATTCCCCCCCTGGTCCTGGCGTTGTAGAAGGCCCCAGTCGTTCCATGTTGATTGGCGCAGGCCTTTAACCGTGAGGAAATTTGAACAGGTCACCAAGACCAGGCTGAATGTATTTTGACAAAAAGTTTAAAGTGATAAGTATAGAATCTGAGACAGAAATGAAATAAAAAAACAACCAACAAGATAAAACTGGTGAAAAGTCTGAAATTGAGATATGAGATTAAGCTCAAGTAATACAGCCAGATTGAGGAGTGACTACGCCAGTTGAGATGATGCAAAAGAAGAGATTAAGCGCCTTGAATAACTGAGAAAAGAACAGAGTGAGTGAGATGAGAAAGAAGTTGAGACTGTTGCTCTGAACCTCTTACTCGTTGAACTGGATGCTTGACTTGTTCGCGTGCTTGAAGATGATAGTCAATATGGATGGTTGATATCTTGTAGATTTGTATAAGTTGGTTTGATTAACTTCAGTTCTTGAGATTATTGATTTGAGATTCATCAAGTTGAGTTGCTTGAATTGGTGGATTGGTGGATTGAGTTGGTTGTCATTTGAAATGATCTGCAATTAGTAACAAAGTGAAGCCAGGATAGAGACTCGCGGGTGGTGACTGAATATGGAGTATCCACAGTCACTCCGACTATAGCGGATCATTGCAGAGCAGGCAGAATCATATGTGTGAAAGAAATAAAACAAAAAGAAAGAATAAAAAGAAAATATAGAAAACAGAAACAACAAGTAACGTGCAGAGCAGCACAACATCAGATCAATACTGAAAAATTTAACACCGCACGCAGCCGTGGCAGCCAATACACCTGCGCGCGGCTGAGCTACAGCACTTTCACTCTGTCAAACCCATGTACCCAGCCCCGGGCCTCTGAGAAGTATGCAGCCGCGGGACTACGGGTTGAAAAAGTGACAGGCGTCCTGAGAAACCTAGGTACTGCATAAACATGCTACAACCTACACAGGAACATTCTACATATGTAATAGATGTTCCCCTGGATAGTAGGTAGTCTAAAAATAAATAAACATATATAAAAATACCTAAATAAGTTTTATACATATTTTTTATTAAATATGATTCAAAGTACCAAAGATGTCGAAAATAAGATAATGACTACTTCTAAAAATATATTAAAATACTTTAATATAATATTATGAGCATTTCTAGAGATCAATATTTTTGTGACATACTAAGAAAACTAATTATGTAAAAATATCACATGAATACCCATGACTTATATTTTTAAGTAATTATTTTAGTGAATCAACTGAAATTTGAAAATAAGGAGTAAAATAAATAACATGACTTTACCCCAATTATTTAATACATAATGAGAACTAACCTAACATCAGAATATCTGTAGGAATGTCTATTAAAATAATTATTAACTTATTGGGAACATTTAGTAGAATAATTAATTAAATAATAAATGAAAAGGACAGGTCAGTGTTATTCACACGTCCAAACATCAATTATAAAGTAGAATAATTCCCATAACCTGTGAAATTGGATGCTACCCGGGCTACAGAACCAAGAAAAAGTGAAAGGCTACCACTGGTTATCCTTCTAGCCTCAGTGTCCATCCCTTTGAGCCCCTGTACCCCTCATAAGGACAATATTGGGACTCCAAAAGCTATAAATAAAGAGCTCTTTTGAGGATATTGATACCCAGAGACCCAGTTATATTTACATCCAGACACCGTGCCAAGGTAATCAAATAATGATAAGAGATAGGTAAGTGATCTATGGCTTTAGTCTGATTAATAATATCCGTCCCCAACCCTTTTGTATCAATTTAAACTGCTGAACAACCTTATAACCCCAATATACAGGTTTAACCCATCAGTGCACGTCCCAAAAAGGTACCCAAAGTATTTAATAAATAACAGTGAGTCTTATTATCTTTTCTCTGTCGTGGCAGATTGGTTAAAAAGCCCTGCCACTCCACTGTGTATTTTATATAAATATTATCTTTGGAAAATATATCCTTTAAGAATATAAATTAAAGGTTCCAAAGTAACCAGGCCTACGTGTTTTCATACTGAATTCCCTGAAGAGAGGTGTTAAAGATCCCCAATATAATTGTGGCCCCTCTATAAAAATATTTAATAATCAATTTATTTATATTGATTTACAATAAGAAACCATATCCAAACCAATTAACCTTGCAATAAGCTTTATCCAAATATTTTGAGGATTTTTGCTGCATTTATTGAATAATATATTTATTATTTATTCTATTGGCTCTGGTAGCTAAAGGATAGCAAGGATCTTGGCATCCAGGAGGCTGACAATTGGGGTTCTGGCCAGGAAATATTCCATTTTATAATATTTAATACTTTGGACCAGACATTTCACGTAAAATTAAATCAAAGATAAATTTATCTAACTTTTAACTATGATTCATCATTAAATTCTTTTGCATTGGATTTAAAAACCAATGCAGAATTAATAATTCATTATTTAAATTTTTTAAAGATAAGAAAAGAAGAATATATTAAAAATTATAAACCAACTGGTTGGGAAGCTTTAACTCAAGGTGAGAAACTTAATATCTCTTCTGCACATAAACACTTAGATAAACTCCTTGAGCAAGAAGATCTTGAGAGGCGTATCAACTTCCAGGCCCTATTAAGGAAAAATAAATCTTGGAATAAATACCATATAAATTACTTTTTTAAAATATACAAGTAAGTATAAAACTAGTATTACCATATTATTTTTATTAAAATAATATTGATATATTTTATTGACCAATAAAATACCCTTTTACCATCAGTGAACCCTCCTATACCAGAAACCACGGCCACTGAAACTAATTTATTGCATCAAGAAGTCCCAGATATCTCTGGACGCCCTGAAAATATTGATTGGATGGGTGAAGACCTCATTGGAACACATCAAGAACCTGTAGGATTACCTATTAAGGACCAATTTAATCCCAATAAATTCCTGGTACCTTTGAATATCAACTTCAGTGAGTTTTAAATAAACTTATTTTTACAGATTTTTTCTTTAGGAAAATACTTATAAACATTTTATTCAATATGAATAGACGTAACACAAGAGCCTCAGGGAGAATTCCCTCCTATGGATCTTTGTCAGGAGCCCCCAGTAACCGTGAGACCACCAATAATGACACCATGAGGGGACTGGAACCCATGAATAAAATTTTGGTGGACAAGGAACAGCCCCAAGTACTTCTGCCCTCCCCCAACCTAGAGCCGCAGAAGGTAGTCAAATTAACCCCCCCTCCATTACAAGAACATTCCCTGCAACCACCCCAGTAGAATCTGGCCAAGGAAGCCAGGATCAAAGACTTAGTCAGAGAGCACGTGAAATATTACGAAGAGCTCAAAAAAGCCCAAGCCAAGGAGGACATGTTATCTATGAAAAACATAATCTCCCAGGCAAAAGCTACCCAGATAGCTCTTAAGAAAATGATTCCAAGGAAAGAGTTAGAATCCTACGTAGAAAAGTGGAATCCTTGGTATCAATTAGCCCAACTGAAAGGCAAAGGATCAGGAAAGAAGAGATCTTCTTCCCATCCAAAGCCAAACGGAAAGAAGGATTGGGATCAGATAATATCCTTAGCTCAAAAGTGGAAAAAGGTGTACAAAAATTAGCCTCTAATTCTGAACCCAGTAACTTGTCTCAACCAATCTCTGATGTAATTACTTCCTTTTCTAATGATATGCGCCATAAATTCAAGATTGTTTGTGGAAATTTGGATGGTTTTCATACCCAAATGGATAGGTTAACCTCAGTAGTAGCCAAATTAATCAATAACCAAACAAAAAATGTAGGAATGGAGTATATCAAAGAACATACAGAACAATTATTGGAGACAATTAATCAAGGTAAAATTAGACAGAATCAAACAATTGAGAATATGTTATCAGGTATCCAAGAAGATTTTATTATGTCTTTTCAACCTTTAAAAGAAGAATTGGTAAATAGTACTAACAGCTCCATTCTGTCCCTTAGTGAGAAATTAGATCTGCTTAATAATAAAGTGGACCTGCAACTTAATCTGATCAAGAATGATCTTAGAGACTTAAAAGTCCGTCTGACCAACCCCTTGGGGAGTACCACAGAGGAACCAAAACCTCCCAGACAAACAACTACACCTTATGCACCACCCTTACTAGGAATGCATAGGAGTTACAAATTCAGGCCTAGTCCTACTCCTGCAATGGAACAAGCCCTCAAACCTTTACCCCCAATTTCTGAATGGCCTAAGTTCTCCGGTGAAGGAGAATATAATCATATAAATTTCATTAAATTTATTGAATACACCATTAACTCTTATGACCTACCTGAAGCTATAGCTGTAGTCAGACTGCCCAGAATATTTGAAGGAGTAGCCTTAGACTGGTTTGTTAGTAAAAGAGAAGAATTATAATCCTTACCATTGAATTCTTGGAAACTTCAAATTAAAGAACAATTTGGTTCTAGAATGTGGAAAAGAAAAATGATGAAAAATTTCGAAAATTCCTCATTTGATCCCTCCAAGGATAAGCCTCACAAATGGTGCTTAGAACAGAAGAGAAGACTAGATTGCTTCTATCCAGATGCTGATAAAGAGGAATTAAATGAAAGACTCCCCAACTTGTGTCCGTGAAATCTTAACCATAGTGTAAGATGCAGGATGAGTATGGATGCTGAATTACCAAATCCAATCAATGTGTTAGAAGAAGTCATAGACATGAATGGGTTAGACAAGAAGGTTCCTTCTAGACCTAAAGAGAAATTCAACATTAAAAAAAACAGAGAACAAACCCCTCTGATAAATACCTCCAATAATAAGAAACCTAATGAGAACAGGGATAAAGAGAGAATTCCTGGAACTTGTTGGAATTGTAACAAGACTGGCCAAATGAGACAAGACTGCCCATTACCAAAAAGAAAGATAGCAGTCTTAGAAGGAGAACAGGAGGTTGAAGGGAATCAGAACTATGAAGATATAGCTCATACTGAAGGATCCCTTTCTGAATGTGAATTGATCTTGACCAACCCTGTCAATGTAATAGAAGGAGATATAGGTACTTCTATAGAAATCAATAACATCCATGGTGATTCTAGTTTTCCCCAACAATGGGAACCTACCATAATTCCTAGACATATCAGGGATGTTAAACCACTATAAGTTAAACCTATGAGTGGTAAGAGTTATACTACTGGTCAGACTTGCTATGCAACAGGATTGTATATAGAAAGACCTATAACGTTGTTACTGGATAGTGGAGATTTTTGCTCATGTGTCTGTACTCAATTCTTAAACAAATGGGATCTCAATTGGAAAAAACACCTTCTGCCTGTCCCAAAAGCCAACTTTAGCTCTTGTAACTCTACCATGAATGCTATTGGAGTATGGACTGCTCCTATAATATTACCCCATACTAAAGGATCTTTGAGAATACAAGTGGAATTTTTGGTATTGCTCAACAGATTATGTGACTACCTGATAATATGTAATGATGCTATATGTCTATATGGTATAGATGTGTTCCAGAGTAAAGGGAGATACTTTATGGTGGGTGGTAATTGGGACATGAAGTTAAAGATATGCACCATCCAATCTAAATTCCCCTCTTCCACTTATCAAAAGCATTTTGAAGAATTTAATCAAGAATACTTCTATCAAGAAGCTCTAAATATGAAACTTTCTGAGGAACACAAGAAAGATATATTGACAGTCTGCTTTGAGAAAAAAAATGCATTTATTACTAAACATCACCCCATTGGTGATATCAAAGGACCTGACATGGTATTAACATTGACTATTAAGCCTCCTTATCCTCCAAACTTAAGAAGAACAGCTTATTCCTCTTGTACTAAGCCTAAAATAGCTCTTGAGGAACATATCCAAGAACTGATAGGCTTACAAGTATTAAGGAAAGTAGGGAACAATGAGCAGGTAGATGTGACCACACCTGTAATCATAGCTTGGCATAATGAAAAGTCAAGAATGGTAGGAGACTTCAGAATGCTGTATAATTATACTCAAGCAGATTATTATCCTATACCCCGGATTGATAATTCTCTACATAACTTGTCCAAGGACAAATATATCACTTCTATGGATATGCTGAAAGGTTTCCACCAGATACCTGTAAGCCCTCAAAGCAGAAAGGTTATGAGAATAATCTGTCATTTGGGAATATATGAATATCTTTGGATGCCCTTTGGTATAAAGAATGCCCCATCACACTTCCAGAGAACAATGGATACAGTTCTAGGTACATACATCATACAAGGATGGATGATGGTATATATAGATGATGTTATCATATACTCTGATGATTTGGATACTCATATCAACCAAGTAAGATTAGTACTCCAAAAAATCTCAAAAGCAGGATTAAAATTATACATGAATAAATGCAATTTTGGATATGGATAATTGAAAGATCTAGGGCATATATTCTCTGGTCTAACTCTAGCTGCTGATCAAAATAAGATAGCTGCTGTCATGAAGAGACCCATGCCTCAAAATAAAACAGAGGTACTGTCTTTCATTAGTTTTTGCAGTTACTACAGAAAATACATACCAAAGTTTGCTATGCTAACTAAAAGTCTGTATGAAATATGCAACAATAACACTCTCTTTGAAAGGGCACATGAGAAATTTAAAAACTATGAGGAACTAAAAATAGCTATGAACTCTACTCCTTTACTCATTCAACCAGATTAATCCAAACTCTTTAAGCTGTAAATTGACCCCTTAATGGAAGGGTTAGGAGCTTCTCTACATCAAGAAAGAATAGAAGAAGACAAACAAGTGGAGAAACCAGTACTCTTCATATCTAGACAGATCAAATATACAGAAAAGAGATATGGAGCCAGTAAGATGGAATGCTTGGCTCTAGTATGGGCTTTAGAAAAGCTACACTATTACTTAGAAGGCACCACTTTCCAAGTGATCACAGACTGTAATGCTTTAAGAACTCCCATGAACATAAAGATCCCCAGCAGACATATGCTCAGGTGGAAAATTGCTATACAACAGTATAGAGGTCAGATGAATATAGTGCATAAAGCTGGAGCTAAACACCAGAATTCTGATAGTCTAAGTAGGAATTTTTTGCCTAATGACTCTAGAAATCCAGAATATGAACCTTAGGATCAAGATATCTTTCATATCTTGAAAATCAATCTTTTTGCATTAGATTCTCCAATCATGGGGATCCACTTATGTGAATTAGACACTGCTTTGTTCAATATAGTGAGGGACAACTACTCCCCTGAAATCAAGCTGCTGATTACCATTATGGAATGTGAATCCCCAGAAGCAGCTCTGATAGATAGTTTACCTGCTTCATTACTTAAACTAAATAGAGCAGGAAGGTTTACCCTCTGGGATGGTCTCCTTTACTACAGACACCAACAGTCCAGTTTATTAGTACTAAGCAACAAAGAACATATACAACACATACTCCAGGAATGCCATGACAACTGTTCATCAGGGCATCTATCCACTGAAAGAACCTTGGAGAAAGTAAAACAAACTGCTTGCTGGATAGACTGGAAAGAAATCACTATTAAGTATGTTACTAGCTGTGAGACTTGCCAAAAATCTAATAAAAATACTGGCAAAAGGTTTGGACTCCTACAGAGGATCTCTGAACCCAAAACTAGATGGGAAATCATTAATATGGATTTTGTCACCGTCCTCCCCCCTGGAGCTACTCATTCATATAACTCTGTTCTGGTTATAGTTTACAGATACTCTAAGAAGGCAAATTTCTTACCTAACAACAAAGAAGATAGTCTATGGATGTAGCTCTACTATTATGTAATAGGATCATAGCTGATGTTGTTATACCTAAGATTATAATCAGTGAAAGAGACCCAAAATTCACCTCTGAGTTTTGGAGGAATCTACATGATATACTGGGTACTAATCTAGCATTTTATACAGCATACCATCCCCAAACTGATGGATTAGCTAAAAGAATGATACAGAACCTAGAAGATATGTTAAGAAGGTTCTGTAGCTTTGGTCTAGAATACAAAAACTCAGATGGTTATTGCCATGATTGGGTAAGCCTACTCCCAGCTCTAGAGATGACTTATAACAGCAGTAAACATTCTACTACCAAAGAAGCCCCTTAAATACTAGAAAGAGGATGGATTCCAAAACTCCCTAGGAATAACTTAAACTATAACTTAGCCACTATTCATCCAAAATCTTTTGACTTCAAGAAAATGATAGATCTTGAAAATAATAATGCTCAAAAATGTCTAGAAGAAGCAGTAGAATACAACAAACAAAGATGGGACAAATCACATAGAGAACCTGACTTTAAAATAGGAAATCAGATCTTGATATCCACTTCCAACTTCAAAAATTTAGCAGGTAACAGAGAGCTGAAGCCAGCCTTTTTTGGAACATTTGTTATCAAAAAGATTCATGGCAAAAATCATGTAGAAGTAATCTTGAGTGAAGAATTATCAAGAAAAAACCCAGTATTTCCTGTTAGCCTAGTAAAAAACTTTCAACCAAGAGAAGGTAGCAACCTCCCTCCAGCAATAATCCTAATAGAAACTGACTCCGTGAAAGAAAAAGGGAAAGTCAGCAGGATATTGAGAGACAAGAAAGAGAGAGTGCAAGGGAAAGATGTTAGACTATACTTAGTAAGATACAAAGGAGAATCTGCAGAAAAAGATGAATGGTGACCAGAGAATAATATACCTGATGGACCAATACATCTTAGAAACTACAGAGCCAGAAAAAGGAACTGAAAAACTCATGGAATGAATTTGTTCCCAACATGCTCCAGATTATTTTTCAGATATGGCCATATCTTGGAGTGGGGGAATGTCAGCTTGCTACTATTGCAGAGCAAGCTGCAAAAGTAACAGAAAGAACACAATAATAATAATAATAATAATAATAATAATAAAATTAACCTAAGAAGGAGTAGGAAAACCATAAATATTATTAAAATAATTGTTTCTCCACCCAAAATTAGGTAGGGTCACTCACTGACCCCACCCTTGAAATCCAACTCCTTATATTTTTAAATAATTAAGGAAAAGAAAGACCAAAATACCACAGCACAACTATTGAACTTTTTGGCCAGTTAAATATTTCAAATGTATTTTCACGTATAGGTTTGACACCTAAAATTCAGTCAGAATTGAGGTGTTGTGAATATTATAGGAGTTACAGACGGAAATGTGTTCTGTCACCATTCCCGCACGCAGCCGCGGCAGCCAATACACCCGCAAGCGGTTGAGCTACAGTACTGTGACTCTTTCAAAGCCTTTTAGGCAGCCCTGGGCCTCTGACAAGTATGCAGCCGCGGGACTATGGGTTGACAAAGTGACAGGCGGCCAGAGAAACCTAGGTAATGCGTAAACATGCTACAACCTAAATGGGAACTTTCTACATATGTAATAAATGTTCCCCTGGATAGGAGATAGTCTAAAAATACATAAATTTATATAAAAATACCTAAATAACCTTTATATGTATTTTTTATTAAATATAATTCAAAGTACCAAAGATTTCAAAAATAAGAAAATGACTAATTCTAAAAATATATTAAAATACTTTAATATACTATTATGTGAATTTCTAGAGATCAATATTTTTGTGACATACTAAGAAAACTTATGATGTAAAAATATTACATGAATACCCATGACTTACATTTTTAAGTAATTATTGTAGTGAATCAACTGAATTTTGAAAATAAGAAGTAAAATCAATATCATGACTTTACTCCAATTATTTAATACATAATGAGAACTCACCTGAAATCAGAATTTCTTTAGGAATGTCTTTTGAAATAACTATTAACTTACTGGGAACATTTACTAAGGATAATTAATTAAATAATAAATGAAAAGGACAGATTAGTGTTACTCACACGTCCAATCATCAATTATAAAGTTGAATAATTGCCATACCCTGTGCAATTAGATGCTACCCATTCTACAGCACCAAAAGCACGTGAAAGGCTACCACTGGTTACCCTGCTATCCTCAGTGTCCGTCCCTTTGAGCCCCTGTACCCCTCAGAAGGACAATATTGGGACTCCAAAAGCTATAAATAAAGAGCTCTTTTGAGGATATTTATACCCAGAGAGACCCAGTCATATTTTTATCCAGACACCGTGCCAAGGTATTCAAATACTTATAAGAGATAAGTAAGTGATTTATGGCTTTAGTCTGATTAATAATATCCTTCCCCATCCCTTTTTATCAATTTAAACTGCCGAAAAACCTTATAACCCCAGTTAACAGGTTAAACCCATCAGTGAATGTCCCAAAAAGGTACCCAAAGGATTTAATGATATACCAATGAGTCTTATTATTCTTTCTCTGTTGTGGCAGCTTGGTTAAAAAGCCCTGCCACTCCACCGTGTATTTTATATACATATTATCTTTGGGCAAAATATCCTTTAAACTAAAGGGCCCAAAGTAACCAGGCCTACGTGTTTTCATACTGAATTCTCTGAAGAGAGGTGTTAAAGATCCCCAATATGATTATGGCCTCTCTGTTAATTTATTTAATAATCAATTTATTAACATTGATTTATAACATTAAACCATATCCAAACCAATCCACTTTGCAATAAGCTTTATCAAAATATTTTATGGATTTTTGGGATTTTTGCTGCATTTATTGAATAATATATTTATTTTTTATTCTATAACCTCTGGTAGCTGAAGGATAGCAAGGATCTTGGCATCCAGGAGGCTAAAAAAATGGATCCTTTTTCCAAGGACAAGCCTGCGCGCGGTTTGTGTCCGGCGGAGTAAACAATTGCAGACAGCTGGGGACAGCAGCCAAGGTGGGGGGGAAAAATGGATGAATAGGGGATATGATTGGATTTTGTGAGGGGGTTCTCTAGCTGGTTCACAGCCAGAACAACTAGAAACCCCAGAATGTCTGTTTTCTTATTTCCTTCTCTCTGAATTGGCTTTTTGGGATTATTGCTGGCTAGGTTATGAGTTTCTTTCAGGTAAGGCCACAGCGCAAAGCTGGTTCCACAGATGCAAGGAAAAGCCCTGCATTTGGGAAAAGGAAAACTTCCAATGGATGATCCAAGGAACTAGGAAAGCGCCTGGGGCAGAAGGGATGTGGGTCAAAGAGCAAGGCGCTGTAAGACTCCAAACGGCGCAGGGCGTTGGCAGTTCTGTAGAGGGGATAGGTGCTTTTTTAGGCTGCCCTCCTGAGTGTTACAAAAATATTTAAATGTAACCAAGATCAAAGTCCAGAACCAGGTAAACGGGGAACCAAAAGTAAGAGGATAAAGATTGTAGTGGTTGGTAGCTGGGAGACAACACTATCTGAGGCAAGATGATGTTGGGGAACACTTGAATAGAAGGAGTCAAGAATTTTTCAGAGTTCAACAAGACAAGGCAATTGTGAGTGACAAAGCCCACAAGCCAATAGCTCTGGTTGTCAGCAGGAGCTTAGGAAAGATCAACTCAATCCCAAACAACCTCCAGGTTCTCAATGAACCTGCCCAACTCTCCGCAATCAAGCGCTTGAAGGGTACCAGATAACTGTGGGTGGCTGCACAAGAAAAAGCTAATTTATTTGAAGAAGCTCTAGAAGCAAAACAATAACTGATTCCAAACAAGAATAAACCAACACTTCTCAAGGGACTCAAGAGTAGCCTGGCGGAATTCAACTTCAAAAGAAGGGAAGGGAGGTTTAACACTCCAGGTTTTAAGCTTAATAAAACCTCTTCAGTCAAACGTGACTTGTTCCAGAAAGATAATCAAAGGATGATCAGGACCAGTATGGTCGGATAAAGGGATCAGGAGTGGTGTAACACACTCAAGAATTCGATTAGACAAATTCTTCTTCAACCAGCAAAGCTATTGGTTGGTGATAAGGATCAAGGATCAAGATGTTTGAGTATGGAGGCTCAAGGATCAAGGGGCAATCATAGATATCTGATGTGATTATAGGATTATGCTCATTCCATGCTGCATCATGATCCAAAATGCAGGGGAGAGCCCCTCCTTATATGGGCAGGAGGCCCTGTTAGACTATGTACAACGGATTCTAAAAATAGAGTGGAAAAAGAAAGAAAATCAGATCATCTCTTGCGTCCGTCTGTGGATGGGCACGCGCGACAATACCGGAATCACCCATCCCTCCTCCAAAGGCGGATGGGGTGGGAAAGGAAAATGAACCAAACCAGACCGCCGGGGATTTCCGCGCGCAGTAGTCAACAATCTCCACCCCCACCCGGAGACGGAAGAGGGTGGGAGAGTCCCAGGAAGGGTGACAGATGAAGTTCGCAAGAGCGCAGATGGGCGGATAGGAGATTGGCTTGAGGCGATTGAGTAAATCCTGACGGGCTTGAGATTGGCGACTGAAAGACTGAGTGAGGTGGGAGATTGATGGGTCCAAGGATTGGAAAAGCGCTTGGAGGTGCAGTCAGGATGGGTTTGGTAAGGTATGGATGAGCAATGCTCAACAATGATGATGAGCGGCGACAACAATGATGGATGAGCAACGCGCAACAATGATGATGAGCGACGCGCGACAATTATGATGAGCAACGCGCAACAATGATGATGAGCAGCGCGCAATGATGACGGATGAGCAACGCGCAACGCGCAAGGACAAGGATGAGGATGAGCAACGCACGAGGATATTTTTTTTTTCATTTTTAAATTCTTTTTCCAAGTTGTCCCAAATGGTGCACCACAGCACGGGCTTGGCAACGGGTTGGTGCTAAAAAAATCTCTCTCTTTTCAGGTTTTCTTTGGTTATATTATAGATGGAAGGTATAGATGGCTGGGGTGGATACTCTTTTTCTCTTCCTCTCTCTCTGAACGATGTGCTTGTGTGGCGGGTTTTCTCTGTGCTCTCTCTGTTCTGTAGAAGGGTACGGGGAACTGTGAGGCAGTTTGTCTGGGATGGTCCAGGTACCTTCAGCTGATACTCTCATTTGGCGCGGATTTTCTCCCTCTTGTGGATTGCTCTCAAAGTGCGGACTTTCTCACTCTCAAAGATTGCTCTCAAAGCACAGGTTTTTCTCACTCTTGCGGATTGCTCTCAAAGCGGGGATCTTGCGCGTGGTTCTTATTTCTCTCAAGGTTCTCACAAGCTCAAAGGCTAATTAGGTTGGTGGGGCAAAAGTCTGTTTTCTTTGCAAAGATAGGCATGGGAATAGAAACAAGATAGAAACAAAGGAGAGGGGGGGAAATTCACTTATGTTGGCCAAGTCCTCATTACCTCCTCCGCGGCTAGTTTTTGGAAAGCCGCCAGAACTTTGCGTTGTGCACCGGTGGTGTGAGCATGGGGAACCGCTAGGAAGCGCCAGAGTAGTTTGTCCGTGTCTTTCACCATTGGTTCAAACCTTGCAAGATGGAGTGCCTGAATTAGCGGGATCTCTGGAATCTTGGGAGTGGCGTCCAGAGGAGTGACAGCGGCCACAGGTTTGGGCAACAACTTGATGACCATGGAAGTTGGCGCGCTTGCGGGTTCTGGTGACAACCTGGGAGCCTGTGATACAGATGGCTGTGGAGGAGTAGGAGATGGAGCAGCAGGTTGCGGGGGAGTTGGAGGGCGCGGCGGCTGTGGAGAAGGTGCGGTTGGTTGGTTGAAGATATGCGGGTCCATTTCCAGTTTTTTTATCCCCACCCGTGCAGCCCACTGGTGAGCGGCATTCCAATAAGCCACAAAATTGGGGAAGTCCTGGCGCCTCAGTTGTCCAGCGTGACGGAATGGAAAGCCCAAGTCATGTCTTTTGCGCAAAGGAGGGTGTGGAGCTGGGAATTGCGGTTGGTTGGGAGGTGAGCCGGGCGGGGTCCATTCATTAGTGGAGATGTCATCATTTCTCAAGACCACAAACAAGTCGTGTTGGGTCCTCTTGCGTGGACAACCTTGAGGATGGTTGCAGGGAATACCATTGGATAAAGAACAGCAAAGGTGGCCAGCTTGGCACAGAAAACAGGCACGCCAGCCTGGAAGGATGCTGCAGGAGAGGCCTTTCCAACTGCAGAACGTGCAGGAAATGTTGAAGGGGTAGGATGTGGTGGGGTTTTCTCCTTGGTGTGGTGTAGTGGTGCGGTGAGGGGATGGGATACTTACGGATAGCTGGGGGTAGGTGAGATAGTGGTGGATCTCTGAGGACAGAACTCAAGTTGGGGGGGATGCAGTGGTCTTTTATTGACACAAATTGGAATGGGCTGCATGCTGCCGGCCCAGTAGAAGTTGAATTGGGCTTGGCATCTGGAGATGCGGGGAGTATCAGATTGCATTGGAGGGATTGCGTGGATTGCGCATTGCAAGACGCGCAGATGAACCTCAGATATCTGGAATGGCGCTTTGGGAAGATGTGGACCTGGGGGGGGGGCTTTGAGTTGGGTGCGGCGCAAGGGCAGCTTCATGAGAATGACAAAAAAGGTGAACTCAATGGCAGGCGGGAAATAAAGATGGGATATGGATCATGGGATGGGGTTGGAAGGATAGAGTTGGGCTAGGGTTCCGTACTTAGGGGTTGTATTTCATTATTCTTGTTTGCTTGCGGTTGTACCTAGGTTAGGGTTGAGGGGAAGGCTACTTAAACTGCACCCTCAACCCGGATGTAGGAGGGATCATGATCATCAAAGGTGGTTGGAAGAAATCTTTACACTCATCTCTCTATTTCTCAGTCATGGGGGTGAACAGTTGCACTCAGGGTTTTCAGACGCAAGGGATCAATAACTTCCAAACTTGGGAACAATTAAAGGAGAAGTCCTCTTCTGAATTCCAAAAGGCCCCAGAATGTTTGTTTCCTTACTTCTTTGATTTGATTGGTTTCTTGGATTGGTAATGGATCTGGTTATGATTGATTTCAGGGACATGGGTGCGGCACAAGACGGGTTGGTGAACACAAGGACAAGCCCTGCGGATGGTGTGAGATTTTGAGTCAAATTCTTCAGTTGAGACACTTAAGAGATGAGGAGGAAGAATATTGTGATGCCAAGAGTAGCGGATCAGGGAGTCAAAGGGGGAACTACGGTTCAGTGTTAGTCAGAACAGATGATGGTTCATTCACTTGAGGTTCAGCTGACTTAAATAAGCTAAGTACAAAAGAGGCTGAAAAGGGGTTGAAAAAAGTGATAGAATTGAATAAGAAATATTCAATACTAGGTCATCAGAGACCAGAAAATTTGGAGGACTACAGGACTGGTTGCACTCAAGATTCAGGCAACACTAGTATTAGATTATTTTATAATTATGGCCAGCAATTAGCTTAGGCAAATGAGCAGTATTTAAAGCAAACAAAATGCTGGACACCATGTTTCAATAATTGCTTGATGGGCTCTCACAAATGGGGCAATACTTTGGATGATATCATTGATGAATTAGATTGAATGATAAATGAAATGATGGAAAACAGCAGGGAGAAGAGCTCCTTAAGTACAAACAATTGGCCTTTTGTGAGCCCATGATACAACAAGCCAAAAGGCAAATTTTCCGCCCCAAAAGAGCTATACAAGCTCTAAAGGCCTTGTTACTTGGTTTGGGCTAAATCAGCCCACATGGCATCAGTCCCTGTACCCTTATTACCAGCCTATTCCGGTTGATTCTGGTGTTTCCACCGTTACGGGGCTGCAACATCCCCTTTGCTGTTTGATCCCCTGGATGGTTGTCCATTACAACCAGACCAGTTACTCTTATTTACTTACTTACAGGCTGAGTGCCTGATGCAACCAGCCCCTGGCCCCACATATGGGCCAGGTGGGACCCAGGACTCACCTGGGTCTGGTCTCTGTTGGAGTATTGTGTTTATGCTGCTAGCCTTGATCCTTTAGTTTCACATAATCTTCTTATTTACATGTCACAAACCTTTCTAGCCAGCTAGTCCTTTATTGATTTATCAATTCTTTCTTATTGGCTTACTCCATACTTGATCACCTTGTCATTTATTGTTTCTGCCATGATTGATTAGTCATCAAGCACCTTAGGCCCCCTGTGAGGGGCTCTCTAGTTTTCTATTTAAACCGGTCTTTTCCACGACCTTGCAATTCACCTTATCAACTTTTTTTCTTACAAATCCGGTCCTCAACTTTCTGAGTTGAGTCAGAGTCCCTGATCTGATCATCGACTCCAACAGTCTCAACCTCACTTGGGGGGGGGGGTTTAACCGGTGGACATGCAGCCCCCCCTCTTTGTCTCAAATCCCTGGTGGGGGCGGTCAAATCCCCTAACAAGGGGCCCTGGGGGTTGATACCCCGAGGGCGTTGTCAGGAATAGTGGGCTGGGGGGTGGTCAGATCCCCTCAGCCCATTGCTCCTCCCCCTTGGTAAAGGGGGGGGGGGAGAGAGAGCCCCTCCTGCTTTGTTGGTGGGAGGGTGATAAGATCTCCCCCACCACCGGTTGCTCTCCTTGCGGCCAGCCTTGTCATACCCTGGGCAAGGGGGTGATGAAATCCTCCCTTCCCTGACCAACTCCCTTGTTGCAGTTGGTCACTGGCTGGTTCAACCCAGCCAGCCACCCCCTCCCCCTTGCAACGGCAAGCAAGGGGAGGAGGAGGGAGCCAGGTTCGCTGGCCCTTTCTCCCGCAGCAGTGGCTGCCGTTTGCAACTGGCCGGGCCCGCGCAGGATCCCTTGGCCGCCGCGACAGCCCTGCGTGGGAAAAACCAAGGGAAACAAGAGGCCCCGAGTGGGCTGCGGCACGGGCTGCAACATGGGGGGCAGCCCCAACGGGCCACCCCAAGCCCAAATCCTGAGACAAACACACTTTGGAGGGCCAGCCCATCTGGCCAAGTATGTCCAAAATAAACCTTGGGCCAATTATGCCCATAAAAGCCCATCTGGCTTTATTTGCCCATATTCCCCACCAGACCCAATAGGGCCTGTGTACCAATGAGCCTGTTTCAGGCTTTTTAAGGCCAGTCTCCCCAAATCAGTGACATCCACACAGGGCCATATGGTCCGTTTGAGTTTCCAATGGGCCGGATCCAAATGGGATGCCCATATGGGCCTCTCCGGCCCATTGGACACTCACACAGACCAAACAGGCCTGTGTGGATGTCACTGATTTGGGGAAACTGGCCTCAAAACGCGTGAAACAGGCTCATTGGTACACAGGCCCTAATGGGTCCACTAGGGGATATGGGCAAATACAGCCAGATGGGCTTGTATGGGCATAATTGGGCCCAAGGTTTATTTTGGATATACTTGGCCAGACGGGCTGGCCCGCCAAAGTGTGTTTGTCTCAGGTTTTGGGCTTGGGCCGCCGCCCGTGCCGCTGCCCGTGCCGCTGCCCGCTTGGGGCTGCTTATATCCCTTGGTTTGGCCCATGCGGGGCTGTTGCAGCAGCTGAAGGATCCTGCGCAAGCCCGGCCAGTCGCAAACGGCGGCCACTGCCGGGGTAGTGAGGGCCAGAGGCCCCAGCTACCTCCCCCTCCCCTTGCTTGCAATTGCAAGGGGGAGGGGGTGGCTGGCTGGGTTGAACCAGCCAGCAACCAACTGCAACAAGGCGGTCGGTCAGGGCAGGGGGGATTTCATCACCTCCTTGCCCAGAGGATGACAAGGCTGGTTGCAAAAAAGCCACCAGCAGTGGGGGGTACCTGACCACCCCTCCACCATCAAAGCTATGCAGAGACCAGGGCTGCTCTCCCCCCCCCCCCCTTTACCAAGGGGGAGGAGCAACGGGGCTGAGGGGATTTGACCACCCCCAAGCCCACTTCAATTGACAATGCCCTGGGGGTATCAACCCCCAGGGCCCCTGGTAGAGGGAATTGACCGCCCCCTCCAGGGATCTGAGAGAAAGAGGGGGGGGGGGGTACAGCATGTCCGCTGGTCACACCCCCCTCCCCCCCATGTGAGTCTGGGACCTGACCCAGGTGTGTCCTGGGTCACACCTGGCCATTTGTATGGCCAGAAGCTGGTTGAATGAGGCAACCAGCCAGTGTGTGAGGAAATGGGACCAGTTGTAACAGACAACCGGCCCAGGGTTTGAAAAGCACAGGGGCTGGTTCAGCCCCGTAAGAGTGGGAACACCAGAATGGACCGGAATGGGCTTGTTGTAAAGGTTCAGGGACTGATGCCATGTGAGCTGATGTAGCCCAAACCAAGTAACAAGGCCTGTAGAGCTTGTAGAGCTATTTTGGGGAGCAAAATTTGACTTTTGGCTTGTTTTATCATGGGCCCACAAGAGGCCAATCTTTTGTACTTGAGGAACTTTTCTCCCTGCTGTTTTCCATCCATCCATTTATCATCCAATTGAATTCATCAACAATATCATCCAAAGTGTCTCCTCATTGTGAGAGCCCATCAAGCAATTATTGACACAAGTTGTCCAGCATTTCTTTTGCTTTAAATACTGCTCATTTGCCTAAGCTAATTTCTGGCCATAATTTTAACACATCATCAGTACCAACATCATCATTAGTTCCAAGCCATCTAGACCCTTGTACCTTGCTGTGGAGAGCCTCAAAGACCTCAGGTTATCCACAAAGATGTCCTATATCCCTGATGTTAGCTCCACCAAAATAGTTCTGAAGATTCAGAATCATAATTCTTGGGCTGTCCTTATGGATAGTGAGCTGGACAATATCTGTTGTGGTGAGATAATGGATGCAGATGACAATTTGAGCAGTTCAGAATTGGAGAAAAAGTCTTATCATCTCATCTTTAGGCATCTTGATGAGAATCATGTGACATGGTTTTCCAATACTCTTAGGGAAGATGAGAGGAGGAGGGGCAGCATCCTTTGGAAGTTGCTAAAGTCCAAGTATGCTGGCGCTTTGGTTCACCAGAAGGGTATAGCTTTCAACAAACTGTTTAATTTACAATATTCAAATTGTAAACAGTTTGTTGCAGAGGCTAGGTCTAGCATAGCCAAGTTTAAGTCATCAGGACTAAACATGGATTCTGAATGTTTGTCAATCTTAATCCTTCAGAAGCTACCAAAGGAGTTTGATTCTTTAGTCAGAATTATTTCTCAATTGGATCCTCTTCCTGGGGAGGAAGATGTGCTGAAAAGGATTGAAAATGATGATTTTCAGTTCAAGATGAAGGGGGGTTCTGGAACAGCCCTTGTTGGAAAGACTGGAAAATCTTGCAAGAAGGCAAAAAAGGATTTGTCCAAGGTCTTATGCTATAATTTTCAGAATAAGGGGAATTATGCTAAGGATTTCAAGGAGGCCAAGAAGAGTAAGAAGTCCAAAGAAAATGACAAGGAGGTCATGAATCTCACTATTGAAAACTTTGCAATGGTGGCTTTTGATGGTCCAGTGGAATTGGTTATTGGGGAAGAAGGTCCCAACAAGAAGGCCAAAATTGATGAGGATCAAGAAGTGGACTTGACTGATTACAAAGTGAGTAATCTAAAACTCAAAGATGAGAAATTATCAGTAACTGATAAAGCTTCCTTCCTTTTGGGAGGATTGAAGGAGGATGTTCTTGTTTTGATTGATTCTGGCTGTACAGATCACATGTTCTTTGAACCAAATTTATTTTCAAATCATAGTGATTATGATGGAGTTGTAAATATTGGTCAGAAAGTCAGAAAAATTCAGATTAAAGGAATTGGAAACGTTCTTGTTGCAAATCACTTGGATTTCAAAATTTCTTTTGAGAAATTGTTCTATGTACCAGGGTTGCCTGATACCTTGTGTCCCTTGGAGTGTTGAGGAAAAAAGGTTTCCACATTTGTTATCTTAAAGAAGATAGGTTTGTTATTGATATGAATGGGAGAACTGTTCTTAGTGGACAGGTTTGAAACAAGCTTTTGTGTGCAAGCTTGTTCAAAATCTCAGCTTTAAGCACTGTGTCTCACAATAGAAGTGGTCATGAGGTAAAGGAAAGCAACTGTGAGATTTGTACCTTGGGGGCTAAGACTAGAAATGTGTTCTCAAAGAGTAGAGATTGCACTGATGTTCCTAGAGAGGAATTTTCCATTGATTTGGCAGGGCCATTCACACCGGAGTCCCTTGGTGGGGCAAGATACTTCATCAATTGAGTTGATACTGCACCTAATGATGTTTGGGTTAAACCAATTCAATCTAAGGATAAGACCACAGAGGAGGTTTCTGTAATCTTCAAAGTCTGGAAACAGAATGGTCTAATGAAGGAGATCAAGAGGGTTATCACTGATGGAGGTGGTGAATTTGTGAGTAAAGAGTTTGAGAGGTTATTGAAAGATTATGGTATCATTCATATAGTCACTACTGCAAGTACTCCACAAAATAATGGAATAGTTGAGAGAATGAATAGGACTTTACTGGAAAAGGTCAGAACTATTATGTCTCAATCTGGTCTACCAAAGTTTATATGGGATGAGTTGATGTGTAAAGTCTGTCTGTTGCATAACATTGTAAGTGTTAATGGGAAGAGTCCTCATTATCAGTTTTGGAAGTTGTACCCCAAAACATCACACCTAAGAACAATTGGTTGCTTTGTGTATTATAGCGTCCACCATGATGAGATGGTCAGAAAATTGGACCCTAGAGCCAGAACAGGGACACTTGTAGGCTATGATTTAATCAGTAAACTGTATAGGATCTATTGTCCAGGGACAAGAAAGGTTATCCGTAGTAGGGAAGTAAAATTTGATGAAAGTACCTTTCCACTCAAAAGGAGTGAAGATTTTGTTGTGAATAAGTCATTTCAAGAAATAGAATTAGCACCTATTCCACAAGCAAAGGCTGAGGAACATGTGGTTCCAGAAGATGAAGAGATGGAAAACGTGCCACCAGAGGGTTCAGTGCCCGCTTCAGGGGAGTCCGTTAATTCAGAACCTGATGAGCCTTCACCTCCAGTAAGAAGGAGTGGTAGGGTTAGAGTACCAGTTGATAGGTATGGGGAATGGTAGTCCCATTATTCTGCCGCAGGATATGAGGAAGATACATTTCAGGAACATTGTATGCTCAATGAAGTCCTGGAGTTGAGTTCAGAAATGGGTAACAGGTTTAACCCAAATAGCTTTGGCCAAGCTATGAGTTCTGATTAGAGAGCCAACTGGAAGAGTTCTATTTTTGAAAAATTTGATTCTCTAGAAAATAATAGTGTCTTTGAAGTGGTTAAGCAGGATTCCTTTCCATAAGGAAAGACCATTGTTGGGTCTAGATTGGTGTTAAACAAGAAGTTTGAAACAAATGGAGTTTTAAAAAGATTTAAAGCTAGATGCGTTGCACAGGGCTTCAAGCAGAGAGAGGGTATCTATTACCAAGAAACTTTCTCACAAACTGGAAGGCTGTCCACCTTCAGGTACATCATTGCTCTGGCAGTGGATTTGGGAGAAGAAATCAGAAAAGCTGATTTTGTTACAGCGTACTTGAATGCAAAACTTGGAGAGGAGGAGACTGTTTATATATCAATCCCTGATGGTTTTTGTGAATGGTTAGTAGAGACTAAACCAGAAACCATGAAGAAAATCTGTGTTAGAAGTTTTCTTTCAGCAGATAAAGGGGAATATGTCCTCAAGCTTTGTAGATCCCTTTATGGATTGAAGCAAGCAGCTAGATCATGGTATAATACCATGAGTGAGGAACTGATACAGATTGGTTTTAACACGTCTGAGGCCAACCCTTGTCTTTCTGTAAGAAAGGATGCAATTTTTTTTGTATGGGTCAATGAAATTATCATTATTGGAAATGCTAAAGAGAGATTCATGGACACACTTACAAAGGAATTCAAGATAAAAGATCTTGTTCTGGCACAACAGGTGCTAGGAATGAAATTCAGTAAGAGCAAGAATGGTATTAAGTTAGACCGGAGCCATTACGTGGCAGCTCTTCTTAAGCAATATGGCTTAGAGGATGCAAAGGAGTTTGGTACTCCCATGCAGTCCAAAAATTGTTTAGAGAAGTCTAAAGAAGAGGAGTATCTGGAGTTTGTTCAATCTGGGAACAACTAAAGGTCAGCTATTGGATTGCTTAATTATTTGGGGCAGTGTACAAGGACCAATATTGCTTTTGCAAATAGTGTCTTGTTGAAACACTTAGAGAAGCCAAGGATGAGGCATTGGTCAGAATGTAAGAGAGTTATGAGGTATCTTAAAGGAATGCACAGTCTGGGACTGTTGTTTACAAAGTCAGCAAAATTTGATTTGGTTGGTTATTCAAATGCAGGTTGGGCAGATGGTAACACTAGGGAATCAACAAGTGGTTTTGTATTCTTCTTAGGTAAGAATCTGGTGTCATGGATGTCCAAGAAAAGGTGTTGGCAATAAGTCTTTCATCAACAGAGGCTTAGTATAGAGTGTTAGAATTTTTGTATACTGTTAGTGTTGCCTGAATCTTGAGTACAACCTGTCTTGTAGTCCTTCACCTTGTGCGGACTCTGATGGCCCAGTATTGAATATTTCTTATTCATTTATAGTTATTTTTTCAACCACTTGTCAGCCTCTTTTGTACTTAGTCTACTTAAGCCAGCTGAACCTCAAGTGAATGAACACCCATCCATTTTTACCTTACCATTAACCGGAGTTCTCCCCTCTTGACTCCTTGGATCCGCCCTCCTCTTGGAGACAAAAGACATCTCCCTATCATCTCTCTGACCCTTCCATCCGGAGCTCATCATCCTTTGATTCCTTCATCTCGAGCACCAGCTCTAAAATTCCACATAGAGCTTACTTAGCAGCTTCACAGGGAGAAAAATGGCTGAGAAATGTCTTAGAGGATACACATAAACCACAAGGGTTTGCAATGTTGTATTCTGATAACCAGAGTGCCATTGCGTTGGCACAACACCAAGTGTTCAATTCAAGAACAAAACATATTGATTTTCACTATAACTATATTTGCAATGCAATTAAATGCAACAAGATTGTGTTGAGGTACATGCCCACTGGAGCAATTATTGCGGATATCTTGACTAATGCTTTAGATAGGAACAAGAATCAAGGCTTTGTGACTAATATGCGGATGTCACCACTTTTGGATTAAGGGTGTGTGTTTAAATATGTATGCACTTATGTGTGTGCTACATATAAGTGTAATCCAAATGGGATGCACATATGGGCCTCTCTGGCCCATTGGACACTCACACGGACCATATGGGCCTGTGTGGACGTCACGGATTTGGGAAAAATGGCCTCAAAACGCTTGAAACAGGCTCATTGGTACACGGGCCCTAACAGGCGCGCTGGGGGATATGGGCAAATACAGCCAGATGGGCTTGTATGGACATAATTGGGCCCAAGGTTTGTTTTGGACATACTTGGCCAGATGGGCTGGCCCGCCAAAGTGTGTTTGTCTCAGGTTTTGGGCTTGGGGCCGCCGCCCATGTTGCAGCCCGCTTGGGGCTGCTTGTATCCCTTGGTTTGGCCCACGCAGGGCTGTCACGGTGGCCTAAGGATCCCACGCGGGTCTGGCCGGTTGCAAATGGCGGCCACTGCGGCAGAAGTGAGGGCCAGGGGCCCCGGCTCCCTCCCCCTACCCTTGCTTGCCATTGCGAGGGGCAGGGGGTGGCTGGCTGGGTTGAACCAGCCAGCCACCAACCGCAACAAGGTGGTCAGTCAGGGAAGGGGGGATTTCATCACCCCCTTGCCCAGGGGATGAAGAGGCTGGTTGCAACAAAGCGACAAGCAGTGGGGGGGACCTGAACACCCCTCCACCATCAAAGCTATGCAGAGACCAGGGGGGCTCTCCCCCCCCCTTTACTGAGGGGGAAGAGCAATGGGGCTGAGGGGATTTGACCACCCCCCAGCCCACTTCCATTGTCAACGCCCTGGGGGTATCAACCCCCAGGGCCCATGGTAGGGGGAATTGACTGTCCCCTCCAGGGATCTGAGAGAAAGAGGGGGGGACAGCATGTATGCTGATCACACCCCCCCATGTGAGTCTGAGACCTGACCCAGGTGTGTCCTGGGTCCCACCTGGCCATTTTTATGGTCAGGGGCTGGTTGCATGAGGCAACCAGCCAGTGTGTGAGGAAATAGGACCTGTTGTAAAAGACAACCGGCCCAGGGATTGAACAGCACAGGGGCTGGCTCAGCCCCGTAAGGGTGGAAACACCAGAATGGACCGGAATGGAATGGGCTGGTGGTCAAGGTTCAGGGACTGATGCCATGTGGACTGATGTAGCCCAACCAAGTAACAAGGCTTGTAGAGCCTGTAGAGCTCTTTTGGGGCGTAAAAGTTTTCCTTTGGCTTGTTGTATCATGGGCTCACAAGAGGCCAATTGTTTTTAATTAAGGAGCTCTTCTCCCTGCTGTTTTCCATTCATCCATTGATCATCCAATTGAATTAATCAATGATATCATCCAACGTGTTTCCCCATTGTGAGAGCCCATCAAGCAATTATTGACACAAGTTGTCCAGCATTTATTTTGCTTTAAATACTTCTCATTTTCCTAAGCTAATTGCTTGCCATAATTATAGCAAGGCATATACAACATCATTTTCTTTATTCATCTTTTTCTCATAAATATCTCTTATTCTCAAAAACCATCAGCACTCAAAATCCTTACAGAGGCTTGGACCATTAACTTCCAAACTTGAGGAAAACTTAGGGGAGTATCTACCTCTTGTTTCCACAGCTTTCTTACTGATTAACTGGCTGGCCAGTTTTCTGGAAGGTTGGCTGATTGGCTAGTTGTCTGGCTGTCTGATTTTCTAGTTGTCTGACTGGCTGATTTGCTAGTTTTTTGTCTGGCTAACTGGCTTGCTGTCTGTCTGGACGGCTGAGGCTGGTGGGCTGGCTAGGGTTGTCTGGCTGGCTTGTCTGGCTGGCTGGCTAGCTGGCTGGCTTGTCTGGCTGGCTGGCTAGCTGGCTGGCTTTCTGGCATTCTGGCTGATATTCTGGATGACTGGCTGACTGTCTGGCAGATTGGCAGGCAGGCTGGCCTTTCCTGGACTTTCTGGCTCAATTTTACTGGCTGGCTTGGTCTTGACTTGCTAGCTTGAGATGAATGCTTTGGCTGACTGACTAGTTGTTTGGCTTGGGCTGGTTGGTCTGACTGACTGGCTTGCCCTTTATGGGCTGGCTTGCTTGTTCTGAGCTTTTTTGACTTGGTTTGGAATGGCTGGCTTTGGCTGGGTTTGCTAGCTTGTCTGGCTTGATATGTATGGGCAGACTGTTCTGGATAGGTTGGGTGGCCACAGGCTGGATGGCTTGGTCTGGTCTTTCTGGCTAGGCCCATTTTGACAGTCTTAGCAGCCTGTTCTGAGTCTGGGCTTTGCTGCTGGACCAGCTGGCTGGCTTGGTCTGGCTGACTAGGGCTGGGCTGGCCCAATGGGTTGGGCGTCAGCCATCCAAATAATCCAAGTTATCCCAATTGGGATACTTTGGACAGCTGGGTTTGCTTGGTCTGGGTCTAGGACTGCATTGTTGAAAGCTGAGGCTTAGGCTGTTTGAGTGACTAATTGTTGTTGATTGTTGTTTTGGTTGGTGATGGTTTGCCAGTTGCTTATTTTTAGCCACTTGCAGTTTTTTCCTTCCACAATCAATGTGGTTTGGATGATTGATGGCTGACTGATGGTGTGCATTGGAGGGCAGAGTTTGGCGAGAGTGTGTTTGCACGGGGTTCTGGCCTGCAAAACTACTCATATTTATCCTGATTGGGATAATTCTAAGCTGCAGCATTCACAGGAGGTGACCAGATGCAACTACATTGAGTTATTACAATTGGCATAACTGCTGAGTAGTTTCAATATGGTTGCTCAATGCAAATACCAACAAATTGACTACATTTTAATTTATTTATTTTGGTGAGATTTCACAATTTTGGGCTATTTTTCCCCAAATGGGCCAAAAGTTTCATTCACAACAGATGCAATTGCCCAGGGGTTGTGCAAGTCCTGAAGGTTTTGTTTGCAACTATTTGAGTTTTTAACCTCTTTTCAAAACCAAAATGGGTTGTGAACCTCTGTTCAAAACCAAAATGGGTTTTGAATCACAACAAAAATGGGTTTTAAACCTCCATTCACAAATAAAATGGGTTGTGAACCTCCTTTCACAACTCATATGGGTTGTGAATTTAAAACATCCCATAAATGTTTGATATTCAAAAAAGAAAGTTTAAACCAAGTGAGTAATTAGTATTCATTATATGTGTTGTCAATGTCCTCTTTTACATCTCCTCTGTTACATGTGCTGTCCTTTTTACATTTTTTGTCCTTTCTTATTTCCTTGTGACATGTGTTTGATCTTCTGTCCTTGTTAAATGTATTTTACTTGTTCCTTGTTAAATCTGATGGCCTTGTTACATCTGATGGCCTTTTTACTTGTGTTTGATCTGCTTTTGTTGCTAGATGTGTTTGATCTGGCAACCTTGTTACATAAATGTGTTGTGCAAAATCCAAAAAAAAAACATTTTATGTGTGATTTTTTTTTTTTTTTTTAAAAAAAAAAGCAGATTGGAAAAAAAAGTGGACTGAGCTGATATAAGACAAAATTGGTAAATGAATACAAAACTGAGGAAATCAACACTTTTTGAGGTGTGAAAATTTTTTCAATCTTTTTATATTTATCTCCTATATACTAGAAGAATTAGGTCCCGCAACCTTGGTAAACACTGGCATTGTTTCCCTTGATTTCAAATGTTCCATTCAACTTGCCAAACTCATGGATGCAAAATGTGCATCTCAATTGCTTTTTTGTTTTGTTTTTTAATTTTATTTTTTTTTTCAGTCACCACAAAAAAGTTCATGTCACTTGCTAGAAAGTGCCATCAAGGAGCTCAAGCCCAAGCTACACCCAACCCCAGTTCAAGCTCCAGCCAAGCTCATTTACAGCTTTATCCATTGTCCAATGCACAGTCACTGTGAACCAAAAGCTTGGTTGGAGCATGAGGATAACTTCAATGGGGATTGGGCAAAGCTTAAACCAGGGATTCCTTGATGGCACTTGCTAGCAAGTAACATCAAATTTTTCATGGTGGTGTGTCCACTTTGTTTGTCCTCCACAGGAGTATAAATATTTCTGCATGTACTTATACAACATAAGCTTTGAGTCCACTTTTTTCCCCAGTATACAGATCACAAAACTACATATGAATCAATATATCTTCATGTACTTATACGTACCCCATAAGTTTTGTTTCCGCTTTTTTTCTCCCAAGTATTGCATACACCCATATATGTACTACATACCTACAAAAAATTCAATGTAACAGGGGGGTGTAACAAAGAAGAAAAACTTCAGTGTAACATGAAGGAGCTGCAAGAAATTTAAGAGAAAAAAACGCAACAGGGGGATGTAACAAAATAGATCACCTTTGGTTCAACATCAAGGAGCTTTGGGCTAAGTTTCTTTACATAAATACCACCTTCTTTTGGATTTCTTCATCTTGCCACACAAAAAGCTAAATTTTTTTATATTTTTTATTCCTCTGCATAATAAAACAACAATTCATTTTTCAGATTTACATAGAAGAAGCTCCTCAAACCACATTAAATCTTATGGCACATTCTAGCAAGTGCCATTAAGGATCTCAGGACCAATACATTGGTCCAAGCTCAGTCTAACCTTTAACCAAGCTCCACTGCACATTCACTTTGCATGGTTCACAGTGAACTAAGGCCAAAAACTTGATTGGAGAATGGGGTTAGATTCAACTATAGATTTGAGAGAGCTTCAAATAGAGATTCCTTGATAGCACTTGCTAGAAATTGAAATAAAATTTTTGATGGTGTCAGATCCTTTCATGGTGGTTCAGAATGAATAAAACTACTAAAATACTCATGAAATTCTTCACAATTCTCATTACCATTGCTTGAGAAATCCAACCACATATAATCATCCACATCTTAGAGCATCCACCCTTGTGTTGATAAAACTCTTGATAACTCTGACAAGTTCTTGAGGGGCACAAGGGTGGATTACTGTCAAAGCATCATTTCACACCCTATTTTCAATAAAAGAGACCCGCGCAAAAGTTGTCAACAAGTTAGGGAGTGGGTCCCACCATTTTTCAAACTTCAATCCCTGCTTGGAAAAGCTTGGGTCTTCTCCCGCTAGTTCCAATATTGCCCTATCAACGCAATAAACACCCCACCAACCAATTGGATTTCTCTCAAACTGTAAACATCAAAACTTGTCAAAATCAATCAAGAAAGTCAATCAAATAAAATTTAAACAATATTCAAAGCCATTTTTCAAAAAAAAAAAAAAAAAAAAAACACTCACCCTAAACCACTTTCAAAATGCAAAGAAGATTCATCTGCCCAATAAAACCTATGAATCAACTCCTGGACCTGGAAGAAGAAAAAAAGCTTCTTTATTTTATAATGAATGAATCAAATGAGAAACAAGTATCTGATGAAAATTTCAAAAAGAGATAAAAGGTTATTCACATTTTTTGGAAGGCCATCAATGCCTCATCAAGGACTACTTCACAAGTAAGCCAACTTATAATAATGGTTTTTTTGAGAGAAGATTCAGAATGAGAATAAGAGTATTTTCAAGGCTCTTAGAAGATTTAAAAAAATACAACAGATTCTGGATAATGAAATCAGTAAGATCATCCTTCATCTAAACTGGGTTTTCTATGTGTTATCAAGCCACTGATGTGATTTTACAATTTTATATCTATCAGCTAGGAATTTTGTGGTCAGATGGGACATTCACCACATCAAGAATTAACAGAAGAAATTTTTCAACTAGCCTTTGGAATTAGTGCAGACAGCACTGATGAATAAATAAGAATTGGTGAGACAACTGCAATCAGAACTTTGAAAGCTTTTATCAATGATGTGGTGCAACTTTATGAAGCTGAATTTCTCAGGGCCTCCATAACAGATTAACTAAGAAAAATCCTAGGAGAATATGAAGAAAACAATTTCCCAGGATGCATTGGTTCTATTCATGGAATTCATTGGGCATGGAAAAATTGTCCAAAGGGGTGGGAGGTTCAATTCAAAGGGAAAGAGAAGACCTTAACTATGATTTTGGAAGCTGTGGCAAGCACAAGCTTAAGACTATTTCACTGTTTCTTTGGATCTCCTGGAGCATAAAATTATATCGATTTCCTTCAAAGTTGCCACATTTTTGACCAACTATTGCCAGGTAATTTTTATAGAATTGAAAGATTATTTTATCTTATTTTTACTTGAAATTGAAATTGATCCAATTATTTTGCTTTTGGAACTATTTGGATCAATCAATTCATAGGGGACAGGATAATATTAAGATTACGGAAAATGTTAAATTTGCAACCCTGGGGTCACAAACAGGCGTGAAAAGCCGTTTGAAACCATCTGCGTCAAAAATGGATCTATAAATATATATATTTTAAACATTTTTTTACTTTTTTTTATCTGATTTTTTTGTTTTATTTTAATAAAGAAATAGAAAATCAATAAATACATAGAAAATGAATTAATCCATTAAATTAAAAAGGGTGATTTTAAATTCACGCTCAAGTTGTGTGGGAGTTGTGTAGGGCCCCTCAACACGTGGGGGCCCATACACTACTCCATATGATTTATAATTTATTATTTATTATTTATAATTTATAATTTATAATTTATAATTTATAATTTATAATTTATAATTTATTATTTATTATTTATTATTTGTTATTTATTATTTATTATTTATTATTTATTATTTATTATTTATTATTTATTATTTATTATTTATTATTTATTATTTATTATTTATTATTTATTATTTATTATTTATTATTTATTATTTATTATTTATTATTTATTATTTATTATTTATTATTTATTATTTATTATTTATTATTTATTATTTATTATTTATTATTTATTATTTATCATTTATTATTTATCATTTATTATTTATTATTTATTATTTATTATTTATTATTTATTATTTATTATTTATTATTTATTATTTATTATTTATTATTTATTATTTATTATTTATTATTTATTATTTATTATTTATTATTTATTATTTATTATTTATTATTTATTATTTATTATTTATTATTTATTATTTATTATTTATTATTTATTATTTATTATTTATTATTTATTATTTATTATTTATTATTTATTATTTATTATTTATTATTTATTATTTATTATTTATTATTTATTATTTATTATTTATTATTTATTATTTATTATTTATTATTTATTATTTATTATTTATTATTTATTATTTATTATTTATTATTTATTATTTATTATTTATTATTTATTATTTATTATTTATTATTTATTATTTATTATTTATTATTTATTATTTATTATTTATTATTTATTATTTATTATTTATTATTTATTATTTATTATTTATTATTTATTATTTATTATTTATTATTTATTATTTATTATTTATTATTTATTATTTATTATTTATTATTTATTATTTATTATTTATTATTTATTATTTATTATTTATTATTTATTATTTATTATTTATTATTTATTATTTATTATTTATTATTTATTATTTATTATTTATTATTTATTATTTATTATTTATTATTTATTATTTATTATTTATTATTTATTATTTATTATTTATTATTTATTATTTATTATTTATTATTTATTATTTATTATTTATTATTTATTATTTATTATTTATTATTTATTATTTATTATTTATTATTTATTATTTATTATTTATTATTTGTTATTTATTATTTATTATTTATTATTTATTATTTATTATTTATTATTTATTATTTATTATTTATTATTTATTATTTATTATTTATTATTTATTATTTATTATTTATTATTTATTATTTATTATTTATTATTTATTATTTATTATTTATTATTTATTATTTATTATTTATTATTTATTATTTATTATTTATTATTTATTATTTATTATTTATTATTTATTATTTATTATTTATTATTTATTATTTATTATTTATTATTTATTATTTATTATTTATTATTTATTATTTATTATTTATTATTTATTATTTATTATTTATTATTTATTATTTATTATTTATTATTTATTATTTATTATTTATTATTTATTATTTATTATTTATTATTTATTATTTATTATTTATTATTTATTATTTATTATTTATCATTTATTATTTATTATTCATGATTTATTTGAGGCTACACAACTTGCTTTTAGTTGTTTAGCATGCCCTAAAACTCAAATGGGACATGTAGCATGCTGCACAGCCCATTTGAGGTGTGTAGCATGCCATACGGCCCATTTGAGCCATGTAGCATGGCAGATGGCTCATTTGAGTCATTTAGGGTGCCACACGTTGTGTACACGGCACTTTAGCCATGAATTTAACATTAACCAATTAAAGATATGAATATAAAAAAGGGAAATGTTAAATTTACACCTCCCAGTTGTGTGGAAGTCGTGTAGGGCCCTAAACAATCAAACAGACGCGTGGGGGACCATACACGCGCCCAAGACGCGCGTGCGGGCCAGAACATGCATCTAGAAGCGCCCAAGGGGCCTTTTCAAACACGCCCAACCCCTGGGGGGCCGCATACACCCATTACACAGCATATTTGAGCTGTGTACCCCCTTACACAGCGTATTTGAGCTGTATAACCCCATAAATTGTGGTTTTAAGCTGTGTCCAGGGGTAACCAGAACCCCAGGGGTCATGCAAAACTTTTTGTTTCCCACTGGACCACATTTTGGTTGCATCGACCCAAATTTGGGATAAAATTTTACTATGTGGGACTGTTGTTCCACATCTAGCAATCATAAAGTCCCACTAAAGTGCAATTACAGTGAAATTGAAGTGTAAAAAAGTGAAATTAAAGTGAAATTAAAGCAAAACTATAGGAAACTGCAAATAAAACATCCCACAAAAATGATCTTTCTCAACTTGAAAGTGAGCAAACTTGGTATTGGTTCAATTGAAAGTTGGATTGAATACTGAAGTAGAATTGCATTTTTTTTTGCATTATGGGAACATTGGCAAGCCCTACTTTTAAAATGTCTGTAGTCAAGGACAAAATGGGTGCAATGAACAAAGCTGTGGAAAAGAAGGATTTGGTTAATGAATCATTGGAATCCCCAATTATATCCTCATTGAGTGTGATAATTGAGGAACAAAAAGCTTCACAAATGGACATGAAATCTGGTGGTGAGTAACATTTTATGTTACTGGTCTTTTCCATATTTAATTTAATTGAAACTGATGGATTGAATGCCATCAATCTAACTATGTAAATATGACAGATCCACTTTCCCCACCTCCTGTGAGAGATTTTACTACTAGGGAAGAGGCACAAAAGTATTTTCAAACATGGGCAATGAAGCATGGTTACTCTTTAACAGTTTTCAACTCAAAGCATGATAAATATGTGAAACTAGCCTGTGATAGAAATGGTTAGTACTCTGGGGAATTTCTCACTGAATATTCAAGGCAAACTCACACAAGGAACGTTGGGTTTAAATTTTTAATCTGTGCTAGTCACACAAAGCCCTTGTGGCAAATCTCCTACAAGAATGATCAACATAACCATGAAGCACCTCCACACCCCTCAATTCATCCTCACCTGAGGAGAATCTCTGGGGTAGCCTTAGAAAATCCAAAAGAAGGCATGAATGATGGGCTCAATACAATTCAACTCAAAAGAAAATTGAGCAATATTGATGGTGGCAAATATTTTGATGACCAAACAATCTATAACACTAAGTGTAAGGTAGTTCTTGAAGAACTGAAGTTAAAAAGATTTATGGTGGTCCTCTTTGAAAAAATTGGTAATTCAGGTTGGGTTAATCCAGAAAAATTCATTGGAGAGGTTCACTTGGATGCCCTATTCTTGGTTCACCCAGATTCATTCAAGCTTTGCAAGAAATTCCATCATATAGTGATGATGGATTGTACTTGTAAAAAAAATAAGTAAAACATCCCCCTATTTCACGTTTTAGGAATTACTTTGAACCAGAAAAATTTCACAAAAGCTCTTGTTTTTATAAAAAGAGAAATGTTTGAGTTACAAATTTGGTCTGTAAATGGGCTAAAGGAGTTGGCTTATGATCCTGAGAGACTTCCCAAAGTCTTTGTGACGTTGTGGTGACTAATGTGGTGCACCTCATGAAAAGATGGCATTTTTTTAAAAAAAAAATCCTTGTGGTTATGGGTACTCTTCTCCCTTTGTTCCTCCAAACTATTCCCTATCCTAGCGGTCTAGGTGTGCCTCTCCAGGCACTAAAACACCCCCTGACCTTCCTTTCAATTCCTTCTTGCTGCACCTTCTGCCTGACTATTTTGACCAAACTCCCCCTCAGACGGCCCTCATTGCCTTCAAACAACCAATCTCATTGGTATCAGCAACCAAAATAAGATTGCCATAAACACTGTCAAACGTGCTGGCCGTCATGGTTGCCAACAAAGGTCATATTGTCATCTCTGATCCTCTACTCCCCCTATTCACCATCATCCCCGTCTGAAACTGGAATTGCCCTAGGATCAATGCTCTCAAGCTCCCCTACTACTCCTGCTCAACTATCCCTACATCTGCAAGATCATTGGAACAATGAAGTCAACCCAACCCAAGCTAACCTCAACGTCAAGCATTTTATCTCAAGAATGTGCCCCCTTCCCCACTCTTTATTTCCAACACCAATGGCTACTGTCCTTTTTGCCTGTAAATCATTGTTGGGGGTGGTAATCCACCAACTTCCTGACACCCTTGCTCCAGTTCAGACAGCCTGCCCCTTTCCTCTACCCAATGCTGCTTTTCTACCTTCTCTGTTGCCATCCATCATCCACAACAGCTGTTGCAGCCCTGAAACCACTTTTGCAGATTTTCATCATCCCCCTTTACTTCTAATCTGTCAAATCACGGGTGTCCATCCCCTTCCCACTGTCATGAGTGAGACGGGCTGGTCTTTCCTTTCATCTTGATTCACCTGTTCTGCATCATTTCAAAAAGAAAAAAAAATAATTTACGCACTCATTTTTAGTATCAATTGTAAATAGTCAACAGGGTCTCTTGCCCCAAAAAGATGGTCTCTTCCCTGCCTTTTTTCTGGATCTAATGATCCATCTTATGATCCATCATAGAATCATAATCCTTGTCTATTTAATCAATCTGTGGGGTCCTTCCCCTTGTCTGAGCATCCTTATCCTGGGTATATCTGTTGATTGCCCCTTTATCCATTGAGCCTCCATACTCAATCCTTTGATCTGCCCCCTGTGACCTGATCCTTATGAAAAACCAATAGCCTTGCTGGTTGAAGAAGTATTCATTGGGTTGAATTATTGAGTTTGTTAAGCCACTCCTTTGATCCCTTTCTCCAACCACTTTGGGTCTTGATCATTCATTTGATTGTCTTTCCAGAACCAGTCACGTTTTACTGAGAGGTTTCTTTAAGCTTGAAAACTTGAGTGTTAAACCTCCCTTTATTCCATTAAAGTTGAATTCTGACACGCTATTCTTTAGTCCCTTGAGAAATGATGTGTCATTCTTTTCTGAATTTTTTACTGCTTGCTTCTATAGATTCATAGAAAAAATTGCTTTGTTTTGTACAGCCAACCACAGTTATCTGGTACCCTTCAAACGCTTGATTGCTGATAGTTGAGCAGTTTCATTGATAACCTGGAGTTTTGTTGGGATTGAGTTGATCTTTCCTAATCTTCATCTGAAAACCAGAATTATTAGCTTGTGGGCCTTTTTACTCACAACTTGCTTGTTCTATTGAACTCTGAAAAAACTTCTACTTGTTTGTTCAAGTATTTTCCACACCCATCTTGCCTCAGATAGTGTTGTTTCCGTTGCTACCAACTAATATTGAAATTAATCCTTCCCATTGATTCCTTACTTACAAGTTTCTGGATCTTGATTCAAGTTACATTTAAATATTTTTGTAACACTCAGGATGGCAGCCTAAACTGCACCTTTTCCCCTCCACAGAAATTCCACCGGCTCAGAACCGTTTTGAGTCTTACATTTGGTCCCCTGGGCCAGGATAAAACCAGAAAACTTGGGATTTACAGTCCCAGTCACATTTAGAATCAACTTCAAAATCCAATCTTCTTTCTCTTTTTTTTTCTCTTTTTCTTTTTCTCAGATCTGATCCGTGGAGGCAACTTATCTCAGAAGTAAATCCTCCAAAATTTGCGCTGCTTGGGAAATATTCTTGTTTTTTTTATGAAACCCTACTCTTGCCACACTTTTGAACCACTGTGGAAATCTGCTCTTTAGATCCCCCAGGAACTCTGTCAAGATGGAATCTATTGGTACCTCCTACTCCTCTGTTTGTGCTAAGATATTCAAGATCAAACTTCAGAAAAAGAACTTGGGTTTTAATGGGACAAATGTTGAATGATTCCTGGATTCTTTTAAATGGCTGCAGAAGTGGATAGAGCTAGAAAATACAATATGGCTTATCAGTTATGATTCTTTATTTCCTCTGATGAATTTATTGAAGTAATCATGTTTTTTCATGGATTCAAATCTCATGACTGGGCGCTTCTCAATGAATCAATGCTGGCATATTGGGGAAAGATAGACATAGCCTTTTTTATGCTACAGGACTTGGACAATCTTGGGTCTCAGCTGAACTCAAAGGATGGTATATCTTCAGCCTCTGGGTACCAATATTTCAGGAAACCGTGGAATCCTATCCAATCTTATCTTCTCATAAATGATCACATTGAAACCTTGGACAAAATTTGAGTCTGATTCTTTCAATATTTTTTGCTAGGAGTCCAGGAGCAAATAAGGGGAAAATTAGTTAATTCTGGATCTATGATCACAACTGGGGATAAACCCTTCAAGCTTCCTGCTTTTCTTTTCCTTAGGGGTGCGGTGGATAAAGTCATGAAAGTTCAAACTTCCCTTTTGAGAAACCCCATACCATTGAACCTGTTCTTGCTCCCCCATTTTCTGATTCAAACAAAATTATGAGGAAAATGGAGGCCAGCCATTGTCCTAAATTGAATCCACAGGCCAGCAAAGAAACACAACTATTGATGAAATCACCAAGCTGCTCCAAGATTTCAAAAAAAAGATGGCTCAAAAGATTTCTGATCTTTCTGCTCCTAAAACTTCTAATTCCATTCCTAGATCCACTCTGGTTTCCTATTATTGTCATGGGGAAGGTCATGGAACCAGACAATGCCCAGAACTCCAGAAGGACAAGGAGAAAAAATTGGTGGAACAGAAGGGAAATAATTTTTTTCTTCCTAATGGTGCTCTGATCCCTATTGATTAATCAAATCCTATCCATCATGTGGTAGCTTCTTTCCAGCCATTTCCTCCAAAGCAAGCATCTTTGGCCTCTTGGGATTTTCAATCTTCCTGTGGTACTCTTCAACAATGGTATCCCCATGCTCTCTCATCCTCCACCTTCTCTAGAGCTTATCAATCTGATCCAGCTAGGAAACAACATGAGGAGCCCAAAAATCAAAAATCTCCTCCTATGCCATCTGCTGTCCTTGGTAAAACGGTCAAACATCAATCCTCTCCTGAACCTCCTTCCTCTGGAGTGGAAGATATGGAAATAGAAATGGAACCACTGATGGAAAGGTTTCAAAATCACACTAATCCTTTTCCTGCTGCAACACCTCACCCTACTGATGCCATAATAATCCCTGCTTCACCTGATCATCCTCCCTCCACCCAGCCCAAAGTTTGGTTTGAGAGGGGAATCTCTAAGGACCACCCCAATGCTGTGGAAGGGGTATTGAAGAAAATCTCTTATCCAAAAATTCCTGATTTATCTGTTGCTGAGATCATGTCAATTTTGCCCTCTGTTGCTGAAGGAATGAAGAAATGGGTCTCCTGTTGATGTGTGGAAATTGGCTCTGGCAAATTGAAGGTTTCCTCTGGAAAATTGCTTGAGGACTCTGGCGGAACTGATCCCTCCTCAGATTCCAAGCTGTACTCTTGTCCACTTGGTTTTCATCCCTGTTGTCTTGGCAAATTGGATAGAACGGTTTCTCTCCTTTTTGATTCTGGTTCCCAACTTAACCTGATCTTGGATTCTATGGCCTGCAAACTCAAGTTCAGTCCTAGAGTTAGCTTCAATTCTGCTGTGTATGGAATAGGTAATCAGTCTTGTGAGTTAGTTGGTATTTCTGAAGATGTTCCTGTTCAAATTGGGCAAAATATTGTTGGAAACTTTCATTTCTGGATTACTTTTTTTGAAGGACCTATGATCTTGGGTCAACATTTTTTAATTGAATTTAGTGCTACCTTGATGTTTTCTCATCAATTTGGGGAGAGAATTCTTCTGCCTGATGCTGATGGTAGAAAGATTGAATTTACTATATGCTCTTTGGATTCTGGTTGTTGGGAGAAAGATTTTCCTTGTCACACTCCCAAATCAATTTTCAAGGGGAAGCAGAAGGATAATTCTAATTACTCTCATTTTTTAGTGGAGTAGTTGATTCTACTGAAAGTTTTAGTCCTCCCCAACCTCAAACTTCAACTCAAGGATCAACTCTCATCCCAGAGGCTTATTTCACCTTTTTTGCATCATTTTCTTCTGATCTGGAAAGTATTAAAAGTCAAAAACATGTCAAAATGAAAAATCCCAAAGATATTTCCTTGCTCTGTGGATCTGTGGTTTCTTCTTTTCCCTTTTCTCTTAATCCTGTTCAATCTTCTTTTAGTTCTGTCTCAAATCTCTGCAAGGAGTATAAACTAGATTCTGATCTTGATCCTCTTCTTAATGGTTTTGGTATGGAGGAATATGAACTTCAGTGGAGGCACTTTGGGGTCAAAGTAAGTCCTCCCAATTATGCACCTCCAGGGCCTTCTTCTATTATCATTTTTGAAACTCTACCTTGTGCCACACCTGTGAGCAACATATTATCCCTTGGTTCTTCTCTTATGTAAAAGGCACCCTTTAACAACACTTCAGAACATAGGAAGTGCAAAATGTTGGAACTTGGCCTTGGTTTTTTCATTCAGGTCTTGCTTGTCAATTCTTGGAGGAAGCAGGAACTTCTCTGTTTTGCCACCAAGTATAAACCAGTTGCAAAAAAGGTCCAACAAGTCAACCAGCCCATGCCTCTCAACCTCAATCCTCCTCTCATGTTCCCTACCTTATACCACAATCCTTACTGTGTTTTATCTTGATCTATTACTGGTTCCTTTGTGCCTTGTGGTTTTGTCACTGAAGAATGTCTGAAAGCGGTAAAATTTGGTCCAGATGGATGGCTTCTTCCTGATTAGTTGAATTTGATCAGAAATGTCTCATCTCTGAGGGGAAAGTTTATTGACTTCTGTGAAGAAGAGAGAGGTCCCTTGAAAGAATCCTATGGTCTCCCTTACATCATCCCCGTAGTTGAGCATGATCCTTGGAGAAAGAAAAAGATTCCAATCCCTTCTGCTAATGTCAACAAATTCATCAAGTTGATCTTCAAACAAGTCCATACTTGCCTATATGAAAATTCAACTTCCAGTTATTCCAGCCCTTTTTTCTATGTCCTTAAAAGTAATGGTAACGTTAGAGTAGTTCACAATCTCCAACCTCTCAACAAAGTTACAATTAAAGAATCTGGTGTTCCTCCTGCTACTGAAGAATTTTTGGAATCTTTTTCTGAGAGAGCTTGCTATGGTCTGGGGGGCATTATGGGTGGCTATGAAAAACAATCTCTAAATCCTATCTCTTGTCCTCTCACTAATTTTGATACCCCTCTTGGTTTATTCCAGATTACTGATTTGCCTCAAGGTGCCACCAATTTGGTTGCAATATATCAGGCTCAGATGATATGGGTACTTCAGGATTAAATTCCCAATCATGCTGGTATCTTTATTGAAAATGGCGGAATTAAAGGTCCACTGTCTGATTATGATATTGAGCTCTTATATTGGCATCCAGGGATTATTCAATTCATTTGGGAGTATGCTACTACTTTGGAAAGGATTTAGTATCCAATTGAGGAATTGGGCCTGAGTGTTTCTGGATCAAAATTGGCTGCTTGTGTCCCTCCTCTGGAAATTGTTGGCCATGTTTTCTGCAAGGAAGGAAGGAGGATGGCCTGATCCAAAGTCAACAAGATCATCTCTTGGCCCACTCCAATCAATCCCATTGCAGCTAGAGGGTTTCTGGGTGTTTTCACTTGTGTTCAAATCTTCATTCCATCTATATCCAAAATCTCTGCCCCTTTGCATTGTCTAACAAGGAAAGAAGATGAATGGATTTGGACCCAAGATTGTGAAAATTCTTTTCAGTTGCCTAAAATGATTTTTGGTAAAGACATAGTCTTGAGAAAGATCTCTTATGGACCTGGGCTGGCAAGATAAACCTGGATTTTGATTCTAGTTATCAATCTGTTGGGGCTGTTCTTACTCAGGAAGATGAAAATGGTTGGGACTGTCCTTCTCTTTATGAATCCTCTTTTTTTTCAGATGTGGAATCCAGATACTCCCAACCAAAACTAGAACTCTGCGGCCTGGATCAAATGTTGAAGAAACTTCAAACAGTCCTCTGGGGTCAAAATTTCAAATTTCAAGTAGACGCTTGATCCATCATTGAAATTATCAATGCTCCAAGCCTTCAAAATTCTCCTATGACTTGATGGGTGGCTTTTATTCAGTTTTTCTCTTTTAATATTGTTCACAGGCCTGGAAAATCTTTCACCATGCCTGATGGTTTATCTCAAAGTCCTTGGGGAGATGATGAATCATATATTGGATTGGATTTTGATGAGGAGGAACCTATAATTCAGCCTGTCTTCTCTTTCTCCTCTCAAGATTATTCTGGCTTTCAGAAGGGTTTCTGGCTTAAATAAGAGCAGTACCTTTCAACTCTCCAAAGACCCCATGATCTCTCTGCCAAAGAATTCCGATCCCTTAAAAGAAAGTCCTCTAATTTCTTTCTCCAAGGTTCTGGGCTTATTAAAAAAGGAAATCCTTGTGCTCTCATTGTTGTTACTATCCCTGTTAAAATACTTATGCACTTACGCCTGTGCTACGTATAAGTGTAATCCAAATGGGATGCACATATGGGCCTCCACCGCCCATTGAACACTCACACGGACCATACGGGCCTGTGTAGATGTCAGGGATTTGGGGACACTGGCCTCAAAATGCGTGAAAAAGGCCTATTGGTACACGGGCCCTAACAGGCCTGGTGAAGTATATGGGCAAATACAGCCAGAGGGGCTTGTATGGGCACAATTGGGCCCAAGGTTTATTTTGGACATACTTGGCCAGACAGGCTGGCCTGCCAAAGTATGGTTTACTTAGTTTTTGGGCTTGGGGCGGCCCATTGTGGCCGCTGCCAGTGTTGCAGCCCATTTGGGGCTGCTGCCTGTGTTTCTGCCCGCTTAGGGCCGCTGTTTTTGCCTTCAGCCCATCTATGGGGCCCAACGGCCCGCGCCGGGCAGTTGTAGGGGGCAGGGGGACTCAAAATGGAGCACCCCCACGGCTGCTGCGCTGGGTGGCGGCTACCAGGCTGGTGGTCCCAGCTCCTCCCCCTCTCCTTGCTTGCCATTGCAAGGAGGAGGGGGAGGGCTGGCTGGATGGAACCAGCCAGCGACTGGTCATGGTGGGGGGGAATTGATCACCCCCCCCCCCCCCACCAAAATGGCGGCTAGGCCAGTCGCATCAATGCAACCGGAAGTGGGGGGGAATTGACCACCCCCCCACCATTGAAGGGGCGCTCTCCCCCCCCCTTTACCAAGGGGGAGGAGCAACAGGCTGGAGGGGACCTGACCAACCCCCAGCCCACCTTACCTTGAAAATGCCCTGGGGGTATCAATCCCCAGGGCCCCTGGTAGGGCAATTTGACGGCCCCCTCCAGGGATCTGTGAGAAGAAGGGTGGGACAGCATGTCTGCTGGTCACCCCCCCCCCATGTGTGTCTGATACCGGACCCAGGTGTGTCTTGGGTCCCTCCTGGCCACTTGTATGGCCATGGGCTGGTTGCATGAGGCAACCAGCCAGCATTTGAGGTAACAGGCTGTTTTTAATAGACAACCGGCCAGGGCTTTGAACAGCTAATGGGCTTTTTCAGCCCCATTGAGGTGGCAACACCAGAAATAACTGGAATAGGCTGGTTGCAAGGGTACAGGGACTGATGTCATGCGGGCTGATGTGGCCCAAACCAAGTAACAAGGCCTGTAGAGCCTGTAGAGCTCTTTTGGAGCGGAAAATTTGCCTTTTGGCTTGTTGTATCATGGGCTCACAAGATGCCAATCTTGTGTACTTAAGGAGCTCTTCTACCTGCTGTTTTCCATCATTCATTCATCATCCAATTGAATTCATCACCAATATTATCCAACGTATTGCCCCGTTGTGAGAGCCCTTCAGCAATTATTGACACAAGGTTTCCAGCATTTCTTTTGCTTTAAATAATGCTCATTTGCCTAAGCTAATTTCTGGCCATAATTATAACACATTATCAGTACCAACATCATCATGACTTCCAATCCATCTAGACCCTTGCACCTCACTCTGGAAAACCTCAAAGACCTCAAGTTTTCCAAGAGAATGTCCTATATCCCTGATGTTAGGTCCACCAAGATAGTTCTGAATAGTCAGAATTACAATTCTTGGGCTGTTCTTATTGATAGTGAGCTGGAAAACCTCTGTTGTGGGGAGATAATTGATGCAGATGACAATTTGATCAGTTCAGAAGTGGGGAAAATGTCTTTTCATCTCATCCTTAGGCATCTTGATGAGAATCATGTGGCATGGGTTGCCAATACTCTTAGGGAAGATGAGAGGAGGAGGGGCAGAATCCTTTGGAAGTTGCTTAAGTCCAAGTATTCTGGTGATTCCATTCACCAGAAGGGTATAGCTTTCAATAAACTGTTTAAGTTGCAATATTCAAATTGTAAACAGTTTGTTGCAGAGGCTAGGTCTAGCATAGCCAAGTTTAAGTCATCAGGACTTAACATGGACCCTGAGTGTTTGTCACTCTTAATCCTTCAGAAGCTACCAAAGGAGTTTGATTCTTTAGTCAGGATTATTTCTCAATTGTATCCTCTTCCAGGGGAGGAGGATGTGCTGAAAAGGATTGAAAAGGATGATCTTCAGTTCAAGATGAAGGGGGGTTCTGGAACAGCCCTTGTTGGAAAGACGGGAAAATTTTGCAAGAAGGCAAAAAGGATTTGTCCAAGGTCTTATGCTACAATTTTCAGAATAAGGGGCATTATTCTAAGGATTGCAAGGAGGCCAAGAAGAGAAATAAGTCCAAAGAGAATGACAAGGAGGTCAATCTCACTACTTAAAACGCTGCAATGGTGGCCTTGTATGGTCCAATGGAAATGGTTGTTGGGGAAGAAGGTCCCAAAAAAAAGGCCAAAATTGATGAGGATCAAGAAATGGACTTGATTAATTATGAATTTAGTAATCTTAACCTCAAAGATGAGAACTTATCATTAACTGATAAAGCTTCCTTCCTATTGGGAGGATTGAAGGAGGATATTCTTGTTTTGATTGATTCTGGCTGTACAGATCACATGTTCTTTGAACCCAATTTATTTTCAAATCTTAGTGATTATGATGGAGTTGTAAATATTGGTCAGAAAGTCAGAAAAATTCAGATTAAAGGAATTGGAAACGTTCTTCTTGCAAATCACTTGGGTTTCAAAATTTCTTTTTAGAAATTGTTCTATGTACCAGGGTTGCCTGATACCTTGTGTCCCTTGGAGTGTTGAGGAAAAAAGGTTTCCAGATTTGTTATCTTAAAGAAGATAGGTTTGTTATTTATATGAATGGGAGAACTGTTCTTAGTGGACAGGTTTGAAACAAGCTTTTGTGTGCAAGCTTGTTCAAAATCTCAGCTTTAAGCACTGTGTCTCACAATAGAAGTGGTCATGAGGTAAAGGACAGCAACTGTGAGATTTGTACCTTGGGGGCTAAGACTAGAAATGTGTTCTAAAAGAGTAGAGATTGCACTGATGTTCCTAGAGAGGAATTTTCCATTGATTTGGCAGGGCCATTCACACCGCAGTCCCTTGGTGGGGCAAGATACTTCATCAATTGAGTTGATACTGCACCTAATGATGTTTGGGTTAAACCAATTCAATCTAAGGATCAGACCACAGAGGAGGTTTCTGTAATCTTCAAAGTCTGGAAACAGAATTGTCTAATGAAGGAGATCAAGAGGGTTATCACTGATGGAGGTGGTGAATTTTTGAGTAAAGAGTTTGAGAGGTTATTGAAAGATTATGGTATCATTCATATAGTCACTACTGCAAGTACTCCACAAAATACTGGAATAGTTGAGAGAATGAATAGGAATTAGCTGGACAAGGTCAGAACTATTATGTCTCAATCTGGTCTACCAAAGTTCTTATGGGCTGAGTTGATGTGTACAGTCTGTCTGTTGCACAACATTGTAAGTGTTAATTGGAAGAGTCCTCATTATCAGTTTTGGAAGTTGTACCCCAAAACATCACACCTAAGAACAATTGGTTGCTTTGTGTATTATAGCGTCCACCATGATGAGATGGTCAGAAAATTGGACCCTAGAGCCAGAACAGGGACACTTGTAGGCTATGATTTAATCAGTAAACTGTATAGGATCTATTGTCCAGGGACAAGAAAGGTTATCCGTAGTAGGGATGTAAAATTTGATGAAAGTACCTTTCCACTCAAAAGGAGTGAAGATATTGTTGTGAATAAGTCACAGAAAGAAATAGAATTAGCACCTTTTTCACCAGCAAAGGCTGCAGGAAATGTGGTTCCAGAAGATGAAGAGATGGCAGATGTGCCACCAGAGGGTTCAGTGTCCGCTTCAGGGGAGTCTGTTAATTTGGAACCTGATGAGCCTCCACCTCCAGTAAGAAGGAGTGGTAGGGTTAGAGTACCAGTTGATAGGTACGGGGAATGGAAGTCCCATTATGCTGCTGTAGGATATGAGGAAGATACATTTCAGGAACAGTGTATGTTCAATGAAGTCCTGTAGTCGAGTTCAGAAATGGGTAACAGGGTTAAACCAAATAGCTTTGGCCAAGCTATGAATTCTGATGAGAGAGCCAACTGGAAGAGTTCTATTTTTCAGGAATTTGATTCTCTAGAAAATAATAGTGTCTTTGAAGTGGTTAAGCAGGATTCCTTTCAATAAGGAAAGACCATTGTTGTGTCTAGATTGGTGTTAAACAAGAAGTTTGAAACAAATGGGGTTTTAAAAAGATTCAAAGCTAGATGCTTTTCACAGGGCTTCAAGCATAGAGAGGGTATCTATTACCAAGAAACTTTCTCACCAACTGGAAGGCTGTCCAACTTCAGGTAAATCATTGCTCTGGAAGTGGAGTTGGGTGAAGAAATCAGACAAGCTGATTTTTTAACAGCATGCTTGAATGCAAAACTTGGAGAGGAGGAGACTGTTTATATGTCAATCCCTGATGGTTTTTGTGAATGGTTAGTAGAGACTAAACCAGAAACCATGAAGAAAATCTGTGATAGAATTTTTCTTCCAGCAGATAAAGGGGATTATTTCCTCAAGCTGTGTAGATCCCTTTATGGATTGAAGCAAGCAGCTAGGTTGTGGTATAATACCATGAGTGAGAAATTGATACAGATTGGTTTCAAGACTTCTGAGGCCAACCCTTGTCTTTTTGTAAGAAAGGATGCAGTTTTGTTTCTATGGGTTGATGAAATTATCATTATTGGAAATGGTAAAGAGAGATTCATGGAGACACTCAAAAAGGAATTCAAGATAAAAGATCTTGTTGTGGCGCAACAGGTGCTAGGAATGAAAGTCAGTAAGAGCAAGAATGGTATTAAGTTAGACCAGAGACATTAAGTGGCAGTTCTTCTTAAGCAATACCGCTTAGAGGATGCAAAGGAGTTTGGTACTCCCATGCAGTCAAACGTTTGTTTAGAGAAGTCTACAGATGAGGAGTAATTGGAGTTTGTTCAATCTGGTAACGACTACAGGTCAGCTGTCAGATCACTTCATTATTTGGGGCAGTTTACAAGTCCCAAAATTGCCTTTGCAATTTTTTTCTTGTTGAAACACTTAGAGAAGCCAAGCATGAGGCATTGGTCAGCATTTAAGAGAGTTATGAGTTATCTTAAAGGAACACACAGTCTGGGACTGCTGTTTACAAATTAAGAAAAATTTGATTTGGTTGGTTATTCCAATGCAAGTTGGGCAGATGGTAACACTAGGAAATCAACAAGTGGTTTTTTTATTCTTCTTAGGTAAGAATCTGGTTTCATGGATGTCCAAGAAGGTATTGGCAATAAGTCTTTCATCAACAGAGGCTGAGTATAGAGCTTACTTAGCAGCTTCACAGGAAGCAAAATGGTTGAGAAAAGTCTTAGAGGATACACATAAGCCGCAAGGTTTTGCATTGTTGTATTCTGATAACCCAAGTGCCATTGCGTTGGCGCAAAACCAATTGTTCCATTTGAGAACAAAACATATCAATGTTCACTATAACTATATTTGCAATTCAGTTAACTGCAAGGAGATTGTGTTTATGTACATGCCCACTGGAGCAATGATTGCAGATATCTTGACTAAGGGTTTAGATAGGAACAAGCATCAAGGCTTTGTGACTAACATGCGGATGTCACCCCTTTTGGATTAAGGGGGTGTGTTAAAATATGTATGAACTTACGCATGTGCTACGTATAAGTGTAATCCAAATGGGATGCACATATGGGCCTCTCTGGCCCATTGGAGACTCACACGGACCATAAAGTCCTGTGTGGATGTCACGGATTTGGGAAAACTGGCCACAAAACGCGTGAAGCAGGCCTATTGGTACAAGGGCCCTAACGGGCCTGGTGAGGTATATGGGCAAATACAGCCAGATAGGCTTGTATGGGCATAATTGGGCCCAAGGTTTATTTTGGACATACTTGGCCAGACGGGCTGGCCCGCCAAAGTATGGTTTACTTTGTTTTTGGGCTTGGGGCAGCCCATTTGGGCCGCCGCCTGTGTTGCAGCCTGGTTGGGGCTGCTTCCCGTGTTGCGGCCTTGGGGACGCTGTTTTTGCCTTTGGCCCGTCTATGGGGCCCAACAGCCCGCGCTGGGCTGTTGTAGGGGGCAGGGGGACTCAAAATGGAGCCCCCCACCCCGGTCGTGGCTGCTGTGGGGCTGGTGGTCCTGGCTCCTTCCCCTCCCCTTGCACACCATTGCAAGGAGGAGGGGGAGGGCTGGCTGGATGGAACCAGCCAGCAATCGGTTGCAAGGGGCAACCAGTCATGGTGGGGGGGACTTGATCACCCCCCAACCAAAAGTGGCGGCTAGGCCAGTCGCATTGATGCAACCGGTGGTGGGGGGGAATTGACCACCCCCCCACCATTGAAGGGGCGCTCTCCCCCCCCCCTTTACCAAGGGGGAGGAGCAATGGGCTGGAGGGGACCTGACCACCTCCCAGCCCACCTTACCTTGACAATGCCCTGGGGGTATCAATCCCCAGTGCCCCTAGTAGGGGGATTTGACCGCCCCCTCCAGGGATCTGTGAGAAGAAGGGGGGAACAGCATGTCCGCTGGTCACACCCCCCCCCCCCCCCCATGTGTGTCTGAGACCGGACCCAGGTGTGTCCTGGGTCCCTCCTGGCCACTTGTATGGCCAGGGGCTGGTTGCATGAGGCAACACGCCAGAATGTGAGGTAACAGGCAGGTTGTAATAGACAACCGGCCAGGGTTTTGAACAGCTAATGGGCTTTTTCAGCCCCATTGAGGTGGAAACACCAGAAATAACTCAAATAGGCTGGCTGTAAGGGTAAAAGTACTGATGCCATGCGGGCTGATGCAGCCCAAACCAAGTAACAATGCCTGTAGAGCCTGTAGAGCCCTTTTGGGGCGGAAAATTTGCCTTTTGGATTGTTGTATCATGGGCTCACAAGAGGCCAATCCTTTGTACTTAAGGAGCTCTTCTCCCTGCTGTTTTCCATCATCCATTCATCATCCAATTGAATTCATCACCAATATAATCCAAAGTATTGCCCCATTGTGAGAGCCCATCAGCAATTATTGACAAAAGGTGTCCAGAATTTCTTTTGCTTTAAATACTTCTCATTTGCCTAAGCTTAGTGCTGGCCATAATTATAACAATCCCCTCTAAGCAAGATTTGGTCCTTGAAAGTCTCCATGAATGTCTTGGTCATTGTGGGGAAACCAAAACTTATTGATGCATATCCAAACAATTTTGGTGGCCATCTCCAAAGGAATCCATCTCTCAATGGTGCTGGAGTTATGAAGTTTGTCAGAAACGTGATCTTCGGCGCCCAGCTACAGTTTTTTATCCTACTGGGGATTAAAATGTCTTTGGAAGGATAGCTATGGATGTGGTTCATATTAAGGCAGGTGGTGCTAAGTATCTCATTGTTCCTAGAGACAATTTTTCTGGATGGTATGAAGCAAAATTCCTTAAGAATATCAGCTCTGAATCAGTGGAAGCCTTCCTTTCTGACAAAGAGAAAATGCTTTATGGCTTGGCTCAATCTTATTCTACTGATGGTGGCTCTGAGTTTGGTGGAAAACTTGCTGCAATGATCCAATCACTTCCTGGAAAACATTGGGTTACTACTCCTTATTATCCAGAAGGCCAAGGCATGGTGGAACAAGGCCATGCTTCTTTGAAGGCTTCTCTTTTCAAAATGGCTGGTGAGAGTGGAAAGAATTTCTGCAAATTCCTCCCTCTGGTTCTTTTCTCTCATTTAATCTTAACTAAAAGGACCACTGGCTACTCACCTTACAAAATCATTTTTGGCCAAAGGGCAGTCCTTCCTCTCAATCTTGAAATGGAATATTTCCTGGGTATCTCATGGGAGCAGGTTTCCTCAACTAATGATCTATTAGTTTCCAAATCCAAGAAACTGGAGCAAAGTGAAGACATTTGTGATGAAGCATATCAGAAGATGATGGAATCAAGAGAAAAATAAGTTCAGTATTGGGGAGATAAGAATGCAAATCAAATCAGGGATCCCTTAAATCCTGGTGATCTAGTTTTGGATTACAATCAATCTTTGGAGACTCAGTGGGGAAAGCTCTTTTCAAATTCTTGGAATGGTCCTTATTGGGTGGTCCGTCAAGTCAGAGGTGGATCTTTAATTTTGGAAGAAATGGATAGTGCTCAGTTTGCCAGAAGGTTCTCTTCTGATCAAGTCAAGAGTTCTCATTGTTGTGGGGTAAATTTGAGGTCAAAGTAAGTCCTAGCAATTGTGCACCCCCAGGGTCATTTGCTGGGTTTTTGTTGTGAAACTCTACTTTATGAAACCTACGTGGGCACCTGGGACACCCTCTTTGTTTTATCTCTGCTACTCCTAAGGGTCTGTTGGGTGCATCAATATTTTTTTAAAATTTTAAATCACTCTCAAGATCAATAAGTGGCCATTCTTCTGTCTCAATGAATTTTTATTCCTCTTTTTCTTAATATCTTCACATTTTAGATGCAGGCTAGGGACAGTCTGTAAGTTGGGGAGAGATTTGGTGACCAATTTGGTGCACCTCAAGAAAAGGTGGCAAATTTCATTTAAAAAAAAACCTTGTTGCTATGGGTACTCTTCTTCCTTTTCTACTCCAAACTCTTCATTGTCCTAGTGGTCTAGCTGTGCCTCTCCAGGTACTTGAACCTCCCCTGACCTTTTGTTCAATTCCTTCTTTCTGCGCCTGCTTCCTGACTCTTTTGACCAAAGGCCCGTGCGGACATCCCTCATTGCCTTCAATGGCCCAATCTCATTGGTATCAGCAAAAACAATGAAGATTGCTTTAAACAACGTCAAACTGGCAAGCTGTAGAGGTCCCCAACAATGGTCATGTTGTCATCTCTGATCCTCTACTCCCCCTATCCACCATCATCCCCCTCTCAAACTGGAATTTCCACAGGATTGATGCTCTCAAGCTCCTCCTACAACTCCTGATCAACTATCCCTCCATCCGCAAGATCATCATTTAGTCAACTCAACCCAAGCTAACCTCAATGTCAAGGATTTGATCTCAAGAATCTACCCCCTTCCCTGCTCTTGTTTTTTAACACCAACGGTGACTGTCCTTTAAACCCGTCAATCACCGTTGCAGGTGGTCATCCACCAACCTCCCAAAACCCTGTCCCTTTCCTCTACCCAATGCAGATTGTCTACCATCTCTGTTGCCATCCATCATCTGCGACTGCCATTGCGGATGTTCATCATCCCCGGTTACTGCTCATCTGTCAACTCACAGGTGTCCATCTGCTTCCGGCTGTTGTGGGTGACGCAAGCTGGTCTCTCCTTTCATCTTGATTCACCTGTTCTGCATCATTTCAAAAATATACATATATATACATATATATATATATATTTTCTGCACTCATTTGTAGTATCAATTGTAAATAGTCAACAGGGTCTCTTTCTGATAAAAGGAGGGGCTCTCCCCTGCCTTTTGGCAGGATCTAATCAACCATCTCATGATCAATAATTGAATCATCATCCTTTTCCAAGTAATCAATCCGTGGGGCCCTTCCCCGTGGCCAAGCATCCTTATTCTGGTTATATGTTTTGATTGCCCCTTGATCCTTTGAGCCTCCATACTCAATCCTTTTAGCCTCCATACTCTATCCTTTGAGCCTCCATAATCAATCCTTTGAGCCTCCATACTCAATACTTTGAGCCTGCATACTTGATACTTTGAGCCTGCATACTCAATCCTTCTATCTTTCCTCTGTGACCTGATCCTTTTCACCAACCAATAGCCTTGCTTGTTGAAGAAGGATTCATTGGGTTGAATTATTGAGTGTGTTAAGCCACTCCTTTTACCCCTTTCTCCAACCAGTATGGGTCTTGATTATTCATTTGATTTTCTTTCTGTAACCATCACATTTTACTGAGAGTTTTCTTCAATCTTGAAAACTGGAGTGTTAAGCCTCCCTTTATTCCCTTAATGTTAAATTCCGCCACACTTTTCTTGAGTCCCTAGAGAAGTTTTGGGTCATTTTTGTCCAAATGTTTTACTGCTTGCTTCTATAGATTCATAGAAAAAATTTCTTTTTTTTGTACAGCCACCCACAGTTATCTGGTACCCTTCAAGCGCTTGATAGGGGAGATTTGGGTTGATTCATTGAGAACCTGGAGGTTGGTTGGGATTGTGTTGATCTTTCCTAATCTTCTGCTGAAAACCAGATTTATTAGCTTGTGAGTTTTTTTACTTACAACTGCCTTTTTCTATTGAACTCTGAAGAACACTTTTAATTGTTTTTTTGAGTATTTTCTACACCAATCTTGCCTCAGATGGTGTTGTTTCCATTGCTACCAACTACTATAAAGATTCATCCTTCCAATTGATTCCTTATTTACAAGGTTCTGGATCTTGATTCTGGTTACATTTAAATATTTTTGTAATACTCAGGAGGGCAGCCTAACCTGCACCTTTTCCCCTCCACAGAACCGCCTCTGGATTTGCACCATTTGGATTCTTACAATGTAACATCAAAAATCTTTGATCCATGCTCTAGAAAAGACATTCCCTGAGTCAAAAAGACAGTGCTGTCAATGGCACTTTTCTAAAAACATACAAGCAAACTTTAAAATGCACTTTAATAATGACGTTGAAGGGTGGAAAAGCTTTATGTCTCTGTGGGATAAGTATGGGGCCTAAAAACCAAGAATAAGGCAGAGGTGAATGATGTGGAACTTAGAGTAAGTGCCCAATCACTTCATCTACTGTTAATCTTCCTAGTTTTGGGTTGCTTACATTATTAATTGCATAAATTTTTTTTGGCAGACCATGAGGACATACTTGAGTATATGGATCATAAAATCTTCTGTATCAATGAGACTTTTTTAATGGATTAGACTTGCAAAAACCCAGACTTTGGAAATAAAAAAATGTCTTGGGTTGAAGGGGCCCATGCTACTCTCAAACAATTCCTTGAAAGCTTGTTGGGAAACATATTGGATGTTTGGAAAATCCTACAGGGCACAGTTTCCAATCAAATTAAATTGTTTCAGGATGCGCTTTACAACTCTCAAATAAAGATTGGAATATTTATTCCTACTGAACTGTTACCATTGAAATACAAGGTGTCTTTACAAGCAATCAAACTTGTTGGGGATCAATTGGAGAGGTTAAAGTGGAACCATGATGGGGAAGTGTGCACCAATTCATACTCAATGACTATGGGTTTTCCCTGTTCCCACCAAATAGGGGATCTCCTAGCGTCAAGAGGCTCCATTGTTCCTGAAGATGTTCATCATCAGTGGAGTTTGGATTATGACCCTTGCAGTTCTAGTTCTGTAAGTTGGTTTAATTTGGATTTTTCAAATCACTTTGTGGTTAATGCTTTTTGATAAATGCTTTTTGAATGATGATTCCTACTTGACTATTACTACTTGGCTAATATTTGATACTTTTGGATTTTTAAAGTTTGATGTTGATTAACTTCTCAAAAATTCTCAGTTACATGAGAAGCTCAATGCAATCATCTTGAATCATCCTGACCAAGATTATTGTGGGCTGTTGAAACACTTGATCAAGGAGACAGCCAATTATCAATCAAAGCCAAGACTTGAACCTAAATTCTTGCAATCAAGCAGAGGGTGTCCAAGATTGACAGATACCCGGCAAGATCCTTCTTGATTTTAACACATTGAAAAGTAAATTAAGCAAGCAAAGAGAAGTAGAAGGGCACCAAATAAGAAAAGACAAATGATTTTAAGTCTTTTCCTTTGTGAAAGGTTCATTTTTTTGGTTTAATGAACTTATTGAGAAATGTTTATAGTCAAAGTCGGTACTTTCATCTGAATTTCATAGTTCAGTGGAAGAGACTGAAAGTTCATTGGGTTTGGTTCTGTTTGAATCTGATTCTTTTTTAAAGGATGAAGCAGAAACAATGGAGGAGTCAAACAGAAGCTCCTCTTTGGTGAGTGGTGATTCCTTTAATGAGATTAGAATTTGGGCAGACTAATTTTTAAATTTAGGAAGTAAATTACCTCAGTCAAATACCTGAGAACTTACATAATTTCTTGGGTGAGTTTTGGGACCCAGTTGGTGATGGAAATTTTGGTTTTAGATTCATTTCTAGATCACTTGGGTATGATGAGGATGGATGGTTTAAAGTTTGGAAAGAAACGCTTGAAACATTGAGGAAAAATAAGGGGTGCTATTCTAAGATCCTTGGAGGCAGTGAACATGTTGAAAAGATAGAACCAAGACTTGATTTCAATGAAATCAATGAAAAGATTTCCTCTTTTGAATGGCTTTCAAAGCTTGACATGGATCAAATAATAGCTGATACTTATGGAAGACCAATCTGTTTTATTTCATTGGAATCATGTTTTTATTTTACTCCTATGAAAATGGTTGTAAAAGAACAATCAGATCATATTTTCATTTTCTTTTTTAACAATAACCATTGGGTCCAGCTTGTACTTAAGGGAGATTTGATTCCAATCCCACCCATAGTTTTCAAACCACGTCCCATGATTTTTAGAAAAGCAGCTTGCTGGGTTTATCACCTCAAAGATCAACTTGAGCTTTATTCTAACTCAAAGATTAATTTCAGCATTTGGGTTGAGTTTAACATGCTGATATTGTAATTCTATTAATATAAATGGTTATCACATTTTGAAAATCATTATTTTTACTTTTTTGAGTTAACATTATTATGATGAGTGTTTTTAATGAGATTTTAATGGTAATTCAGTTCAACCTGTGTTGGGCTGATCCCATCACAAGCTTAACTTGTGTTAAGCTTGTGATGGGATCAGCTTAACACAAGTTGAACTTGCTTTTTTTGGTGTTTTTACTTTAGGGCTGGTCAAAAGACTTGAATTTTTTTTTGGAACTTTTACTTTAGGGCTGTTCAAAATACTTCTTGTATTTTTTGGTTGTTCAAAAGACTGGTATTTTTTGGCACTTTTACATGAGGGCTGGTCAAAAGACTTCTTGAATTTTTTGGCCCTTTTAATTTAGGTCTAGTCAAGTTGAACTTAAATTTCTTAGTTGAATCTGAAGACAACCGGTTGGTTGTCTTCAGTTTTTATTATTTTTATTTTATTTTTATTTATTTATTTTGACTTATTTTTATTTTATTTCTTATTTTTTTTAAAAACCAAAAAATCAACTTTTTTTATCTTTTGGTTGATTTATGTTTTTTTTTGTATTTTGATTCAGTTTATTTGAGTTTATTTTATACCCTTTATTTATTTTTATTTTTATTTTTTTTTGCCCACCAGACTTGTAGCCGTGTGGAACGGCTACACAACTACATTCAAGCCATGTAGACAACTAAATCTGAGCCATGTAGAGCCCCACACAGCTCAAATGTGGTTGGGCTGGCCTTGTGGAACGGCAACATGACTAAATTTGAGCCGTGTGGAGCTCTAAACGGCTTGAATGTAGTCTTTTGGCCACCACACGGTGGCCCAGTTCCGTGTGGAGTACATCCCAACCACACTCAAATTGTGTGGGGTCTGCACGGCTCATTTGATCTGTGAATTTAACATCACCCTAAAAAAATATAAATAAATAAAATTAAATAAATAATGAAATAAAAAATTAATTAATTAATTGAATTAAAAATATAAATACAAATACAAATATATATATATATATATATATATATATATATAATAAATGAAATGAAATTAATAAAAAATAAATAAATATACCAAAAGTAAATTAATTCATTAAACTAAATTAAAAATAAAAATTTGAAAAACTGCATATATAAATGAAATGAAATAAATAATTAAATTGTTTTTTTGCCATTCACTACCCAAAATGGGTTGAAAACGGCCATTCACAACCCACCTGAGTCTTAAATGGCTGTTTGGGACTCAAATTTGTTGCAAATGGCTGTTTGCCACCCAAAATGGGTCGCAACTTGCGCCACGCAACCGTTTTGGGTAGAAAATGGGGGTTTCAAGGTTGAAAATTTAAAATTGGCCTAAGTTTACCATTAATTGAAATCAATCTTATCAAGGCTACTATCTTGCTGATGGAATATACCCACCTTGGTCAACTCTTGTCAAAAGCATTTCCCACCCTCAAGATGATGCCAGCAAACATTATTGAAAATTGCATGAAGCAACTAGGAAGGATATTGAAAGGGCTTTTGGAGTATTTCAGTCCAGATGGGGTATCATCACACAGCCTTACGCATTATTGGACATTAAAGATGTTAAGAAACTCATTAAATGCTGTGTCATATTACACAAAATGATGGTGGAGGATTCCTGACCCAATGATGAATTCACTTGACATCCAAACTCAAGTGCTCAAATTATTTTCAATCATAGGGACCCTCACTTCACCCATATTCTGTAAGCCTACATTCAAAGAAGTGCAGATCTCCACAATTCAGTTTTGCACTCATAACTAAGAGAGGGTTTGAAAATTCACAATTGGTTGACCAAAGGAATGAACAATTTATATATTCATTTTATGAATACACTTGTATTTGGATTGCATTTTTTTTTATTTCCTATTATGGCTTTATTTTTATCTTCTTGTTTTTATTTTATATCATTATTTTATTTTCATCTTATTTCATTCAAAGTGAATGTGATACTTCAATGAAATAAAACACCCTCAATATATTAAATTTAGATAAATTTCAAAATGACTTCTGAAAACAAACTGAACTTGACTCATTCTCAATGATATTAATTTCTGGAACTCATCATGAAAACATGTAAAAATTAAAACAAAATCATAGTTCACAAATTGATTTTTCAAGTAGGTTAGTGATTGGGATTGGAGAATCTGATATATCCCAATCTCAATTGGTTATTCCCAAAAACACATCAAGAATAACCAATTGCCTACATTTTTTACTTAACATTCCTGTGCTTCCATTCACTCTTCATATCCAGAAATATGAGTTTATATAGGTTTCACAAATTTTCAATTTTCTTTCAAACACTCTTAATTTTTTAAAAAAAATATAAAGGGAATGTTTGATTTTGCAACTCAGCATTAATTTCCAAAAAAAAAAAGTAGTGTTGATTTCAAAAAAAATAAAAAAAAAATCAAACACTGGATAAATAAAATGAAAAATACAAAAAAAAACCATAGTGTTGATTTCAAAAAAAAAATATTCAAAATACCCAATAAATAAAATTAAAAATACAAATGATACAAATAAAAAATAAAAACTCAAGAAATGTAGCAAACGGAAGATATTTCTAGAGAATAAAACTCATTTGATTCAAATATTTCTCAGCCATTTATTTTTTATTGCCTTTTTCATCTTGTTCCAAACTTCCAAACTCTTAGGGTCATCAGAATTGAGATTGGAGGGAAAAAGAATTTGGAAATTGTTCATTTGGAATTTTATTTTTCTGTATTCTCTTTCCACTTCCAGTTTATCACTTGCAATTTTGAGTTTTTCACTCTCAATCTTGGCCTGTCTCTGTGGAACTTCCAGATTATTTTTGTCACTTTCAAATTGGGCTTTTTCAAATTTGTTGTCAATTTGAAGTAATATGTTTCCCTCTTCCACCATCTTCAATTGTTCTTTTGAAAAAGTTCAGCTCATTCAGAACCTTTACCTTTCCATCTTCATTGGAATATTTATTGTTTAATCTTTGTTGTTTTCTGGCCTTGGATCAAGAGGGTTGAGGTGTTGGACATGCAACTGATGATGCTGTTGTTGGCCTTACTGGTGTTCTAGCAGGGGTTTCATTGTTTTTTTCAGAGGCTGTGTTGAATGCTTGGAGGATTGGTGGTTCTTTCTTCTCCATCCGCCATTTTGGGGAATAAAAAAGTTTCTCCCAAGCCACAAGAGACTTGAATGTTGTCTTTGTTTGATCTTGGTATAGGGTTAACACTACTTGCATCCAGTCATTGTTCAAGCTTTCACTGGGTGGATTTTTACCAACAAAGTGGTAGAGGGAGCTAAATTTCAGGGCTGCTGTGTTTAGGCGTGCCCAGCTAAAAGAAATAAAACAATGTCAGCAACCATTAGTTTAAATAATGGACAAAAGGTCTCAAAAAGAAAGATTAAGCAAAAAAATACCAAGTCCAAATTTTATTGTAATCACAGTGGTTTATGCTGGAGTGTTGATTGAAATCCTCCTTGAATTTCTTGAAGAAAACCTTTCCAGTTTGACCTGTGGCAAATTCAGGTTGCTCTCTAACATTAAGCCAAGAGATTGCCAGTTGTTCTTCTTCCTGGGACAACCAATTGGGTGAGTGTTTCTTTTTGTTATAATTTCTTTGAGACGTGTCTGAGGGATCAATAAAAGGGAATTCCATGGATTGAATTTGATTGGTATGAGTGGGTTAATATATATCAAAGTTGGGGGGGAAAGATTGAGCAAAAGTGGGTGGGAGGGGTGGAGTGGATGGGGGGGGTATATCTGAAAGGTTGGTGGGGGGGGCTGGTGGGGGGGATGGGGAAAATGGGTGGGTAAATCTGAAAAGTCTGTGGGGGGGTGGTGGAGTGGATGGGTTGGCATATATGAAAAAGTCACTGGGGGGTGGAGTGGATGGGTATATCCAGGTGGGGGGGAGGTTGGGGGGCAAAGGATTGTAAGGGAGGGTTGACATCTTCTTGCTTGTCAAGGATTTTTTCAATTTGATTACTACGGCCTGCTATGGAGCACACAAGGGTGGTCAAATTGACAAAACCCTGGATAAGTCTGCTTATTGAGTGGACTTATTGAGACAAGGGTGGATGCTCTTATTCATCAAATATTTCTCAACCCCCAAATCAGATCTGGGTTACAGATTGATCACCATCCCCTATAAAAAAGACACTACAACACAGAAATCTGCATGTCACTTTCTAGAAAGTGCCATCAAGGAGCTCATACCCAATGTATGACTGGGCTCAGGTCAAGCTCCAGCCAAGCTCAGGTAAAGATTTATCCAAGCCCCAGTGGACATTCACTATTTATTGTGCAAATTGACTTTTCACCAAAAACTTGTCAGATCATGAGCATACCTTCAACTAGAGATTGGAGAGAGCTTCAACCAGAGCTTCCTTGATTGCACTTTCTATTGATTTCCATCTCATTTTTTGTTTTTCTATTCTGTTTCAAACAATGCTCAAAATAAAATAAATAATTCTTTGATACAGAATAAAAGTTCAATAAATTCTCAGTATTTAGCCCATCACCCATCTCAAAATATTTTGGATAATATTTACAATTTGCCAGTTAAACCCTCTAACAATACATTTAGCCCACAAAATTCACCACCTGTACAAAGTTATACTAATTAATCCATTTCAAATATAAAAAATCAGCTTCTCTTCTATGAGGCACCCCTTCCACCAACTTCACCCCTAGTTCTAGAAGGTAACTCCAAACTTCTAATCCAAAAAAACTTCCCAAATTCACATAGCTTTATAACTTCATTCTAAAATAATTTACCAAACTCACATAGCCTCAACCTTCCAATCTCTTTTGAAAAAAATCCTCAATTTTTTCAAAAAAATAAACACAATGATAACATTCAAAAACTCAAATATGAACACAATTTTGGTTCACCAAAATCTTTTTCTATGGATCTTGAGGGACAATTAGCAGATCAAACTCAAGAGAATTTTTTTCAAGGCAAACTCATTCAATTCACTACTTTTGGGAACAATAAAATGATTTTTGCAGATGATGAAGAGAATAACCAACAAGAAAAAAATATGCTCCTGTGGCTTGGGGGTTGCATGAACCTCCTCACTTTGAACAACTTTGATTTCCAAATTTCCAACACTTCCGAGCAGTTATTTTTTTATATGAAACAAGCTCCCTGTTCTGTTGCAATGATTTTTTGATTCCCTAGCAAAGAAAACCCAATGATTTGCTACATTTGTTCAAAATTTAAACCAGAAATCAATCTTCTCCTTAGAATCAACTCATAACCTATATCAGGCTCACAAACTCAAATTTTGCTTTGACATCAATTGGTGTTAAGCAAAATAACCAGAATGAAATTTCAAACCATACCAGGGGTATAATATACACATTCAAAGTTAAAAGAACTATCCAACAAAATATTGGTAGTTTCAATACTACAGGAAGCAATCCTCCAGAATTTTTTCAATTTTAAATTTTTGAAACAAAGAATGAATTTTAGAATAGGCATTGATGTGGTCTGAATGTTTCCCGGGATCTGTTGATGAAGATTCAACATATCCTACATAATCACAATGGATTGATACATATTTTTCAGATATTTGATCCTTATTTTTTTTCAAAAACAATCTATCAGGCTGGCTAATGCATCTTCTCAAAATACATATCAAAGGGTTTACAACTTACCAACAGGAGACCAGAAAGGTACAATATTGATAGAAGGTCAGTATTTATTAATTTTTAATTTTTTAAGCAAACAATTTTCTGATGTATTTATCTTTCGCATGGGAAATGACCCTTCTCATTTTACCCACAGAGAAGTCCTGATCAGGTACTCCAATGGCTCATAAAGAAGGATAACTGAATCAAACAAACTATATGACCCACTCCACTATTTACTTCTGCGTCCACATGGTGAATTGAGTTTGTTTCCAGAATTAAAATATCAACCAGGAAGAAGTTGCTTCACTTCTTTGAATTATTATTCCAACCATCTAGAAATGAGAAATCTATATTATTCTCTTTTGTAGCAGGGTTATTGTCTCTTTCAGCAATATTGTTTTGATCAATATCTAAATATTGAGACAGATAGGTTTTCCTAAATCATACATCATCTACATGAGCTGAGGATTGAAAAGCTTTAGGGAATTTTTGATTCTATGAAACTTGATGTTGAGACAGGAGAGGGAGCTGGTATTTTCTATTATTTTTTTTAAAAAAAAAATGAAAATAAATATTTAATAAATTTATTGTATTTATCATAGAGAATTATTTTTCTCACAGCTGTAATCCTTCAAATCACAGGTGTTCTATGTCTGCACCCAAACATTCCCACACAGACAAAAACTTTATTTCACAGTTGTTTCAAGAATTCATTTTTTTTTAATTCTGACACCAAATTCCTGTAGCTGGGTCTCTTGAACCCTTAAACTAAATATATGGTAATTTTGGGAGTATTAGAACCCTTTAAAGAATTCATGGACTTTTGGATAATTTTATTTGCATTTTTTTGTATTATTATTTTTGATAATTCAAGCTCTCAAAAATTCAAAACAAAAGTCAAAAATAATTTTTATTTTTATTTTTTTGGATTTTTTGCACATATTCTTTTACCTTGAGAAATTCATTCAAAAAATTCAAATTTCTCATTGGACTTCTGGATCCTTTTATATGCCTTTTCAATTGATTTTTTTGGGTCATTTAATCTCTCAGAAATTTGAAAAAACTACCAAAGATCTTTTAAATATTTTTTGCAGATTTTTTGGATGTACCCTGGGCCTCCAAAAATTGAATCCAAAATGAAAAGAATTCAAACTAACACATCCACTGCAATGATTTTTTGTTGGGAAATGATAAATTCACGACTCATTTGAGTTGTGTGAAACATCAAAAAAACTATATTAGATCCCTGTAGGGCCCCACAAAACTTGAGTGTAGTTGTCCGGCCCCCACATGGTGTGGAAAGTAAGAAAGCAATACTCTCCTAGTTGTCCTTGAGTTCCAGTTGTCCTCGCATCTGTAAGGATAAGGATGCTCCATTAAAGAGAGAGAGAGAGAGATAGAGAGATTATTTTCCTTTCCTTTGCCATCCATCCATCCATCCATGAGATGATTCAATCCCTCAGTCCCTCCCCCTACAAGATGGGGTTGAGAGCGCAGACTTTATACCCACCCTCTCAACCCTATCCTAAGTACAAGCGCAACAACAAATAGAAAAGAAACCCTAGAAACCAGAACCCTAGCCTAACCCTAACCCTTTCCCATACGGAAACCACCCTCAAGCCCGCCTCCCGTTACACACACCCAGTTTTTCCTTCTCATGAAGTGGCCCTCCACCGCACCCTACTCAGAGCCCCCCGTGTTGTCTGTATCTGTCAGCCACGCAGCATGATTTCCTGCCCTGCAGGTCGGCCCGCTATGGAATTCAGAAGAGGACTTCTCCTTTAATAGTTCCAAGTTTGGAAGTTATTGATCCCTTGCGTCTGCAAACCCTGAGTGCAAATTTTCACCCTTTGACTGAGAAATAGAGAATTGAGAGTAAAGATCCTTCCAAAACCTATGACAACCAATGATCCTCTGTGATCCAATGCTCCATGATACCCAGGTTGAGGGTGCGGCTTAAGTAGCCTACCCCTCAACCCTAACCTAAGTAAAACCAGAAACAAGCAAGAATAATGAAATACAACCCCTAAGCACAGAACCCTAGCCTCAACCCTATCCTTCCCATCCCATAATCCACAACCCACATCCCATGTCCCATGTCCCATATCCATCCATATCACCCGCCTGCCATTACTTCCACCCGGTTTGTCCTTCTCATGAAACGTCCTTGCACCATGCCCAACTCAGAGCCCCCCGCACATTTCAGAATCCACCCAATGCTATCCAAGATATATCCGCCCAATCTGGATCTGTTTCTTGCAATGCGCAATCTGCCCGCAATCCATCCCGTGCCTCCAGATGCTGAGCCTGATTGGACTTCTGCTGAGCCCGCAGCAAGACTTTCTGCGGCAAAGCCGCACCCATTGCTGAGTGGGCTTCCCCTGCCAAGCCGCCACTACTGCTGAGCGCGCAGCGCGCAGCCTATTCTGACTCGCCTCTATAAAAGACCACCACATTCCCCCCAAACTTGAGTTCTGTCCCCAGAGATCCACCACTAGTTCACCTGCCCGCACTATACCCCTGCTATACCACTTACAACTGCACCCCTTGATCAGACCATAGAAAGAAAGAAAAGAAAAAAAACTCATCCATCACCCTTCACCAATCATGTCCTGCACCTACTGCAGCGGGAACGGCCTTTTGTGCTGCATCCTTCTGGGCCGGCGCGCCTGTGTCCTGTTCCAAGCCGGACACTGCCGCTTCTCCCTATTGGAGGGCATGTTGCGCGACCACCCCCAAGGTTGCCCATGCAAGAGTACCCATTGCCACTCCTTTGTGATCTCATGCAACAAGGAGATCTCAACAAATGAGTGGACCCCACCTGGCTTGCCTTGCAATTGTCCGCAACGTGCCCCGAAAAATCCTCCATTAGGCAAGAGCCACAGCTCTGGCTTTCTTTTCCACCAGGCTGGTCCTCCAAGGCATCAGGATTTCCCAAACTTTGCGGCTTTTTGGAATGCCGCGCATGAGTGGGCCACGCAGGTGCAGATGAATGTACCGGAAATGGACCCAAGGATTCCAAATCATCCGTCCGCACCTCCTCCACCCCCACCAAGGCCAGCTCCTCCTCCACCACCACCGCCTCCTCCCACTCCTCCAGCATCATCTCCACCGCCGCCATCACCATCAGCCACTCCCAGGTCATCACCGGAGGCTGTGCGCGCGCCATCTCCCATGGTGAAGAAGTTGTCACCGGAACCCATGGCTGCTGCAACCCCTCCAGCCGCTACTCCCAAGATCCCTGAGATCCCCCTGGTTCCAGCTCTCCCCTTGGCAAGGTCTGACGCAATGGTAAACAATGCAGAAAAACTCCTCTGGGAATTCCTATTGGTTCCTTAGGCGCACACCGCCAATGCGCAAACGCAAGGTCCTGGCGGCTTTCCTATCCCTAGAAGTGGTGGCTTGCGTGGATGCTGAGGATGTGATGAGGACTTGGCAGGCGTAGGCAGATTTCCCCCCCTTTCTTACTTCTTCCTTTCATTCCATCTTTTCTTCATCGCCGCGCCCATTTGCAAAGATATGGACTTTTGCTGTGCCATCTTGAGTAGCCTTTGGGCTTTTTGAGAACTGTGAGAGAAATAAGAGCCATGCGCAAGATCTGCGCTTAGAGAGAAACCGGTGAGAGTGAGAAGGATCCGCGCCACTGAGAGTATCTGGTGAGAGTAAGAACACCCGCGCGCAATGTCCGGGCTTTTGAGAGCAACCTGCAAGAGTGAGGGATCTGTGAGAGTGAGGAGTATCTGCTCAAGGTACCTGGACTTCCCCAGACAAACTGCCACACAGTTCCCCATACCCATCTACAGAACAGAGAGAGTACAAAGAAAACCAGCCACGCCTGCACAACCTTCAGAGAGAGAAAGAAACAGAATCGGCCCAAACCCATCCATACCTTTGATCTATAAGATAACCAATAAAACTTAAAGAGAGGGATTTTTTTTTAACACCAACCCGTTTCCAAGCCGGAGCCTTTGCTCTTTGACCCACATCCTTACTGCGCAACGCGCTTTCCTAGTTACCTGAATCATCCGTTGGAAATTGTATATGCATTTGGATTTGGATGCGGGGCTTGTCCTTGCATTGGCAAACCCAGCTTTGTGCCGTTCCCGCACTTAAAAGAAACCGTCCATTGCCAGGATTAATCCCAAAAGCCAATCCAGAGAGAAGAAAATAGGAAAAAGGACTTTCTGGGGTGTGTAGTTATTCCGGCTGTGTATTGGCTAGAACACCCCCTCACCAAATCCAATCATATCCCCCAATCATCCAACCTTCCCCCCCCCCAACTTGGCTGCTTTCCCCAGCGGTCTGAAGTTGTTTACTCCGCTGGAGGAGAGGCACGCGCGCAGGCTTGTCCTCAGAGGAATGATCCGCATTATCTTCCCCTTTGCTATCCAACCCAGCCGTCTTTTCAAATGAAGTGGAGCCTTGCGCAAAGAATTGTTTAACATGAAAAGCCGTGGCCTTCCGTTTGAGCGGAGTTCTGTCCAATTTGTCCAACTGGTAGCTACCCCCAGAAAACTTGGAAGTCATGCAGAAAGGCCCGTTCCATTGATTAGCAAACAGCTTCCCCCACTGAGTATCCAGGCTCTGGTTGTAAAGAAGAACCAAGTCCCCCTTTGGCAATGGATCCCAGAGTTTATGCGTGCAGTGTTTGTCCCAGTAGCAGACAGACTTTGTGCGGGTTGCCTTCAGTCTCCCAGCGGCTTTCTCCAGCATCTTGTCCCATTGGAGGAGTTTCTCAGCGCGGGCCTCAACTAGCTCTGCGGCCATCTTAACCTCCCAGCAGTCAATATCCAGAAAAGTTTCCAGCTTGATGTCAACCGGCAGCACAGGTTGCTGCCCAAGTAGCAGCTTGTATGGCCAATAACCCATTGATCTCTTCACCAAAATCCAATCTGCAAAAAGAACAACCAGAAGGGTTTCCTGCCACTGCTTGCCATCCTGGCCGCACATCTTCACCATTGCATCCTTGATTGACTGGTCACCACGTTCAATCATCCCGGCGCCTTCCGGATAGTACTCCGTCACTCTCCCAAACTTTGCTCTTCAACTTTGCACCAACTCCAACAACCGTCCCCGGAACTCCGCACCCCCATTGACTGTTAACAGCCAAAGCAATCCGTAAGGCGCAAACCAATCTTCCTCCCAAAACTGACCAACTTTTTCCGCCAAAAGCTTCACCAGCGGCCGCGCTTCCACCCATCCCAACAGATTTTCCCGCACAATGAGGAGGTACGCGAAATTACCTGCCTTGATGTGCACAAAATCCAGAGAAAACGGCCCAAACAAGGCGTCCTCTCCGGTGGGGATACCTACTTTGCAAGGCAACATTGCGCTTTGCCTCTGACACGCTTTACACAACTTTACCCACTCCCATACCCTGCGTACTACCCCTGGCCACCAGAACCTTGCCTGCACCCGCTTATGAGTTTCAACCTTGTCACAATGGCAGAGATTGTCCTGCATACTTCCCAGAATTACCTCCTGATTGTCCCTTGACATGCTGACCACAAGCGGTACCGGCGCGCTCCTCCGCCATAGCTGTCCTTCCTGCAGGTAGAAATTTCCCACTCTTGGCCAAATCCCTCAAATAATCTTGCTGGAATGTCATTTGGAAACCAAAGACCCCGCAAATACAAACTGAGGACCGGTGTGGTAAACCAAACCTGTCGGTGTGGTAAACCAAACCTGTCCTATAGCCATCAGACTCATTTTGTCGTATTAATTATTATTCTTATATCAAATTAAAGTCAAGAAAATAATAAATAAATTCCAAATCCCTCATAAACTATACTCTAAACTCAAACCAACCTGAAAACCCAAATCAATCAGCAGATAAACCCCTTCAACCATATCAACACCTGTCACAAAAACAACCCAACACCTGGCCCAGACTGGATTATGTCACATGGATTTATGAAAAGTCTTAATTGAATATATAATCAAAAGATTATGCTCAAAATAACCACACAACAAAACAACATAACCCATACCAGCAGGACTTAAACCATATCAGTACCAATGTTACACTACAACCAGTACTATGAAAGCAAGTTACACTACTTTTCTGGACCTTTCACCAACAGATAAGCACTCTGATACTCAGTTTGCCACCATTCCAACCATAGAACAAACACACACATGCACCAACAGAAGTAGGGGCTCATGCAGCCAAGTATCTCTTAATCCTCACCAACCAGCAATAACAACTCAGTACACATGACTTGTCTGAAACTTTCACCACCAGATAAGCCCTCTGAAGCGTCCTCTCAAGCACTCTGATACTCAGTTTGCCACCATTCCAACGTTACAGCACACACACATGCACCAACAGAAGTAGGGGCTCATGCAGCCAAGTATATCTCAATTCTCACCAACCAGCAATAACAACTCAGTACACAAGACTTTTCTTGAACTTTCACCACCAGATAAGCCCTCTGAAACGTCCTCTCAAGCACTCTGATACTCAGTTTGCCACCATTCCAACCATACATCACACATACATGCACCAACAGAAGTAGGGGCTCATGCAGCCAAGTATATCTCAATTCTCACCAACCAGCAATAACAACTCAGTGCACATGACTTTTCTGTAACTTTCACCACCAGATAAGAGCTTTGAAGAGTCCTCTCAAGCACTCTGATACTCATTTTGCCACCATATCAACCATACAACACCTGCAAGCCACAATCTCAAGTCACCCAAGGAGACATGTGGTAAAACAGAATACCTCATTACATTGAAACAGCATTCAGGTAGTTCCTGCAACATTTTATACATGATAAGGGCTCAGAAAAGTCCTAAGAAACACCCAGAAAATTACTTTCCACCACCAAACCCATGCAGGTCACACCATTCAAGCTACCAAAGAGGGCTTGCAGCTGCCAAGCATGTTTCATGCTTTTCCCAACCAGCAAAATTAACTCAAGCTGCAGGCAACTTCTGCATCATTTTTTATACAAGATAAGCACTCAGAAGCGTCCAGATCACACCATTCTTATCTCTTATCTCATATCTTAGCCTGACTCTCAAAGATTGAACTAAAAAATACAGTTATCTCTCAGCATGATTTACACATTTTATCACCAGAATGATTTGTCTCATGTAACTGTACCCTCCTGTGCTTCAACAGTGCAGATGGAGGCTCAGAACAGCACTCAGGGGAGCCCTGAGCATCCTCTGAGGAAGTATTTGTCCATTTAAGGAGGGCTCTCTTGCCCTATTTAAGTGATAGCATGGCTTCTGCCCAGTGTGTGAATTATGGCATCTGCCTGACCAGTTACTTCCCAGTACCCGGTTATAAGTGAACCAGAATCAAGTTAAAAGGAATCAAACACGAAATTATTGTTGAAAATTTTACCAAACCCCTGGTTTCTTTGAAGAAGGGTTCTTGAGAAAAGGCCTGCTATTCAGCACCTATTTTTTTAAGAGGGAAAACCCCTTATTTTGATTAGTAAATTCATAAAAGAGGAAGAGCACAATAGAACAACCAACCAAGCTTTTTCTCCGCCCAGCTCGTTGTGGGAAAGCCCATCTTTGGGTCCTCCTACTGGTTAAACACCTTTTAGTCAACCCTTAAATCTTTTAATTGGAATTGGAAAAATAGTCAGAAAAAGTCAAAAATTCTTGATTATTAATTGGTTGAAGCTTGCCAATAATCCAATCCAACCTGGAATAGTCTTGCAATTCCTAAAAAATCTCTATTAATAATTAATCTAGGTCTGATAAGAGACCTATTTTAAGTCTCAAAGAAACCAGCCACTAATTAAAAAAAATTATTGTGCAGACTTATTTTAGTTCAGAATGGCAGGCAATTCAAAACCAAATTAGCTTACCTCTATCTATTCAAGAGTAGTAGTAAACTAAAACACCCTTCTAGTGACTGCCAGCAAGCTATTTGCTAAATAACCCCATTATCCCTTGGAGTCTCTACACCGGGTACCTTCCAGACTGCTGGAGTGGAAGTGGCACACCTACTTCCATCACCCCTACCTTAACTAAACATCAGGGCCTCCACATCCAATGGTTCTGCGCCTTTGTATGGATCATCCTGCGGGTACCAAGACAGCGCTTCTGGAATTGTAAAGGCCTTCCCTGGGAAATGCACAACCGTGAAAGAGAACAACTGAAGGAAAGCAACCCACCTAGTCATAGGCGGGTTTGGAAGCTTTGGAAAATTGATCATCTACGCCAGTGCCTCTGAATCTACCAGAAGCAAAAAGTGAATTCCCCATAGCAAGTGCTGCAACCTCTGCACAATCTTAGTCACCCCGCAAAGCTCCAGCTTTGGCTGCAAATACCAGCTCTCCATTGGCGTAAACATAACTGACTTGTAAAGAACCAGGAAATCCTTCCCTCCATCCTCCTGGGTCAGCACCGCCCCCACGCCAAACTTGCTCAAATCCACAGCCAACTTCATTCCTCCAACGTCATAATCCAAGTCTTGCAGTACAATATTTCCCCCAACAATCTCCTTCAGTTTGTCAAAGGAAATTTCACAGTTCAAACCCTAGGCCCATTCCGTGCCCTTATTTGTCAATGCCCATAAATGACTAGCAACCCCCACAAACCGCTTGATGAACATCTGTACATAGATACACAATCCCAAGAACTGGAGAATGTGCAAGACAGTCTTTGGCGTTGGCCACTCAAGGACTTTGTTGTGTTTCTTTTCCGCAATCCGCCTTCCGTAGGAAGCCACCACATGTCCTAGAACCTCCAGCGTGGGTACGCAGACAGCTAACTTTTTCCCTGACACTGTAAGTCCCGCTTCCTTGATCTGGAACAAGATCCATTCCAGCATACCTGTATACTCCCAGACAAATTGGCAAATCTGTGGAGCGTCTGTAAGCCTTTCCCCTCCGTAATCCATCTTTGGGCCTTTGATCCCCGCTTCATCAATGAAAATCTGAACCCCTTCCGGAAGATTGTCCTTCAGAATCCAGGTCATCTGCGCTGGGTAAACCGCAACCAAGTTAGTAGCACCTTGCAACAGCCGCGTCAGTTTCATCCTGCCCAATCTGGTTTCAAAGGCAGTCATCAGACCCGAACTCTAATTGATTTTGGCTGATTGTATCTGCCCATCACATCCACCAGCCCGTAACACGTGCGCCCTGCCATAGATTCAAGAAACTTGTCCATGCGCGGAGGTTGTCCCGCATCTTGGATTGTAAACAAATTGAGCCGCTGCAGATCATGAACAATCCGTAGTGACTTCCAATCCTGCTTAGCCACCGCAAAGATTGGACTTGAGTAACTTTACGTCAATTGCTTGTAAAGGCCCATCCTCACACGCTTGCGCACCAGCTCCAAGAAAGGCCCCCAAACCACCTGCGCAATCAGAATTGGCTTGATCTTCCAATGTTTGTGCAGAACCATTGGAATCACATAAGGGTCCCCTATCTTGCTCTTTAACAGTGCCGGCTCTTCAGGTCCAAATGCAAGCGCTCTTTCCCAGAAAACAAATACTAAATTCAGCAAATCCTGTTCCTCTGCGCTCAACCAGCCCAGAAGTCAGAAGTTAAGGGCCGCAATCAGCTCATCTGTTATCAGCTCCAATCCTGTCACCCATCCTGACAACTTCAGTGGAGATTCCCAAGGGTCCCGCAACCAAGAGATTGGTTGCAGTGGTCCTTTCAGATCCTGCGGCATTTCTTTGTTCCAGGGAAAGACCTTTTGCGCAACCAGCTTATACTTTCCAACATTGCACCACACCATCCGCACACATTCATTACCATAGGTCCTAGTCAAAACAAAACTGCGGCTTTTGCATTTGCTCACAAGTGTGGCACAATGATAGTGTTTTTTTGAAGTCCCTCCCGGAAATGCACACTGAGGAAAGGAACTTACTTCTGGCACTTTCGTTTCCCTTTCTTCCTCCCTTCTCCCCATCTTCTACTCACTGGTTGACCGCCTGCACAAAGCTGGAGCTTGCTCTGTGTGGTAACCTTGGCCAACTAGTCAAAATCCACCTCCATACCACCCTTGCAAACCAACTCCATGCCGGGGTCCTCCTCCTCCTCTCTTGCCAAATCCCACATCCACTTCCCCAACCCCTGATCACAGATTGTGGTTTTGAATTGCCCGCTGGACAAATCTTCCACCATTAACACTTCCATCCCCGCCTCTGGATCAAACTTCATTTGTTCTCAGAACCCAAAAATGAATGGAAGTCCTAAAATAGCCTCCCTGCAATAAACCAATAGAAAAGAAAGTGGTTTAAAGACCCTTGCAACCTCAACCTCTTCCTCCTCCACAACCCCATCCATGCAACACGCCCCGCTGTTAAGCACGCTGTGGAAACTTTATGGAGCAACACCCCAGAAGTCTTCCTCAAGTTCCGGAAGTTATTGATCAAAGCGTCTGTAAGGAGATTGGATGCAGCCGTTCAAGAGAGAGAGAGGGAGAGAGAGAGAGAAATAATAAGATGAATTCCTTCCTTTCCAATCCAATCCAATCCGATTCCATAAAAAGTGATATCCTAGAGTGCAGTCCAGTCCGTGAAGTGAAGTGCTTCCCCCTCCCCCCCCCCCTACGCCCAGAGTTGAGAGCAAAGTATTTAAGTCCTCCCTCTCAACCCTAACCTAAGTACAACCACAAGTAAGCAAGAATGATGAAATACAACCCCTAAGCACAGAACCCTAGCCCAATCCTACCCCTCCATCCCTTGCCCCATAACCCATTCCCCTCAATATCAACGTACGCCCAGCTTGCCTGCCTGCGCGCGTCCGCCCAACAACCCGTTCCAGGTATCCGCGTACCCGCGTGACCCAATCCGCGTGTCTTGCAATGCGCGGTCCGCCTGGTCCGCGCGAGCCGTCCGATCCGCGCAAGCTTTCCAATCCACGCAAGCCTTCCGACCCAAGCAAGCTTTCCAATCCACGCAAGCCTTCTGATCCGCGCAAGCTTTCCAATCCGCACAAGCCTTCCGATCCACGCAAGCTTTCCGATCCGCGCAAGCTTTCTGGTCCGCGCGATCCGTCGTCTCCCGTCTCCAGGTGCAGAGCCCAACCCAACCGCTGCTGGGCCTACCTGACTGCTGCTGAGCCCGCAGCGCGGCTAGCTGCGACAAGGCCCTTCCCATTGCTGAGCGCGCCGCCTGCAGCCCTTTCCTGACTCGCGTCCATAAAAGAGCACCACATCCCCCCCCAACTTAAGTTCTGTCCCCAGAGATCTCCCACCATCTCACCTTCCGTAATTATCCTTTCTCCTTTGTATTTAGCGCGTTGTGCGTGATTGAGTAGCCTTTGGGCTTGTGAGTCCCTGAGCAAGAATAAGGACCGCGCGCAATATCCGCGCCTTGGAGAGAGAAGATCAGCGCCAGTGAGAAGTCGGAAAAGGTGAGAAATCCGCGCCAGTGAGAGTCTGAAGGTGAGAAATCCGCGCCAGTGAGAGTATCCGCAAGAGTACATGGGTAGACAGAAAAGGAAGAATGAATAGATAAGAAGGAACAAGAGAGATTTTTTTTTTTTTTTTTTTTTTTTTTTTTTTTTTTTTTTGAGCCCGCGTCCTGCGTCCCAACTCCAACCTTCCACCCCGCGCTAGCTCCCCCCCAACTTTGCCGCTGTCCTCAGCAGACCGCGCCCCACCCATTGCCAGATCCGCGGAGCGTTGCCTCAACCAATCCCGCAGGGACCTTGTTTGCAAATTGTTGTCCCAGACCGCCTAGGTGCACCTCCCGCCGCCAAGACCCTCCTGCATCCTTTGAAATTTGAGCCCATCCGCGCGCAAAACCCAAACAAAAGCAAACACCCCCAGACGTCCTTACAACAAATCCCAGCTCTCTTCTTCCCCACCCCGTCCACACAACATCCTTTGCCCTTTGCCCTTCTTGCGGCCTTGTTCTCCCCTCCGGAGATTTCTGACCGCTCCCTGCTTGCCAGACCGCAATTGACCACTTGACCCTTCCGCTCCGCCCCACCGTCTGTCCATTCCGCGCCCGTCCTTTCCATTGCTGCCACTACCCTTTCCAAATGCGCGCTCCCTGCCACCAAAGAGGTCCAGCTTGGGTCGTGATTCTTCAACGCGTGGTCCGTCTCTTCCGCCGCCGCGTGTACCTTCTTTGCAATATCCGTCCGCCGCTTGCCAATTCCCAGTCCGCACAGAGCATCCATTTCCCGTTCCGTTGTCCTCGCCCGCTTCCTTTCAGTAGGCCGCACCGGTTCCATTGAGTCCCGCTTCCCCAACACGTTCTTAGCCCCCACTGGGAAAACCAATTCCGCGTTTGAATCCACTTTCTGTTCCCTTTTTCCTGTCCGCCAATGGTCGTCGTCCTCCCCATTTGCGCACATGCGGGGCGCAGATGCGCTGGGAGACTGAATACTCTCCAGATAGGCCTCAAGGCCCCTTGCCACCTCTGCAAGTTTGCTAGCCCAAGAGATGGTTGCCGGTGGTGGGGCCGGAACATACTCTGCCCTGTAGTACTCCAGTTCCGCGTAGTCCACTTCCGCTTGCAACCGGGTCCCGTCGCGCGCGCCTGCCTTGTAACCCAATTCCGCAGATGGCTTGAGATTGTCCTTCCGAAAGCGAGAACCGCGCCTCCCCCATCTTTCCAGCATGTCCTCCTTCAGTTCTGGCCAATCCAGGTTCAGGTAGCCATCCATCTCCTCCACATCCCGACGCGCTTCCACGTCCTTGATGAACAGGACAACATGGCGCGCCTTCTCAAAATCCAAAACGCCTTCAGAGTCCGCGATTGTTTCATAACGTGAGATGAATCGCTCCACCTCTGCAATGTTGAGTCGAATATGCGGGTAAATCCATGGAGTAGCGCGGAAGCCGTTGGAGGAGGAAGGAAGAGAAGCGGCTGTTGGTAGCATCCGTGAGTACCTTCGAGAGACTTTGACAAAAGATTGTTCCCGGCCAGACCCCCAGATGTGGAAACTTTAGGGAGCAACACCCCAGAAGTCGTCCTCAAGTTCCGGAAGTTATTGATCAAAGCGTCTGTAAGAAGATTGGATGCAGCCGTTCAAGAGAGAGAGAGGGAGAGAGAGAGAGAAATAATAAGATGAATTCCTTCATTTCCAATCCAATCCAATCCAATGCCATAAAAAGTGATATCCTAGAGTGCAGTCCAGTCCGTGAAGTGAAGTGCTTCCCCCTCCCCCCCCCTACGCCCAGAGTTGAGAGCAAAGTATTTAAGTCCTCCCTCTCAACCCTAACCTAAGTACAACCACAAGTAAGCAAGAATGATGAAATACAACCCCTAAGCACAGAACCCTAGCCCAATCCTACCCCTCCATCCCTTGCCCCATTACCCATGCCCCTCAATATCAACGTACGCCCAGCTTGCCTGCCCGCACGCATCCGCCCAACAACCCGTTCCAGGTATCCGCGTACCCGCGTGACCCAATCCGCGCGTCTTGCAATGCGCGGTCCGCCTGGTCCGCGCGAGCCGTCCGATCCGCGCAAGCTTTCCAATCCACGCAAGCCTTCCGACCCAAGCAAGCTTTCCAATCCACGCAAGCCTTCTGATCCGCGCAAGCTTTCCAATCCGCACAAGCCTTCTGATCCACGCAAGCTTTCCAATCCGCGCAAGCTTTCTGGTCCGCGCGATCCGTCGTCTCCCGTCTCCAGGTGCAGAGCCCAACCCAACCGCTGCTGGGCCTACCTGACTGCTGCTGAGCCCGCAGCGCGGCTAGCTGCGACAAGGCCCTTCCCATTGCTGAGCGCGCCGCCTGCAGCCCTTTCCTGACTCGCGTCCATAAAAGAGCACCACAACGCAAGGCCCCATTGCGCATTTCTTCCAAAGCAATCCCATTTCATCAACCAATCTGGACGGGAGGAGGTTCACCATGGAACCGCTATCCACCAGCGCCCACACCTTTCTTCCAGCAATCTTCATTGAAACATAATCCAGTGGACTTGAAGCTGATTTCATCCCCGCTACCTTGCGCTCCACATCATCCTGAGCCAAGTTAACCTGTTTCACTGTTGGAGGGATCCTATTGTGCCTTCAATCCTTCAGCGCTTGAACCATCTTGTCTACCACAACCTTCAACACTGCAGCCAACTCAATCAAGTTCAAGAGAATAGTTGTTTCATTCCCCATCACCCTGCGCACAATTTCCACTGCCTTCTTCTTCCCTTCTGGACTCACCGGCTGCCCGTCTGTTTCCAGAACGCGCATAACTGGCTTAGGAGCTGCTGGAATTACCCATTCCTTGGCATCCATGTCCATCCTTTCCACCACCACCAACTCCTCCATCAACAACACCCTCACTTCCGCTTCCATGCACGGTGGTTGCCATACCCCCGGACCAGTGACAATCCCCAGCAAAGCTTGAGCGTTTACTGCCTATTCCTGTCCACGCGTGCGCACTTTCTCCATGATGGTCTGATTCCCAGGTTTGGAGGAGATCTGCTTTCCCATTTGGAACATGAATCCCATTCCCACCAGTCAAACCAATCCTGCCTTGAGTTCCTTTGTCATGTTATTGCACCCCAACCGCCAATGCTCCTTGTCCCTGCAGTGATTGCATAACCACAACACGGGAAGATTTGACAATGGAAGCGCTGCCCCAAGGTGAGGAGGTGGATCGCGCAACCTGGAAAACATTTGACTCAGAAAGATCCATAAATCCTTCATTAATTCTGTCATTTCACTAACCTCCAGGCTTGTGGCCGGAGGGTTTGCCTGAACGCTTTCCATTTTTGAGGGGCCCAAAACTGGAGCTTGCATTGGTGCAGCCCGGGTTTGGGAAGCGGAATTCTTTGGCCCCATTGGGAACAACCTTGCCCTGTCCTCAATCAGTTCCTCAAAGTCCAGCTCACTTTCCACCATGCAACAAATGACAAGGATGTCCGGAAGAAGCGCAATACTCCCATCCAACAACCTCCACACCAAGTTGTTGTTGTACAGGTGCCGCTGCACCCACCCGGGGAGTGGGGGACTGAGTACTCCCAAAAAAGCCCTCTTCATTGCGCCCGTCTGTCCCAATATTACCTTGTTCTTTGCCAGGTAGCAATATATACAATCAAACATTGCTACATAATCCCCCAATTGGGCCCGCATCCAGACTCCGCCATTTGTGCTTGCTTCTGCCGCGCCTTGCTTGAATTCGCTTTCCCAAAACCAATTTTTGTGCCTTCCCCATTGCGCCAAGATTTCCTCCTTCAGTTTCAGCCAATTGAGTTCCTAATACCCTTCCATCTCCTCCACATCCCAAAGCTTCTCTTTGTCCGTGATAAAGAGGACAACAAGCCAAGCCTTATCCAAACCCATTTCCCCTTCTGCGTTGGCCGTTCCTTCATATTGTGCAAGGAATCACTCAACGTACTCAGTGTTGAACCGGATGTGAGGATAGTCCCCCGGCCTGATGCAAACTGGCTTGTGGTTGGGGCCATTGTTGGAACAAGGGACACTGTATCCCGCCCCTGATGAGGGTTGCTTCCAAGAATCTGGAGGAGGAGGAGTGGAGGTAAGGTTAGATGACCCTGCAATGGTTGATGGGTGGTACTGGGACATTGCGCTTGCTACTTTGAAGAGACAAGGAACAAAAGATTACTTCCCGGCCAGACCCCCAGATCTGGAATTCAGAAGAGGACTTCTCCTTTAATAGTTCCAAGTTTGGAAGTTATTGATCCCTTGCGTCTGTAAACCCTGAGTGCAACTGTTCACCCTGTGACTGAGAGATAGAGAATTGAGAGTAAAGATCCTTCCAAAACCTATGACAACCAATGATCCTCCCTGATCCAATGCTCCATGATACCCGGGTTGAGGGTGCGGCTTAAGTAGCCTACCCCTCAAACCTAACCTAAGTACAACCAAAAACAAGCAAGAATAATGAAATTCAACCCCTAAGCACAGAACCCTAGCCTCAACCCTATCCTTCCCATCCCATAATCCACAACCCATGTCCCATTTCCCATATCCCATATCCATCTGTATTACCCACCTGCCATTAAGTCCACCCGGTTTGTCCTTCTCATGATGCCGCCTTGCGCCGCACCCAAATCAGAGCCCCCTGCGCATTTCCACATCCGCCTAACGTGCCATTCCAGATATCAAAGATATATCCGCACAATCTGTCCAATCCAATACAATCCATCCTGCGCCTCCAGATGCTGAGCCCAATTCAACTGCTGCTGATCCCGCAGCACGACTTGCTGCGGCAAAGCCATACCCATTGCTGAGCCTGACGCTACTGCTGAGCGCGCAGCGCACAGCCTATTCCAACTCGCGTCTACAAAAGACCATCACACCGCGCTTGCGCGCGTCCAGTCAACTCCTATAGCCCAAATAGCCCCCCTCTACCTCCCCAAACTAGCTTCCCGCAAACCTGGTTGGGCCGGCTCCATTCTTGGGTCTCCAGTGTTCAAGGGGGCCACAATGAGCGCTCCAACTCCAGTTTCCAAGCAGGGCCAATGAGCATGCCAACTCCAATGTCCAAGCGGGCTGCAATGAGCACACCGACCATGGAACAGTTCCCAATCCAAGACTATATAACAACACCACATCCCCCCCCCCCAACTTGAGTTCTGTCCCCAGAGATCTTCCCACCGTTACCTTTACCATACCCGCCCATACCCATTACACCTACCATTACACCTGTCCATAGAGAAGAAAATAGATAATAAAGAGAATCAAACCAAGACCAGAGAAGGAAAGAGAAGAAAAGTTTTGTTCTTTTTTTTTTATGCAGCACTCCGCGCCTTGTCCCACCTTGTATTCTGCCATTTTTTGTGTGGCTTGTCCTTGCATATATGGACCCAGAATTGCACCGCTCCTGCGTTCCTGCAACCTTCCGTTTGTCCCACCCCCACGCCTAGCTTCTGTCCCAGTGGTTTGCAACCTTCTGCTCTGCTGGCAGAGAGATTTGCATGCCCTCATCCAATCCCATGCGGGTTGTGTCCACAGGCTGTTTTCCCAAACTTCCGTGAAGGCGCGCCTTCTGTCAGCAAAGCCCTTGCAACCCCAACTTCCTTCTCATTGGTTATACCGTTGATTCCCAATCCCTTCCCATTCTGCACCTGAAGCCCTGCCACGCGTGTCCATTGCACCAATGCCAAAATTGTCAGCTTGCTACTATGTACAGAGAAAACTGTCAATAGCAACACAAAACTATGAGAAAATAAGAATATATCAATTAACAAAATAAGGAGTGAGAAATCAATAAATTTTATTACAGAAATGGATTTTTCACCCAAAATTAGGTAGGGTCACTCACTGACCCCACCCTTGAATTCCAAGTCCTTACATTTTTAAAATAATTGAAAAGAAAAGTAATAAAAATTATGACACCAGTATGGCACTTTTTGGCCATTTTAACATTACACACATGTTGTCACGTATAGGGCTTACACCTAAAATTCACTCAGAATTGAGGTGTTGTGTATATTTTAGGAGTTACACGCAGAAATGTGTTATGTCACAATTCCTGCGCACAGCCCAGCATCATTACATATCCCTATGTACTCGTAGTAGCAGATTCCCGCGTACTAGAGACCTGCGCGGAGCTGATTCTGCCACGCACGCAGCGGATCCTACCCCTTGCGCATCTGTACTAACTGATCCCCACGTCTGGATCAGTCGTGACTAATCTGACAACCAGGTACCGTTCAAAAGAGCTACAACCTAGTTAGAGTTGCCTAGTATATGTAACAAACTGAGATATGCATTACTAATGACTAAAAATATCAAAACTTAAATAAAATCAATGAAAATTAAGTTTAAAACATTTTTTAATAATAAATCAAAGATCAAGGATTACCACGTAAATCACTGACCCTGATCTTTGAAGACCACAAAACACTACAAGGAGTGTTCATAAAAATTATTAAAAATTATCTTCATGATCAGCAGATGATTGAGAATCAGGAAAAATGCACATCTGCCAGCTTCAAAGCAATATCAGTAGTACAAATAAAGGATAAGTACAGGATGATCAAATTTACGCCATAACAGATTAACAGATCCTGTGGCTAAAATAGTACAGAAATCCAGCAGATCTAAGGACAGCTTATTGAAAGCACCAAGTGGACGTGCTAATCCTGCCCTGACTGGCTTTCCAGCCTCAGCCCATGAGCAGAACCCTCTCTACATGCCCTGAGAAGATCAAAATCACCCCAAAAAGGAATTTATACAGACCTCTTTGGATCCAATCAGTTAATCAGTTACCAGGAATTATTTATTATCAATAAGACACCGTGTCATTGTTGATCAATTGCTTATATGAAGACAAGCAAGTGATTTATGACTTAGTCTGTAGTAGTATTATTTACCCTTATGAACCAATCAACCCTTGAAGTTTAATCAAGCAATCTACCCCATCTTCCTCTGAAACCCTTCCAATTATTCCAGGATTCTCTTTGTAAAGTGCTCAGAGTGAGTGTTACCCTTCCTGTCTTGGCCTTTTGTGCTGTTAAGCCCAGCTATTAGTGGAATAAGTCCTTTCTAAGGCACCCATCTTTACTCCAAGGTTCTTAAAATGCCTAAGGAGGCCCCTTGAAGAGCGGTTGCTAGTCTGTAAAGATCCCAAGTAGTATAATACTGTGGCCCCTCTTTTATATTATATTGAAAACCATTTATTACCAAACCAGTTAAACCTTGCAACTGCTCTTATTATATCATTTATTTGAGCTTCTAAGTGTTTATTATTGGAATAATAATTATTATTATCATTCCAGCATTTTTATCACTCTCTGTAGCTAAAGGACTGCAAGGTTCCTGGTATCAGAGAGCTTACAAAAATCTACACTAGCCGTGATGGCAACGGGCACGCTGTTGGCCCATCCATTCTGCACTGCGGGCGCTCCACGTCCTTCCATTCCGCATGCATCCTCACCGCCCTCAAAGAGGTCCAACTCAGGTTTCAATCCTCCAATGCCTGGCCTGTTCCTTCTGCAACCGCTCCTATCCTCTTGGCAAGACCCATCCCCCGCTCATTGGTTCCCAAGCTGCGCGCAATATCTGCTCCCATCCCCTTCTCCACAAGACTTTCTCGCCACCCTTTGGTTCCAAAATTGCAAAAAATATCTGCTCCCATCCCCTTCTCCGCAAGACTTGCCTGCCGCCCATTGGTTCCCAAGCCACACGCAATATCAGCTTCCCATTCCCTTGTCCTCACTTGCTTCATAGCAACAGGCTGAACCAATTCTGCCTAGACCCGCTTTCCCAACACCTATCCTGTCTCCGCTGGGGAAACCAATCCCATGTTTAAATCCATTGTCTGGTTCTTGTGTCGCAACTGCCAATAGCAGTTATTGTCACCATACGTGCACACCTGGGGTGCGGGCGCACTAGGGAGCTGAAGACCCTTCAAATAGATCTTGAGTTCCCTTGCCAACTCTGCAAGTTCACTAACCCAAGGGATGGTCACCAGTGGTGGGGCTGGAGCACATGTTGCCATGAAATCCCATGCTGCTTGCAACCATACCCTGCCGCGCGTGCCTGCCTTGTAATCCCATTCCGCTTGCAACTGGACCCTGCTGCGCACGCCTGCCTTGTAATCCAACTCCGCTTGCAACCAGACCCCACCGCGCGTGCCTGCCTTGTAATCCAATTCCACTTGCAACTGGACCCCGCCGCGCATGCCTGCCTCCGCTGTGGATTGTTTGAAATTGCCTTCCCAGAAACAAGGCTTGCGCTTCCCCCATCTTGCCAGCATTTCCCCCTTCATTTTTGGCCAATCCACGATTGGGTAGCCTTCCATCTCTTCCACGTCCCAAAGCTCTTCCACTTCCATGATGATCAGGACAACATGGCGCGCCTGGTTGGAATCTGATGCGCCTTCAGAGTCTGCAATCACTTCATATTGTGAGATGAATTTCTCCACATCCTTGGTATTGAGTCAAATGTGAGGGTAATCCTTCAGGTCAATGAGAAGATGTTGTGAGGAGGAAGAAGAGCTAGAAGAAACTTCTGGTAGTATCTTGAGTACCTTCAAGAGACTTGAGACAAAAGAATTTCCTGGCCAGACCCCCAGATGTGGAAAGTAAGAGAGCAACACTCTCCTAGTTGTCCTTGAGTTCCGGAATCAATGGTCCTAGCTTCTGTAAGGATAAGGATTCTCCAGTAAAGAGCAAGAGAGAGAGATTAATTTCCTTTCCTTTGCCCTCCATCCATCCATGCATGAGATGATTCAATCCCTCAGTCCCTCCCCCTACAAGCTGGGGTTGAGAGTGTGGACTTTATACCCACTCTCTCCACCCTATCCTAAGTACAAGCGCAACAACAAATAGAAAAGAAACCCTAGAAACCAGAACCCTAACCCTTTCTGATACCGTAACCACCCTCAAGCCTGCCTACCATTACACACACCCAGTTTGTCCTTCTCATTACATGGCCCTCCACCGCGCCCTACTCAGAGCCCCCTGCGTTGTCTGTATCCGTCCAGCATGCTGCGTGATTTCCTGCCCCCTGGGTTGGCCTGCTCCTCTAGCCCCGATTACCCTGCTCTACCTCCCCAAACTAGCTTCTGGCAAACCTGGTTGGTCCGACTCCATTCTTGGGTCTCCAATGTCCAAGCGGGCCGCAATGAGCAAGCTGACTCCAATGTTCAAGTGGGCCGCAATGAGCATGCTGACTCCAATGTCCAAGCAGGCCGCAATGAGCATGCCAACCGCAGCACAGTTCCCAATTCAAGACTACATAACAACACCACAAAGCTGGTCTGGTGCCATGTGGCCTACAGCCCAACCACATTTGGGTTGTGTGGGGCCCTACACAGCTCTAATGTAGTTGTGTTGCCGTTCCACACAACTACAAGTCTTGTGGGCCCAAAGAAAAAAAATAATAACAATAAACTAAATAAAATAAAATAAAAACAGAAATCACCCAAAAAATTGAAAAATATTGACTTTTTGGTTATAAAAAAGACAAAAAAATAAGAAATAAATTAAATTAAAGTAAAAGTAAAGTAAAAATATATAAATAAATAAATAAATAAATAAATAAATAAAAAATAAATGAAAAATAAATGAAAAATAAATGAAAAATAAATAAAAAATAAATAAAAAAATAAATAAAAAATAAATAAAAAATACATAAAAAATACATAAAAATACATAAAAAATAAATGAAAAATAAATAAATAATAAATAAATAATAAATAAATAATAAATAAATAATAAATAATAAATAAATAATAAATAAATAATAAATAAATAATAAATAAATAATAAATAAATAATAAATAAATAATAAATAAATAATAAATAAATAATAAATAAATAATAAATAAATAATAAATAAATAATAAATAAATAATAAATAAATAATAAATAAATAATAAATAAATAATAAATAAATAATAAATAAATAATAAATAAATAATAAATAAATAATAAATAAATAATAAATAAATAATAAATAAATAATAAATAAATAATAAATAAATAATAAATAAATAATAAATAAATCATAAATAAATCATAAATAAATCATAAATAAATAATAAATAAATAAAAAATAAATAAAAAATAAATAAAAAATAAATAAAAAATAAATAAAAAATAAATAAAAAATAAATAAAAAATAAATAAAAAACAAAAAAAAACAAAAAAAACTGAAGACAACCAATCCCAAAAAATACAAGTTCATCTTGACTAGCACTAAACTAAAAACACCAAAAAAATACAAGTTCAATTTGACTAGCCCTAAGTTAAAAGTGCCAAAAAATACAATTTCAACTTGTGACTAGCCCTAAAGTAAAATTTCCAAAAAATACAAGTTTTTTGTCCAGCCCTAAAGTAAAAAACCAAAAAAAAATTCAACTGGTGTTAAGCTGATCCCATCACAAGAAGTAAAAATAATTGTTATGATGGTATCAGCCCCACACAAGTTGAACTGACTTACCATTAATATCTCATTCAAAACACTCATCATAATTATTTTAACTCAAAACACTCAAAATAATGATTTTAAAAATGTCATAACCCTTTATATTAATAGAATTAAAATATCAGCATCAGAACCCAAACCCAAATGATGAAATTAATCTATAAGTTAGAATACAACTCAACTTGATCTTTGAGGTGATCAACCCAAAAACCTGATTTTTTTAAAAAATCCTGGAATTTGTTTTGGGAACTATGGGTGGGATTGGAACCACATCTCCCTTAAGAACAAGCTGGACCCAATGGTTATTTCCAACAAAGCAAATGAAAATAGGATCTGATTGTTCTTTTAAACCCATTTTCATAGGAGTAAAGGTACAAAATGATTCCAATGAAATGAAAAATATTGTTGTTTCATGAGTATCTGCTATTATTTTACCCATTTCAAGCTTTTAAAGTCGTTTTGAAGAGTGAATCTTTTCATTGATTTAATTAAAATCAAGTATTCTTTCTATTTTTTCAACATCTTTAATGCCACCAAGGTTCTTAGGATAGCATTCCTTATTTTTCCTCAATTTTTCAAGCATTTCTTTTTTACTTGAAACCGTCCAAGTTCATCATACCAAATTGATTTAGCAATGACTCTAAATCCACAATTTTCATCACCAACCGGATCCCAAACCCCACCCAAGAACTTATGTAAGTTCTCAAGTATTTGATTGAGGTAATTCACTTACTAAAATAAAAAATTATTTAGCCACAATTCTTATCTCATTCAAGGAATCACCACTCACCAAAGATGAGCTTCTCTTTTAAACCTCCATTGCTTCTGCTTCATCCTTTGAAAAGGAATCTGATTCCAAAAGCACTGAACCCAATGAAATTTCAGTCTCTCCCACTGAACTATAAAATTCAGATGAAGAGCCATCCATGCAATACACAAATAATTACCCCATTAGTTCATTAAACCATAAAAATGAACATTTCTCAAAATCAAAGACTTACTATCTTTGGTCTTTCTGATCCCCTTTTAATTTTTTCTTCAGTCTCATCCTCTGAACTATGAGATTCAGATGAAGAGCCATCCTTGCACATCAGAAATAATTTTCCCATCAGTTCATTAAACCCAAAAAATTAACCTTTCACAAAAGAAAACACTTAAAATCATTTTTCTTTTCTTCTTTGGTGCCCTTCTAATTCTCTTTTTCCACTTAAGTTCCTTTTCAACATGTTCAAATCAAGAAGGATCTTGCTGGTTATCTGTCAATTTTGGATGACCTCTGCTTTATTGCAAGCCTTTAGTTTCAATTCTTGGCTTTGATTGATAATTTGCTCTCTCCTTCATCAAGTGCTTCAACAGCCCCCAATAATCATTTTCAGGATGAGCCAACATCATTGCATTAAGCTTCTCATGTAACTGAGAATTTTTGAGTAGTTCATTTAAATTGAACTTTAAAAATTCAAAAGGATCAAATATTAGTCAAGTAGGAATCACTATTCAAAAAGCATTAATCACAAAGTGATTTGAAAAATCCAACAATCTAACTCAAACCAAATTACAGAACTAGAACTGCAAGTTTAACAATCCAACCTCCACCAAGGATGAACATCCCCAGGCACAACGGATCCTCTTGACGTTAGGAGGTCCCCTAATTGGTGGGAACAGGGCAAGCCCATATCCATCAAGTATGACTTGGTGCAGACTTCCCCATCATGGTTCTGCTTTAATCTCTCTATTTGATCCACAAAAAGTTTGATGGCCTTTAAAGACACCTTGTATCCCAATGGTAACAGTTCAGTAGGAATAACTATTCCAATCTTTATTTGAGAGTTGTAAAGGGCAACCTGAACCAATTTAATTTGATTGGACACTGTTCCCTCTGGGTTTTGCCAAACATCCAACATGTTTACCAAAGAATTTTCAAGGAAGCATTGGAGATTAGCATGGGCCCCTTCAACCCAAGACGTTTTTTCATTTCCAAAGTCAGGGTTTTTGCAATTCCAAGCTTTTACAAATGTCTCTTTGATACGTAAGATATTATGATCCATATACTTGAGAACATCCTCATGGTCTGCCAAGAAACACCTTATACAATTCATAATGTAAGAAACCCAACACTAGGAAGATTAACAGTAGAGGCAGTGATTTGGCACTGACTCTAAGATTGGCCTCATTGACCTCTGCCTCCTCCTTGGTTTTTGAGGCCCCATACTCAGCCCACAGAGACATAAAGCTTTGCCACCCTTTAACTTCATTATTAAAGCACACTTTACAGTTTTCTTATATTTTTTTAGACAAGTGCCATTGACAACACTGTCTTGTAGACTCAGGGAAAATGTTTTCTAGAGCAAGGATCAAAGCTTTTTCACATTCAGTCACAAAGACTTTGGGAAGTCTCTCAGGATCATAATCCAACTCCTTTAGCGCATTGAAAGACCCACTGTAGACCTCAAAGGTTTTTCTTGTTATAAAAACAAGATCTTTTGTGAAATTTTTCTGGTTGGCTGTAATTCCTATGACATGCAATAGGAGGATGTTGTACTGATTTTTTTTATAAGTACAATCCATCATAGCTATATGATGGAATTGTTTGAAAAGATTTAATGACTCTGGTTGAGCCTTGAATAGGGCCTCCAAGTGACCCTCTGCACTGGACTTTGCTTGATGAACCCAACCTCAATCAAAAATTTGTTCAATGATGGCCTCCATAACACTTTTCCCCTTTAGTTCTGCTAGTTTTACCTTACGCTTGGTGTTATAGATTGTTTGGTCATCAACATATTTGCCACCATCAATCTTGCTCGATTTTCTTTTTAGTTGAATTGCATTGAGCCCATATTTCATGCCTTCTTTTAGATTGTCTAAGGCTACCCCAGATATTCTCCTCAGTTGAGGATGCACTGAGGGGTGTGGAGATGGTTCATGGTTATGTTGATCATTTCTGTAGGAAATTTGCCACAAGGGTTTTGCCTTTATGTGACTTGCATGGATTAAAAACTTGCACCCAGCCTTCCTTGTGTGAGTGTTTCTTGAACGTTTGGTGAGCGATTGCCCAGAGTAAAAACAATTCCTATCACAGGCTAAATCCACATATTTATCATGCTTTTAAATGAAAACTGTTAAAGCGTAACCATGCTTCATTGCCCATGTTTGTAAATAGTTTTGTGCCTCTTCCCTAGTAGGGAAAGCTCTCACAGGATGTGGGGCAAGTGCATCTGTCATAGGTACGCCATATTCACATTGTCATAGTTCAATTTCCATTAAATTAAATTATCCAAAGACCGGAGTAACATAAAATGTTAATCACCACCAGAGGTCATGTCTATTTTTGAAACATTTTGTTCCTCAATTGTCACCCTTGATGAGGATGCAATAGGGGCTTCCAATGTTTCATTACCCAAATCCTTTCTTCCCTCAAATTTGTTCATGGCACTATCAATTTAGTCCTTCAACACAGCCATGTCACAAAAAGGAGGGCTTGCCACTGTTCCCATAATGAAAAACAAAATGCAATGATAATTCAGTATTCAATCCAACTTTCAATTGAACAACTACAAAGTTTGCTCACTTTCAATTTGAGAAATATCAATATTGTGGGACGTTTTTTTGCAGTTTCCTATATCTTCAATTTAATTTCACTTGAATTTCAAATTATTTCACCTTAAATTCCCTTTAATGTCACTTGGGGACTGCTAGGCGTGGTCCAACAGTACCACACAGTATGCCTTGATCCCAAATTTGGGTTGATGGAGCCCAAATGGGGTCCAGGGGGTGCCAAAAATTTTGGCACAACCCCCTGGGGGTTGTATACCCCCATCCATGCGTCAGAATCACTGTGAACAGGGGTAAACAGCCCAAAAGCACAGTTTACAGGGGGTATACGGACCCCCAGAGGTTGTGCCTGTTTTGGACAATCCCTTGGACACATGTAGATGCATTTTTTGGCCAGAAAGCACGCTTTGGATGCGTGTATGGGCCCCCACTCATCCATTGGTCTGTGTAGAAGCCCACACAACAGGTAGTTATGAATTTTACATCACCCTTTGTTGTTTGCATCTTGCATCAAAATTTCCCAAAATTGTTTTTGACAGAACTTTAGAGTGGAATCCAAAGAGCAAACTAAAAAAAAATTCTGACTGCTTTTCACATGTTTTAACCATCAAATTATATATGAAAATGAAAATAATTCAAAATAAAAGGGGTGATCCACATTTTTCATTCTCCTTTTTGTCATATTTTGATACATAAAAAGACCAAATATGGATACAAATATTGAATTTGATTCAAGAATAATTTTTTTCATATTTCTGCTTGACTTTTTTGGAGGGAAAAAACCTCATTACCAAGCTCCAAATTTTTCTGAATAATGCTTTTCAAAGATTTGGAATCCTTGGTCACAAAGCTTAGGCATTAAAGAAGAAAACAGAACCACTGGACACTTATATTTTTCATCCAGAAGGAAACCATTTCATGGAAATTTCATCCACATATTTATGGGAGCTGGCCCAGAAAGGTGGTTCACTGGCCTTCTTGCTTCTTGGAAACTTTCACCCCAGATTTCATGCAGTAATCTTGGTTCCTTGAAAATTGGGTTTTAATCCAGCTCCTTTGCCATTTCTTTCCTTACTTCAATCTAGTCTGCTAATTTCCTCCCCAAAAAAATGGCTGCTGCTCTAAATCTACATTTCCCATCCCCTATGAAATCTTGAACATATGATATATGTGGAATTGCTGTTTTGGGGGGAATAAATTCTTTGTATTGGAACTAAAATCAAAAATCAGAATTGTTTCATAAAATAAAATATGGTCTACAAATACCACTCACTTTTTCCATTGAGACTTGGTCAAAGATACCATAAGAAGAATAAGATAATGTACAAGAAACCCAGAGGAAAAATCAAAAAAATGAAAAAATGAAAAAATGAAAAAATGAAAAAATGAAAAAATGAAAAAATGAAAAAATGAAAAAATGAAAAAATGAAAAAATGAAAAAATGAAAAAATGAAAAAATGAAAAAATGAAAAAATGAAAAAATGAAAAAATGAAAAAATGAAAAAATGAAAAAATGAAAAAATGAAAAAATGAAAAAATGAAAAAATGAAAAAATGAAAAAATGAAAAAATAAAAAAATAAAAAAATAAAAAAATAAAAAAATGAGGAAATGAAAAATTATCAAATTTAGTCACTTTCTAACTTATTTTTGTTGCTTTTTTTACTAATAAATTACTTACATGAGGATTTTAAGGAGAATTATCATATTCATTTCATTGATTTTGTCTCTTTATTCTTGTCCCTGGATTTTATTAAGGACAAGCAACCTGCTTATTCAAAATGGTTCCAGACCTCTAAGAACAGATTGAATTAAAAAATTCATAAGCAATAATATCAAATTGATCAGCAAAAATAGCAGCAAATTAAATCTTACCATCTTAATCACATCTGAATCTGGAACCTTTTCATCTTCTGAATCTTCCTCTTCATCCAAATCTTGAAGCTCTTCATCTTGTGAATATTCCTCTTCAGTCAAAACATAATCCCACATTAAAAAAACAAAAAATAATTGTTAAAAAAGAAATCCCTTTTCAGAAAAAATAAGTATAGGTAGAAATTTATCTCTTCCTCTGATTCCTTCTTTTTTTTCCCTTATCCTTTTTCTTTTTGGCCCTCCACTTTCTTAAAACCTGATTACATACATGAAAATATTAATTATCAAAGTGAAATCTTTTTTCAAAAAATGGTTACTGACCTTTGAACTTTCTGTGAATTACTTCTTTGGCCTTCCCATCCTCTGGGTTCTTCTAAATATTTAAAACCAGATGGATCTCTTTTACTTGAGGAATGAGATATATTCTTGTACTGATTGGATTCTCCTTTGGGCTTCCTCTTACTTTTGATCTTTGAGTGGAATTGGGCTCTTTAATCATAAAAAGTTGGTATTTTCCACTTTATAGCTTCTTAGTTTCACCCAGGTTGTATTGCTATTCTCCAGGTGGAAACTTGTGGAATTTTTCTACTAGTTCAGTTAGATATAGTTGTTCATTACTGGTTTTGGATAGAAAATCCAGGGTTTCTGATTCTTTAGTTGTATCAGGTTTCAGAGTTAACTGTGGAAAGCAAAATAAAAATCAATGAGGAAATCATTTATTTGAGCTTGAATCCAAAAAAAAATAAAAAACTTACAGAGAAGGGGGATGTGAAATGCCTTTAAGGATGAAAATCTTCAATTTGGGAGAGTTCACCTATTCTGATAGCTAATTTTTGATTTGTGAATACATGGCATAGCCATTTAAGAAAATTAATCAAAGTTGGTGAAAGTGGTGAAAGATTCAGGAACTTGATGAAATTAATGAATGATTTTGAGAGAAAATTGGCTGATTTTTACAGGTAGAGTATCCACACAGTGAGGTAATCCAATGAGATTCTTGAATTTTTTCTGAGAGGATTCAATAGCTTTCTCATGGATTTGGATGGTGATTGAATTGTAAATTTTCTGAAATAAATTATAAAAAGAGCCAATAGATGAATTGATGAAATTTTAAATATAAGAGTGTAGTCATTCTATTCTTGAGGTACTTTGAGTGCCAAAGTGAAAGTGGTTGTTGGCCAAATAAGATGCAATTTCTTTTTTTTTGGGAGCCAGTTCTCAAGAAGATAGTCTGATGTAGGGTGATTCTATACAAGAGAAATTTTGGTGAGGTTTTCATGATGAATTGATGCAGATTTGGAATGGACCAACTGATTCCATTTTTCTGGAAAAGCTTCCATTTATCTTTGGATTTGAAGAGCTTCCTTCAATTGTTTTGAATATTTTTGAATGTGCCAGAGACCCATAATATGATGACAGGCAGGGAAAACTTTTCCAAAATAACTAATTAGTGCTTGTTTTTTTTCTGTAACAATAAACCTGCGTTCTTGGGGTTAGGGTAGGAGTGACACCTTTAGGCCTAGTCCTACTCCTGAGATGGAGCAAGCTCTCAAAATTTTACCCCTTATTTCTGAATGGCCCAAGTTCTCTGGAGAAGGAGAATACAATCATATAAATTTTATTAAATTTATTGATTAAACCATTAACTCTTATGACCTACCAGAAGCTATAGCTGTAGTCTGGCTACCCAGACTATTTGAAGGAGTAGAATTGGACTGGTTTATCAGTAAAAGAGAAGAAGTAGGATCCTTACCATGAAATTCTTGGAAACTTCTAATTAAAGAAACATTTGGTTCTAGAATGTGGAAAAGAAAAATGATGAAAAATTTTGAAACTTCCACATTTGACCCCTCCAAGGATAAGCCTTACAAATGGTGCTTGTAACAGAAGATAAGACTAGATTGCTTCTATCCAGATGCTGATAAAGAGGAAGTGAATGAAAGACTCCTCAACTTGTGTCCTGGAAATCTTAACCATAGTGTACAATGCAGGATGAGTATGGATGCTGACTTACCAACTCTAATCAATGTGTGGGAAGAAGTCATAGACATAAATGGGTTAAACAAGAAGTTTCCTACTAGACCTAAAGAGAACTTTAACCTTAAAAAATCAGAGAACAACCCCCTCTGATAAATACCTCTGATAATAAGAAACCTAATGAGAACAGGGACAAAGAGAGAATGCCTGGAACTTGTTGGAATTTTAACAAGACAGGGCATATGAGACAAGACTGCCCATTATCAAAAAGAAAGATAGCAGTCTTGGGAGGAGAGCAGGAGGTTGAAGGGAATAAGAACTATGAAGATATAGCTGATACTGAAGGATCCCTTTCTGAATTTGAATTGATCCTGACCAACCCTGTTAATGTTATAGAAGGAGATATAGGCACTTCTATAGAAATCAATAACATCCATGGGGACTCTATTTTTCCCCAAAAATGGGATCCTACCATAATTCCTAGACATATCACGGACGTTTAACCATTAACAGTTAAACCTATGAGTGGCAAGAGTTATACTACTGGTCAAACTTGCCATGCAACAGGATTGTACAGAGACAGGCCTATAAGGTTATTACTGGATAGTGGAGCTTTCTGCTCATGTGTCTGTACTGCATTCTTAAACAAATGGGATCCCAATTGGAAAGAACACCTTCTGCCCGTCCCAAAAGCCAAGTTTAGATCTTGCAACTCTACCATGAATGCTATTGGAGTATGGACTGCTCCTATAATATTACCCCATACTAAAGGATCTTTGAGAATACAAGTGGAATTTTTGGTATTGCTCAACAGACTATGTGACTACCTGATAATAGGTAATGATGCTTTATGTCTATATGGTATAGATGTGTTCCAGAGTAAAGGGAGATAATTTTCAGAGGGTGTTAATTGGGACAAGAAGTTTAAGATACGCACCATCCAATCTAACCTCCCCCTCTTACTTATCAAAAGAATTTAAAAGACTTTAATCAAGAATACTTCTCTCAAGCAGCTTTAAATATGAAACTTTCTGAGGAACAGAAGAAAGATATATTGACAGTCTGCTTTGAGAACCAAAATGCTTTTTGTACTAAAGATCATCCCATTGGTGATAACAAAGGACATGAAATGGTATTAACATTGAATATTAAGCCTCCTTATCCTCCAAACTTAAGAAGGCCAGCTTATCTCTCTAGTCCTAAGTCTAGAATAGCTCTTGAGGAACATATCCAAGAACTGATAGAATTACAAGTATTAAAGAAAGAAGGGCACAATGAGAAGGTAGATGTTAACACACCTGTAATCATAGCTTGGCATAATGACAAGTCAAGAATGGTAGGAGACTTCAGAATGCTCAATGATTATACTCAGACAGATTATTATCCTATACCCCGGATTGATCATGCTCTACATAACTTGTCCAAGGCCAAATATATAACTACTATTGATATGCTTAAAGGTTTCCACCAGATACCTATAAGCCCTGAAAGCAGGAATTTTATGAGAATAATCTGTCATTTGGGAATATATGAATATCTTAGGATTCCCTTTGGTATAAAGAATGCCCCATCACACTTCCAGAGAATAACGGATACAGTTCTAGGTACATACATCAGATAAGAATGGATGATGGTTAATATAGATGATTTTATCATATATTCTGATGATTGGGATACTCATATCAACCAAATAAGATTAGTACTCCAAACTATCTCCAAAGAAGGATTAAAAGCATCCATGAAGAAATACAACTTTGGATATGGAGAATTGAAAGCCCTAGGGCATATAGTCTCCGGTCTAACTCTAGCTGCTGATCAAAATAAGATAGCTGCTGTCATGAACAGACCCATTCCTCAAAAAAAAAAAGAGTTACTGTCTTTCATTATTTTTTTCAGTTACTACAGACAATACATACCAAAGTTTGCTATGCTAACTAAGAGTCTGTACAAAATATGAAACAATAACACTCTATTTGAAATGACACATCAGAGATTGAAAAACTATGAGGAACTAAAAATAGCTATGACCTCTACTCCTTTACTCATTCAACCAGATTACTCCGAGCCCTTTAAACTGTACATTGACGCCTGTATGGAAGGGTTACAAGCTGCTCTACATCAAGAAATAATAGAAGAAGACAGATGAGTGGAGAAACCAGTACTCTTCATATCTAGACAGATCAAAGATACAGAAAAGAGATATGGAGCCAGTCAGTTGGAATGTTTAGCTCTAGTATGGGCTTTAGAGAAGCTAAACTATTACTTAGAAGGTACCACTTTCCAAGTGATCACAGACTGTAATGCTGTAAGAACTCTCATGAACATGAAAACCCCCAGCAGACATATGCTCACGTGGCAGATTGCTATACAACAGTGTAGAGGTCAGATGACTATAGTGAATAAATCTGGAGCTAAAAATTAGAATGCTGATAGTCTAAGTAGGAATGCTTTGCCTAATGACTCTATCAATCCAGAATATGACCCTGAGGATCAAGATATCTTTCCTATCTTGAACATCAATCTTTTTGCATTAAATGCTCCAATAATGGGGATCCACTTATGTGAATTAGATACTGCTTTCTTCAACCTAGTGAGGGACAACTACTCCCCTGAAATCAAGCTGCTGATTACCATTATGGAATGTGAATCCCCAGAAGTAGAGCTGATAAATAGTTTACCTGCTTCATTACTTAAACCCTATAAAGCAGGAAGGTTTACCTTTTGGGATGGTCTCCTTTACTACAGACACCAACATTCCAGTGTATTAGTACTAAGCAATGAAGAACATATACAACATATACTCCAGGAATTCCATGACAACTGTTCATCAGGGCATCTATCCACCAAAAGAACCTTGGAGAAAGTAAAACAAACTGCTTGGTGGATAGACTGGAAAGAAATTACTATGAAGTATTTTACTAGCTGTGAGACTTGCCAAAAATCTAATAAAACTACTGGAAAAAGTTTTGTACTCCTACAGAAGATCTCTTAACCCAAAACTAGATTGGAAATCATTAATATGGATTTTGTCACTGGCCTCCCCCTTGGAGGTACTCATTCATTTAACTCTGTCCTGGTTATAGTTGACAGATACTCTAAGAAGGCAAAATTCTTACCTAATCACAAAGAAGATAGTGCTATGGATGTAGCTCTACTATTTTGGACTAGGATCATAGCTGATGTTGGTATACCCAAGATTATAATCAGTGACAGAGACCCCAAATTCACCTTTGAGGTTTGGAGGAATCTACATGATATACTGGGTACTACTCTAGCATTTTTGACAGAATACCATCCCCAAACTGATGGATTAGCTGAAAGAATGATACAGACCCTAGAAGATATGTTCAGAAGGTTCTGTAGATTTGGTCTAGAATAAAAAAATCAGATGGTTATTGCCATCATTGGGTAAGCCTACTCCCAGCTCTAGAGATGGCTTATAACAGCAGGAAAAATTCTACTACTAAAGAAGCCCCTTCCATACTAGAAAGAGGATGGATTCCAAAACTCCCTAGGAATAACTTAAACTATAACTTAGCCACCATTCATCCAACATCTCTTGACTTTAAGAAAATGATAGATCTGGCAAAAATCATGCTCAAAAGTGTGTAGAAGAAGCAGTAGAACACAACAAACAAAGATGGGACAAATCACATAGGGAACCTGACTTTAAAATAGGAGATGAGATCATGATATCCACTATCAACTTAAAAAATCTGGCAGGTAACAGAAGGCTGAAACCAGCCTTTTTTGGACCATTTTTTATCAACAAGATGCATGGCAAAAATGCTGTAGAAGTAATCTTGAGTGAAGAATTATCAAGAAAACACCCAGTATTTCCTGTTAGCCTAGTAAAACACTTTCAACCAAGACAAGGTAGCAACCTCCCTCTAGCAATAATCCCAATAGAACCTGACCCTTTGAAATAAAAAGGGAAAGTCAGCAGGATATTGAGAGACAAGGAAGAGAGAGTGCAAGGAAAAGATTTAGACTATACTTAGTAAGATACAAAGGAGAATCTGCAGACAAAGATGAATGGTTACCAGACAATAACATACCTGATTGACCAATACATCTCAGAAACTACAGAGCCAGCAAGAGGAACTGAAACACACATGGAATTAATTTTTTCCCAACATGCTCCAGATTTTTTTCAGATATGGCCATATCTTGGAGTGGTGGAATGTCAGCTTGCTACTATTGCAGGGCAAGCTGCAACAGTAACATAAATAACATAAAAATAATGATAATAAAATTAACCTAAGAGGGGGTAGAAAAACCATAGATATTATTAGAAAAAAGGATCCTCCACCCAAAATTAGGTAGGGTCACTCACTGAACCCACCCTTGAAATCCAACTCCTTATATTTTTAAATAATTAAGGAAAGAAAGACCAAAATACCATGGCACCACTATTGAAATTTTTGGCTAATTGAATATTTCACACACATTTTCAAATATAGGTTTCACACCTAAAATTCAGTCAGAATTGAGGTGTTGTGTATATTTTAGGAGTTACAGACAGAAATGTGTTCTGTCACAATTCCCCCACGCAGCCGCAGCATCCAATGCACCCGCGCGCAGCTGAGCTACAGCTATTTCACTCTGTCAAAGTTATGTAGGCAGCCCCGGGCCTCTGACAAGTATGCAGCCGCGGGACTAGGGGCTGACAAAGTGACAGGTGGCCTGAGAAACTTGGGTACCGCATAAACATGCTACAACCCATACGGGAACATTCTACATATTTAATAAATGTTCCCGTGGATATTAGATAGTCTAAAATTACATAAAATTATATAAAAATACTTAAATAACCTTTATAGGTATTTTTTATTAAATATAATTCAAAGTACCACAAATGTCAAAAATAAGACAATGACTACTTCTAAAAATATATTAAAATACTTCAATTTACTATTATGAGAACTTCTAGACATCAAACCTTTTGTGACATACTACAAAAACTTATGATGTAAAAATATCACATGAATACCCATGACTTACATTTTTACGTGATTATTTTAGTAAATCAACTGAATTTCAAAAATAAGGAGTAAAATCAATATCATGACTTTACTCCAATTATTTAATACACAATGAGAACTCACCTGAAATCAGAATATCCTTAGGATTGTCTGTTAAAATAATTATCAATTTACTGGGAACATTTAATAAGTATAATTAATTAAATAATAAATAAAAAGGACAGATTAGTGTTATTCACACTTCCAAATATCAACTATAAACTAGAATAATTCCCATAACCTGTGAAATTAGATGCTACCCGTGTTACAGAACCAGTAACACATGACAGGCTACCACTGGTTACCCTGCTAGACTCAGTGTCTGTTGCTTTGAGCCCCTGTACCCCTCAGAAGGACAATATTGGGACTCCAAAAGCTATAAATAAAGACCTCTTTAGAGGATATTGAAACCCAGAGACCCAGTTATATTTATATCCAGACACCGTGCCAAGGTAATCAAATACTCATAAGAGATAAGTAAGTGATTTATGGAGTAGTCTGATTAATAATATCCATCCTCAAACCTCTTTTTTATCAATTTAAACTGCTGAACAACCTTATACCCCTAGTACACAGGTTTAACCCATCAGTGCACTTCCCAGACAGATACCCAAAGGATTTAATAATATAACAGTGAGTCTTATTATCCTTTCTCTGTCGTGGCAGCTTGGTTACAAAGCCCTGCCACTCCACCATGTATTTTATATACATATTATCTTTGGGAAAAATATCCTTTAAACTAAAGGTCCCAGAGTAACCAGGACTATGTTTTTTCATACTGAATTCCCTGAAGAGAGGTGTTAAAGATACCCAATATAATTGTGTCCCCTCTATAAAAATATTTTATAATCAATTTTTCTATATTGATTTTTAACAATAAGCCATAACCAAACCAATCAACCTTGAAATAAGCTTTATCCAAATATTTTACATATTTTTGCTGCATTTATTAAATAATATATTTATTATTTATTCTATCACCTCTGGTAGATAAAGGATAGCAAGGGTCTTGGCATCCAGGAGGCTGATAGCTAAGATCAAATATATCTGATCAACTACTAACCAATAATCCAATACATCTGGTCCATCCTTCAGAAAATCCTACCAATAACAGCTAATAATTAATCTAGGTCTGATCTGAGACCTATTTTAAGTCTCAAAGAAACCAGCCATTAATTTAAATAAATTATTTTACAGAATTACTATAGTACTAGAAGGGCAGGCAATTCAAAACCACCTTAGTCTTACTAGTACTCTCAAGTAGTAGAAGTATACTAAATTCCTCTTCAACAACTTCTAGCAATCTATTTGCTACTTTATTTAAATAATCCCACAGGAGTCTCTACAACACTGTGGTGCTCCAAAACCTAACCTATAGCCATCAGGCTCACTTTTCTAGTATAAGGACTGCTCCAATCATCAAAAAGACCTCAAAAATTTATTTTAAACCAAAAATAACCCCTAGTCACTCAGCCAAAGTACCCCTCTATCTCTCATGGTTTAGAAGATACAGCTCAAACCAACCCTGGCCTACCCATACCCCTACCAGGTGTCACAGACCAGTGAAAGTTCATGAACATACCCTGGATGCCTTCAAGTACATACCACATACAGCCCAACCATAAATAATTAACATATGCAAGACCCTTCATGCAGGACCAAACAAACCTGCAGCAGTATACATAATTAATATATGCAAGACCCTGCATGCAGCACCAAACCAACCTGCAGTAGTATACATAATTAATATATGCAAAACTCTGAATCCAGCATCAAAAAAACCTTCAGCAGTATACAGAAGAAATATATGCAAGGCACTGCATGAAGGACCAAACAAATGACCAACCACCACTATACAGAAATAATCTATGCAGGGGGCACCTGTATCAATGCAGCACAGCAGTGCATGCAAGGGTGTACATGCATGTAGATCCTGCACAGCCTCCTCCTCTGACCAGCCAAAATAACTCATGAACTGTACTCACTGTACTAGGGAGACCCTCAGGGGCAGCCCTGAGGGCAGAATTTTCTATAAATGGAGGGCCTCTCTCCCCCATCCAGCTCCCACAGAAGAACCACCCATCCTCTCCTCAAGGGATCACCATGCCTCCTAGGCACCCTTAACCCATACTTTTACCATCCTCAACCATTAACCCATAACCCATACTATGACCATCACCAATCACATATCCCATACCATCACCATCACCATCATCATCATCATCATCATCATCAACCACAACCATTACCCTGGACCATCCACCATCATCAACACATACTTTTGACCATGACCCAACCCAATAAACCATACTTTTGACAATCCAACACCACCATTATTTACCCAATACCCCATACCTTTGAACACCACCACCATGTCCCCATAACTTTAACATCATCATCATCAACCACCACCAACTCTCATCATCATCCATCATCATCATCACCATCCATCATCATCATCACCTACCTTGACCATCATCAACCATCATCATCATCCATCTTCATCATCACCATCCATCATCATCATCACCCACCATTCATGTTATCATCATCCACCTCCATCACCATCAGTTATCAACTATAGGCTCAACCATTTCAACCTTATTCAATATTCACCTGTATCATCAAAGGAGTATCAATGAGTAACCAATAAAATAAATATAAAAAATATATATAAAGGATAAGACTAGAGAAAGGATTCTTCCCTCACTCAGCTTCTATCCACCAGGTCACCTATCTGTTCCACCATTTCTTCCTTATCAAGCTTGAAAAATTTTATCCTAGGTCTGATAGAGACTACAATAGTAGCAAATCTATCTGAAAAATCAGCCACCAATCTCTTTTCTTTTATTGTTGTGAAACTACTATAGTACTTAGAGGGGCAGGCAATCCAAAACCACCCTTATTATTCATCTATCTTATAAGTAGTTGTACTAATAAATTCCCCCTCATGTGACTGCCAGAAAGCCATTTGCTAAACTTTACCCAATCCCAAAGGAGTCTCCACAATGCAACCCCTTTTAGGTAGTGAATAGGGGTTGCAAAGTAGCAAATTTAACATTTCCCTTTATAGAATTCCAGAAAAGAGGTCTGCCTCATCCTCACATTTTTTTAATTCTTTACCATGACCAGAAACAAAGAAAACTCTGAAGAAATTTATATGATTGTTTGTGCAGAGATAATTGATCAAATCACAGATCCAAAACTTTTTCAAGCAGTAAAAATACACATCATACATGTCCCATGTGGTATTTTTAACATGGAAGAATCATGCATGGATAATAGCAGATGGAAGAAGAAATACCCCCAAGCCTTCTTTCCTTGAAAAATTTTGGGTGAAAACAGTTATATAATATATAGAAGGCACCAGGAAGGATCTACCATATAACTGATGAGGAATCATACAAAATTTGCCAATGATAATTCCTTGGTTTTTCCTTACAAGCCTTACTTTTTTGCAAAGTATTGATGCCACATAAATGTGGAGATACATGCTGGGATTTCAGCTGTAAAATACCTCTAGAAATACATTTTTAAGGGAAATCATTGTGTTACTGTGGATGTTAGTGCACGTTTTGATGAAACAAACTGTCTTAGGGATTCAAGATGGGTAGATCTTCCAGATCAATGTTGAAGAATTTTTTTCATTCAAATTTTCTGCTATTTCACCCTCTGTGATAATGCTAGATATTCATCTTCCTGGCCAAATACAGGTATTTTATGGACCAAATGAAGCCCTGGATGAATTTCTTCAAAGATAAAGACAATCAAAGACCATTTTCACTGAATATTTCAGAAGGAATCCCATTTATCCAATGGCAAGACCAATCAAATACTCTTAATTTATTTAACATTTCACCTGTAATCCCCAGAGAAGAGAATGGAGGACTAGGCTGAGAGTTTATTCAATTGGAAGGATTTACATCATTTATCCTGCAGATGCAGAAAGTTATTTTCTCAGATGTTTTTTTTGAATAATTCAGTTTTTGCTAATCCTTTTGATCACCTAAAACAGCTCATTAGAGTTTATTAATCAACTTTCAGAGAAACAGCTTTGGACAAGGGTCTACTTGAGGATGATCATCCTTTGTAATCAACTATACTGGAAGCTGATGAATCTATCCATCCATATTATCTGCAGATTTTATTTGGGATTCTCTTAGAACTTTTTTGACCAGAAAACCCAGTTAGGTTATGAAATTTCTCATTCAATTCAATGGTTGAAGATTTGGTTCATTCTTGAATCACAGACCAAAGGGTTCTCTCTAATGAAATATTAACAGCAATCAACCCAATTATATTTCAAAATATGGCTACCAGTGTTGAAGAGGCTTTCCATGATCTTTCAAGACTTGATCAAAAGTTTGAGGTAAAAAAAACAATGGGAACTGGATCCTTTGGGAAAATAATGGATGCAGGCAATTTTTCAAGCCTTCCTGCTTCTTTATTGATGGACCTGTGGGCCCTGAAAAAACATATCTTTATAAATGCTTTTTGGCTTCTATCAGATCAACAGAGAAAATAGCTCTGGCATGTGCTGGTGGAGGAATAGCTGCCATGAGTCTCCCCAACGGAAGAACAGCTCATCTCACCTTTGGAGCTCTGAGGGGTTAAATCACTCCTCTGTATCAAGAGTATCAAAGAATTCTCAAAAAGTTGAAGCTCTCAAAAAGGATTCTTTGATAATCTGGGATGAAGAACCTATGAGTCATAGGCATGATCTTGAGTTGGTTCACAGGCTACCTCAAGATCTCATGGATTCCAACCAACCTCTTGGAGGGAAAGTAATGATTCTTGGTGGTGCCTTTAGGCAAATTCTACCAGTGATTAAAAAATTTCCACATCCCCAAATTGTTCATGCCAGTTTAGTGAATTCAGTTTTCTGGAGATATTTCCAAGTCTTGAGCCCCACTTCAAATATGCATGCTGCAGGTGAACCTGATTTTCAGAATTTTTTACTTAATGTTGGAGATATTTCAATATGATTTAGGGTTCAAAGAAAAAAGAATCTTGCTTCCAGAACACATGCTTTTTCATGGTCATGGTTATAATCATTCTTTGGAGCAATTAATCAACATTATCCTTCAAGACTTGCAACCCTGCTACCTTCAAAATGGTTATCTAATTGAAATTACCATCCTATGTTGCAAGACTAGTTCTGTAACCAAGATAAATAAATTAATCCTGAATTCACTCCCTTGGAATGAGGCAAATGATACAATGAGAACTTACTCAAGCCACAACTCTGTTGATGATGACACACAAAACCTTTACCAACAAGAGTTCCTCAATACATTTTTTCCTCCAAACTTTCCTCCTAACAGCTTAACTCTGAAAGTTGGTGCCCCAAGAATAATGTTTAGGAAAATGGGCTGTAAAATTGGCCTATGTGATGGGAATTGCTTGGTTGTGAAAAGATTGGGCACAGATGTTATATTTGCCAAGATGGTAATAGGTAATTCCATGGGAAGAGTTGTTGCCATTCCATGCATCCCTTTGATTTCTGAACCAGACGAAAACAGTCTTCCATTCAAATCAATCTGCAAAAAGTTTCCATGAAAAATTTTCCCTTCTCTTTGACAAATAATAATTCTCAAGGTCAGACGATTCTTAATGTTGGCCTTTATCTTCAATATCCAGTTTTCAGCCAAGGGCATTTTATAGGTAGTATTTTAAAGCAGTAGATTGATCAAGAACCAGCATGTATTGATTTTGAGTCATAGAATCAGTGGAAACAGATCAAGATGAAACATGCAAAAAACATCTTAAAAAACATCATATCATCATTGGGCTATCTTAGATAAAAGTGTGTTTTACAATGAAAACTATCAGGCCCAACTGTCTTGCAAATAATTTTCATAACAAGGAACATTATCACAAAGATGGGCTATTATACCAAAGACTGTTTTCAAACATAAAATTGATAAAAAATCACTTGGGTCACATTAGACTGATTGTTTGAAGCCAAAGGACTCTCAGCATTATCCTAAATGTCTGGAAGTTACACCATATTAGCAGTTGAACCTTTTATTTTCAAAAGATTACAAATTTCTTACATTTGTCATATCCTTAGGGCTCTTGGAATCGAATCTGTTCATTGCAACCACCAATTTGTCATTGATGTTGGTAATGGTTGGAAGGGCTTGATGAGGGGATTGAAGGTAGGCTTGGATGATTGATTGATGAGATGGTGAGCTTCTTTGGTCCATTATATATTTTTTTGGAAAACTAATCAATGTTTTTTTTTGGGGGGGGGGGGGGAGGATAGCAAGAGATTTGAGTGGGTGGGTGGGGGGGCAGGGGTTGATCCAATTGGAGGTGAAAATTTTTTTGGGGTGGGGGGGGGTTGATCCAATCAGAGGTGAAATTTTTTTTGATTGGATTGGAGGTTGAGATAAACCAGAAAAAAATGGATGATGAAAACCCTGGAAAAAACCAGAGTAGAAACTGAAATTAGTTTTGGACACCATGAAATCTTTTGTGTGGTGTCCAAGCTTTTTTAAAAACACAATATACAGGTTTTTTTTTTTTTTTTTGGTGGGGGGGGGGATGAGTTCTGGCAGATACATTAATCTGATTTTCAAAATTAAAATCCCACATTTTTCTCCCCAATGGGTCTCCAAATTTAGGGGCAGAAGACTAGTCTAAAATATAAAAAGATTGAAAAACTTCCCACACCTCAACCAGTGTTGATATCCTTGGGTTTGTATTCATTTTCCAATGTTTTCTTATATGCACCTCTTGCATTGACACCGGGCAAAGTCAATACTGCACCTGGCAAAGCTCATACTGCACTGGGCAAATTGCACTGGGCAAATGCCATCATCTCCCGTCTCCTCACAATGTAAGACTCAATCAAATGCCCAAATAGGCCCCAGGGAAGGGGCCAACCCGCAGTTGTACCGGCTGCGCCCGAGGAAGTCCTGTTCTGAATATGCATAGTGCGCAATGTAAAAACGAACTGCACTTAAAAAAAAAAAAAAAAAAAGCCATCATGCCCCCCCCCCCCAAATTTGGGGGCAATACTCTAGTAATAATGATAAAAAAGGAGGCAGAGCTGAAGATATCCAATGTGGTTCACACATGTGGCAAGTGGATGTTATTGGATATTGAGGGTATCACGGGAGGCAGATGTGGCAACCCAATTACAAGCTCATATGGCGGTTCCCAAGGATGTTACATATTTACATAAACGGACGGCACCTGCGGGAGAGTGAGTTTTTGGGCTGTTGGGAGGTAAATCGATTTTAGGTTTACCGTACAGATTATTTCGAGAGCAACCGGGGGAGAGATGTTCCCTATGAGCGACTGAATCGAATAAATTGGAGAATCTGAGTGAAAATCAAATTTAAATATTTAATATTTATTTGATGTACTCGAACGCGCCTTCGTTACAATCTGCCCGAGCAACCCGATTCGGATGTCAGTCGCCATACAAGGTGAGGGCGTAGAGGGGGCTGAGAGGCGCTGGGGAAGAGGGTCCAGTAGAGTTATGGTCCGACAGTTGACTAGAGCTATAAATTAGTGGGAGGGACTACTAGGAACCTGACAGAGACAGTAGAGAAAGAAAGGTGTCAATTGAGAAGGAAGCAGAAGAGAGAGTCAGTCAGTTGAGAAAGATTATTCGCCAGTTCGACTAGTACCTCCATACCCCAGCTTCCTACTGCTAACCTGCGATCTTGAAAAAACGCTTGACTGTCGTTATCTTGGAAGATAGACTTACATCCGGATAGTCAATCACTCCAAATACCATAGATCGATCGATGATGGTCTTCGTATCACTGAACCTGTTGCGATCGACTGCAAGGAATCAGCTGGCCCATAGTCGATTGACTACGATCCCCACCACCAACAGATTACTATCACCCCACTTCCATGCTCATCACCGGCAATCCTCATCATCCTCCTCCTCCTCAACCCCACCACCCTCACCACCACCACCACCACCGAAGCCATCCTCCAAGTTACCAGTCTTCTTCGGATTAGGCCTGGCTGGGATCGGATTAGGTTACTACTTCTATCGAGTCGACTCAGACTCGAATCCCCAACTGGCAGCTCGTTACTCGACCCCTAAATCGGCCAACACTCGATTGGATTATCAAGCGATCTATAACGATATCGCCTCCATCTTGGACGATAACGATTACGATGATGGCTCCTATGCACCCGTCCTCGTTCGACTAGCTTGGCATGCCTCAGGTACTTACGACAAGGAATCCAAGACAGGCGGTAGTAACGGTGCCAGCATGCGATTTGCCGTGAGCCTTATTCTCTCATCAACCATCATGGACCTTTTTCTCAAAAAAAAAAAAAAAAAAAAAAAAAAAAAAAAAAAAAACACCAAAAGGCAGTCCTAACTTTTGTTACTTTGACATTATATATGTATATAAACAAAAGCCTGAGAGTAATCATGGAGCCAACGCAGGTCTAGGTGCAGCCCGTGATCGATTAGAACCGATCTACAAGAAGTACGCTCGATCTGGATTGACTTACTCTGACCTTTGGACTCTCGCCGGGGTGGCTGCGATCCAAGAGATCGGAGGTCCCAAGATCGCTTGGAGACCTGGCCGTCAGGATGGAGTCGGCCCCGATAGTTGTACCCCAGATGGTAGATTACCCGATGGTGATAAGGATCAAGATCATATTCGAAAGATCTTCTACCGAATGGGATTTAACGATCAAGTCAGTCCGATCGGTTGTCATCTTTTGATTTCCTAATCTCAATCCATCTTGAACCTGGCTTGAAGATATTTATATATGTCATCTAACGCACCCTTATCCTGAACGTCTGTTGGGATTCAGGAAATCGTGGCCTTGTCGGGCGCTCATGCCTTGGGGAGATGTCATACCGACCGATCAGGGTTCGAAGGCCCTTGGACGTTCTCACCTACGACGTTTACGAACGATTACTACAAGCTCTTGTTTGATGAGAAATGGCAACCTCGAAAATGGTCCGGTCCTCCTCAGTACGAAGATAAGAAGACCAAGAGTTTGATGATGCTCACGACCGATATGAGTTTGATCATGGATAAAAGCTTTCGATCCTGGGCCAAGAAGTACGTGTCTAGATCTCTTCCTCTCCTTCCTCGAAAGGCCTGCTCTCTTAAATCCTTGACCGGCCTCGAGAACTCAAGTTCGAGCCAAGGCTCGCTCGCTCCAGAGAGGATATCTCGAGACGTCTGACTACTATTCTCGATCTCGTCTCCTCAGGTACGCCGGTGATGAGAAGGTGTTCTTTGAAGATTTCTCGAAAGCCTTCTCGAAGTTACTCGAGTTGGGAGTACCCCAGGAGAACTTTCAAGGCAGATCACCCATCCATTTGAAAACCTTGACCGAACAAGGCATCGAGCTGGATTGAACGACCCTCACGTCGATCTCGATCAGCTCCCAAGGTCCCAAAGGATCGAGTGTGACTCGTCATCGAGCTCACACGGTACCCCATTCCTTCCTCCGATCCATATCCTCCGCAATGTACTCTACGCTTGAATTGAAGATCATGTTGAAGATGTATGTACAAGCTGCGCGCAATACAGGCTGTACACCCTCTCTAAGATCAAAATATCCAAAGCTACACAGCGAGAGGAGAAGGAGACCAAAAAAAAAAAAAAAAAAAAAAAAAAAAAAAGAGGATCCGGGTGGTTGTTCGTGATCGGTTTTTTCTGAGTCTTGTCTTTCGTACTTGCGGTGGGCTCCGCCACACTGAGACGCAGGGAAACTATCCCTGTAGAGCACGGGTCTGTCTTGCTCCTTTTGGCCTTCTGTCGTCCCAGAGCTGGGGCTGGTGAACGGGGTGAGTGTAGCTTGGATTCGGCCGGAGTGCTGCGTGTCGTGCGATGGCCTATGCTTGCCTTCGACCCTCAGCACTGGGACGTGCCCCGCCCGTCACCCGAGATCGACCGGACGACTATCGTGAGCGGGGGTACATACCAATGACCCAGACAGACCAGCCGAGATCAAGATCCAGAGCCCGCTCTGGCGGCCATCTACGTATGTGATGCGATGCGTCAGGGCGTGATCCATCCGATCGATCGATCTTAGTTTTTTTGGGCGCTTAGAATGCTCTCTCATGGCTTTAGAACCCCCCCAGGAGGGTGGAGAAGTACCAAATTACATATTAGGTCTAGTCTTCCTCGGCCCCGCTGCACACGTACTTACCCCTTCAAGGCCCCGTGACACACACACACCCCCCCCCCAAAAAAAAAAAAAAAAAAAAAAAGAAAAGAAAGGCCTGCGTGACGCACACGGCTAAGCGCCAGTTTGAAAGTTTGCCCAAGTTCGGGTCGGTCAGGCCGACGTCTGTCTTGGCCGTCCATCACGGCCAGATCGGCCTCGCCCGTCCAAATTACTTAATGAATAAGCGGGAGGGAATATTGAAGTTTTTAACCTTTGAATTTGATTTGAATTTTGCTTTCGGTCATGATTTTTGTAACTTCGATAGCGTTGATGAGAAGAGAACGTGAAGTGATGAGATTGATAATAATAATAATAATTATTTTGAAAGTGAGAGAGACAAACAAGAATTCCACCCCCACCCACCCCCCCCCCCAAAAAAAAAAAAAAAAAAAAACTCCTATATATTAAAAATATTGGGTCCTGCACCTTTGGTCAATATCGGTGTCGTTTGCCTTGGTGGTACATGTCCCATTCAACTTCCTCACGACCTCACGGAGGCAAACCGTGCATCTCCAACGTTTTTTTTTTTTTTTTTTTTTGAATGTTAATTTTTTATTAAAAAAAAAAAAATTGAATGTCAACTTTTTCTTTTCTTTTTTTTAGTCCCACAAACAGAAACCAATGTATGTGCATACATGTTTTGCATTATAGATTTCTGTCTGCTTTCCCCCCCCCCTCAAGTATTACACAAACCCATGTAAATACATACATTGGCAAGTATGTTACTGTACATACTGAAGCAAGAAAAGTGTGACAGGGGGATGCAACCAAGGAGAACAACTTCAGCATAACATCAAGGAGCTTAAAGAAATGAAACAGAGGATAATGGCAAGCACCACTTTGGGTGTAAGTTGTTCAACATAAATACCACCTACCAGTGCATTTCCTCATCTCCCACATCACAAGCTATGTTTTGGATCAATTCTTGATATCCTTGATTCCTCTGCATAAAAAAAAACAAACAAACCATGAGTTGTTTTTCAAATCACCTCTTTACTTCCTTTCATGGTTGTTCAAAATCAATCACACCAGTTACATTGTCATGAACTTGTTCAAAATTCTTGTTGCCAGCACTTGAGAAATCCAACCACATATAATCACCCTGATCTTAATCATCAACTATTTCACAGCCCCCAAACTCAGAACTGGGTTACAGGTTGATCACCATCCAGACACTATTCTGTTTCCAACCATGCTCAACATAGGAGAAATAATTCTTTCATACAGAATCACAGGTCCATACATTCTCAGTAGTTGTACCCATCTCATCAGTTAAATGATGGAAATGTTTGAAAATATCAAGATACAGTAACCAATGTTTATCACTCAAAACTTATGGATGAAATTTTTGGATTGAAAATGGGAAGAACTCATTTTACAGAATTCCAGAAGAGAGGTCTGCACCAGGCTCAGATCTGGGTAAGCCTTCACCAGGATCACCAACCAAGAAAATCTAAATAACTTGACATGATTGTTTGTGCATAGATACCTGGCCAACTCATGCACACAGAGAGCCAAACTTTTTTCAAGCAGTTAAAAGACACATGATCAATGGGCCATTTCATATTTTGAGAACAGAAGCACCTTGAATGGGTAATGGCCTATTCAAGACAAAATACCCCAAAGGCTTTTTTCCTGAAACAATTTTCAGTAAAAAAAGTGTTATGCCAAATAAAAAAGACCCCAGATTGGACATACCATTTCACTGAGGAGGAATCATACAAAATTTCTAGTTGATGATTCCTTTTGGGTGACTTGAAATCCTCAAACTTTTGAAAGGTACCAATGAAAAATAAATTTGGAGATATTTTCAGGGACCTTGACAGTTAAATACCTCTAAAAATACATTTATAAGGGTTATGGGTTTTTTTTTTTACTGTTAATGTTGGTGCAGGTTTGAATTAAATAGAATTTTTTAGGGATTCAAAATTGGTAGCTCCTCAAAATTAATTTTGGAGAAGCTTGTCACACATGTTTTTTTTCTATTTCAACTTCTTTTTTAAGGTGGGTATTCAAAGATTGACACAATTAAAAAATATTATTACACAATATTTCAAAATAAATGCAATGTATAGTCTTGCAAGGACTACAAAATATCCAGACTTTCCATGATCCTTCACATTGCACCCACTCAGAAAAGAATGCAGGAACTTTGAGATTGATTTATGAATTGGAAGACTTTATACTGTTCATCATGAAGATTCAAAAAATTGGATTCTCAGATTTTTTTTAATGATTCTGTTGGTGCTACTTCATTCAATAAACTAAAGAAATTCAATCAAATTTCTTACAAATACTTCAGAGATGAATCTCTTCCCAAGTGTTTACTTGAGGGAAAAAATCATTAAGAAACAAAAATTCAAGAATCTGATGAGGAGATTAACCCTTTTGAAAAAAACAAAGTTGTTTGGAATGCTATCGGTACCTTTGTAGCCAGAAAGCCAGCTTTTCCTATGGAATTATTCCTTAAATTTCATGGTGAAAGCTTAAGTTCATTCTGGGATCACAGATCAAAGGTTCCTCAAAAATCAAATATTCTCATCAATCAAACCAATCAAATTTCAAAATCATGAAACAAAAATTGGAAAATCCTTTCCTGATCTACCAAAATTTTTCCAAACAGTAGAGGTTACAAGAATAAACAGGAAATTCAATCTTGAAGAAGAATAAAATGCTTCTATAAATAAATCAGATTTGCAAAAAATTCATCTTCTTAATAAGATTCAGAACCATATATTTGAACTGTTAGTCAATGCATTCTCTCCCTTAAACACCCTTTCCAATTTCTTCCTGACCTGTCTGTTAAAATCAAATCTTCCCTGAAAAACTTCAAATTGCTTTTCATCTCCTCTTTTTTAAGCTCTGTTCTTTTCTTCTAAAATTCTGAGGAACTTTCTTTTTTTAAAACCAAAATACCCCATATTAATAAGATTTTAAACCAGTTTCCCAGAAATTCCCCTTTCATTTTTGGTCAATTTCTTTAACCAACCTGCATGTGTACCTCTCCATTTGACTTGAGATAAAATCTCTGTTTTCTTTGAAGAATTTTATGTTCATCCCTGATTTCCTATTCTAAAAAAATATTTTTATATTTCGGCCATCTCATCTGATTCCATTAAGTAATTGTGTTCTGAAGTGTCTAAAAAATAGTAAAAATCTATTCAAATGTGCAAAATTGAGGCAAAAATTGTTCATGTTGCGCTTTCCAAGTATCATAACATCTTCCTTCTGCATTCCCTGAATTTTCAGGAAATTTTTATTAATTCCTCTTGCAGATGGAAATGTGGAGCACAGAACTTTCATTCATTGAGTTGTGTCCACTGCACCATCTTTTTTTTTGAATTTAACAAAGCTAAGCAGAGTTATGGGAGTAGATACCAACACATATATTTAAAAATATTCCTAAATTATTTTGAGTTGGTTTCAATTTTTTAACAATCATTGTGAGATTAATTTAATATTTTCCCTGCCAAAAAAAAGTTCAAAAAATTAAAACTATCTGAAGAGGTATTTGAGAGGATGAAATTTAATAATTTTGGAACTGATTTGTGAGAGATTATCTCTTGAATGTAATGTTTTTAAAATTTATGGTCCAAATAAAATAAAAATAAAATGAATCTTAGGTACATGAAAACATTTTAAAATTAAAAATTTTTGACAAATAAATGTCACCAATAATGTTAATTAGGCATGGTTGCATTAAAAATCTGGCTTCAGTGCAGGGCCAGGCTAAAATCATGCCAAAGAAGTTACTAATATCATGCCAATGAATCCACAAGGTGTCATTGGCATCATTATAGTAATTTCTTTAGTATAATTATTTCAACTGGTGTGATTTACCAACCAAAGAAGGTTTCAAGTCTTTCTAAGTTTTGATTCGGAAAAATAATGCCAAAAGGAACTGTTGGTGTGATTATAGTGAAAAAATTCCTATATTCACAACACCTGGTGCGCAAAAGCACACCAAGAAGGCATGTAAACCTTGATATAGACAATTATGGTTTGGCACCCCTTTTTAAGGCTTAAAGGATTTTCTGAGGTGAGATAAAATGGATTTTTAGGATTTTTTTGGGCCCCCAAAGCCTTTTAATAATTAATTGAGGCCCTGGGGGGCTAAATTAAGGGATCCAGACCCCCTGTGGGGCCTGTCCTGGGAGGAATTCTTGGATGAATTTAAATATGGAAACCAATTGAGTAAATTTAATATATAAAAATTCTATAAATACCAATTTTTGAAAGGAATTCTAATCTGATCTAAGATTTGAAAAAAAAACTTGATCCAGTCTAGGAAAAATAAAAAAAATGATAAAACATTTATTTCCTTGCAAAAAGTGAGACATATCCACTGGAATATAAATAACTTTGTACCAAAAATATAAAAACCTCAAAAAAAATGCTGAATATACCTATTTCATGCTTAGAATTCAAATATTTTTTAATATTCAAACAAATCCATCATCAAGTACATAAATAATTATAAATGAAATTCAAAACATACTTCTTTGAAGAAAATTGAAGATTTGTGATGGAATTTAAATACCTTTGCACCAAGCATACAAAATATTAGAAAATACAATAAGTAAATCCATTTCAAATTAAAAATTGAAATATTTTGAAATATTTCAACAAACCATTCATCAATTACAAGCATAAAAACAGCAAATGTAAAAAAATGATTATTGAAAAAATCAAATTTTGATATCTCTTTGATAATCCATGCAATTGATAGAGTTTCTTTGGGAATTTTAAATGATATTTAAATTCCTCTCATTTTAAAATTAAATTCAATTTTTTTTTATATTTTTTTATGTTTTGTAAATTATATCTACATTCCATCAAAAATAATAATATTTATTCAAGAAAATCAATTTTACATTTAATTTTTCTTATCAACTCAATGAATGGTTTTTGGAAAATTCAAAAATATTTGAATTCCACCAGATGATGGGTATATATAGAATTTCTCTATTTTATTTTATTTTTGTGTTAAGGTATTTAAATCTCACTGGAAATTTAAATACTTATTCAAAGAAATAAGTTTTTAACATTGGATTTTTTTTCTGTACTTAGGCTTTTGTTGAAATAATTCAATCTATTTCAATTCTCCTTGGGAATAGAAATATTTTGTATTTTCCTATCATTTTTTATGCTTGTTACAAAGGTATTTAGATTACATCAATTTTTTTTGATTTTCTTCAAAGAAGTATGTTTTTTATATTTATGATTATTTATGTACTGTATGGTATTTTGCTTGCAAATTTAATGATAATTGAATTCCCAGACCAAAATAGTTTTATTGAGAATTTCTGCATTTTTTTCTATATTTGGCACAAAAGTAATTGAATTCAACTTGAAATTTTTCATTCTTTGTAAAAAAAATGGATTCTTATCTTTTTTCTCATGTTCCTTACATTGGATAAAGTTTTTTTTCCAAAGCTGAGTTCAAATTTGAAATTTTTTCAAAAGAATTGATGTCTATCAAATTTATAAACATCAAATATACTTGATTGGTGTCCATATTTGAATTCTGTAAACAATTCTACCCCAGACAGACCCCACAGGGAGTCTGGGGGCCTTGATTTAGCCACCCAGGGCCTAAATCCATGTTTACAGGCCTCTGGGGACCCAAGACACCATAAATTGGCGTTTTCTCCCACCCCAGACAACCCTTCAAACATTAAAAAGGCTTCAAATCTTCCTGGGGTCAGAAAGCACACCAATTGGCATGATGATGGTAAATAAATTACCCTGAAAACACCAATGACACCTTGTGGCATCATTGGTATAATATAAGTAATTTTATTGGCATGGTTTTAGCCTGGTCCTTCAGTGAATGATTTAAAATTCCACATTAATTCCATCCCAGTGAAGATCAATATCAACAATAATTTAATTTTAAATATAATGGAAATTAATAAAATGAAAGAAATATTCAAAATTTGCTGCAGAAATGAGAGATTTGAGAACATTATTGCATATTTTTATTTTTCATGCAAAAATATTAAAATTCACTAACTGATATCTAACTCACCATCATTCTCAATAAATTCTATTAACTGGTTTTATAAGTGGTAAAAATTAGAGAATTCTTGTTTCACACATATATTTAGTGTTTAATATATGTCAGAAATGGTCTGCCAAAAGCTTCCTTTGTGTATATTATAGGATTTATTTCCATGAATTATTTTGTGTAAAATTTTGTGAATCATGATGAAGGAAAAGATAAAATGCATTGAAATATCTATTTATCTTTATCCAGCTCTGCAGAAATCCTTGAAGCCATGAAGCAATGAAGCCATGAAGCAAGGCCTTTGATAGATGGTTGTGATATTTATGTGGAAATAAACTTGAAGGTGTGCCAGCTAATGCTTAAAAAGTTTATTGGAAAAATAAGTATATGCAATGATTTCAAAAATAGATATCCTATTTTATTAAAAAATATGAAATGATTTAACATGCTAATAAATTAAATCAAAACATCTAAATAAATCTATGATTTAACAGAATTACTACTCAACACAAACATTATTAAAATACAGGTTTAAGTTTTATTCTTAAAAATTCAAATAGTGAAAAGAAAATAAGATGATTTCTATGGAATTCAGTGAATTAATAACAACCCAAATCCCAATTTAAATAATTGACAAGTGCAGAACTGAATATTCAATAAAAACAATTAATAATAAACAAATGAATAAAAATTGATCACACTAATAAATTAAAAAGATACATTCTAAACTGAAATTAATAGCAATATAGTTCACAAGTGAAACTGAAGAATGGAATCTTTCCCAGGAAGAAGTTTATACTAAAGAATAAAGCAAATCAATCAAATCTTGATGAAGCTTGGTATCTTTTTATTTATGAAAAAATTACATAATCAGTTTTCAAATGAAGTTTTTAATTCTATCAAGACAAGATCATATCATTTCAAATTTTCTAAATGACAATTTATTGAAATTTGCTGGATTTTCATAAAACATATATATAAGGCTATGTTTGGAAGCCAGGGTGTAACTTGGGCTGCTGCCAAAAAAAATTTACATCCTGTATGTCCCAGATGTGACATACAGGGTGGTTTCAAAAAGTGCATGTATGCATGTGCATTGCCATGCACACTGTATCTTGCCACCCAAAATTCTGGTGGGTTTGGACATACAGGGTCAACCCTGTATATTTGCCCCTCACCTGCCCTTCAACCTCCCCCTGCCACCCAATTTTGTTGTAAGTCTTTTTTTTCTTATACTCATCATTAATCAATCATTTTCTTCCATTCATGGGATGGAACCTCCACCTTCAACCCAACTGCCACCACAAACATAACTGCTATCCCAATCAAAATGGACTCCATCAAACAGCCACAACCTCCTGCAACCTTACAAGAAGAATTTCAACTTGCATCCAAGCAGCCTCAATGGTTTCAAAGACTGGAGATAGCCAAAAAAAACAATCCAGATTATCAACAGAACCCTCAAATCAATCCAACACAAATTATCAGGCTTGATGGGATTTTCAAATGAAATCCATGCCCTTCACAATGATTCAAGCCTATCCCTGCCCAAAGTGATGGTTGCTAGCAAGGCAATTGTTTTGAATTGATAATTTTACCTAGCCTTGGCCCCTGATATTCAAAGAAAGTGATTCAGGGAATTTGTGCTGAATAATTAAAACAATTATATAATATTTTTTCAATTTTTTTCTCAATTATTTTTTTTTTAAAAAAAAAAGATTTTTTCTCACATAAAATTATTTTTTAATGGTTTTCTTGTACAAGAATGTTTTATTTTGTTGTTTGTTCTTTTCTTTTATTTTCTGTTTCTTTTCTTTTTATTTTATTTTTTTGCTTCTTTTTTTTCAAGGTAATATGAGCTACAAATATTTGAGAATTGACTGAGTTGAAATGAGGTAAAAATATCAGAAATAACTGAGTAATATTGAGTAAGAAAATAATTTATAATTTCTATTTGAATTTCTATTTCTATGGGAGATTTGAGAATGATGAGTATATCAATTCATAAAATTCAATTTATAAGTTTTATAGGAAATTTGAGAAATAATTGAGGAATATTGAGTAATAAAAAAATGATATGAGTCATTTTAGTTTCTAATTTTTATTTGAAAAATAAAATAGTAGCATAATGTTAATGTGTTTTGTAAATTTTCAACATTTTTTCTACAATTGAATCTCTCTTTTGGGATTCCCTCTTGGTTTCTACATTTGAAAATCCAAAACCAAATCCTTCATTATCTTGAGTTAAATTAGATTGAGTCATTGTCTCAAAAGATTCATCTTCTAGATGTTCTTCATCTTCTGGTAATTCTGGAAATTTTTTTTGATAAAATTGTGAAAGAACATCACACAATTGATCCTTGTGGATTTTAATGAGGGTTATTGTCAATTCATATTGAAATAACCTTGAATTTCCTTTTGATGACACCAAAGATTCTCTCAATCACATTTCTTGCTGAAGAATGTCACAGTTTGAATAATTCTTCTTTTTTTTGGTTCCAAAAAAAAATTAAAATTGAATGAAAATTGATAATAAAATTGAGAACGAAAAATAAATTCAAAAAAAAGTAACTCACTTGTTTCCCACATGATCCCAATCTTTCAAATAATAAAATATTCCTCTGTATGGAACAAGACAAGTATCACACAAAGCAAAACCAGCCTCCCTCAATAATCATTTTCCTTCAAATATTTTGAGTGAGATTTCTCTTTCAATTTGCCAAAGTCTTCCATTTTAATCACTTCCTTCCCATCCAGCTAAAACATAGCTGAATTCAATTTGAAAATTGAAAGCTTCCAAGACATTTTGTGAAAAAATTCCTTTGTGGTCTATGAAGTTGTATATTTTTGAAGCTGGAACCATTATTAGAATGTGAGTGCTGTCTATTGCCCCAATACAGTCTTTGAAATATGATCTGAATTTGGTAGTTTCTGAGATGAAGGTGGAAACTGGAGTGTTCTCAGTGGGAAGTGTGATAAATTTTCCAATCAATTCTTGGTTGGAGATCAGGTTGGTGAGAAATTTTCTTATTATTATAAATATGGCAAATCAGTTGAAAAATGTTTAACAAAAATTAAAATTGAAAGGTTTTTATTATGATTAAAAATTATTAGAATTAATAGAAAAAAATTGAACAAAAGATTACTTTGAGATGGTGGAGGCTGATCTTTGGAATCTTTACTGAAGTTTTCTATTGGAATGTTCAGTCACCAAAAAATAAAGAATAATTCCAAGTTTCTCTAAAGGAGAAAAATATTTAAAAGGGCTGATTACATTGTTTTCTACTAGTAAGCTTCAAATTGATAGAAAACACTGTGCTCATTCCAAAATTTTCATATATTGGTAGGGGATGTTTCTTTTAAATCATTTCTTGAATCCATTGAGAGCCAGAAAGGGAGGATACATCCTTTGAAATTTTGAAGGATGCCTGCTTCATCATAGTTTGAATGTATAGATTAGTTACATCCACAGCCATGAGGCTGTGAATTAAGACTATTGAACACAGTTTTTCATTTTTTAGCTGGGAATTTCAATTGATGGGGTGGCTGTTGTAGGTGGTGAGGGATGAGGGCATGGTGAAGAATTGGGTTGGTTGGTGTATATTTGACTGCAATCAAGGCAGGAAAATTGGGTTGGTTGTTGGAGATTTGAATGTGATTGAGGCAGGATGGAGTTGCTGGAGGGGTTGAGTTTTTTCCAGGATGAGTTTGTTGAGTTTGTTAGGGATTCATGCACATTTTAAAATAGGTTTGTATATTGAAAACCCAAGGTGTATATTTTGGAGGACAAATGTTGTTTTGGGCCTCTTCTGAGGCCACATACACATACACATACATGTGAATGGTTGCCAAATACAACCTAAAATGCCACATAAAACTATTTAATGGGAGGAACTCAAAAATAATCAAAAATGACAAAAGAAACTCCATGAAGTGCAAGAATGATCAAAGAAATATAAAAAATTAATTTTTATCTTCAATATTTGATTATTCTTGCACTTGATAGAGTTTTTTTTATAATTTTGAATGAAATCTAAATTCCTCCAATCAATCAGTTTTATGTGGATTTTTTCTGTATTCTTTATGTATTTGGTAAATGATATTCAAATTCCATCACAGACAATAATTTTTATTCAAAGAAATCAATTTTTGATTTCATCATTCTTATTATTTTCTAAATAAATTGTTTGTGGGAGTATTTTATTAGATTTGAATACCCTTCCAAATATAGGTATATCTAGCCTTTTTCTATTTAATTTTTTTTTAATTTATTTGAATCTGACTGGAAATTTTAATTCTTGTTCAAAAAAATCAATTTTTATTTCTGTACTTGATGAAACTTTGATTGAAACATTTCAAAATATCAAAATTATCCTTGTGAAATAGATTTATTTAGTATTGTTTCTATTTTTTTTATGCTTGGTAGAAGTGCTTCTGATCAGCCCTGCATGCATAAAGCAGATCTTTGCGGAATGCACATCAATTCCTAAATGAAATGCAAAGCACACATGCACATCAGCCCTGCACACAGCAGTACTGATCTGGGCATCCAGGATCCGCTACACAAAGAAACTGACAACAGTTACTGCACTTAACTGCTACAAGCTAGTTGGATCAACCATTCATATTTAATAACTTGATACATGCATAGTAGATGATCCAAAAACATATTGAATAAAGTAAAAATATGGAAAAACCAAGTGTAAATCTGCTAAAAAAAATACAAAATAATGGAGGGAGTCTATCACAAAAATAACAGAACTTGATATTTGATGGCCACAAAACATAACAAAAGAGCAACTAATTGAGAAATAAAAAATAAAAAAATGATCAATTGATGTTATAAAATAATTAAATGCTAACTACAGATCAACTGGCACTAATTGAGCTAACTCAATAAAGGGTCACATGAAGAAAAATCAAATTGACAAATAAACACAAAGACAGATCTAGACCCAAAAATCATGCAATGATCCTCAAGACCTGGTATTAAACATGTCAAAGTTCCAAGAACACATGAAGGTCCAGCTTTGAATTCCTTGCTAGCCTCAGAACATGTGTCCTTGCCTCTCTATGTGCCCTGAGAAGGCCCTTTCAACCCCAAAAAGGCACATATACATTACTCTTTTGGTTCTATTTACACTAAGAATTCCTCAGAGATCACCCCAGAAACCATGCCAACCATGATTGAAGTGCTTATTAAGGATAAGCAAGTGATATATATGGCCATATTCCAATAGTATATTGAATAAATTCAAACCCTCATAACCATTTTTTGCACTGATATAAAGTACCTAAGCACCCCTCTTAGATTTAACACCATTCAAGTGTGAATTACTGCAGGTATACAGAAATTAATTAATTTAACAGTAAGTTGTTTACTCTCTGCTTTGGCTGGTGTGCTACCATAGCCCAGCCATACCACCTCATTCTGTATAGTTCTTCCCTTATGTTTAAGTGATAACATTCCAGAGTCCCAGGGAGCCAGATTACCAAGTTAATCCCCTGGTGTAAAGGTCTTAAAGACCCCCAGTCTGTATAAACTGTGACCCCTCTTAACCCTTTTTCTTAAATTGAATCAAAAAATTTCAACAAAACCACTTTAACTTGCACCTTCACCAATCATTAACATCCTTTTTAGGATTTTTTTTAATTATTCAAAGGAATATTTGCCTCATTTTTATTTCATCACTGCTAGTAGATAAAAGATTACAAGGGTTCTGGCATCTAGATACTGACAATAACAATAACAATGACAACAACAATGACAATGAAAATGGAAATAAAAATAATAATAATGATAATGATAATAATAATAATAATAATAAAAATAATAAAAATAACAATAAAAATAACAATAACAATAACAATAACAATCAAAATAACAATAACAATAACAATAACAATAACAATAACAATAACAATAAAAATCACAATAACAATAACAATAACAATAACAATAACAATAACAATAACAATAACAATAACAATAACAATAACAATAACAATAACAATAACAATAACAATAACAATAACAATAACAATAACAATAACAATAACAATAACAATAACAATAACAATAACAATAACAATAACAATAACAATAACAATAACAATAACAATAACAATAACAATAACAATAACAATAACAATAATAATAGCAATAACAATAACAAGAACAAGAACAATAACAATAACAATAACAATAACAATAACAATAACAATAACAATAACAATAACAATAACAATAACAATAAAAATAAAAATTAAAATTAAAATTAAAATTAAAATAAAAATAAAAATAACAATAAAAACAAAAACAAAAATAACAATAACAATAACAAGAATGATGAAAGTAAAAGTAAAAGTAAAAATTGTTAGAGTTTGAGTTTTCATTTATGTGACTTTCACTGGAGTTCAGAGTACCATTGATTGGATTGATTTAATCTTATTATTGTTAACCTTCAAGTACTAAAACAACAGGTAAAATGTAACTGGGCTGTGTTGTAGTATTGTGATTATCAGACTTTTTAGTCATGGCTATCAGACTCTTTAGTCATAGCATTTCACTTACCATGTCACTTAAACTGCTTATGCTAATTTTACCTTATTCATTTTGTACTCAACCACTTGTCAGCCTATAGTGTATTTAGTTTATATAAACACCAGTGCTCTCAAGTGGAATTCATTATCTGTTCAGCCAACACATTAACCGGAGTGTCCTTTTCCTCCTGATCTCAGGTCCGTTAGGCTTGACGTTACAAGCCCCTTTCACTCATTTATTAATCCCTTCATCCAATTTGAGCTTCAGCTCTTTTTCACTTTTACAAAAATGAAAATAAAAGTAAAAGTAAAAATGAAAATAAAAGTGAAAGTAAAAACAAAAATAAAAGTAAAAATAAAAATCAAAATACCAATATCAATATCCATACCACTACCAATATCCATACCACTACCCATACTACTACCAATAACAATGCCAATTACAATACCAATAACAAAAACTATAAGGGAAATATAATAAAACCAAAATAAAAACAATAAGAGTGAAAAAACAAAATAGAAATGAATTTTTTTGAAAAAAAATAGAAATAGAAATAACTCAAAACAAAAATACAAAGAATGAGTTGCTTCAAGGCCCATCTAGCCTATCCATTCAATTGGCATGGGAAACCCTTTAACCTTTACACATATTAAAGCACCCCTTCAAGGGGATAAATTGGTGGCAAAGTTGCCAACTGCCCCTCACAGGGCCTTTGGCCTCCCCCAGAAGATGCCAAAGGGGAAAGGCAAGACTTTCCTTTGTATGGGATAGTTATGGAAAGCTAATTTCAAATAAAATAAGTTCTTTTTTAAAAAAAGTTCTCAATTAACTCAAACTTTCCATGCCTTCATGGGAGAGAAAACAATCCAAAATATGTTAATTTTGTGTCTTTTTGGATGAATCCACCCCTCATGTTTTTTTGCTGTGGCTTTGAGTTCAGAAGGCATCACACTATCAATTTGACTGGCGTGAATATATCTGTGTCCAGCCTGAGGTTATAGTTTTCAATTTCCATTTCAGGCTATTTCCACCGGCGGGCCGTGCTCCATGCGACCTTAATTTCACTCAACTTGCATCACAAAATCTTTCTGGGCCGCGGCGGCGAGCCCACTCATACCTTGAGGATCGTTAAGTCAACATCGCCCGACAATACCGGGGTTCAAATCGGGTTGCTTGATCAAATCCAAGCTGATAGATGAAGGGACCTTGGTCATAGCCGATGGCTGAGAGGACCAAAGGCTTTTTTGTCTGTTTCTGATGAAATTGTGGACACATTTCACGTCAGCTGTGCCATTAATTAGCTCTATCTAAACAACTGCGAGACGAAATGCAAATCGTCGGGCCTAGTCCCCAGGGGACAGCGCAGGGCTAGAGCTCTGGTCGAAGCAGGGCAAGCAACGGAAAAGTGAAGGATAAAAGAAATCAGACCAAGGGAGGAAACGAAACAGAAAAAGGGCGGCTCGGAAGTTCGAAAGGGGAGAGCACGAGACAACGAGACGAAAACAGTGCAACTGAAGCGAACGCCGATGCTGAGCACATTGCACGAAAGGTGATGACGATAATACTCGTCTTTCATCAAGGCACACTGATTGAGGGGTAGTCCATTGCCCAAAGTTTGGGCGATAAATTGTGAGGGCGCAAGAGTTGTGGTTTACCAGAGCCACCGTAGGGGTGGGTGAGCTCTCCTGGTAGTTTCCTCTTTGCCCAATGCGCCAAAATCTTCATTCTTACTCAAGTTTGGACTTGAAATGCTGAGGCTGCCGGGTGATAGTTTGGGTTAATTAATGGAGAGGGAGCCCTTACCATGATCAGTGCAAACCATGCAACCGATAGCGATCATAAATGAAAATCCAAACAGGCGAAACAAATAATTTAATCTACAAGCTGCCCGAAAGTAGCCCTATAGCCGATCAGAATGAGCCGGATTCATCAAAGAAGCAACCGCAAAAGTCTCGCCAAGCTGAGTAACCCTCAGCGTACCTTCACCCAGTGTGACGATGCCAAGCAGATTCTAGTCTTACTCCGCATCCATCCAAACACACTAACCATGCTTTCTTTTCTCTCAACCTTGGTGCTTATTCTTAGCCTATCGCACAAGCGCCAAGCGATCACATGATTCAATCCCGATGTGCATCTGAAGTTGGATATAGGACAGTCACTCGAGCGACGCGACGAATACTCGAAACGATTGAACGTAACAAGTAGAGGAGCACGCCATAAATACACGCTGTTTCTGTCCCTTCTGTGGAGTGTTTCCCCCATCCAGCTTCATCCTTTTAAATTCTCTCCCACCAACGTTCTAAACTACCCTTTCGGCGCTTGACAGGTTCATAGCACTTTTGAAGCCCCTTCAACCTACAAACTCCCTTTTTTAACAAACCTTCAACATGCAATTCACCGTTCTTCTTGCTGTTCTTGCAATCACCACTGGTTAGTCATGCTTTGAAGCACCTTTGAGCCTGGCTCCTGACTTTCTCCAATACTCTCGACCCTTGACTGACGATGATAATGCCTATGACCTGAATCGAATGTTCTTGTCAGGTGCTATGGCCTATCCCGAAGGTCAAGCTGTCCAGGCTCCGTACGTCGCTCGAGCTTCTTGTTTTTAGTGCTAAATGATCATCAACTGATCCCAAAGCTGTTTTGGTTAAATTGTGTCACATTGACTCGTAATGTCAAACAGGGCGGCCGAACAAGCCCAGCAAGCTCCTCAAGGTGCCCAAGCCGCTCAGGCGGCTCAAGCTGAGCAGGCCACCCAAGCCGGCCAAACTACGGCTACGTTCCGAAGATGGCGATACGGCTATGGCTATCCTCCTTACTACTCTCCCTATGGTTACGGGTACGGCTACTGGGGTTGGTAGAGCAGGTTGGTATCATCATTTAAACTCACACTGCCATTTCACTATGTCCGGTTGGGCTTCCCACCTAGAAAGCTAACTTTTCGCAATCTGTGCTTGGCCGTCACCTTTCCTTCTTGATCAATCGACCGGCTTCAAATGATAGCAAGGGATGCTTTGCGATGATGATAGGTTCTTGAATTTTCCTACTTTTCCGATGCATGTTTAAGTTATTTAGCCTGTGGACCTTTTAGTAGCTAGCTACTGCGCAATTCAGGGTGGTTTTTCTTGACAATTCATCTCATTCTTTCGGTACAATTGATCGGATGCGAATCGCCCCCGCGTTGATCTCATCTGTGTCTGCAATGTGGTGAAAGGAATGGCACATGTCTAGTTTTCCTCCCCTGTACTTGCCGAACGTGTGTTGCGCCAATCGAACAAGCCATTTCTGGCGCCTTCACCCTGATTGTTTCTTCGGCGACTCGCCTCTTAGCATGGTGCATTGGGTAAAGACTCAACTGGTTTACATCCAACCCGCATCTGAACACATTTGAAGCCGTCCTGGATCTGGCAAATGAACTCTTGCCATGGTCAACAGAGGCAAGTCGCTAATAGGGGTATTTTGGTGATGAATTCAGCTTGATGTCACAAGGGCTGGGATGTGTTGGAATTATTCATTGGTATCACTGTGCCTAATATTTACTTGAGAGCTAATTGACCATTCGAATTATTCAAACTAAATGAGTAATCTGGCCGCTATGGTCCCTAGCAATTTACTAATTTGTAATCCCTCGCTTCTCTTGGGGGTCAACTGATCCTATTGCCTAGCGCACCTGTGACTTTTATCCCAAGCTTTGTCTCATTGCCACTAGCTGCTTCCTTCTCCTACTTGCTGTTACCGCTGTGACTGAATCCTCTGTTGACAGGCGATTGCCATCATCATTCGGTTACTGCTGTCAATGTATTATTGTTATTGCACTGGAGTATTGCCCCAAACCTGGGGGCGGATGAGAAGTGGTTATGCATAAGTTTGTGTAGAAGATAGAGTGAAAACCAAAGAAAAATGACAACTTGTTCCTTGACCTATCTCAAAACCATGGTTGTTGGTATCCACAACATCATAGAATTTCTCAATCCTTAGATTATTTGAATGATTAAAAATATAAAATAATTGTCCAGCCTTAATTTTTGCATATTTTTCAACACTATATTGTTGGAGAATACAGCCACCACAGTGCAAAAATTGTTAATTATGCCAACAAAATTCCTGGAAATATGGATAATAATTCATTGAAGTGAACCTATTATTCCCTGCTTCTTCTTTCAATTCTAGAAACCAACCAAATCCACAATCAGGACAAAGAAGAAAAGAGTGCATAGGCTCATACAAGCCCAGTGCACTAATTCACTTGAAGTAGTCAGCAGAGTGCCTGGTCATAAAATCCCTATGGGTCAATTGAGATGGATGATTCCCTGTGTGCAATCAAGATCCATAAAAAAATCTTCAACTTAATGATCAGAAAAAAAACTAAAAATAACATAACTTAAAACCATATTCCAGCTATTTGGTCTCCTTCTGTTAGGTTTTAAACCCTTTGATGAAAAATTTGTGAAGATGAAGCAGAAATCCTGATGAAAAAATGTGGGAAAACCCATGGAAAAATTATTTGAAAAATATTCATCCAACCATTATTTTGGTGTAATATACCTTGAATCCTGAGAAACAAAACCCTTGATACATTTGAGCCCCATCAGTTCCAATTTTGCAGTTAATTTTATCTGCAAAAATATATGATTTGAAGAATGATGGATGGTTGCCACCAGTGGGATTTAGGATACCAATGTCATGGATATTACCATTTACTCAAAATTTTTATGTGCCCCTTTTCTGGTTTTTAGCTCATTTTGTGTATTTTGGTTTGGACCTATTGATTTTGACAAAAAAATAGAGTTTATCAGTCTGAAATTTGAAATTATTTTTTGCTCATGAGAGTTATGATCTTTAGTAGCAATCTTGAAAATCTGTAGCAACTAATTTGGTGGTTTTGTCTGTGGTGCCAAACCTTTTTCATTTCTAAAGCATAGGGAACTTGCCTCATTTTGGAAAATAGTTTCTTTGAAATGCCTGAAGACTCTTTTTGGAGTTGAAATGAAATTTTGAAATTATTGGGGTTCATGCCACCCCCAGGCAACAGCATGTAATATTAGGGCGTATCAGAGTTAAAACTTTGAAAAATTTGATTAGCTTATTTCATTAAAAATATCAAAAGGGTGATGTTAAATTCACGGCTCCAGGCGTGTGGGAGCCGTGTAGGGCCCCAAACAGCCTGTGGGAGTCGTGTAGGGCCCCTCAAAGCGTGGGGGCCCATACACTACTCCATATAATTTATAATTTATAATTTATTATTTATTATTTATTATTTATTATTTATTATTTATTATTTATTATTTATTATTTATTATTTATTATTTATTATTTATTATTTACTATCTATTATCTATTAGCTATTATCTATTATCTATTATTTATTATTTATTATATATAATTATTATTTATACTTTATAATTTATCATTGATTATTCATTATTCATGATTTATTATTATTTATTATTTATTATTTATTATTTGTTATTTATTATTTATTTATTATTTATTATTTATTATTTATTATTTATTATTTATTATTTATTATTTATTATTTATTATTTATTATTTATTATTTATTATTTATTATTTATTATTTATTATTTATTATTTATTATTTATTATTTATTATTTATTATTTATTATTTATTATTTATTATTTATTATTTATTATTTATTATTTATTATTTATTATTTATTATTTATTATTTATTATTTATTATTTATTATTTATTATTTATTATTTATTATTTATTATTTATTATTTATTATTTATTATTTATTATTTATTATTTATTATTTATTATTTATTATTTATTATTTATTATTTATTATTTATTATTTATTATTTATTATTTATTATTTATTATTTATTATTTATTATTTATTATTTATTATTTATTATTTATTATTTATTATTTATTATTTATTATTTATTATTTATTATTTATTATTTATTATTTATTATTTATTATTTATTATTTATTATTTATTATTTATTATTTATTATTTATTATTTATTATTTATTATTTATTATTTACTATCTATTATCTATTATCTATTATCTATTATTTATCATATATAATTTATTATTTATACTTTATACTTTATCATTTATCATTTATCATTTATTATTTAGTGGAGGCTAAACAACTCGATTTTAGTTGTTTAGCGTGCGGTAAAACTCAAATGGGACATGTAGCATTCCACACAGCCCATTTTAGGCATGTAGCATGCCACACGGCCCATTTGAGCCGTGTAGCATGCCACATGGCTCATTTGAGCCGTGTAGCATGCCACATGGCTCATTTGAGCCGTGTAGCATGCCACATGGCTCATTTGAGCCGTGTAGCATGCCACATGGCTCATTTTAGCCGTGTAGGGTGCCAAACGGCCCATTGAGCCGTGTACACAACTCAAAGATCCTTTTACAGAGCCGTGTACACGGCTCAATGAGCCCTGAATTTAACATTACCCATATCAAAATTTCAAAAAAATATTTTTTTATCAAAATCAAAAATGAATTAATTTGTTTAACTAAAAACAAAAAAATTTTTGAAAAAAATGGATAGGCCTGCAATCAGCTATTTAATTTTTTGAAAATTTTAACTCTGATATACCCTATTTTTTTCTTGTGGAATGGTCTCATCAGCTTCAGTTTGAACATTGATATCATTTTTACCAAGGTAATGCAATCTACCAGATAGCTTTAATAAATGGTCTCTTGATTTTAACTGGTCAAACTTCTTTCAATCTCCAGATCAGTAGATTTTGGGGAACCATAATCATTCTCATTTTTCAATTGTTGTATGTGTTCATCAGTTAGATTCAGATTGGTTTCTGATGATTCAAAAGAAAAATTTATGTAATTTTTTCTGTGAAATATTTGGGATACTTTTCAATAGAACTGGTGTTGTTGGGAAAAATTTGGGAATGTGTTTCAACAGAAATAGGGATATATTAACCATTGGCATCATTTGAATTAAACAATTGTTCATGAGACCCAAACAAAATTGGTAGTTTTGAAACATTTCCATTCTAATAGGCAACATTGATACCATCATTTGTGTGAAATTATTCTTGATAACATTCAAAAGAGATGGGAATTTTGGAACTTTCAGAATATTTAAAATTATTTTGATGAAGGGAATAATGTCAGGAGTTTCAAAGGCTATTGGATTGGAATTGATGGCCAGGGCCAGGGAATGTATGAGAATGATTATGATTTATATTAAGATGTGGTAGGGGATGTGGGTGATGATATTTTGTTGAAATGTGATGGTGAAGGGAGGTATTGTTTATTGTATTTTGAGGAAGGTAACAGATTTATTGTTGAGGGGGGAAATTTTATGGTCAAGCTGGTGATTTGTAGCTAAATCATAAAATGATATTGTTCTGTTTACATGTTTTTCATGTGATAATAATGATAATAATTTGAGTTATGGGGTTAATTTGGGATTTCAAAGGATTTGATTGAGGATCTCCTTGTGTTTGATGAAAAGTTGGATTTACTCATGTCTTTTTTGAATTCAAACATAGGAATTATAAATTTAGATTTTTTCTTTCTAGGTTGAGGCGCAGCCATTAAAAGTGGAACAGCAGAGGATCTCAATTTTTTACATTGAATCAGAACTAAATTTTATCTAGCATATTTTTTATGTATTTTATTTCTTAATTTTAACACAGAGCTGTTTTAATATTTTTATTCAGCTCTTTTTGAAAGTAGCTACTTGAGTAGGAAGTTGCATTTTATTCTTTTTACAATTCAACTATTGTATGTCAAATGCCCATGTCTAGACTTATACATGTAGTTTTATGGTATTTCATGTATGTACATGGGTAGTTGTTTGGTATTTTATGTATGTAAATTTTTATTTGTATGGTATTTTATGAATGTAAATGTGTATTTTTATGATATTGTATGTATTGACATGTGTCTGGAAAGACATGAGCCTCAAATTTCTTCTTTTTGTAAAAATATCACCCATGAAGATGTACTCAAAATAGTGTAATTTTGGTATAAGGCCATTGAACCGCTTGATATTTGCAAGAGTGCTATCCTAAAATTTTGGAGAACAAAAATTGCTTCAGGGAAGAAATCTTTCTAATCAGTTTTTTTTGAAGGAGGTTAACATTGGTATTTCCAAACTCTCAAAAAAACAACCTTTTTATATTTATAAACACTGCTACTCTTTTCCTTCTGGTATTGAATCATAAATTTTTAAGATGTTTCTTATTCTTCCCTTACCTCTATATAATCTTTACCCTTCCTCAATTTAAAAAATATGTGAAATTAATTCTTGTAGCTTAATATTCTTACAACAAATAAGAACCAAAAATTGATTGAGTTAGGAGTATGGTGAGAGGTAATGCAATTCTTTTTATGGTATTATCCTGAAGATTAAGGATGGGTATGGCTATTTATTATTAGGAAATTAACAAAAATTTCTGGTTGGATAGAATTTTCAAATAAAAATTAGTAAAATTTTGAAATAATGAGCCCAGCATATATTGAAGAATAATATTTTAATCATTAGTCCCACATATTGGATTGAAGAGTTGGATATTGAGATCTATCAAGGGAGGAAATGTTCCTGATCAGAATTGGCTGAAAGGGATAAACAAGATTTAGGATAATTAAATCAATCAATAATTGAATTTACAAAAAATAAATGTCAGATTCAAATAAAAAAACTAGAGATACCCAAAGGGTTAATTATATAAACAACTACAACTGATTGGAGAGAGGGAATAAATAATATCACAGGGAGTTATGGAATATTCTAAGGCTGAAAGAGAGAGGGAACAGTAGAAAGGGATTATAATTAACAGAAAATGTGTGATAAAGCTGAGGAGGAGATCAAATAAACATATATAAAATTCACATTCACTGGGAGTGTGAGGAAATTTTAGAATAAAAAAAAAATAAACAATAAATCTGAACAAGATGATAAAAATATAAATTTTGATATGGGGATAAGATATCATGAGACTATGAGAAGAAATGTGGTGTAATATTGAAAGCACCCCTTTAAATTAAAAGGTTAATGATATGATTAGATAGATATGAATTATTAGGATTGAAATAGCAAAGCTTTCTGAGGGTAAATTTGATTAGAGATGGTAATAATATTTATAGTTGGAGGTAATTTGGTCATTATAAATTTCTTAATAAATAAGGGAAGATAGGATAACAGGAACAAAGGATGAAGGAATTATGATTTATAAATATTTTTTTGAATAATTTAAAAATGGGATGGTTGTAAAAAAATTGAGGATAGGTTTGAAAGTGAGGAGAAGAAACATGATTTTTTTATAGGATATTAGGGCGTATCAAAGTTAACCAAACCCACCATTAAAAATAAAAAAAAACCACTTATTTCACATCAGACGTGTCAAAGTTAACATGAAATAAGTGGGTTTTTCAAATAAAGTATTTAAAGGCTTCCGCCACCTGTCCACATCATCCACCCCTGGCTTCCCCCCTCCTTCTACTTCCAACCTCCTTGCAATTTTTTTTACCTCCAGCCTCATCATAAAAAGACTCACCAATCTCATCACTTTATCACTCTCATCATCACTCTCATCAATTTATCACCCTCATCACTTGATCACTCACCACTTTATTGCTCTCATTGCTTCATTTCTCTCATTACTTCATCGCTCTCATTGCTTCATCTCTCTCATTGCTTCATTGCTCTCATTGCTTCATCACTCTCATTGCTTCATTGCTCTCATCACTCTACCTCCAACCTCATCCAAAGAATCCAATCATTGTTTTATTGCTCTTGTCACTTTATTTCTCTCATCACTTCATATCTCTCATCATTTTATCTTGCTTGTCACTTTATCCCTCTCATCACCTTATTGCCCTTACTCTTTCCAAATGGACCCTCAGCAGACCTCCCCCCGGAAGTCCACACAAAAGTCCAACACACCAAAGAAAAAATTGCCAAGGAACTCCAAAACAAACAATCCTCCCCCATCAGCTTCCAAGGGCTCAAGTCAGCTCAAGAGAGCTGATCAAATCATCCTGGTCAACTGGCTCAAAATTCCCTCCAACTATGATGCCTGCTTTGGATCCAACAATGAAACACGGGTTGGCCAACCTTCATCCTCTAAGGTCAATGGTTATCTCCTCATGGCCAATGAACTCAAGAACAAAAAAAAAGGTAGGCTGGATCTGTCATCCAAACAGATGAGGGAGCAATTAAAGAATTATCAAGCCAAGTACAAAAAGGCCCACTCCATGTCAATCTCCACCTGCTTTGGTATCACCGACTCTGACAAAGCCAAGGGAATCAACTTGGTGGTTGATAAGTTGGACTCCATTTGTCCTTTTTATATTCAAATGGGTGAAATCTTCAGAAAGAAGGCCAACATAACCCCTTTAGCCACTTTTGATGCCCAAAAATCCAATTTGGTCCACGCTGAGGACTTGTCTGGGGATGCTCAGCCTAGCAATGGTGATCCTGAAGAAACCTTTTCCTTTGAGTGGCCCCCATCTGATGCCAAGGAGGATATTCAATTGAAATCAGCTCCAATCACGTCTACTTCCGCATTGATTGATGTGTGAAACCATACCTTGGACCCCTCCCCTCCTTCTTTGGATTGCTCTCTTCCTGGGTCAGCAGATCTCATCAACCTTGTTGATGCAGAACAAGATACTCCTCAGTCTCCATTACCCTCAACATTGGTTCAAGTAAGGAACCAAGCTCTTTTCTCTTCTTTCTGGTTAATCCTGACTGATTTAGATTGTAAAAAAACAGGCTCATCCATTCCAGAATGGCCAAAAACTCATCCAATGGGGCCTCCCACATCGCCTTCAAACACTAGTGATGACTTTCACACTCAAACCTCCTCTGCCAAGGGTAAGCAAAAGGCCTCCAATTCACTCAATATCAACCCCAAAAGAGGAGAAACACTTCCAGTTTTTCAGGCTTTGAAGAAATAATGGAGAAGCAAGATTCATGTAAGTCCATTGGTTGACCTTGCTTTCAAAATCATGCTCATTGCTTTTCACCTGCAAAAAACAGTCAAATCACAAATTGAATCCAAAAAACTTGAATTTGAAAAGCAAAAGTGGGATTGTCAACTGGCCATGGATGTTCAAAAGCAGAAAGCCAAGAGTTTGGCTCATCAACAAAAATGGGATGCTGAGTGGAAGTTGAAACAGGCTGAGCTAAAGTTTCAAAAAGAGGAAAAGGAGAAGGATTGACAGCAAGCACAACTCAAGAAGGAGAGGGAACAACTTGCAACCAAAAAAGGATAAGGTATCAGTAGCCTTGGATTGCATTGGTGGCAGTAGAACAGTAGATGAGATACAGCAGATAACTTGAATTCTGGGCTTGTAAATATATTTGCATGGGTGAAAGAAAAACAAAAAATTTATTTTTGATTACAAAATTTGAGAGTGTTCTTAACCCCACCAAAATACAATTTTTTTTTATTTATATTTTTTTTTCTAGAGTAAATTTGGCCATTATTCAAGTCCCTACAAGTGTTTCTAGTTGCTTTATTAATTGAAGTGACATGGCCATTCTGGTATGGGTTGCTGTGTCCACAGCAGGAAAGCTACAGTGCTTGTACTTATTAGCTTCCCAAACCATTTTGACTATACCTTTTTGCTTGAAATCAATTCCAAATCCAAGGTCAGGAAAAAAAAAATTTGCCATCCAATACTTGATATTTGTCCGTATTTTAAATAAGTTGACCATTTTATTTCTTTGTTGGAACCACGAGTAAAAAGGAGTAGCCAGAGATGTTGCCTTTGTCAATATGAGGAGAGTTGTAAAAAGAATTGGAGTTGAAAGTGATGTGTGGGGAGCAATCAAAAGGTGTGGGCTTGGAACCAAATTCCAACAAAGAGAACAAGGGGATGTTGTTGTACTTCATTGCATCACAGTTTGCTTCAAAGGAAAGTTTGACCAAATTGCAAAACATTTGTCCTAGGATTTGGGATACTTTGTTGGCCTTAAGGTTGAGGAAAGCATACTCTTGAGGAGAAGATCTAATGGATGATTTCTTCAAATAACGTCCAAATAACTCTGAAGGGTGCGTCAATTTTTGCCATCCCAGTGCCCACATTATTCCACCCCAAGATCTTGAAGGACCAACCAGGTTGACAAATCTTTTTGACTGGCGAAGGAAAGTTGTCACAAAGTTGATGTCCTTCTTGTCTTGGTCAGAAAGTTTCTCCAATGGTACAAATTTGATTCTTGCAACCAGGGCTTGATGATCAGATTGATTGAGGACAATTAATTTTCCATGGTGGAAGAAATGGAATGGTTTGATTGTTTTTTTGCTTGATCAAACTCTTCCTGAGTTGGTTTTTGACTATTCTTTTTTTTTCCGCAACAATTGAAGGGTACAGATCCAAAGGACGCGGTTTTCAACCTGACCAGACCACCTTTTCATTAATACCTTCCTCAGAAGCCTCCAAAGATATTTTGGAATATCTCATTTGATTCCTCTTTTGGAAAGCATCCCTACTCTTCCCACCTCTCTGTATGTTTTTCAAGCCATCTCCTTCCATCTTGTTCCCTCCAAATCCTATACTTAGATTGGGGTGAGGAACAAGAATAGATTCAAATGTTTGTGTAACATTTTGAGGGGGTGGGAGAAGAATAGGATGTTCCCCAAAAGCAGTCAAATTCTTTTACAAAAAAAAAGCAATGTCAGTCCAATACACATCATTGGTGAAACATGATTGAATAAAAAAAAAGAAACCAGACCTGGACTTGAATCCAGGGACACCAGAAGCTGAATACCCCCCCCCCCCAAAAAAAAATTTGCATGAGTGACCCATGCAACAGACAAACAAGCAAAGTTATCAAAAAAATTTAAAAAAAAAAATATACCTTCCATCGCAAAGAACACCTGAATTAATCAAAAAAGAACCTTTTGGCTTTGGGTGCAGTCCAGAGACACCTAACAAGAAAAAAAAAAACAAAAAAAAATCAGGGAGGTCAGCACCAAACAAAACTCCAAAAAAAAGTGGAGGAGAGATTAGCAATTGCCAAACAATTGCTTGATTGATTGCAAAACAATCAAACAATTGAAAGCAGATCAAATGCTTGATCAATTGCAAATCAATCAAGCAATCAATTGATTGAAATCAAATTGATCAATTGGTCAATTGACCAATTGATTAGGATTTGATTGACTGATTTATTAGGATTTGATCAACAGATTTATTAGGATTTGATTGACCAATTGATCAGGATTCAATTGGTCAATCAATTCCTAATCAATTGATCAATTGGTGGATCAAATCCTAATCAATTGGTGGGGGTTGGTTGAGCAAGGCAGGAGGAGGAGGAGGAAGGGGGGGAGAAAGAGAAGGGAGGGGCTTACCAGATGAGGAGGGGGATTCAAGAGAAAACCTGGGGGGAGTTCAAAGGAGAGGTAAGCAATATTGAGTGGAAAGAAAGAGGGAAGGGGACTCACTGATTCTGTTGGATGGTGGATGTTCTGGGGAGCTTGGTGAGGTTGATGAGGGTGGTGAGGTTGGTTAGGTTTCTGAGGTGAGAGAGGTGGTTTGATGAGGAGGAGGAAGGAAGGTGACTGGTGTGTGAGTGGGGTGAGGTGGAAGTGTTGGAGCGGTGAGGTGGAGGGGAGAGATGGATGGGCTGGCAAGTTGTGGGGTATGAGGTGGAGGTGTTTTTTGATTTTGTCTAAGTCCACTAAGAAAAAAAAAACCTACTCAGCCTGGAAACTTGGGTGAAAAACCAAAAAAAAACTTAATATGAAGTTATTTTTCACCTATTTAAAAATCAAGCATTAATCATCAAAGCAAGCAAGGATGAGGCAAAGAATCCGCTCTCTCATAGAAGAATATGAGGGACAAGATGAGACAGGGGTGACATGAGGTGGGTCAGGAATATCATCTTCAAATATTTTGTTCCATTCATCTTTGATGTTGGCCAAAAGATTGTGAAGGATTACACAAGTGATAATCCAGTTGACGAGGATCTTCATGTCTTTGGGGTTTTGAAGCTGGTTTTTTATTTCCCTTAAGCTGGCCCATTTTCCTTTCAGGCCTCCTATTGCATGCTAAATACAAACCTGTGATTGGGCAAGATGATAGTTGAAATTTGTTTTTCCTTGATTGTTAGATGAAAAGTTCTGGTATGCTGGAACCACATATTTCCCACTAGCATAAGCTGAATTGGCCAGAAGGTATTGATTGTGGTTGAAGTAGTTCTCTGGTTGTTGGGAAATCCGCATCCAATTGAACTTGTATGAATCATGACAAGAACCTGAAAGGCCAGCATGGAGGGATATGAACTCCTTGTTGCTATCAAAAAAAGGTTGTAGGGCCACAGAGTATCTAAACAAAAAGATGAAACATATTTGGTCATTGGTGTGATCAAAGTTTTTATCAAAGTCATTGGAAAAGAAATGAATCAGTTGCATTTTTTTTGCAATCAAAATAGTGGTTGCCATCTAGCTTAGGTTTTTGACTCAAGTGGATGGTGGTTCCATCAACAAACCCCATGCAACCAGGAAAGCCTTTACTCTGCATTAATTGAGATATCTCCTTGCGTTCTTCTTTGGTTGGCCAAGACAGGACTGAGCGATGGAAAGATAGGATAGCAATCATGACTCTTTTGGTGTATAAGTCAATGCTTCCATAACTGACTGAGAATAGATTTTCCAATTGATGGATTTCTACTCCATTTTCATTTGATAACTATCTACAAAGAGCAACAGAAAGTTGGATGGCTGGATTGTGTTGAGGATTCCAAAAATTGTTCTGGAAGATGTGGTGGTCTTCAATCATCTCCAAAGTTTTCATGAATGAAGGCAACAAAGTTTGGAATAGTTTCTGGAAGCTTAAGTTGGGGAGGAGATGAAGCTTTTGCCTTTCATACATAGGGTTGTTGAGGGTGTTTATTCTTGGAACCATGTATTGTTTTTCCAACAGAGAATTCAAAGCCAACCAAGTTGATTCCAAATTGGAGTCTGAATCAGAGTCTGAATGGGAGTCAAAAAGTAGCAAAAGTTCAGTCAGCTTTTTTGCATTTTCAACTTGCTGGCGGGAAGTTTGATTGGAAATGTTGAGAAAGATGGTGATGCAATGTGGGGTGATGAGACAATGATGGGATTTGATTTGTGTGAAGATGGAGATGTGAAAAGAAATAGAGATGTGAAGCAATGTAGATGAGATGTGTGTGAAGCAATGGAGATGTGACCGGTATGGGTTTGCTGATGTGGATGGTTGTTTTAGATGTGATGGATGGTGGATGGATGATGATGCATAAATGGCGGGTTTAATGGCCGGTTTGATGTTGGAAATCCGCCATTTTGAAATACACCAGCTAGGGGGTATGTGTATTTCAGAAACCCGCCATTTTTAATGGCGGGTTTGGTCAAAGAAAAATGGTGGGTTTCTAATGGCGGGTTTTCTAACTTTGATACGCCCTATTATAAGAGATGATGTAAGAAAAATTGTTTTAAAATTTTCAAGAGATCAGCAGAGAACGTGAAAGGATAAAATTTGATTAGAGTGAAAAAATTAATGTGGGGAAAAAGATAGAATTTAGAATCAATTGTTGGCTTCCTGATGACAGGAAACTTGAAATAATTTAGCTACAGAAAGTGATGCAGTGAAAAAATAATAATATTCTTTAACATAAACACAGTGAAAGCTCCAAAAGAATAGATATGGAATGAGAAGGTGCAAGGTTCATAGTGTTTTGTTTAAATGGTTCTCAATATTTTATAAAAGAGGAGACACAGTCTTATACAAACTGGGGGTCATTAACACCCCTTTTCAGGGGGATTAACTTTGAATCTGTGTAATGGAAGATGGAGAACTTTTGATTTAATCAAGAAGGAAGCATTAAACAACTCAATGGTAAAAATGGCTGGGCAAGAAAGCACACAATACAAGGAAGGAGGGAAATAAATTACTTCTTTGAGTAATTACTCACAGGGTACCTGCAGAGGTTCATAATTGAAGTGTTTAAAGATCAATGTTTGGGGTTTTTATTGATTCTTCCTCAAAGAAAACAGAAATAAAGGGTTCTTGGAAATAAAACTAATATTTCAGACTGAGTTCATAAATAAATTGCTTATCTCTGTGTAATCACTTTATCAAAAATGAAAGGGTGTCTGATAATAATAAATAAATTCCTGATAACTGTGGGAAAATAAGCCAAAGAAGGTGCTGTATAAATACCTTTTTGGGTTAAAGAGAGCTTCCTCAGGCCATGTAGAGAGGGAAGGGCTCATAGGCTAAGGCTGGGAAGCCATCAAGGGCTGGTATAGCATGTTCCCTAGGTTCTGTAAGCCAGCTGACCTTGGATCTGCAAGATCTGTGCATGATTTTAGCTGCAGGATCTGTCAATGTGTTAATTTTTCATTTTCAGGATCCTGCACGTATGTCAATATTGTATAATTATTATTTGATAAAAGTGATTTGTGGTGGGTTTTCATTGATTTTCCATCAACTGCTGATCACGTTGGTAATTTTGAATAATTTTTAAGCAAACTTCTTGCTATTTTTTTGGACCTTAAAGTTTGGGATCTGTTAATTTTGTGGGGATTCTTATTATTTGTTGCCCAAATACTTGCTTTATATTTGTTTTTTTATTTATTTGAAATTTCATGGTTTTTAAAGCCTCCTTCATGCATATGTCACACTATTACATATGCATGGTGGATCCAAGTGGGGTGTAGGTATTACAAGCGGTATCTTGTAGCCCCGGGGAGGCCTGGGGGATTAGAGCCTTGCAGACCTGACAGCCACATGCAGAAGTTGGATCTGCTGCACGTTTGACCTGTTGCGTGTCTTGCATGCGGGTTCTCTGGCTCATTTAGTGAGGATGCATGCTGGAATTCTTTTGCAGGCTGTTCCTGCGGGTTCCTTGAATAGCTAAGCGTGCGGGTGGGTATTGCAGGAATGCAGAGCTGCGCGCAGGAATTTTGTCAAAACACAATTCCACATGTAACTCCTAAAATATACAAAAAACCTCAGTTTTGACTGAATTTTAGCTTTGAAACCTAAATGTGACACAGTATGTGAAATGTTACAATGGCCAAAAAGTCACTGTTCTGGTATTGTGAGTTTTTGTTCAAATTTTTTTAAATTATTTAAAATATAAAGGAGTGAGAATTCAAGGGTGGGGTCAGTGAGTGACCCTACCTGATTTTGGGTGAGGTATCCAAAACCATAATAATATCTATTTATTTCTCACTCCTCCTCTAGTTTATTAACTTTTTGTTTATTTTTTTATTGGTACTTTGACAGGTTTCTCTATACACAGTAGCAAGCTGACATCATATGTAAGAAAATTTAGGTCTCAAAAAAAATGAATTTATCACAAGAATGAGCATATGATAGAAGAAAATGATGCAAGAAGACAAGGGTATAGATTTTATTTTTATTGATAGAGGGGAGAGAGAGGTGACGGACTAGAAAAGAAAAAAATGATGATGGTGATGGTTGTGTTTGAGGAAACAGAAGGGAGAGAACAATATAACAGATCACAACACTAGAGAAAAAACCCAAATTGGTTGGTTGAAATCAAACTGATAATTGAGTTTTTGAAGCAGTTGGTGAGGAGGAAAAGGAATAAAAGTGCAATGGGGCCATTGAATAGACAGAGGTAAAATTAATTTTGAAACCTGGTTGTATTAATTACAAAAAAAATTGGCTGAGTAATTGATGTGGAGGGGCCAAGTCTAAATTCAAACTTTCAAAATTAATGAAAAGAAACAATTTTTTGAAAGTCTTTGGCTAAAATAATGACTTTTGGTGTTTTTTTTTTTCCAAAAAATAAACATCTATCAATAAAACTCCATGTACCAAGGCATGAAATTAGTATTTTTTTATCCTAAATTCACATCTTTTGGAAATTTTTCCCATTCCAAATAATTTTTAATTATTTTTTAATCCTGGGATACTTAGTTGAAAGGTTTAGGTGGAATTTACCCAGGATATCACTCATGGTGAACCAAATAGAATTACTTTTTAATAAAGCCTTCCTTTAAAGTTAAAGGGCTGAGCGGCTGAGTTGTTTTGATTGCAATCTAATCATTAAAATACAAGCAATTTTTATTTTTATTTCACAAATGATGATATTGTGGTAACCCTGATGAACATTTTGACCTTGGTGGAAATTTTTGAACCCTCTCTTTAAAAATTGCAAAAAATCTTCACTACATTGGATTCTGGGGGTAATATAGCTTAGATATCATTTAACTTGAAAAAATAACAGTCAAAACCAGGATAAAGTACCTAAAAAGAGGTAAGTAATTGATATTGGATAATTTTTAAAAATTTAGAAAGGGCTTCAATGATTCCAATTGTTCTTCATCATGGATTAGAACTATGGTAAGGAACCCTAATTGAAAAAAAATTGATAATTAATTTTTCAAATTGATAGTTATCTTGTATCAATACCCATAAAATCAATTGATAACCATTTTTTAGTTGTATTATATGTTCATTTTATCATATCCCAAAGAAATATGCATGTTTTATGTAATTTCTGTGTGAGAATAAGAAAATTATTAAATCTTTGTACCTCAATCTAAATACTGAAGAAAATTAGATTATTAGGATTTCAAAGCTCTACAACACCTCTCAAGGAATTATTTTAGAAAGAAAAAGTTCTAAAATCATTCATTTTTTGAAGATAGGTGTTTTTCTAGTAAATGAAAGGGCTTGAATCAGCCTGGCTACTGGTGTAGACAGCAATAAATTTTTTGGGTAGAATTAATCACTTTAAATTTATTCATAATTATTGAAAATGATAATTTATATGAATGATTAGATGATTGAATAAAAAATACAATTGGTTAGAGAGGGTCATTTATAGAAACAATCACTCTCACCAAGATAAAAAAATATAATCCAAGGGGAAAAAATTGACACATGTTTTCTTCCTTGGAAATTTCCACGGTCTTTATTTGAACTTTAAATTGTCAATTTCATTTATATTTTTGTGCTTCTTGTTTTAAATACATGAGGAATAATGCTTTTTCTTTCTGGATGCATTCCACCTTTATGCTTCAAATTGGAATGCTTTCACTTCTATTTTCTTATTGTTTCTTTGTGCAAAATATCTATGGTTTCTTTTAAATTTGATTCTTATCTTCTCCAGATTCATTCAAAAAATTTAGTTGTTCCTGGATTTGAGTTCCTGGGCTGTCTTCACATTTCTGCAACACTCCTGTGTCATATTTGACAGGCATCAAATCTTTTATAACTTCATTATTACTCAACATGTTTAGAAAATTCTTTTTTCTATCATGATTCAAATCATCTCCTCTTTCCTGTGGTGGTTAATTCAATCTGTTTTAAAAAATAATTTCAAATATAATTTCCTCAAAATGAGTTACAATCCTGACTTTTAACGCTTACTATATGAATACCTAAGCATTTCTTTGGTACTAAAAATTATCCCACTCATTTTGAAATAATTATGGATAAATTTGTCAGCAATTTTATCATACACAGATGAATTATGGTCTATTTTAATGTAATAATTATATACACTAATTTTTGGAATATCTATTTTGAAAAATCATGATTGGTTGGTAGAAATTTAACATGGGTTGGATTAATAATATTTTCAAATGAATTGAAATTTTTCTATTTTTAATAAAATTCTCTGGTTCAAATAATACCAAGATTATCACTGGAAATAGAATATAATAAAGTGAAAGCATTTTTGAAAAGACCTATGCTACATATCACAAATCATTTTCTGTCATTTTTCTACTTTCTGAGCCATTATAGGAATTTCACACCAAAATTTTCAAATATCAAAATGAATGTCTTTGAAGCTTAAAAAAAAAGTAGAAATCAATTAGGAATAATGGCATCTTATTAAGAAATGGAGAAATAAATTACTTCAACCCCAGTTTCAGCTCAACCTGACTATCAAAAAATAAACTTCAAAGTTTTTATTGAAGGTTTTTTTTAAGCCTGGAAACTTTATTAAACCATAAACAAATCAAAATTGAAATTAAATTGAAAAAAAACATTTTATTTATATCTAAATAAATGGAGGGAGAAGAAAAGATTTATGGTGCAAGCTAGGTACAATGTCTATCTCTTTTAATGAAACTTTTAAAATTTCATTATTACTTGAAAGTTACCACATCTGAATCAATTAATAACTGCAATTGTTTAGGAAATTAATGAATATTAATAACCCAATTACACATTTTCTTAGGTTTCATATTCCTATCTAGAAATTGAGATTACACCATATAGTTAGACACAAATATGGAGCTTCATACCAGAATGCAGATGTTTTCACTTTGTGGGTCTTCCACAATGACTCCTGAAATCCTGCTTAAAATTCAGATGTAGATTTTCTTTTACCTATCCTGTGAATGAATTTATGTAAAATTTAGGAAGCTTTCCTTAAATCAGTAAGGAAGGGATATTTCTTGGAGCACACCAAGCTTATTGACTGATTAACAATGCCAAAAATTCTAGTAAATGATATAAAATCTTTCAAGCCATGCTACTAAACAAATTTTTCTAAAGAATATTTACAGGATTATGTGGAAAATTATACTATTGAAATAATAATTCAAGTTTATCAGTATTTTATCCATCATAATTCATTTAAAATATAGATTATGAGTTTTTCAGATATTTTTTATCAGGAAATTTCCCTATTGAAATTTCTTTCAATAAAATATTATAGGCACCTTCTGGATAAAATTTAAAGAAGAATACCTGGAATATCTTGAAACCTCTGAAGCCTTCCAAAAATTTCAAAAACCAACTGGGAATGTATTGGAATCATTGAAAAATATTTGTGAACCATAGAAACTTTGAAATATGATTAACCTGGATCTTGTTACAAGATTACCTCCTACAGGTGCTTAGACTTGAAAATAAATCTTATATTTATTAAATAAATAGGTTTGTCAGCTTGCTACTATTGCAGAGCAAGCTGCAAAAGTAACAAAAATAACATAAAAATAATAATAATACAATTAATCTAAGAAGGAGTAGGAAAACCATAAATATTATTACAGAAATGGAGTCTCCACCCAAAATTAGGTAGGGTCACTCACTGACCCCACCCTTGAAATCCAACTCCTTATATTTTTAAATAATTAAGGAAAGAAAAACCAAAATACTACGGCTCCATTATTGAGCTTTTTGGCAAATTAAATATTTCACACGCATTGTCACTTATAGGTTTCACACCTAAAATTCAGTCAGAATTGAGGTGATGTGTATATTTTAGGAGTTACAGGCGGAAATGTGTTTTGTCACAATTCCTGCACGCAGCCGCGGCAGCCAATGCACCCGCGCGCGGCTGAGATACAGCCCTGTCACCCCGTCGAGGTTGTGTACGCAGCCCTGGGCCTCTGACAAGTACGCAGCCGCGGGAATACGGGCTGACAGAGTGACAGGCGGCCTGAGAGGCTCAGGTACCGCTTAAACAGGCTACAACATACACAGGAACTTTCTACATATGTAATAAAGGTTCCCGTGGATAGTAGACTGTCTAAAAATACATAATATTATATAAAAATACATAAATAATCCTTACACGTATTTTTTACTTAATATAATGCAAAGTACCAAGAATGTCGAAAATAAGACAATGAAAACTTCTAAAAATATATTAAAATACTTCAATATACTTTTAGGAGCATTGCTATACACCAATATCTTTGTGACATACCAAGTAAGATAATGATGTAAAAATATTACATGAATTCTCATGAATTATATTTTTAAGTAATTATCTTAACAAATCAACTGGAACTCGAAAATAAAGAGTAAAATCAATATTATGACTTTTACTCCAGTTATATAATACATAATGAAAGCTTAACTGACATCAAAATGTCCGTAGAAATGTCTATTAATATAATTATTAAATTACTGGGAACATTTACTAAGGATAATTAATTGAATAATACATAAATAGGACAGATTAGTGTTATTCACACGTCCTAATGTCTATTATAAGGTAGAATAATTCCCATACCCCAAGGAATTAGATGCTACCCGGGCTATAGCACCAGGGACACATGACAGGATACCCCCGGTTACCCTGCTAGCATTAGTGTCCGTCCCTTTGAGCACCTAAAACCCTCAGAAGGACCATATTGGGACTCAAAAAGCTATAAATAAAGAGCTCTTTTGAGGATATTGATGGTCAGAGACCCAGTAATATTCATATTCAGACGCAGTTCCAAGGTAATCAAGTACTTATAAGAGATAAGTAAGTGATTTATGGCAATGTCTGATCAATAATATCCGTCCTCAAACCTCTTTTTATCAATTAAAACTGCTGAACAACCTTATAACCCCAGTATACAGGTTTAAACCATCAGTACCCGTCTCAAACAGATACCCAAAGGATTTAATAATATACCAGTGAGTCTTATTATCCTTTCTCTGTCGTGGTAGCTTGGCTACAAGGCCCTAACACTCCATTGTGTATTTTATATACATATTATCTTTGGGTACAATAATCTTTAAACTAAAGAACCCAAAGTAACCAGGACTACGTGTTTTCATACTGAAATCCCTGAAGAGAGGTGTTAAAGATCCCCAATATAATTGTGGCCCCTCTACAAATATTTAATAATCAATTTTGATTTGAAACAACAAACAATAACCAAACCATTTAACCTTGCAATAAGCTTAATCCAAGTATTCTACAGATTTTTGCTGCATTTATTAAATAATATATTTATTATTTACTCTATAACCTCTGGTAGCTAAAGGATAGCAAGGGTCTTGGCATCCAGGAGGCTGACAAGGTTAAACAATACCAAAATTCATCCCTAATCACAAGGAATAAAATCATATGTTATTATTTTCAATTTTGTGTAAAAGAGTTAGATTTTTGAATACCCAAAATCATCATTGGTGATAGAGAACCCAAGTCTCCCTGCCCCCCCATGGATCTTTCATTGGAATTAATTGAATGATATTCTCTTCAATAAGTTGAATTTTTCAACTGCTTATAATCCTCAGAATGAAGCAAATCTGCAAGAATGATTCAAAAATTATGATATATTCTGATGATATTATCTGAATTTGATTCATAATTAAAAAAATAGTGCATTTTATTTCCATGAAGTTAAGTTTCTGCCAAAATTTTTAAATGCTTATGAATTCTGTGAAAATCCTTCCTCTAATAAAACAATTTGGTTATTAGAGACAGGATTCATACCAAATTTTCCACTCTTTAATCTAGATTTTAAGCAAGCTAGTGCTCAAATTACCAACTCAGGCTTTAATCAGATGCTGGATTATGTTAAAAGAATTCCAAGTTGTTTTTGAAGGATTATGTTGGATAAAATTAGAAAATTCTTAATATAAATCAGAAAGAAACCAATTTTCAAGCATAATGAAAGGTAATCCCATCAAATTCAAAGTTGAATAACTTTTGAGGAAATGAGGAATTCAAAATTTATTTTTTGGGAAAACTCTTTCTCAGAGGATTACATCAAAGAAGTTCTGTGGAATTAATATTGATAGGAATTTGATCCAGTGAAAAAATTTTTAAGTCTGTGATTTTAGTTTCAAATTACTCTTCAATAGATGATGAAGGATTAATTTATGCTCATTTCCCTATATAAAAATTGAAAGAGAGTAAATTGGGTAAATAAGAAAAATTTTCAAAGGGAAGAAGAATATAATCAGATATGGAGATTTTTTATTTTAATAATTAAGCAAGAAAGGAAAACCTTTTGATAAATAAAAATGCTTTACTTCAAATTAAGAATTTATGAATTTATCAAAATTAGAAGTCAAATATCTAGAAAAAAAAATTAGCCAAGGATTTATTTTATTTTTAAAATTTCTAAATTAGCAGGTTCAGCTTCATATATCAATATTCTAAGTGCAGAGATATCAAAGATAAAAAATAAACTCAATTGAAAAAATATGAAGAGTTAAAAATCCTAGAAAATTGTTACAGAAATTGCTTTCTGGTGCCATTTTTGGTAGATTAACCCACCACCACCACCCAAAATTTCCTTCTCTTCCTATCAATTCCCTGTAACTCAAGTTTATTGGAATTATTTTTTTGAACAGAGTTTCCCTATGCTTTCATTCTACTCATTTTCTTATTAAATTACTCATAATTTATGTTTATGATGATGATGAGTACCAAATTCTAGTGATTAATTTGTAGTTTTATGATTTAGTTCCATCTCCATTTGCTACTTTACCTCTATTCCACTTATTCTTCAAGTTACTTCCATTTCACCAACAGTAACTTGTTACTAATTGATTGCCTTGATGGTTTAAATTGAATTTATCTATCCCTTGTGTTGATTTCTTGTTGAAAAAATCTCAGCCCAATTTTGATTAATCTATTCAATTAATTTTCTCTCTGAGTGGTAATTAGAAATATTTTACTACTTGATAAAAAAAACTGATTTTCCTTTGAGTAAGTCTCCAGATCATTTATGCTTAATTTTATAAGAATTTGAAATTGTCAACTCCTTTCATCAGGCCCACAGCCAGGCCAAATTTTATCAGAAGTACAAATTTTAAAATAATGGGATAGCTGCTTTATTTATGATCTATGTATATGATTTATGTTCCATAATTTTAATATTCCAGAGCCAGCTTTCAAAGTACCGAAAATTACAAAAATGACATAAATAATAAAAAAAATTAATAAGGAGTGGGAAAATCTAAGAAGCTTACATATTTGGATCCCCAACCAAATTCATGTTGGTTCACTAATTCCTGCCTTCAATTACTACACCTTAACTAATAAAATTGAAATATTAATAGTGGACCAAAAATCACGGCACCACCTTTTCATCTTTTTGACCAATTTAATATTTCACTTATGTTTTGTATAGGTTTCATAAATAAAATTTGGTAATAATTGGAAAAATTTGTATATTTTAGAAGTTATGAGCTCAAAGGGTTTTTCTCAAAACTCCTGCATGCAGCCTTCATAATCTTAATCATTCCTGCATGCAAATCCCGCATGCAACAGGCCTGATCTGCATGCACAAGATCCAACACACAAAATGGAACCGCTAGGTAGCACACTTAACCATTACAACCTAGAAGAATCATTAATGCATATTTGATAATCTGAATCATGAATAGTGGATGACCCAAAAATATTTTAAATTGAATAATAAACCTGAAAATTAAATTATAAATTATTCAAAAAGAAATATCAAAAAAAAATTGTACCACAAAAATAAAAGATCCTTATCTTTGAGGACCACAAAAAATATCAAGAGATCAGCCAATTAAATAATAAAAAATACTAAAATGAGAATTATATTTTGGAAAATCATTAAACAACAAATAAAATAAGTTTTACTCAAATAAAATTAGTACCAAAAAGGATCACATGCAGAATCACCAAATTAACAAATAAACACAAAAATTGATCCAGATCCAAACGTCATGCACCAATACTAGCAATAAAAGATTGGCAGTGTTTCAGAACCAAGAGGAATTTATAATTCAGCTCAAGATTCCCTGATAGCTTCATAAAATGGGCCCCTTACCCTCTATCCATCCTGAGAAGGCTCTCTTACACCAAAAAAGGTATTTATACAGGACCTCTTTAGTCCTATTTCCATACACACCAGGAAAAATCTGATGGATCTGGTCATTCAGTTACATCGCATCCTTCCAAAGATATGGTCACATCCAATTAATTTCTAAAAATTTTCCATCATTTTAAAAAACAACTTACCCCCAGTTTATAATTAGTTGCATTAAAATTTCTCAAATTATTCACATTTTATTCTGTTTTGATTAAATTATATTTCCCCTTTACATCTCCTTTTTTTATTCTTCTCCTCCTTATGATTTCAATTGGTCTACTCAAATTTTTGTATTCTATTTCCTCTCAGATTCCATGTGGTTTCCAATTTTTCTCTCCCTGATTTTTCCCTGATTTCCCCCAGCTTCCATGGTTGTTCCACCTAGTAGCACAATTCTTCCTTATTTTATGAAATGAAATGAGAGCCTTTTTCCAAAGATGATTTGTCTTCATCTTTCATAGAATTCCTTCTCTCATGATATTTCTGTTTTATTTATGGGTGTTTGAAAAATTTAAATATAATCCACTTCCAAAACTAAGAATTTCAAGAAAAAAAAATTAAAACACTTCCTAAAATAATTGAAATATTTTGTAATTTTCAAATTTCACTTTCACAAAGATGTAATTTTGTGAATAGAATTTTTCAATTCTGAGAGAAATAAAAACACTGGCCATCAACAGCATCACCAGAATTTTTTCTTTTTTTCAATCCAATGTTTAACTTTGTAAACATTAAGATACTCTTAATCAACTAAAAAATTCCCATCAATTTCAAAATTATTCACTTCAAAAAGAAACCTGGTATGCTCCCATATGGATCCACCACACTTGATATTGTTTTTATCTGACCCAAGATAGAGAATTTACCCAGATTATATGACACATTACTTTTCCCAGGATTTGATTCTGTTTTTTATAATGCCATTTTATTACAATGGAGATGATTCTGATAGTTCTGCAGATGCAATTAGAGTGATATTGATGACTTGTGAAGCTTTTTTTGGAACTTTTAGATGAAGAGAAAGAGTGGTAGGGGATAAGGAGCAAGAAATGAAGCATGGAGGGCAAGATTTCAAACAAGGTTGCGGCTGAGAGGAGGAGGCAAGCAATGTCACAAATCAGGATAAAGAGCAAGGGGTGGAGTGAAGCTGAGAGGAAAAAAAGATATTTATGATGAGACTAGGGCTTAAGAGCGCACCAATGGGTAGGAATTTATGCACCAAAATATCCCAGACCATCTAAACCTGAGAAAGACCCCCAAGGAGGGAGGAAGATTTAGAAAGGGTCTGTCATACTGACACCTAACTCAGTCTAACCTCAGTTCTAGTCTACTTATCTCAGGAAATTCAAACTCAGGGCTCTGGAGACTTTGCTAGTATATCTTCTTCAACTACATATCTTCAGGATCTTCATGCCTTACATATCTACATATATTCTAACCTCATGCATTCTACATATAGACTCCTTAGGCTTGCACATACTTAATCTCTCAGGTTCTGCATATCCTCTAACCTTCTTCACTCTGTATATCCCATACTTCATTATGGTTTATCCTTTGGGAATCCTTATGTACATCCTCTTGCAGATTGTATTACATACACTCTCTACTTAGTACATAGTGTTTTGACCTCCATTTACACTGTAAATTCTCTCAATGTACATTCCCAACTTAGAAAGCCAGATATGTAGCCTAGCCCCAATTTAGTAAGCAGCCTATCCCAATGTAGTAGCATACCTGATCAGCCCTCTCTGTTACCTTGACTGTTCCCTTGTTATCACATATGTAGTCTGAGCCTCAATCACTTGTACCTCTGTTGTAGTTCCAGCCTCATGTCTATTGAAGAAGCCCTTCTTTTCCTCTTTCCTGATTGTCCCCCAATAAATCAGTTTACTACTTCTTACTAGGAACTCATCCAAGCAAGTGTCATTCAGCACCTTTCCTTATCAATCTTACTCCACCCCTGTTGGCCTCCTCCAGTAACTTTGCCCCCAAGCCTACTTTGAGTTGGAGTACCCCTTGTTCCAAGCCCTGCTTGCACACCAATAGACCTTGTGATATTAAACTGATTTCTTCCTCAACAACACCACCTTCACCAACCAAAAATCCTTACCTTATTTAATTGCAGCAAATTTTGCTATTGAATTGTGGCAGATTTTTTTTGCTCTTCCTTTACCATACTACCCCTATTCTTGACTTGAATTGGCTATTGAATTTGTGGCCATTTCATTTATCCTTCATTCTTGTAATAAACCCATTCTTTAACTCCCTGCCTCAACACTTCAATTTTTTTCTTCAATGCTTCAAACTCTTTCCTTGATGCTTTGACCTCTTACTTTGAAGCTTCAATCTGTGACGCTTCAATGCCACCTTTGAAGCTCCAATTCAACGCTTTGAAGCTTCAACACCAACTTTGACATCCAATTTTGGGTAATCTCTTTGACTATTATTTGGGTATAATAAATTCTTGAAAAATTAATCCCTTTCTGGTGAAGACAAATTTTGGGTAAAAAACTTCTTCTCAAGCAATAAAATACCTCCACAAAGTGCTCTCTTCTCTCATATCTCTAGCCCTGCTGTTACCCGCAGCCCCAGATGCAGACGGGCCACTGAACCAACTGACCCTTCTAATCCCAGAGCTTGTGGAACTGGAAGAACCTTCTCCAACTTAAGAGCACCAGTGGCTACCACCTCTACTCCCATGGACACTGGCTTATTGGATCCTGTTCCACAAGTTTCCATTTGTCCAATCCCTTCTGAGCAAGCCAGTTTACACAGAGCTACAGTTCAATTTCCAATACCTGGCTACCATGGCCTCAACTACCCTGCCTATGATGCAAGATTGGTTCCCATTCCAGGATACAATGATGAGGATGATGAGGATGAGTACTCAGGATTTGATTCCAGAATATTAAGTGGTTTGAATTCACTTTCCCCAGAGGGTAATCCAATTCCAACCTCTGATGCTAATACAGTCCCAACAACCTCCCAAGCTGCTAATAACCCTTCTCATTCTCAGGGTGCTACTACTGACCCTGCTCTGCTGGCCATTCTTCAGCAAATGACCACTTTAATGACCCACCTTTCCAAACCTGCTGATAACTTGGCTCCTTCTAATTTCAAATCTCCTTCCATTAATGCTCCAGAAAAGTTTGATGGAACTAACCCAACCAAGCTTAGGCCCTTTCTCCAAGCTTGTAAACTCATCTTTGCAAATGATGAGAGGCTAGTTGCTAATGATTGGAAAAAAATTTTCTTTACATTCTCTTACCTCTCAGGGAATGCTAGTCAATGGATCCAACCTTACCTTTCTCACATTGGTAATCATGAGCCAGATTTCTTACTCAATTCTTGGTTCTTATTCATTCAACAGCTCCATACTCTTTTTGGGGATTGTCTTGAAATCCAGCGCGCTGAAAAAGGACTGAACCTTCTTAAAATGAAGGAAACAGGCTATCTAACTAACTAAATCACTGAGTTTATAACCCTCATGACCAAGGTCTCTGGTTGGGGTGATAAAGCCCTTTTCTTCCATTTTAGACAGGGATTACCATCCAGGCTTCTGGATCAGTTAGCAGGATATGACTGACCACAAGATAAGCTTCAAGATTTAATGGATATAGTGTTAAAATATGATACTTATTACCTTAAAAGGTTAAGGGGAAAATCCTTCAGTTCTCATCAGGCTCCAAGATTGGGTCCCAGTTCCTCAACTCCTTCCAAGTATTCACAATTCAGTAATAGAGGTAAGGGGAACGCTAAGGCTTCCCCCAGTGAATCCACTTACCATCCAAACCTCAATGTAGGGGAGGATGGACACCTCAAGGCTAGGGAAAAAGCTAGAAGAAAAAAAGAGGGATTGTGTAACTACTGTGGGAGCGCTCAAAAATTTAGCCTTTGAAGGAAACAACCAGACTATAAAACTTTTCAAAAGCCTTCTCCAGCAAAATCCAAGGAGGGAAAAGACTAGGTGATGATCATGTGATACTCCATCACCATCACCCAGCTAATATCCAATTACAAACTTTGGAAGGGAGAACCTCTGAATCCCACAAAGACTTTTGTTTCATTTTTTTGCTTCATAACCAAGCTCATAGTTTACTTGTTGATTCAGGAGCCTCAAAATCCGTCATTTCCAAATCTATGGTTTCTAAGTTTTCTCTGTCTCCCATACCTCTAAATTCTCCTATTTTGTTTTTTACATTTAGCCCTTCCAGCTATCCTTCACATTAAATCACTCATAAGGTTTCATTCAATCTTTCCTGATCTTCTTTTCCCAACTTAGAATGGGATTTCTTGGTTTTTGATACTCCCCCAAAAGAAGATGTTGTTCTGGGTATTGAATTCCTTCATTTCTGGAATCCTGAGGTAAATTGGCAATTGGCATTGATCACCCCAAGACGCCAACCAACTTTAGATCATTCCTCTCCTGTTGAACTCTCCTTGGCCACTACTCCTTTGGAAATTCTCTGAAATTCTTGGAGGATATAGGGGATGATGTATCTGTTCAAATTTTGCATATGATTCTTTCCACTTCTGACTCTGGTCCAAAGCAGACTGATGCTGAGGGTCTGGATGAAGATGAAGAAACTGAAGAAGTTCAAACTGTGATGGAGAGAGTTACAAAAGCTTACCATGCCTTTTGAGATTTTTTTCCAAGGTTAAAGCTGATAAGCTCCCTCCTCACTGTGCTTATGACCACCATATTTAATTGGAAGGTTCTTTACCTTCAGTTGGGCCTATTTACTCCCTCAGTCACCATGAGAAAGAAGCCATACAAGCATATATAGAAGAAAATATAGAGAAAGATTTCATTTGTCCCAACACTTCCAGCACTGGTGCAGCTGTCCTCTTTGTGAAAAAGAATGATGTTTGTTTACAATTTTGTGTTGACTATTGCATACTTAACACTGTGACTCAAAAGAATCAATATCCTATTCCTCCCATGACTGATTTATTGACAGTTGTTTCTGGTTATACTATCTTTTCTAAAATTGATCTCAGGGTTGTTTAAAATCTCCTTTGAATCAAAGAGGGTGATGAACATCTTACAGCATTCAGGACTCAGTTTGGGAGTTTTGAATACTTTGTTATGCCTTTGGACTGACCAATGCCCCTGCCTCTTTTCAATGTCTTGTTAAAATATTTTTGCTGACCTCCTAACCATTTGTGTGGTGGTATACCTCAAGGATATTCTTATTTTTTCCAAGAATTTAGAAGAACACACGGTTCATGTGTGTGATGTCTTGAATAGACTGTAGAAAAACAACTTATACGCTAAAGCTTCTAAATGTGAATTTCATGCCAGCTCAGTGGATTACCTAGGCTACATTATCTCCAGGAATGTTATTGAAATGGAAAACTCCAAGGTCCAAAAGATATTGCATTGGCCCACATCAATGAATAAAAAGGCTCTGCAACAATTTTTGGGTTTTTATAATTTTTTTTGCCGGTTTATCATTAATTAATCTAGGAAGGTTCACCTCCTCACTTCTCTCACAGGTTCCAACCCTGTTTTTGCCTTATCTCCTGGGGCTTTGCAGCAGTTTGAGGAACTCAAAAAGGCCTTTACCAAGGCAAAAATCCTTAGAAATTTTGATCCTTCATTGAAAAATTTTCTTAAAACTGACACAAGTGACTATGCCCTGGGGCCTGTGCTCATCCAAGTCTCCCCTGATGGATCCAAGCACCCAATTGCTTTTGATAGCATAAAATTGGGTGGTGCTGAAATAAATTATGCAATCCACAATAAGGAATTTCTGGCCATTGTATGGGCTATCAAGATCTGGAGAGCTTAATTATTAAGCCTCTCATCTCACTTTGAAGTTCTCACTGATCATTTGTCCTTGAAATACTTTATGACCTCCAAAGTTTTGACTTGCCCCCAAGCCGGGTGGGCTGAGTTCTTGTCTGAGTTTGACTTCACTATAGTCTATAGGCCTGGGAAGCACTCTATAGTGCCTGATATATTGTCATGTTGAGACAAATTTTACCCCAAGGGCGGGAGGCCTTATGCAAAAAAGAATCCAGAAAACGTTAAACAACTCCTGAAACAGACTGAATTTGAACTTTCTGTAATTTTCTTTATTTCCACTAAGCAGGTTTATGGACACTTGGAAAACTTATTTCAATCCCAGCTCTCCAACAAATCAGATTATTCACAAGCTACATAAAAATTAAAAAGTAAAGAGTTATTTAATAGATCCAGATCTTGGCCTTCCTATCTTCCAGAATAGAATATAAATCCCCAGGGAATAAAAAAATCTCCAACTTGAAATTTTATGACAAAGACACAATTCACCAATCTCTGTTCACCCTGGAAAATATAAAACAATTGAGATAGTCAAAAGAGACTTCCATTGGTAAAGTATGACCTCCTTCATCAAAGATTATGTTTCTTCTTGTTACCTTTGCAGCAGAAATAAATCCAGTCACCATAAGAAGTTTGGAATCCTTCAACCTTTACCAATCCCAGATGCTCCCTGGACTTCATTCTCTATGGACTTTATCTCTCAGCTGCCACTATCCAACATATTTGATTCAATCCTTGTGGTAATTGATTGTTTTTCAAAAAATTCCATCTTTATTAAAACTAGAACTGAGATATCCTCTGTGGAGTTAGCTAAGCTGTTAATCTCCAATATCTTCTCCAAAAATGGACTCCCTACTGACATTCTCAGTGACAGAGGATCACTATTTGCCTCTTCCTTTTGGAAAAATGTGTGTGAAAAATTACAGATAAGAACAAATCTCTCCACAGCTTATCACCCTCAAACAGATGATCAGACAGAATGGGTAAATAAGATCCTAGAAAAATTTCTTAGGATTTATGTCATTTCTCACCAAGACAACTGGAATACCTGGATCCCTCTTTCTGAATTTTCCTACAAAAATTCCACTCACACTTCCACCAAGCAATCTACTTTCTTCACCATTTATGGACAACACCCCAACTTTGACAGCCTACATGTAGTGAAAAAACAACCTGCCAGTCACTATATAACCCAGATTCTTCACAACCAATAACAACTGGGAGTCAAATTGGAAAAGTCAATCAAAACTTATAAGAGATATGCTGACCTCAAAAGAAGTGATTTTCCTGACTCATTTGCTGTTGGAAAGAAATTTTTGCTCTCTTCTAAAAATATAAAAACTAATCATCCAACTCATACGCTCTCAGAGAAATGGTTAGGGCCATTTTTGATTACAGAAAAGATTGGGAAAAAAAAAATTAAATTCAATTTCCTGAAAAATGGTCCACTATTCACCCAGTGTTCCACTCCTCCTTACTGAAGCCTTATCAAGATAACTCACTATCCTCTAGGCACAAACAAACAATCAAACCAGTCCAAATTTATGGGTAGGAATAATGGGAAGTGTCTCAGATACTTGACTCAAAGCTTAAGAGGGGGAAATTATTTTACTTAGTTGAATGGAAAGGTTTTCAAGCTGATGAGGAATGCACCACTTGGGAACCTCACTCTTATCTAACAAACTGCCCTACTTTACTTCAAGATTTCCATAGATTCTACCCTTTAAAACCAAAAAAATCCTTAAAATAAATAAACCAGATCCTCTTTTCAAAAATATATATATATATAGATTTAATAAATACAAATAAACTATACAATAAAAAATTCATTTCTTCTTGTTTTCTCTGATCAGAAAAAATCTTCTTTTTTCTCAAACATGAATAGATAAATCAAGAATTCTCTCAAAATATCTCCCAATATCCCCTCTTAGTAAACTCAAATATATATATATATATATATATATATATATATATATATATATATATATATATATATATATATATATATATATATATATATATATATATAATAAAATAAAATAAAATAAAATAAAATAAAATAAAATAAAATAAAATAAAATAAAATAAAATAAAATAAAATAAAATAAAATAAAATAAAATAAAATAAAATAAAATAAAATAAAATAAAATAAAATAAAATAAAATAAAATAAAATAAAATAAAATAAAATAAAATAAAATAAAATAAAATAAAAAATCTTTTCTTATATATATATATATATATATATATATATAAACAATTTTCAAATATTTTCACACATAAACTCTTCCAACTCCTTTATTCTATACATCCATGAATTAACTAGTTTCAATTTTTCAACTTTCTAAAAATTAGGTCCTCTTACAGCAGTTACCACTTCAAAAGTATGAGCAGCTAAATCTAAAATATTAGATAATCTTTTCTTTACTTCTAGGATCTTTTTCTTTCTAGCCTCTAAGAATCCATACTCCTCTTTCCTTATTTCATCTCCCCATCCTTTCTTCAAACCCTCCCACAAATTATAATTTAAATTCCTACAATTTCTACTATAAACCTCAAAAGATTGATTGACCTGTTCTTTATTTAAAATCTAATCCTCTCTGATTATGTTTCCCTCCATCATCTCCAAAAATTTTTCTCCATTTTCTACCTCTTCCAACCATGCTTCTGAAACTTCTTGTCTCCCAATTCCCTTCTTCTGATTTCTTCCATTCTGTACAACATTCATCTTCACCTCTAAATCTTTCATTTTATTTCTCAGATCCTCCAACTCTAGGGAATCATCTGGTCTTCCCCCTTCTTCAACAATGTTTTCATTCTGTTGGACTCCTTTCCCTTGTCCTACTTCCTTTTGAACATCTATACCTTCTTCAAATTCACTTAAATCCATCTCTAAACTTCCCTTGGCGTCTTCATCTTCTGCTACACTTTGATGGACTTCTTCAACGCTTTGACAGATGGGTTTGATGGCTTGATCTTTCACGCTTTGACGGACCCCTTTGAAAGTTTGACCCTTGAAAAATTGTGGGATTGATTGAACGCTTTGACGCTTTGAAAATTGACTTTGACGGCTTGAAAAACTTCTTTGACAGGTTCAACCAACTCTATTATTGTTCTATCTCTCATTCTCTTTGATGGTGCTTCAACAACCTCCTCATCTGAATCTACATGAGGAGTCCCCCAACTAATAAAAAGCTCTCCATGCTCCCTGTCACATAAACTTGACATCCCATCCAGCGCCAAACAACCAGTTTGACGCAAGTTATCCCTCTTATCCTGCATTGTTTGAAGCCTTTCCTGCATCAATCAAACTACCATACATATATCAGCATCTATTTCAAATTCAACAAGACAACCCAGCTGGACTTACCTGAAGATTCATTCAACCTGGATGAGTATTTCAATGTCATGGAATTTTTTTTCTGGAGCCTCCTTTACCTCAAAGGGTTGGCTCTTCTCCTGAACCAACAGGGTTAGCCCCAAGGCCTTCATATTTTGCTTATCAATCTCACAAGTCCTTCAATACTGGCAAAAACTTTCAAATTTTGCTGAATTGTGATTTATTCTGGTGGTACATATTCTTTCCATCTTCTTGCATCTATCACAGCTGGGGAAAGATTGCTGAACTGGGTAGTAGTTGTTATTCTTCTCCATGGTATAAGTTAGTTTGGGTTATTTATTGAAGGAGGATAAAGATGGTAATGGAGTGGATGGTGGTGATGGTTGGGGGTTAGGGGGAAGGAAATCTCAAGTCAGACATGACTGAAGGAAAAAGACTAGATGGCCTCTTCAAAATATACTTTTATGGTCATCAGAAGATGCCCTCCTCTTCCCCAGGGGGTACTGTCATACTGACACCTAACTCAGTCTAACCTCAGTTCTAGTCTACTTTTACCTCAGGAACTTCAACCTCAGGGCTCTGGAGACTTTACTAGTATATCTCCTTCAACTACATATCCACAGGATCTTCATGCCTTACATATATACATATAGTCTAACCTCATGCATTCTACATATAGACTCCTTAGGCTTGTACATACTTAATCTCTCAGCTTCTGCATATCCTCTAAACTTCTTCACTCTGTCTATCCCATAATTCATTATGGTTTATCCTTTGGGAATCCTTATGTAAATCCTCTTGCACATTGTATTACATACACTCTCTACTTAGTACATATTTTCATGACCTCCATTTACACTGTACATCCTCTCACTGTACATTCCCAACTTAGACATCCAGCTCTGTAGCCTAGCCCCAATTTAGTAAGCAACCTATCCCAATGTAGTAGCATACCTGATCAGCCCTCTCTGTTACCTTGACTGTTCCCTTGTCATCACATATGTATTCTGAGCCTTAATCACTTGTAACTCTGTTTTAGTTCCAGCCTCCTGTCTATTTAAGCAGACATTCTTTTCCTCTTTCCTGATTGTCCCCCAACAAATCAGTTTACTACTTCTTACTAGGAACTCATCCAAGCAAGTGTCATTCAGCATCTTTACCTATCAATCTTACTCCACTCCTGTTAGCCTCCTCCAGTAACCTTGCCCCCAAGCCTACTGTTAGTTGGAGTGACCCTTTTGCCAATCCCTGCTTGTACGCCAGCAGCACTTGTGACATGGTCCTGGTACCAATGGTAGCAAATGTGAGATGCCAGGTGTTCAAAGAGATCGGGTAACTGAGTATCAAGTCTAAGAGGGTGTGATTGTTTTAGATTATAGAAGATTAGTAGGGAGAAATCAAGACTGAGATGATGATGGCCAGATGGAATGTTTCATTATTTTTGAGAGATCTCAAGTTAATTTGAAGTATTTTATTTTAGAGGAGTGAATGAGTGGGAGGTTGAGTGGGATGGAGCTGTTAATCCTGGGGATGATGAAAATGGTCTAGATTGAACATGGTGTGACTTGAGATTATTTTATCATCCTTAGGACTATGATGATTAGCTGCTGATGAGGAAGAGGATGAGTTTTAGATGGTTTAGTTGAGTGATTATGAGTGAGTTTTGGAAGGAATGATCAATGAGGATGCAGATGGAGGGTGATTGGTCCAAGATAGTAGGGAGAGGTATCAAATGAGTTTCTTGGGGTCATATTAAGTCCAAGGGAGGATGATAATCTGTGATAAAGCTTGGTTTGATGGGAAATTTAATGCCAGTTTCTGGAAACCAGGTATCAAAATCCATAAACCTGAAAAAATCACACCTTTCCAGAAAGGAATTCAATTTTCTGTTTTGCATTATCCAAGATCTTCCCAAGGCTTTCAAAATCAATGGCCCATCTGAACAATTCAGGACAGATCCCTGGTAAGCTTGAGCCAGAAGATATTTGTGATACATGGCTTACAAGATGTCTCTGCCAATTAATAAAAAGCTGGTTACTGATTGGAGTCACATGCCTAAATTAGAGAGTTTTCCACACCTTGTGTGTTGGGGATCCTTGAAAAACACTCAATTGAACCACATCTGTTTGATTCACTGATTCCAATAAACCTTTGGGAGTATTAAAATTGCCCACAGCAATTGCTGATTTTCCTTTTTCTGGTCTTTTTCCACCTGCTGAATTGTTAATTACCTCAAAGTTTGACCCAAGGTTCAGAACCATTTCAAAAAACCATTTCACATTCCAAAAAGCTTGCAAATATCACTCTTATACAAGAGTTCTTGGTTTATGTATTTCAGCCTCTCAATCCATAGCTCAGCTAACATTTCAAGGGCCATAGACTCAAGAAACTTTATTCAATGTTAGAAATTTTACACTGCTACTTGCCAGGCAAATGTTGATGAGACAAGTCAGCAAACTGACAACCTTCAAGGTTGCCTTGAAAGTTGCAAGCTTTCGAAGAAATAATTTTTTTGGGCAAAGCTACAGAACAAATATTCTTCCCAGAGGGAGCCAGATTTATCTTGAGCATGTTGAGCTGCTAAATGGGGAAAAGCCTTGATTTGATACTTGGTTTATTTGAAACCTATTATACCCCATTTCAGTGGAGTGAGCTCTAATTTGTTGATGAGAAATTTGATTCCCAGTTTCCAGAAAACAGGCATCAACATCCATAAACCTGAAAAAATTAATAATTTTGTGATTTTAATTCAGATTATTATTGAGCTTTGGGGCTTAAAATGACCAGCTCAAGTTGACATGAAGTTCAAGGTGATGCCTATACTCAACTGTACTGGAACATAAAAAAAATAAAATATAGCTCAGCTACAGCTATGTCCCATTGGGAATCTGTCAGCCTCCTGGATGCCAAGACCCTTGCTATCCTTTAGCTACAAGAGGTGATAGCATAAATAATAAATATATTATTTAATAAATGCAGCAAAAATCCGTAAAATATTTGGATAAAGCTTATTGCAAGGTTAATTGGTTTGGTTACGGTTTATTTTTATGAATCAATATAGATAAATTGATTATTGAATATTTTTATATAGGGTCCACAATTAAATTGGGGATCTTTAACACCTCTCTTGAGCGAATTCAGTATGAAAACAGAAAGGCCTGGTTACTTTGGGCCCTTTAGTTTAAAGGATATTTTGCCCAAAGATAATATGTATATAAAATACACAATGGAGTGGAAGGGCTTTGTAACCAACCTGCCACCACAGAGAAAGTATAATAAGACTCACTGGTATATTATTAAATCCTTTTGGTATCTGTTTGGGAAGTGCACTGATGGGTTAAACCTGTATACTAGGGTTATAAGGTTGTTCAGCAGTTTAAATTGATAAAAGAGGTTTGAGGAAGGATATTATGAATCAGACTAAGCCATAAATCACTTAATTATCTCTTATAAGTTTTTATTACCTTGGCATGGTGTCTGGATATAAATAATTGGGTCTCTGGGTATCAATATCCTCAAAAGAGCTCTTTATTTATAACTTTTGGAGTCCCAATATTGTCCTTCTGAGGGGTACAGGGGCTCAAAGGGACGGACACTGAGGCTAGCATGATAGCCAGTGGTAGCCTTTCACGTGTTCTTGGCGCTGTAACACGGGTAGCATCTAATTCCAAAGGGTATGTGAATTATTCTACTTGATATTTGATATTTGGACATGTGAATAACACTAATCTGTCCTTTTTATTTATTATTTAATTAATTATCCTTATTAAATGCTCCCAGTAAGTTAATAGTTATATTAATAGACATTCCAACGGATATTCTGATGTCAGGTGAGTTCTCATTATGTATCAAATATTTGGAGTAAAGTCATGATATTGATTTTACTCCTTATTTTCAAAATTCAGTTGATTTACTAAAATAATTACTTAAAAATGTAAGTCATGGGTATTCATGTAATACTTTTAAATCATAAGTTTTTTTAGTATGTCACAAAGGTTTTGATGTCTAGGAGTTCTCATAATAGCACATTGAAGTATTTTAATATATTTTTAGAAGTAGTCATTTTCTTATTTTCGACATTTTTGGTACTTTGAATTATATTTAATAAAAAATACCTACAAAGGTTATTTAAGTATTTTTATATAATTCTATGTACTTTTAGACTATCTACTATCCACTGGAACATTAATTACATATGTAGAATGTTCCCGTGTGGGTTTTAGCATTTTTACGCAGTACCTAAGTTTCTGAGGACGCCTGTCACTTTGTCAACCCGTGGTCCTACGGCTGCATACTTGTAAGAGGCCTGGGGCTGCGTACACAATTTTACAGAGTGAATGCTAGAGTAGTACCCAGTATATCATGTAGATTTCTCCAAAACTCAGAGGTGAATTTGGGGTCTCTGTCACTGATTATAATCTTGGGTATACCAACATCAGGTATGATCCTATTGGAAAATAGTAGAGCCACAATCATAGTACTATCTTCTTTGTGGTTAGGTAAGAATTTTGCCTTCTTAGAGTATCTGTCAACTATAACCAGGACAGAGTTATATGAATTAGTACCTCCAGGGGAGAGGCCAGTGACAAAATCCATATTAATTATTTCCCATCTAGTTTTGGGTTCAGATATCTTCTGTAGAAGTCCAAACCTTTTTCCAGTAGTTTTATTAGATTTTGGGCAAGTCTCACAGCTAGTAAAATACTTAATAGTGATTTCTTTGTATTCTATCCACCAAGCAGTTTTTTTTACTTTCTCCAAGGTTCTTTTGGTGGATAGATGCCCTGATGAAAAGTTTTCATGGCATTCCTGGAGTATATGTTGTATATGTTCTTTGTTGCTTAGTACTAATATCCGGAATGTTGGTGTCTGTAGTGAAGGAGACCATCCAAAAAGGTAAAACTTCCTGCTTGATAGGTTTTAAGTAATGAAACAGGTAAACTATTTATCAGAGCTGCTTCTGGGGATTCACATTCCATAATGGTAATCAGAAGCTTGATTCCAGGGGAGTAGTTGTCCCTCACTAGATTGAAGAAAGCAGTATCTAATTCACATAAGTGGATCCCCATGATTGGAGCATTTAATTCAAAAAGATTGATGTTCAAGATAGGAAAGATATCTTGATCCTCAGGTTCATATGCAAGATTGCTAGAGTAATTGGGCAAAGCATTCCTACTTATACTATCAGCATTCTGATGTTTAGCTCCAGCTCTATGCACTACATTCATCTGACCTCTATACTGTTGTATAGCAATTTGCCACCTGAGCATATGTCTGCTTGGGGTTTTCATGTTCATGAGAGTTCTTACAGCATTACAGTCTGTGATCACTTGGAAAGTGTTGCCTTCTAAGTAATAGTGTAGCTTTTCTAAAGCCCATACTAGAGCCAAGCATTCCAACTGACTGGATCCATATCTCTTTTCTGTATCTTTGATCTGTCTAGATATGAAGAGTACTTTTTTCTCCACTGGTCTGTCTTCTTCTATTCTTTCTTCATTTAGAGCAGCTCCTAATCATTCCATACATGTGTGAATGTACAGTTTAAAGGGCTTGGAGTAATCTGGTTGAATGAGTAAAGGAGTAGGGGTGATAGCTATTTTTAGTTCCTCATAGTTTTTCAATCTCTCATGTGTCATTTCAAATAGGGTGTTGTTGTTGCATATTTTATACAGACTTTTAGTTAGCATAGCAAACTTGGGTATTTATTGTCTGTAGTAACTGCAAAAACTAATGAAAGACAGTAAATCTGTTTTATTTTGAGGCATGGGTCTGTTCATCACAGCAGCTATCTTATTTTCATCAGCAGCTAGAGTTAGACCAGAGACTATATGCCCTAGGGATTTCAATTATCCATATCCAAAGTTGCATTTCTTCATAGATATTTTTAATCCTGTTTTGGAGATAGTTTAAAGTACTAATCTTATTTGGTTGATATGAGTATCCCAATCATCAGAATATATGATAACATCATCTATATATACAATCATCCATCCTTTTCTGATGTATGTACCTAGAGCTGTAACCATTGTTCTCTGGAAGTGTGATGGGGCATTCTTTATACCAAAGGGCATCCTAAGATATTCATATATTCCCAAATGACAGATTTTTTTCCTAAACTTCCTGCTTTCAGGGCTTATAGGTATCTGGTGGAAAACTTCAAGCATATCCATAGTAGTGATATATTTGGCTTTGGACAAGTTATGTAGAGCATGATCAATCCAGGGTATAGGATAATAATCTGCCTGAGTATAATTATTGAGCATTCTGAAGTCTCCTACCATTCTTGACTTGTAATTATGCCAAGCTATGATTACAGGTGTGGTCACATCTACCTGCTCATTGTGCCCTACTTTCCTTAATACTTTTAAGCCTATCAGTTCTCAGATATGTTCCTCAAGAGCTATTCTAGACTTAGGACTAGAGGGATAAGCTGGTCTTCTTAAGTTTGGAGGATAAGGAGGCTTAATAGTCAATGTTAATACCATATCATGTCCTTTGATATCACCAATGGGATTATCTTTAGTAAAAAAAGCATTTTGGTTCTCAAAGCAGACTTTCAATATATCTTTCTTCTGTTCCTCAGAAAGTTTCATATTTAGAGCCGCTTGAGAGAAGTATTCTTGATTAAAGTCTTCAAAATGCTTTTGATAAGTGGAAGAGGGGAAGTTAGATTGGATGGTGCATATCTTAAACTTCTTGTCCCAATTACCACCCACTTTAAATTATCTCCCTTTACTCTGGAGCACATGTAGACCATAAAGACATAAAGCATAATTACCTATTATCAGGTAGTCACATAATCCGTTGAGCAATACCACAAATTCCACTTGTATTCTCAAAGATCCTTTAGTATGGGGTAATATTAAAGGAGCAGTCCATACTCCAATAGAATTCATGGTAGAGTTGCAAGAGCTAAACTTGGCTTTTGGGTAGGGCAGAAGGTGTACTTTCCAATTGGGATCCCATTTGTTTAAGAATTCAGTACAGACACATGAGCAGAAAGCTCCACTATCCAGTGATAACCTTATAGGTCTGTTTTTATACAATCCTGTTGCATATCAAGTTTGACCAGTAGTATAACTCTGACCAATCATATTTTTAACTGTTAATGGTTTAACTTCCGTGATATGTCTAGGAATTATGGTAGGATCCCACTTTTGGGGAAAACCAGAGTCCCCATTGATGTTATTGATTTCTATAGAAGTTCCTATATCTCCTTCTATAACATTAACAGGGTTGGTCAGGATCAATTCACATTCAGAAAGGGATCCTTCAGTATCAGCTATATCTTTATAGCTCTGATTCCCTTCAACCTCCTGCTCCCCTTCCAAGACTGCAATCTTTCTTTTTGGTAATGGGCAGTCTTGTCTCATATTCCCTGTCTTGTTACAATTCCAACAAGTTCCAGGAATTCTCTCTTTTTCCCTGTTCTCATTGTTAGAATTCTTGACTACTGTTAGTGTTGCCTGAATCTTGAGTGCAACCAGCCTTGTAGTCCTCCACCTTGCGCGGTCTCTGATGGCCCATTATTGAATATTCTTTATTCATTTCCATTTGTATGTTCAACCACTTTTCATCCTTCCTTGTACTTAGTCTATTTAAGGTTAGCTGAACCTCAAGTGAATGAAAATCATCCATTCATACTCATCCTTGAACCAGAGTGCCCCCTGCGACTCCCTGATCCGCTCCTCTTGGCATCACAAACCCATTCCTCCTCATCTCTTCAAACCTTTTGACCGGAGCCTTCAACTTAAAACTTTCACACTCATTAGGTTTCTTATTATCAGAGGTATCTATCAGAGGGGGTTATTCTCTGATTTTTTTAAGGTTGATGTTCTCTTTAGGCATAGAAGGAACCTTCTTGTCTAACCCATTCATGTCTATGACTTCTTCCCACACATTGATTAGAGTTGGTAAGTGAGCATCCATACTCATCCTGCATCTTAAACTATGGTTAAGATTTCAAGGACACAAGTTGAGGATTCTTTCATTTACTTCCTCTTTATCAGCATCTGGATAGAAGAAATCTATTCTTCTCTTCTGTTACAAGAACCATTTGTAAGGCTTATCCTTGGAGGTTTCAAATGAGTAATTTTGGAACTTTTTCATCATTTTTCTTTTCCACATTCTAGAACCAAATTGTGCTTTAATTAGAAGTTTCCAAGAATTCCATGGTAAGGATTTTACTTCTTCTCTTTTACTGATAAACCAGTCTAAAGCTATTCCTTCAAATATTCTGGGCCGCCTGACTACAGCTATAGCTTCTGGTAAGTCATAAGAGTTGATAGTATAGTCAATAAATTTAATTAAATTTATATGATTGTATTCTCCTTAACCAGAGAACTTAGGCCATTCAGAAATTGGGGGCAAACGTTTGAGGGCTTTCTCCATTTCAGGAGTAGGACTAGGCCTGAAGGTTTCACTCCTATGCATTCCTAGTGAGGGTGGTGCATAAGTTGTAGTTGTTTGTCTGGGAGGTTTTGGTTCCTCTGTGGTACTCCCCAAGGGGTTGGTCAGACGGAATTTTAAGTCTCTAAGATCATTCTTGATCAGATTATGTTGCAGGTCCACTTTATTATTAAGCAGATCTAATTTCTCACTAAGGGACAGAATGGAGCTGTTAGTGGTAGCTACCAATTCTTCTTTTAAAGGTTGAAAAGACATAATAAAATCTTCTAGGATACCTGATAACATGTTCTCAATTGTTTGAGTCTGTCTGATTTTACCTTGATTAATTTTCTCCAATAATTTTTTTGTATGTTCTTTAATATCTTCCATTCCTACAGTTTTTTTTTGGTTATTAATCAATTTGGCTACTACTGAGGTTAATTTATCCATCTTGGTATAAACAACGTCCAAACTTCCACAAACAATCTTGAAATCATGGCGCATATTATTAGAAAAGGAAGTAATAACATCAGAGGTTGGTTTAGAAAAGTTACTGGGTTCAGAATTAGAGGCTAATTGTTGTAAACCTTTTTCCACTTTTGAGCTAAGGATATTATCTGATCCCAATCCTTCTTTCTGTTTGGATTTAGATGGGAAGAAGATCTCTTCTTTCCTGATTCTTTGCCTTTCAGTTGTGCTAATTGATACCAAGGATTCCACTTTTCTACATAGGATTCTACCTCTTTCCTTGGAATCATTTTCTGAAGAGCTATCTGGGTAGCTTTTGCCTGGGAGATTATCTTTTTCATAGATACCATGTCCTCTTTGGCTTGGGCTTGTTTGAAATCTTCCCAATATTTCACATGCTCTCTGACTAAGTCTTTGATCCTGGCTTCCTTGGCCAGATTCTGCTGGGGTTGCTGCAGGGAATCTTATTGTAATGGAGGGGGGCTTAATTCTACTACCTTCTCCGGCTATAGGTTGGGGGAGGGCAGTAGTACTTGGGGCTGTTCCTTTTCATCAACATTTGATTCACAGGTTCCAGTCCCCTCATGGTTGTCATTATTGGTGGTCTCATGGTTACTGGGGGCTCCTGGCAAAGATCCATAGGAGGGAATTTGCCCTGAGGCTCTTGTGTTACCTCTATTCATATTTGAATAAAATTTTTATAATTATTTTTCTTTCTACATAAAAAAAATTGTAAAAATAAGTTTTATTTAGAACTCACTTAAGTTGGTATTCAAAGGTACCAGGACTTTATTGGGATTAAATTGGTCCTTAATAGGTAATCCTATGGGGTCTTGGTGTGTCCCAATGAGGTCTTCACCTGTCCAATCAATATTTTCAGGGCGTCCAGAGATATCTGGGACTTCTTAATCCAATAAATCAGTTTCAGTTGTGGTGGTTTCTGGTATAGGAGTGTTCACTGATGTTAACAGGTTATTTTATTGGTCAATAAAATATATTAATATTATTTTAATAAAAATAATATGGTAATACAAGTTGTATACTTACTTTTATATTTCAAAAAGTAATTTATACATTATTTCTTCCAAGCTTTATGTTTTCTCAATAGGGCCTGGAAGTTTATACCCCTCTCAAGATAATCTTGTTCAAGGAGTTTATCTAAGTGTTTACGTGCAGAAGAGATATTAAGTTGCTCAGCTTAAGTTAAAGCTTCCCAACCAGTAGGTTTATAATTTTTAATATATTCTTCTTTTCTTATCTTTAAAAGATTTAAATAATATATTTTTAATTCTGCATTGGTTTTTAAATCCACTGCAAAAGAATTTAATGATTAATCACAGTTAAAAATTCAGATAAATTTATCTTTGGTTTAATTTTACATGAAATGTCTGGTCCAAGGTATTAAATATAATAAAATGGAATATTTCCCAGCCATACCCCCAATTTTCAGCCTCCTGGATGCCAAGACCCTTGCTATCCTTTAGCTACCAGAGGTGATAGAATAAATAATAAATATATTATTTAATAAATGCAGAAAAAATCTGGAAAATATTTGGATAAAGCTTATTGCAAGGTTAATTGGTTTTGTTATGGTTTATTGTTATGAATCAAAATAGATAAATTCATTATTAAATATTTTAATAGAGGGGAAACAATTATATTGCGGATCTTTAACACCTCTCTTCAGGGAATTCAGTATGAAAACACATAGGCCTGGTTACTTTGGGCCCTTTAGTTTAAAGGATATTTTTCCCAAAGATAATATGTATATAAAATATAGGGTGGAGTGGCAGGTCTTTGTAACCAAGCTGCCACGACAGGGAAAGGATAATGAGACTCACTGTTATATTATTAAATCCTTTGGTTATCTGTTTAGGATGTGCACTGATGGGTTAAACCTGTATACTGGGGTTTCAAGGTTGTTCAGCAGTTTAAATTGATAAAAGAGGTTTGAGGATGGATATAATTAATCACACTAAGCCATAAATCACTTCCTTATCTCTTATAATTATTTTATTACATTGTCGCAATGTCTGGATATAAATAGATGGGTCTCTGGGTATCAATATCCTCAAAAGAGCTCTTTATTTATAAATTTTGGAGTCCCAATATTCTCCTTCTGAGGGGTACAGGGGCTCAAAGGGACAGACACTGAGGCTAGCAGGGTAACCAGTGGCAGCCTGTCACGTGTTCTTGGTGCTGTAACACAGGTAGCATCTAATTCCACAGGTTATGGGAATTGTTCTACTTGATATTTGATATTTGGACGTGTGAATAACACTAATCTGTCCTTTTTATTTATTATTTAATTAATTATCCTTAGTAAATTCTCCCAGTAAGTTAATAATTATATTAATAGAAATCCCAATGGATATTCTGATTTCAGGTGAGTTCTCATTATGTATTAAATATTTGGAGTAAAGTCATGATATTGATTTTACTCCTTATATTCAAAATTCAGTTGATTTACTAAAATAATTACTTAAAAATGTAAGTCATGGGTATTCATGTAATATTTTTACATCATAAGTTTTCTTATTATGTCAAAAAAATGTTGATGTCTAGAAGTTCTCATAATATTATATTAAAGTCTTTTAATATATTTTTAGAAGTAGCCATTGTCTTATTTTCGACATTTTTGGTACTTTGAATTATATTTAATAAAAAATAAGTATAAAGGTTATTCAAGTATTTTTATATAATTTTATAAACTTTTAGACTATCTACTATCCACAGGAACATTTATTACATATTTAGAATGTTCCCATGTGGGTTGTAGCATGTTTACGCAGTAACTAAGTTTCTCAGGCCACCTGTCACTTTTTCAACCTGTAGTCCCGCAGCTGCGTACTTTTCAAAGGCCTGGGGCTGCGTACAAGACTTTGACAGAGTTACAGAGCTGTAGATCAGCCGCGCGTGGGTGCATTGGCTGCCACTGCTGCATGTGGGAATTGTGACAGAACACATTTCTGTCTGTAACTCCTAAAATATACACAAAACCTCAATTCTGACTGAACCTTAGGTGTGAAACCTATACGTGACAATACATGTGAAATATTTAATTGTCCAAAAATTTCAATAGTTGTGCTGTGGTATTTTGGTCTTTCTTTCTTTAATTATTTAAAAACATAAGGAGTTGGATTTCAAGGGTGGGGTAAGTGAGTGACCCTACCTAATTTTAGGTGGAGAATCTATATTTGCAATAATATTTATTGTTTTCCTACTCCTTCTCAGATTAATTTTATTATTATTTTTATGTTATTTCTGTTACTTTTGCAGCTTGCTCTGCAATAGTAGCAAGCTGACAGAATCTTTGTTAACACCAAGATTGATGTTGTCTTGTTATGCTCTATGGGTGCATGAAATTTTCCAAATTTGATGCTCTGTTTCCTGAAACCCAGCATTAACATCTATAAACCTGAAACCAGACATCATCTTTGGGCAATTTTATTCCCCCATAGAGGAAGAAAAGCAAGTAATTTTTACATAACTCCAGATTTGACCAGATTTGTTTAACTTTGCATCATTGTTTGTTTTACCCTCTACAGGGGCATAAAACTTCCTGTGATTCCCATTTTTCAATTACTGGATCTAACATGCATAAATGTTTAACTTGCTTTATGGAGTGAAACTATGAGATGTGGAGAGGGATAAAGAAGCAGTAAAATGAGACTTGTACATAGTTTGGTTTTGATTTTCTCTACAGGGGTATAACACTGCTCAAAGGTGATTCAAAGTTTCCAGAAACCAGCAATCAAAGGCAGTGTTATACCCCTGTAGATAGTAAAACACCCCATGATGCATAGTAAAACAATCCCACTGCTATTGCAAATTGAATGAATTTTGGGTAAAAAAACTTAATATCACCCACAAAAAAACTTCATACCACCCACAAAATCAATGGATGAAATTAAATCATTGTTTAACTCTCTCACCAATTTAATTATTCATAATCTAAATTTATCTGAAGGAATCTAACATCATCTAAGATCTGTTGAATTTCATTTCTTCTATCATTAATAAGGTCAAGCTCATAAATTATTTTAGAATGGAAAATCTTGGAACATTAAACAAATAAAGCTGAGAATCACTCAGATTCTTTCTCATATTAAGCTTCTTGGTGAAATTTTTTGGTTCAATCAAGTATTTATTTTGATATAAAAAGCTTTTATAATGTAATTTGGAGAAATGAGGAGAGTGGAGAGAAGTGGAAGAACTAAAAAAAAGACCCACCTATTTGTACCATTAATTCCAGCTGATTTTCCACACAAATTGGAGAACTGATGGTGTGGAAAATGTCCCAAAGGTTTCTTACTTTGAAGTGATGAAATGAAGCTGGATTAGTTGAAAATAATATGGCTCTGAGATAAATCAAAGATTAATCTGAAGAAAAAAGTCATAGAAAAACCAGTGATAAATGAAGGGGATACTTGGGGTAAAAATAATTGAAAATTAACACTTTCATAAGTCAAACAGATACCATTTAGAAAAACACTGGAAAATTTGAAGAATCAAATCAGAATTCATTGGTCAATTTTGAATAATTTCAGAGGAGGCTCAGAAGCAATCATGGATCAACTGTGTTTCCATCTTTGTGAACTACACAAAAAAAAACATATTCCATGGTTAGTTTCTCTGGAAATTGATGATAAAATGTGAAGAAATTGAGGAAACCACCATGGTGAAGTGTAGTCTCTGTTTGGCAAAAGACTCCTGATTTTTCCTGGGGACAGAATTAATCATATATTTTCCTAGAAACTGTTCCAAAAATGTTAAAGTGCTTATAAGAGATTAAAAAGTTATATATGGCCTCATTCTGAAAGTACATCAAGTTAATTCAACCATTATTTCCGTTTTCACTGAAAATTAATCATTCCACGCCCCTCTTAGATTTAAATCCTTCAAAGTTTGAACCATTGCAAGTAACTAAAAGTTTACTGCTTAAATTTTAAGTTATTTCCTTGCGGCTCTGTATTGTTTTCTACCATAGCCCAGCTATACCACCTCAATATTGGGGAATACTACCTTATTGTTAATTCATAAGGTCTCACCATCCAAGGGAGCCAGTTTATAATTGAATCTCCTGAATAACAGGGGTTTAAAGACCCCCAGTATGTATGAACTGTGTCCCCTCTTTATTATTTATTACATTGAAATTGAAAACCCTTAGAACAAACCATTTAAACTTGAATCTTCACCAATAAAATATATACCTTTGGAGATTGGTTGTTCATTATTTTGAAGATTATATTTATTCTAAATTTTCATTGCTTCTGGTAGCTAAATGATTTTGAGATTCTTGGAATCTGGAAGCTGACATTATTTTAGAGATGAATTCAAATATTTTGTTTTTTATATCTTAGGAACTATTTCCATAAATTGAATTTTTCAAAATTTCTGCATGGAGAAAAATTTTTAGGTAAAATAGATTCTTTTCATTTGCAAGGCCAACATGCAATAATCCAGCTGAATACATACAATTTTCCTGTGCACAAATGACATGAAGCTTTCAAATCAAAGCCCAGGTACACAAGTTATTGTATAAAAATAACATGGACATGTAATTTATATGTAATAATATGACCAATTCCAATCTATTTGAATGGGAAGAATGGAAATTGATTCAAAATAACTCACAAAATAAATACCTTAACTAGAAATTCTTATTGTAAATATGGAAATTCACCAGAAATATGTTTTTTGAACAAGATTTCAGCCTTATTTAAAAGCAATAAGTCTTAAATTTAGTTTTAAATAATGAAAAATCAATTTTGTCTCATTTTAAATGATAAAAGTAAATTGTTTATGACTTAAAAAATAAATTATTTTTCATTTAAGAAGAATTAATAATGATTTAACAGTTAATAAATGAAAAAATTTGAATGAAATAAAAAAAAGGAAAATTCCTCAATCATCAAAATGCAAATGCTTTCCATTTCAATTCTAATTAAACCCCTGCAGTAAATCTTTTTTGGTTCTCACTGTCTCTCTTTCCCCTTTACAAGAATTCTATTGATTTTGAAGGGATAAAAACCAGCTGCATTTGTGATTTATTTACACCAGACTCAATCAATATAAAATAAAAAGAAGCTGTGCCCACCATAATCAATTATTTAAAAATAGATAATTGGGTGATATTAATTAAATTACAGAGCTTGAGAAAGGATTCCTTACTAGAATTATTCTTTTTTAATACATTTGCACCATGGTAAAGTACCCTCATTACATCAAACATCTTTCCATGATAATTCTCTTGTGGTGAGAATATATCCAAATTAAAATGATATTGCTCAATGAGCTTCCTGATAACTCTGATGTTGTAATTTTATCACCATCTGGATTAAACTGGTGGGAGTTTTATTATATGATGTTCTGAAGTTCATTGAATTATCATGGCACATGGAAAACTTTGTGGATCTGATGGATTCAAATGGAAACAGATAGGATTGATCACTTTGGTAAGCTCTCATCAAAAACATATTTAATTTAGCACAAATTTATCAGTATTAAAGGATTTTGGGATCATGAGGCATTTTACCACTGCAGAATGATTAAAAAAATATGAGACAAATAAATTACTTCTTGATTTCCAAAAATCACCCAAAATCAGGTTTTCATTTTTTTTGACAATTACATCTTCCTTTAGTTAATGCCATATTTTTCTATGAATGAATGATTCTAGGATAGATAGAACTTAGATGGAAATTTTTTTTATCCTTTTCTGTTTCATTTGTGAGTATTCAGTGGCTAAAGAGAGGTTTAAAACTCTACACTGAGAAAAGGGAGTTAGTCAGATGTTTCCAAGTAATCATTTTTGGTTAAATCATCAGGGAAATTCCTTTCCAAGTCAGGATCCTTTCATTTATTAAGGAACCAAGCTAAATTCAGGACCTGGGATTTAATTAAATCATGTCCTTTTGTGTTTTTTACCACCAAAAAAAAATCTCCAAGTCATGAATTAAGTAACTTTTTTACTAAATTCATTCCAAAAGTATTTTTTTCCCATGGAAAAGGCATGAAGTATCATTTTTAATTTTTCAGAGCCTTCCCAGGGGTGGGAAAGGATTTCCCCTCTCAATTTTAAATGCCAGAGGGGGGTCTTTCCCTGCTTGAGGCCCATGTGGCAATCTCCACAGATTTGTGGCAAGTAAAAAACCTCAGGTATTCCAGGTTTTGAACTGGCTTCCAAAGCTGTCAGGGCTTCAGAAATTTTTCCACTTCTGTGAAGACTGCCAGGAAAAACTTTTCAGCCCCATGGTGGAAGAGTTTTTGACAAAAGTAACAGCAGATCTCACATACTGCCCCTGTTTTGCCTGCAAGAACAGCCACCCCCCCTCTATCTTTTTCTTTCCTTCCAAAGGGATGGACATGCCCTCTCACACCAAATGTTTTGAAACTTTATTTTAAACAAATTACTAAATTCACAACTTGGGGAATGGTTATTATTATTTTTTTGAAGAAAAGGGGGGTGGAATCACTCCAAAAGGCATGATTTCAGTAAATTTGAAGGTGTGGATTTAGCCCAGCCTTTAAAAAATTATTTATGACATGTTTTTGTTATTGTGAAATGAGGAATAATTATGGAATGCACTCCTTTACACAGAAATTTCCCATTATAAAGGTCCAAAGAGATGATATTCCATTATTTTTTGGTTATCTTTTAATTGAATCACCATCATTTAGATATTTGGGTGGCTATGGTTATCAAACAAGACTGAGATCATGCTAAACCACTAAATTTATGGTAACATCTGATCACAAGATCAAATTTCTCTAGGTTTTCATAGATGTTTTTGATCATTTTAGGTTTGTTTCTAAGTTTTTAATACATGTAGGATTTATTTTTTCAATAAACTAGAACTCAATAAAGTAGAACTTCTCTTAATTAATACTTTCCAAAACCCATAACTTGAACAAAAACATGGAAAAATAAATTTACCAAATTGGTGCCTGCCAAAAGTTTACTATTAACCCTTGATCCTGCCAAAGGCAGTAACATATAGGTCAAAAAGAAAAAAAAACTGGAATTATGGCCGTAAAACATATTCTACCCCCCCCCCTACTAAACCATGGTTAATAGTTAACTTGTTTCCCATACCATCTCCAATATACACTATCTCCTCACATGCATATGACCTTCTGATTGAAATACATGTTCTAATTTCTTAACCTCTATCTTCAACATCATACTCTCAATCTCCACCAAATAATTATTAATATAAAGTTCTTGACATCCTCACCAAATATCTATTTTATTCCTTTTATTCCTTTTCCTATTATGCCTATCCTTCAACTTGATAAAACCTCAATCCCCCATATCAAGAACTGTATGTCTTGTGGAATTTAAATTCTATTTCTTTCTTAAGAACCCATTATTTCTCTTTTGGAAACATGCTAGATCCAAGCAAACTTTAAATTTTTGAAGCCAGTCATGCAAAATTGAACAAATTAGGTAATCAAAATAAAGAATTTCTCAAAAAATCACAAAACCATGAGGAATTTACAAACAAGGAGGAATTCAAAAACAATGAGGAATTCACAAACAAGGAGGAATTCACAAAAAAGGAAGAAGAAAGGCATAAAAAGCAAGGAAACCCTGTTAATGAGCACATGTTCATTGATGAGCTGAAAAATCCTACAATGGATGGTATATCATCTATATCACTTAATACAAATGATTTATCAGCTCTACTAAATTTATTGAAAAACTTAGAACAGGAAATCAAACACAAAATGGAAAGTACAAAAAAAACCACTGGAAAATCAGGAGATGGATTTGACTCTGAGTTACCAAATCCAAAAAAAAAAAAAAGAATCCAAAAGCAATAATGGCTTGTAAAGGAATGCAAAAATTGCCCAAAAGGTAGAGGTGCTTGACTGGCACTACAAGAATAGCAACAACCAAACAAAAACAGCCAGCCATTTTTCAAAATTCTACCTTGGGCTTCAGTTGAAGCAGCCTTTTATATTGTTTTGGATCAAAGATGAGTAAAATATTTGTGGCCAGCATGCTGAAATAAATAGATCCTAAAAATGGGTTAGGTTCCAGAAACATGATGATTTAAAAAAAAAACTTGAAGGGTTGGTACAAATTTCCCTTGCTTCTAAGTTGATGGCCACTGGAGATTTCCTTTGAGAAAAATTGAAAGATATTGCGCATCTCTGTGGTATAAAACCAAAATATTGGCCATAATTATCCAATGGCTGGCTTCATAGGTAATTGGAGTCTGTCAACCTCCAAATTATTGGGAAAGAATAATTTCAACTTTGCATGATTATAGACCAATAAAGCCTGGATGATGTGTTAAAATTTTATTCTAAAGGTTTATTTTATTTTAAATTTAGTTCACTGCAACCAATCTCCATCAATTTGAAACAAATTTCTGACTATTTACTATAATTTCTTAACAGGATGCCTCCCAAGGAAGTTCTGGTGCAAAGAAGTGAGCAGGGAATATCTGTGAACACACACCTTACCATTGGTGCTCCTTGGAATCCACCTGGTACCAAGAATCTCCAATTACTTTTCATTTTGAAGACACCAAAACTACAATGTTTTCAAAAATGAAATTTCCCAAAAAAAATTGGCTTCAAATATTATGTTAATAGAAATTCTTGGATGTCCACTCAAATATTTTGAATCTAGATCAGTGGTTGGAATGTGGAACTGAAAATAGCCAACTGAAGAGTTTTTCTACTTTTCAATAACTTCACTTGACATGTGATTCTACTGGATGGCCTCTTTCACATTCAAATTTTTTTTTGTGCCTCCAATCTCACCTCACACATTCAACCCCTTGATGCTGGTATTATAAGAACATTTAATGCTTACTTCCAAAATTGCTCCATTTCCAGTTAACTCCAAAACTTTGAAAATTGTATCTTGGCTTCACAGGTTTACAATATTGATCTGTTATCAGCAATGAAATTGTGCTACTTTGACCAGGGATCTGTGACCCCAAGTGCTATAAGGCACTGCTGGTCTCCCACAAAACTTACAAAAAAAGCCAAAATTGATTCAGTTGAAGACATAAGCAATGCACATAACAACCTTAACTTTGAAGCACAAGAGCTTGAGAAAGTTGGATTCATGAACCCACAAAATTGAATGTCTCTTCAAAAAAATCCTCAATCCAGCTGATGAATACAGCTTTTTTTTAATGTCCCTGGAAGAAATATTTGTAATGTGATGACTAGAAAAAAGAACTCATGATCCTAATGTTCAAGATCACAATTAACAGGTTACAACACTAGGTGCACTCAAGCATTATGAAAATTTTAGCTTGAGACAAACATTCTAGCACTATATACAACACTTGGTTTTTGACTTGGTTTCTAAAATTATGTACAGAAATGGAATATACATAAATCAGCTATCCCATCATTTGTGAGTTAGATATATTGAGTCACTGGGAAGCCCAAGAAGCAGTAGGGATTGGGGTGTGGTGCCATTGGGCAACTATCTAAGATGGTGCCACAATTTGTTTTTCCAATAAGATTTCACAGCTTATTACTCTTTCACATGTTTTTCTAGCATTTTTTTACTTTTTACTTTCATTTTTATCCTTACACTTATATTCTCACTATGTGAAGCTACCTCTGCTATGGTAGGAAGCTAACAATCTTTTTGTTCCCCTAAGAGCATCTACCCTTGTCTTGATAAAATCCTTGACAACTTTGACAAGTTTAAAGGGCATGCAAGGGTGGATAACTGTCAAAACTCAATTTCGCACCCTTTTTTAAACAAATTGGGCCTGCGCAACAGTTATCGAGCAGTTGGTAAGCAGCTCCCACCATTTTCCCTGCTGCAAATCCCTGCTTGATACGGGTTGGACCACCCCCAAACAGGGCAAAAGAGATCACTCTTTCATTGTTTCAATTTCAAAAGAAAAAAATAAGAACAATTTGGAACAGGGTAATTTTAAATTCATGGCTCATTGAGCCATGCACATGGTTTGAAATGTGCCGTGTGGCACAGCACATGGTCCATTTTGAGCCGTGTACAGCCCACCCCGGCTCAGGGAGTCGTGCGGCCCACCCAACCCGGTCTGCCCCCATGTGGACTTCCACATGACTACATTCAAGCCGTGTGGAGTTGTACACGGCCCAAATGTAGTTGTGTGGTATTCCACATGGCACCAGACCGCGGTGAGCAAAAAAAAAAAAAAAAAAAAAAAAAGGAAAAGGAGTGAAACGGTACTAGCACAGCCCATAAACTAAATAAACCTTCCAAAAAAACAGAAATCAACCAAAAAATCAAAGAATGTTCATTTTTTGGTTAAAAAAAAAAAATAAATAAATAAATAAATAAATCAAAATAAAAAAAACTGGTACTATCCAATCAACTAGCCCTAAAGTAAAAAGACCCAAAAAATCACAAGTAACTGAACTAGCCCTAAAGTAAAAACACCAAAAAAAGACAAGTAACTTGACAAGCCCTAAAGTAAAAACACCACAAAAAAACAAGTTCAACTTGTGTTAAGCTGATCCAATCCCAAGCTTAACATAACTTAAGCTTGTGATGGAATCAGCCCAACACAAGTTGAACTGACTTACCATTGAACTTTCATTCAAAACACTCAATATAATGATGTTAACTCAAAACACTCAACATAATGATGTTCAAAATTTGATAATCCTTTATATTAATCAAGCTTTATAGCTGCATTAGAATTACAATTTTTATGAAACCCAATGATGAAATGAATTCAAAGTCTATTAAAATCTATAATACATTTGCAGTTGATCTTTGAGATGATCAACCCAACCAGAGGCTTTTTTAGAAATCAAGGAATGTGTTTTTGCTACAATGGGTGGGATTGGAATCATTTCTCCCTCAAGTACTAATAGAACCCAGTGGTTATTGTTTACAAAGGAAATGAAGATTGGATCTGATTGATCAGTAACAAAATTTTTCATTGGAGTATAAGTATCACATGACTCCAATGAAATGAAACATATAGGTTTGGAATATGTGTCTGCTATTATTTGACACATGTCCAATTTAGCCAGCCATTTTGAGGAGGGAATCTTTTCATTTATGTCTTCAACATCAAGTTTTTTTTTTAATCTTTTAAACCTCCTTTGAACCACCAAGCATCTTAATGTAGCATGCTTTATGTTTCTCTAATGTATCAATCATTTCCTTCCTAACTTTAAACCAACCATGTTCTTCATAACCAAGAGATTTAGAAATGACTCTAAATCCACAATTCCCATCTCCAATTGGATCCCAAAACTCACCCAAGAACTTATGGAATTTCTTGGGTATTTGATTGAGGTATTTGAAATTTGGTTCCTATCATTAAAACTAACTTAGTATTCATTTCTTTAATTGGATAAATGAAATGAAAACTCACCAAAGATGAGCTTCTGGTTGAGCTTTGCTGCATGTTCTCTTCCTCTGAAGAGGATTCTGATTCCAAATTAAGTGATCCCAATTCACTTTCAGTCTCTTCCTCTGAACTATTAAATTCAGATTCAGATTCTGCCAACTTTGACTAAAAATTCATCATTAGTTATTAACTAAGTTAATTAAACCCAAAAAATTAAAATATCTCAAAAGAAAAGACTTACAATCTTTTTTCTTTTATTTTTTGGAGCCCTTCTAGTTCTTTTTTCCCCCTTGAGCTGTTTTTCAACAAGCTCAAACCAAGATGGTTCTTGCCGTGTATCTGTCAATTTTGGTCTGCCCCTACTTGATTGTAAGACTTTAGGTTCAAGTCTTGGCTTGGATCAATATTTTGTAATCTTCTGAATGATATACTTCAAAAGTCCGCTTTGCTCATGATCTGGAGATTCCAAGATCATTGCATTGACTTTTTCACGTAACTGAGTAATGCTTAGCATTTAATAAACATTGCACTGGAAAAATTCAAAAGGATCAACCATTAGTGAATTAGTTAATCAAAAAGAATTAATCACATAGTGATTTGAACAATCCAACTTAAGCCAACTTACAGAACTAGAACTGCAAGGGTCATAGTTCAACCTCCACTGATGATTAAAATCTTCAGGTTCCATTGATCCTCTGAATGCTAGACAGTCACCTATTTTGTGGGAACAGGGCAAACCCATAGTCTTGAAATATGACTTGGTGCAGACTTTGCCATCATGATCACCTTTGAACTTCTTGAATTTTTCCCTGACAAGATGGATTGCCTCCAAAGACAATTTTTAACCCAATGGTAACAGTTCAGGGGTAAGAAATGTCCCTAACTTAATTTGAGATTTATAAAGTGATGCATGAACTGAATTAATTTGATCAAAACTGTTCTGTCAAGGCTTTTCCAAACATCCAACAGGTTTCCCAAAGAGTTTCCAAGGAATTGTTTGAGAGTTGCATGGGCCCCTTCAACCCAAGATGTAGTTTTGTTTCCAAAATCTGGGTTTATACAAGTCCAGGCTGTTACAAACGTCTCTTTGATAGGGAAAATTTTATTTACCATATACTCAAGTACATCCTCATAGTCTTTCAAGAAACACTATACAAGTCAAAAGGTCAGAACCCAAAACTAGGAAGAATAAGAAGCAGTAATTTGGACCTACTCTGAGTTCCTTATCATTGACCTCCATCTCCTCCTTGGTCTTTTAGGCCCCATACTTTGCCCACAGATTCATAAAGCTTTTCCATCCTTCAATGTCATTAAAAAAGCGCACTTTACAGTTTGCTTATATGTTTTTAGACAAGTTCCAAGTGCAACATTGTCTTGATGACTCTGGGAAACTAGTTTCAATTGCACAAATCAGAGCTTTTTCACGGTCCATCACAAAGACTTTTGGAAGTCTCTCAGCATCATAAGCCAACTCCTTTAATTCATTTACAGACCAACTGTAGAGCTTGAACGTTTCTTTTGTTATAAAAAAAAGAGCTTTTGTGAAAGTTTTCCAATTGGCTGTCATTCCTACAACATGCAATAGTGGCATTTTGTACTTATTTGTTTTATAAGTACAATCCAACATAGAAATATGATGGAATTTTTTTGAAAGCTTTACTGCCTCTGGATGTGCTAAGTACAGGGCCTCCAAGTGACCCTCTCCACTGAACTTTGACCGGTGAATCCAACTTTTTTCTTCAAGCTGTTTGTATATTACCTCCATAACACTGTTTCCCTTTAGTTCTGCAAGTGTGACCTTCTGCTTAGTGTTATAGATTGTTTGGTCATCAACATGATCCCGCCCATCAATCTTGCTCAATTTTCTCTTCAGTTGTAACGTATTGAGCCCATCATTCATGCCTTCTACTAGATTGTCTAAGGCCACCCCAAGATTCTCCTCAGTTGAGGATGCACAGAGGGATGTTCAGATGGTTGATGGTTATGTTGTGTTTCTTTGTAGGAGAGGCACCACAAGGGGTCTGCCTTTGTGCAACTTGCATGGATTAAAAACTTGAACCCAACCTTCCTTGTGTGAGTTTTCTAGACCGTTTGGTCAGAAGACTTCCTGAATAGGAACCATGTCTATCACAGGCTAAATCCACATATTGGTCACACTTTGAGTTGAAAACTGTTAAAGTGAAACCATGCTTTATTTCCCATGTTTGACAATAGTTTTGTGCCTCTTCCCTAGTAGGAAAAGCTCTCAAGGGAGGTGGGTCAAGTGGATCTAGTAAACATTCATTGGTTAAGTCATAGTGTCATAGTTACATGAACCCATTGGTTTCAATCAAATTAAATATGGCAAAGACCAGTAACATAAAATTTTACTCACCACCAGCAGTCATGTCCATTTGTGAATCATTTTGTTCCTCAATTGTCACCCTTGATGAGGATGCAATTGGGGCTTCCAATGTTTCATTACCCAAATCCTTTTTTTTCTTTTTCCAAAGCTTTGTTGATGGCACTATCAATGTAGACCTTCCACGCAGCCATGTCAGAAGAAGGAGGGCTTGCCACTGTTCCCATGCCAAAAAATGCAATGGTATACTTCAGTATTCAATCCAACTTTCAATTGATCAAACAAAGTTTGCTCACTTTCAAGTTGAGAAAGAATTGTTTGCAGATTTTTATATGATTTATGATTATTCACTTTAATTTCACTTGGGTTTTGCTTTAATGTCTCTTTGGGATTGTTAGGTGTGAAACAACAGTCCCACAAAGTATGCATTAATCCCAAATTTGGGTTGACAGCACCCAAGTGTGGTCCAGGGGGTGCCCAAAATTCTGGCATGGCTTCCAGGGGGTTGTGCACCCCCAAACACAGCAGCCAATTTGAGCTGTGTACGGGATTACACGCCTCATTTGAGCCATGTATGGGGGTTACACGGCTCATTTGAGCCATGTATGGGGGTTACACGGCTCATTTGAGCCATGTATGGGGGTTACACAGCTCTTACATGACCCCCTGGGGGTTGCGCATGTTTGAAACAGCCCTTTGTAGTCATCTTTGGGCCCCCACAGCTCATTTGACCCCTGTAGGCCCCTACACAACTACCACACGATTGGAGCCATGAATTTAAGATTACCCTTTGGAACAATGTCAAATGGGTGGGGTTGTCAATGGAGGTGATGAAGTTCAAAGGGGGGGGGTGGGGGGTATGGTAGGGTGGAGTTATGGAGGGGGAGGGCCGGGGGCAGAAAAGCTACAGTGGGGCTTGACAGGATTTTGCTTGTGGAGCCTCAACAAGTACCCATACACTTATGGATCCTTGTTGAGGATTTTGTCCAGTGGACAGCTATCGAGCCCTATCCAGCCCACGATGGTAGCCCGATTGGGTAAATCCTCGATAAGTCCGCTTATCGAGCGGACTTATCGAGACGGTGGTAGATGCTCTAAGGTTACGGCCGACCCAAACACCAGTTTTCTCAACGCTACCATGTCAACATGAGTCCCCAAATTTCAACTCCTAAAAAAAGAACCCCTGTCGGTGATTCTTCGTGGCCAACGGTGGGGCTTTGGTCCTCTCATAAGCCGACGCGTCACACATTTTGCAACACTTCAAAATGCTGGGACACGCTCATCGGAATGTGCCCGATCGATCGACTCTCAGTGTAAGCTGCGTCACCGTGGATTGACCTTGGAGTATCAGAAGTATCCTGGGCACATGCGCTCGGACAGCTTGACCCACGTAGCACCATGCGTAAGGGGCGGCGACTGCATTGGAATTTTGAGCAAATAGGGAAAGAATTTATCTGGAACGATTTTTCGATTGCTCATCATCACCTAAAATCTGGTAAGGATGGTTAACGCGTCGAGGATAAAACCATGGCGAGCCAATGTGTTCCTTGCGGTCTAAATGCATACACGAGTTGGCAGCAAAATGAGCCATCGTATCCGTTTCATGCCACCCAAACCTCAAGCAATTCGATGGGAAACCTCGAAAAGATCTCTCCCAAGCACAAGAGCTCCGGAAAATGCTTTGGGTGAGATGAGTTGAATTGAAAAAAGGAACCCAAACTAGGTCGGGAGGAGGAGGAGGGGAAACATAGTTCGACCTAAAGCAAAAACAATGACCATCACCATATTGCTCTAGGGATTGAATACGGTGTACATGGTCGTCACGGGTATATATGCACAGCGATCAAGCTCCCAGAGAACAAGTAAAGATGACCACATCGTTACTTCACATCTCGTCAGGTTTATTTCCTTAATGAACAAGTTCAACGCGATCTTACTTTTCCTTCTTGCAGAGCAAAGAGGCTTTGAGGGGGATCGAGCAAAACAATCTGCTTCATTTGTTTCATTGCCCAATTCAAGAATACGTTTAGTTTGATTCATGAAGGAGGTGATTGAGGGTGGACCTTCACAACGCCTCCCAGATAGTCCTCAAATTTACCCATTTTCGTCTTGAGCGAGGGGGATTGATTACCAGCCCTACAAAACCAATGTGTCAGCAACGCTACCATTGAGCCGGGGCAAGGCGATAATAGACTCACAGAATTATCAGCGGCCGGGGCTGGCGCGGCACTCCATTGGGCAGCGTCCCCAGCATCCGCGGCAGCTGGCACACCAAAAACAAGAATCAGAGAGTGGGGCAATCAATCAGGAAAGAGCGTAAGTGTCTCACCCCAATCAGTGGTGGCTTCCGTTGCAGCCCAGTCAACCTCGACTGAAGGCATGGCAGCGGCTGCAGTGACGATACCAGCACCAGCACCAGTGACCTCCCAGTCGACCCCCCGGTTCTCGCCCAGACCAGCGGCACCTTGCTCCTCCAGCAACTTGGCGGCCTTCTCGGCGGCCTCGGCTTCAATCTCCTCCGCGTCACGGAAGAAGAACATGTCGGGCATCACACCCCATGCGCCATCACCAGACCGGGCAACGGTACCACGAAGACGAAGAACCTCTCGGCACAAGAGCCACCAGATTAATCCAACGGAGTGCTTGCCCTTGTTGTTAGTAGGGATGGCGACATCAACAAAGTTCAGAGAGGCGTCCGTGTCGCAGAGGGCAATGACGGGGATGTTGACGTATGAAGCTTCACGGATGGCTTGGGCATCGAGGCGAGGGTCAGTAACAACAATCAATCGGGGTTCCTTGAATGATCGGGTGATGTAGTTGGTAAAGCTACCAGCTGCAGAGTTGGGACAAATCACTCAAACGGATTAGCTGTGCGAAGAAAAAGTAAAACCATGACAACGAGAACTGACGAGTAAAACGACCGGCGATTGCTTGGGCACCAGTATTGGCGGCAAACTTGAGAACGGCTCGGTGGCCGTAAGGACGGGCCGAGATAACACATACATCGTGGGGATTTTCGATTGCGGTGATGATTCGGGCAGCCATGACCACTGATCGGAACGGCCCAAGATAGTACATCATTTAGTCAGCAACGTTTTCCTCGATCTGCTACTAGTCGTCGGTGAGCATGAGCCCACATTTTTCCCATGTGTGGCCGATGTTGATCACATTAACTCCATCGGGTCGGCGTTTGAACACGTAGCGCTCCATCCCCTTGGAGCAGTTCTTGCTTCCGATGTGACATCTGACGCGAGCCGATTGTCGAGCAATCAGCCTGGGTCAGTGAAGTAGAAAGAAAGAAATATTCCGATCAACCCAAGACTTACTGGGCAGCGAGAAGGAGACTGATATCTTCATCGGTGAGCGAGAGGGCAGCGGGGGAGCGAGCAGCAGACATGTTGATAGCCTTCGGGTGCTGTGGGTCGGTCTGGTGGGATGAAGCTCGGAGGAAGTTGCCGTCGGGCAGAATTAAGGACGATCGACCCGAATAAGAGGGGGACGGTGCTTGTAAATTTGTCCAGGAGGGTGGGGCTCCGGCGGGAGCGATACTCTCACCAGCCAGTCAAACCTAGTTAGGTTTGGTTGGCCCCGTGGGAGCATTCTCCCGTGGTAGGCGCCACATTCGAAGACGGCATCAACGAATGAACCCGGTTCCATTTTTAAAGTTAGGGGTAAGCTGGTTTACTACATGTCACGTCAAGTATCACAGAATACTGTGAAACTTGTAGACAAAGCTAGATCGGGGGTGGTCGCGCGGAGGGAGAGGAATGTAGATTGTGCCAATTTACAACCACTACCATCATCTCTAGAGGTTGAAAGCCTGCTCGAATCGCCTAGAACTTGTTACACAAAAAGTAAACAGTGCACTGGCTGCTTGGCTACCAATTTCGCATACTCATATGCCCTAATTCTTTACTCATCCCCATAAGTCAAGGCTTCCAGGCTTGGGTTATTCTGGGATGTTGTCACACACCAGACTCAAGAGTCTGTTGTTTGAACACAAACTTTGGCAACACCTCCATCAACTCAGTGTTTACTTTTAAACCAAAAGCATGAAACTCAATCAAAAGAATTCTAACAACTTAGTTCATTCCACTTACCAATTTTCAACACCAAGTAAGGGACCATTCCATTTTGACTTTTCAATCATCATTTGCACTTGATCTTCAAATGTTTCATTTCAACTTTGACTGAGTCATCACTTGCAATCAATTTTTGAATCTTTCTGCTCAACTTTGACTCTACATCATTAGTCTGCAATTGATCATTCAATTGTTTAAATCTCCATCAATCATCACCCAAAGACTTTGGACCTGGTCAGTCATTTGATTTATCCATCCCTAGTCATATTCAAATAATTATTTCTCACCTTCCTAGCTCTTTTGCATTACAAATTTCTTATTTTTACCTATCAGTCAGGCCCTAGATTTGATCCTAGAAATTGTATCTCACAATTAACTGCACTGTTTCTCACCTCATTTGCATTTCTTTTCCTTTGTATGAATCTGCCTCTGTATTGATTTAGTTTTCTTGTAATTTTCAAACTCCATCTTGTACTTAGCCTCTAACTTGATGACAACATTCATTACCATCTAAGATTTCCCACAAATTCCCTATGCACTTTATTAATTCAAACTGGAGTGTACATTCCTCAGCTTTTATCTCATCTAAAAGCCAGGCTGTAGATTAATTTGAAAGCAAAAATCTTTTCCCTGTCAAGTTTTTTCTTCCATTATTCAATTTCATAAATTCTCACACTTTTTTGAGTAACAAGGGTCACATTGGGCTTGTGCCAGTTTTCATTATCAAAGAATAGTACTTGAACTTGAAAAATACTTTGAATAATGTGATATGAATTCCAGAGATAAGAATTTCATCAAAAAATCTGCTTTCCTAGGTGGTAGAGCCTTGCAGTGGTTCAAACAATATCCAAAAGAATTCAAGAATACTAGTTACTCTTATATTTTAAAAAAATGGGATAAGTTTCAGCAACAGCTATTCACCCTTTTTTAAAATTTCATCTTCCAGATACCAGGAGCCTTTCAGTCCTCTAGCTACTAGAAGAGATGAAGTTAAATAATAGATATATTCTTAAAAATTAACAGCAACCAATCCCCAAAAGGGTAAATAAAATTGGTAATGGTGAAAGGGCTAAATGGTTTGGTTCAATGGTACTCAAAATGATATAATAAAGAATCAAAAGAGGGGTCACATTCTTTAACACCTCTCCTTCAGGAGATTAACTTTAAATCTGATACCCTGGAATACTGGAAACCTTATGAATTAATAATAAGGGAGTATTAACCACTAGGGTGGTGTATGGCCAGGATATGGTAGCACACCCGCCAGAGCAGGAAGAAAATAGCTTACTAATGTAATCATTCACTCACTGGGTACCTGGAGGGGTTCAAAGCTGAAGGGTTTCAGATCTTAAGAGGGGTGCTGAATGATTTATCTTCAATGCAAACAGCAATAAGGGTTGAATAAATACTAATATAAATTCAGCTCAAGTCCATAAAATGCTTGCTTATCTCTTTGTAAGAACCTGATCATGGTTGCCATGGTTTCTGCGATGATATCTGATGAATTCTGAGTGGTAAATAGGCCAAAAAGGGGCTATATAAATACCTTTTTGGGTTTAAGAGAACCTACATAGGGCTTATTTTCTGAATCTAAAAGGCAGGCAAGAGCTGGTTTGGCACTTGCTCTTTTTTTAACTCAGATGATCCTGGATCTGTAGGATCATTGCTTGATTTTTGAATTAGGGTCAGTTATTATTTTTGTTTGTTAATTTACTAATCCTGCCCATAATTCAATTTTTTACTCTTTATATTTGACTAAAATAATCATTAGTGGGGATTTAATCATTTTCTAGCACCTTCTGATAATTTTAGTATTTTTTTGGTATTTTTTATAATTTTAGTTACAAATCTCTTTGATTTTTTTTTTGTGGTCTTCAAAGATCTGGATCTTTTGATTTTGTGGTAACTTTTATTATTTAATTTTTAATCTTGAATGCTTTCTAGTTTGATATTCCACATTTTTATTGATTTATTTTAGTTTTGGATAATTAACTAGGCATATGTCATGTCATTAAATATTCATGGATGATCCTTCTGTGTTGTAATGATTGTGTGCAGTACCTATATGATATTTTTGTGCTTGTGGATCTAGGATGCACAGATCGGATCTACTGCATGCAGGAATGTCTTGCATGCCAAATTTTCATTTTGGAATTTTCAATTTAAGCATTCAGGGATTTTCTGAGGCATGTAGGAATGTGGATGCTGCATACAGGAATTTTGACAAAAATTTCTCTCATACATGACTCCCAAACTAAAAACAAAACATAAACCCTGACTTAATTTTAGATATGAAAAAATACATCAAAAACTATGTTAAATTTGAGCCTGGCCAAAAAGTACAATAGTGGTGCTGTGAGTTTTTGAACATTATTAATATATCATTTTAAGGTGTTAAGGAGTAGGAATTTTAAAGGGGGGGGTCAGTGAGTGACCCCACCTGAAATTGGGTGGAGAATCCACATTTGCAATAATATTTGGAGTTTTTTGACTCCTTTTTTCATTTTTTATCTTTTTTTTCCAAATATTTTTTGGTACTTTTGACAAGTTTGTCTGTAAATAGTAGCCAACTGACAGGAAACCTTAACAAGGCACATAGCAGCAAATTTAAACTCAAAGGTTAGGTTAGGAAGGATAGTGGCCATGCCTTGATTTAAATTCCAAAAATTGAAAACCTTGCAGCTTTGCAACCAATCAAACAAGACATATTGTCTATTTCATTTTCAAAGAGTCCTAAAAGCTTGTTTGACCCAATAAATTGCTGTTTCTGGCAACAAACTAAAAGTGTTACAGAAATTAATTTATCAAGTAATTGAGAGTTATACTACCTACAACAAATATAATGGCTCACACATAAGTGAGGGGTAAAAGGTTGGGTTTGAATCATCAATCAATGCGGAATTAGACCTGATTGGAGCTGATTGTGTTTGAATATCCTTCTTGGCATTGGATGGGGGCCACTCAAAGGCAAAGTTTTCAGCCTCCTGGATGCCAAGACACTTGCTATCCTTTAGCTACCAGAGTTGATAGAATAAATAATAAATATATTATTTAATAAATGCAGCAAAAATACGTAAAATATTTGGATAAAGCTTATTTCAAGGTTAATTGGTTTGGTTATGGTTTATTGTTATAAATCAATATAGATAGATTGATTATTAAATATTTTTATATAGGGGGAAAAATTATATAGGGGATCTTTGACACCTCTCTTCATGGAATTAAGTATGAAAACACGTAGTCCTGGTTACTTTGGGCCCTTTAGTTTAAAGCATATTTTGCCCAAAGATAATATGTATATAAAATACACAATGGAGTGGCAGGGCTTTGTAACCAAGCTGACACGACAGAGAAAGGATAATAAGACTCACTGGTATATTATGAAATCCTTTGGTTATCTGTTTGGGATGTGCACTGATGGGTTAAACCTGTATACTGGGGTTGTAACATTGTTCAGCAGTTTAAATTGATAAAAACAGGGTTGAGGACGGATATTATTAATCAGAATAAGCCATAAATCACTTACTTATCTCTTATAAGTATTTGATTGCCTTGGCACGGTGTCTGGATATAAATATAACTGGTTCTCAGGGTGTCAACATCATCTAAAGAGCTCTTTATTTATAGTTTTTGGAGTCCCAAAATTGTCCTTCTGAGGGGTACAGGGGCTCAAAGGGACAGACACTGAGGCTAGAAGGGTAACCAGTAGTAGTCTGTCACGTTTTCTTGGTGCTGTAACACGGGTAGCATCTAATTCCACAGGGTATGGGAATTATTCTACTTTATAACTGATGTTTGGATGTGTGAATAACACTAATCTGTCATTTTTATTTATTATTTAATTAATTATCCTTAGTAAATGCTCCCAGTAAGTTAATAATTATTTTAATAGACATTCCTACAGATATTCTGATGTCAGGAGAGTTCTCACTATTTCATTAATAATTGGAGTAAAGTCATGATATTGATTTTACTCCTTATTTCAGAAATTCAGTTGATTTACTAAAATAATTACTTAAAAATTTAAGTCATGGGTATTCATGTAATATTTTTACATCATACGTTTTCATAGTATTTCACAAAAAGTTTGATGTCTAGAACTCCATAATAGTATATTAAAGTATTTCAATATATTTTTAGAAGTAGTCATTGTCTTATTTTTGACATTTTTAGGTACTTTGAATTATATTTAATAAAAAATAACTATAAAGGTTATTTAAGTATTTTTATATAATTTTATGTACTTTTAGACTATCTACTATCCACGGGAACATTCATTACATATGTAGAATGTTCCCGTGTGGGTTGTAGAATGTTTACTTGGTACCTAAGTTTCTCAGGCCACCTGTCACTTTGTCAACCCATAGTCCCGCAGCTGCATACTTGTCAGAGGCCTGGGGCTGCGTACAAAATTTTGACAGAGTGACAGAGCTGTATCTCAGCCGCGGGCGGGTGCATTGGCTGCCGCGGCTGCATGGGGGAATTGTGACAGAACACATTTCCATCTGTAACTCCTAAAACATACACAACACCTCAATTCTGACTGAATTTTAGGTGTGAATACTATAAGTGACAATACATGTGAAATATTTAATTGGCCAAAAAGTTCAATAGTGGTGCCATGGTATTTTGGTCTTTCTTTCCTTAATTATTTAAAAATATAAGGAGTTGGATTTGAAGGGTGGGGTCAGTGAGTGACCATACCTACTTTTGGGTGGAGAATCCATTTTTTTAATAATATTTCTTCTTTTCCTACTCCTTATGAGGTTAATTTTATTATTATTATTTTTGGTTATTTCTGTTACTTTTGCAGCTTGCTCTGCAATAGTAGCAAGCTGACATTCCCCCACTCCAAGATATGGCCATATCTGAAAAAAATCTGGAGCATTTTGGAAAAAAATTCATTCCATGTGTGTTTTAGTTCCTTTTGCTGGCTTTTTAGTTTCTGAGATGTTTTGGTCCATCAGGTATATTATTTTCTGGTAAACATTCCTCTTTGTTTGCAGATTCTCCTTTGTATCTTACTAAGTATAGTCTAACATCTTTTACTTGCACTCTCTCTTTCTTGTCTCTCAATATCCTGCTGACTTTCCCTTTTCCTTTCACAGGGTCAGGTTCTATTGGGATTATTGCTGGAGGGAGGTTGCCACCTTCTGTTGGTTGAAAGTGTTTTGCTAGGCTAACAGGAAATACTGGGTGTTTTATTGATAATTCTTCACTCTAGTTTACTTTTACAGCATTTTTGCCATGCATCTTTTTTTATAACAAATGGTCCAAGACCTGATCTCCTATTTTAAAGTCAGGTTCCCTATGTGATTTTTCCCATCTTTGTTTGTTGTGTTCTACTGCTTCTTCTACACACTTTTGAGCATGATTATTTTCCAGATCTATCATTTTCTTAAAGTCAAGAGATGTTGGATTAATGGTGGCTAATTTACAGTTTAAGTTGTTCCTAGGGAGTTTTGGAATCCATCCTCTTTCTAGTACGTAAGGGGCTTCTTTGGTAGTAGAATGTTTACTGCTGTTATAAGCCATCCCTAGAGATGGGAGTAGGCTTACCCGATCATGTCAATAACCATCCAAGTTTTTGTATTCTAGACCAAAGCTACAGAACCTTCTTAACATATCTTCTAGGGTCTGTATCATTCTTTCAGCTAATCCATCAGTTTGGGGATGGTATGCTGTCAAAAATGCTAGAGTAGTACCCAGTATATCATGTAGATTCCTCCAAAACTCAGAGGTAAATTTGGGGTCTCTGTCACTGATTATAATCTTGGGTATACCAACATCAGCTATGATCCTATTCCAAAATAGTAGATCTACATCCATAGGACTATCTTCTTTGTGATTAGGTAAGAATTTTGCCTTCTTAGAGTATCTGTCAACTATAACCAGGACAGAGTTATATGAATTAGTACCTCCAGGGGAGAGGCCAGTGGCAAAATCCATATTAATGATTTCCCATCTAGTTTTGGGTTCAGATATCCTCTGTAGAAGTCCAAACCTTTTTCCAGTAGTTTTATTAGATTTTTGGCAAGTCTCACAGCTAGTAACATACTTAATTGTGATTTCTTTACAGTCTATCCACCAAGCAGTTTTTTTACTTTCTCCAAGGTTATTTCTGTGGATAGATGCCCTGATGAACAGTTGTCATGGAATTCTTGGAGTATATGTTGTATATGTTCTTCAATTCTTAGTACTAATACACTGGAATGTTGGTGTCTGTAGTAAAGGAGACCATCCCAAAAGGTAAACCTTCCTGCTTGATAGGGTTTAAGTAATGAAACAGGTAAAATATTTATCAGAGCTGCTTCTGGGGATTCACATTCCACAATGGTAATCAGCAGCTTGATTTCAGGGGAGTAGTTGTCCCTCACTAGATTGAAGAAAGCAGTATTTAATTCACATAAGTGGATCCCCATGATCAGAGCATTTAATGCAAAAAGATTGATTTTCAAGATAGGAAAGATATCCTGATCCTCAGGGTCATATGCTGGATTACTAGAGTCATTAGGCAAAGCATTCCTACTAAGACTATCAGCATTCTGATGTTTAGCTCCAGCTTTATGCACTATAGCCATCTGACCTCTATACTGTTGTATAGCAATTCGCCACCTGAGCATATGTCTGCTGGGGGTTTTCATGTTCATGAGAGTTCTTACAGCATTACAGTCTGTGATCACTCGGAAAGTTGTGCCTTCTAAGTAATAGTGTAGCTTTTCTAAAGCCCATAATAGAGCCAAGCATTCCAACTGACTGGCTCCATATCTCTTTTCTGTATCTTTGATCTGTCTAGATATGAAGAGTACTGGTTTCTCCACTGGTTTGTCTTCTTCTATTCTTTCTTGATGTAGAGCAGCTCCTAACCATTCCATACAGGCGTCAATGTACAGTTTAAAGGGCTTGGAGTAATCTGGTTTAATGAGTAAAGGAGTGGAGGTCATAGCTATTTGTAGTTCCTCATAGTTTTTCAATCTCTCATGTGTCATTTCAAATAGGGTGTTGTTGTTGCATATTTTATACAGACTTTTAGTTAGCATAGCAAACTTGGGTATGTATTGTCTGTAGTAACTGCAAAAACTAATGAAAGACAGTAAATCTGTTTTATTTTGAGGCATGGGTCTGTTCATGACAGCAGCTATCTTATTTTGATCAGCAGCTAGAGTTAGACCAGAGGCTATATGCCCTAGGGCTTTCAATTCTCCATATCCAAAGTTGCATTTCTTCATGGATACTTTTAATCCTGCTTTGGAGATATTTTGGAGTACTAATCTTATTTGGTTGATATGAGAATCCAAATCATCAGAATATATGATAACATCATCTACACATACCATCATTCATCCTTGTCTGATTTATGTACCTAGAACTGTATCCATTGTTCTCTGGAAGTGTGATGGGGCATTCTGTATACCAAAGAACATCCTAAGATATTCATATATTCCCAAATGACAGATTATTCTAAAAAACTTGCTGCTTCCATGGATTATAGGTATCTGGTGGAAACCTTTAAGCATCTCCATAGTAGTGATATATTTGGCCTTGGAAAAGTTATGTAGAGCATGATCAACCCAGGGTACAGGATAATAGTCTGCCTGAGTATGATTATTGAGCATTCTGAAGTCTCCTACCATTCTTGACTTTTCATTATGCCAAGCTATGATTACAGGTGTTGTCACATCTACCTGCTCATTGTGCCCTACTTTCCTTAATACTTGTAAGTCTATCAGTTCTTGGATATGTTCCTCAAGAGCTATTCTAAACTTAGGACTAGAGAGATAAGCTGGTCTTCTTAAGTTTGGAGGATAAGGAGGCTTAATAGTCAATTTTAATACCATATCATGTCCTTTGTATCACCAATGGGATGATCTTTAGTACAAAAAGCATTTTGGTTCTGAAACCAGACTGTCAATATATCTTTCTTCTGTTCTTCAGAAAGTTTCATATTGAGAGCTGCTTGAGAGAAGTTTTCTTGATTAAAGTCTTCTAAATGCTTTTGATAAGTGGAAGAGGGGAAGTTAGATTGGATTGTGCAGATCTTAAACTTCTTGTCCCAATTACCACCCACTGTAAAGTATCTCCCTTTACTCTGGAACACATCTATACCATATAGACATAAAGCATCATTACCTATTATCAGGTAGTCACATAATCCGTTGAGCAATACCACAAATTCCAATTTTATTCTCAAAGATCCTATAGTATGGGGTAATATTATAGGAGCAGTCCATACTCCAATAGAATTCATGGTAGATTTGCAAGAGCTAAAATTGGCTTTTGGGAAGGGCAGAAGGTGTTCCTTCCAATTGGGATCCCATTTGTTTAAGAATTCAGTGCAGACACATGAGCAGAAAGCTCCACTATCCAGTAATAACCTTTTAGTTATGTCTCTATAAAATCCTGTTGCATAGCAAGTTTGACCAGTAGTATAACTCTTACCACTCATAGGTTTAACTGTTAATGGTTAAACGTCCGCAATATGTCTAGAAATTATGGTAGGATCCCATTTTTGGGGCAAACTAGAGTCCCCATGGATGTTATTGACTTCTATAGAAGTGCCTATATCTTCTTCTATAACATTAACAGGGTTGGTCAGGATCAATTCACATTCAGAAAGGGATCCTTCAGTATCAGCTATATCTTCATAGTTCTTATTCCCTTCAAACTCCTGCTCTCCTCCCAAGATTGCTATCTTTCTTTTTGGTAGTGGGCAGTCTTGTCTCATATGCTCTGTCTTGTTACAATTCCAACAAGTTGCAGGCATTCTCTCTTTGTCCCTGTTCTTATTAGGTTTCTTATCATCAGAGGTATTTATCAGAGGGGGTTCTTCTCTGATTTTTTTAAGGTTGAAGTTCCCTTTAGGTCTAGAAGGAACCTTCTTGTCTAACCCATTTATGTCTATGACTTCTTCCCACACATTGATTAGAGTTGGTAAGTCAGCAACCATACTCATCCGGCATCTTACCCTATGGTTAAGATTTCCAGGACACAAGTTGAGGAGTCTTTCATTCACTTACTCTTGATCAGCATCTGGATAGAAGCAATCTAGTATTTTCTTCTGTTCCAAGAACCATTTGTGAGGCTTATCCTTGGAGGGATCAAATGAGGAATTTTCAAAATTTTTCATCATTTTTTGTTTCCACATTCTAGAACCAAATTGTTCTTTAATTAGAAGTTTCCAAGAATTCCATGGTAAGGATCCTACTTCTTCTCTTTTACTGATAAACCAGTCTAAAGCTACTCCTTCAAATAGTCTGGGAAGCCTGAATACAGCCATAGCTTCTTTTAAGTCATAAGAGTTAATAGTATAGTCAATAAATTTAATTAAATTTATATGATTGTACTCTCCCTCACCGGAGAACTTAGGCCATTCAGAAATTGAGGGTAAAAGTTTGAGGGCTTGTTCCATCACAGGATGAGGACTAGGCCTGAAGGTGTCACTCCTATGCATTCCTAGTAAAGGTGGTGCATAAGGAGTAGTTGTTTGTCTGGGAGGTTTTGGTTCCTCTGTGGTACTCCCCAAGGGGTTGGTCAGATGGAATTTTAAGTATATAAGATCATTCCTGATAAGATTAAGTTGCAGGCCCACTTTATTATTAAGCAGATCTAATTTATCACTAAGGGACAGAATGGAGCTGTTGGTGGTAGTTACCAATTCTTCTTTTAAAGGTTGAAAAGACACAATAAAATCTTCTTGGATACCTGATTACATATTCTCAATTATTTGAGTCTGTCTGATTTTACCTTGATTAATTTTCTCCAAAAATTTTTCTGTATGTTCTTTAATATCTTCCATTCCTACAGTTTTTGTTTGGTTATTAATCAATTTGGCTACTACTGATGTTAATTTATCCATCTTGGTATAAACACCGTCCAAATTTCCACAAACAATCTTGAAATCATGGCGCATATTATTAGAAAAGGAAGTAATAACATCAGAGGTTGGTTTAGACAAGTTACTTGTTTCAGAATTAGAGGCTAATTGGTGTACACCTTTTTCCACTTTTGAGCTCAGGATATTATCTGATCCCAATCCTTCTTTATCTTTGGCTTTGGATGGGAAGAAGATCTCTTCTTTCCTGATCCTTTGCCTTTCAGTTGGGCTAATTGATCCCAAGGATTCCACTTTTCTACGTAGGATTCTACCTCTTTCCTTGGAATCATTTTCTGAAGAGCTATCTGGTTAGCTTTTGCCTGGGAGATTATCTTTTTCATAGATACCATGTCCTCTTTGGCTTGGGCTTCTTTGAAATCTTCCCAATATTTCACGTGCTCTCTGACTAAGTCTTTGATCCTGGCTTCCTTGGCCAGATTCTACTGGGGTGGCTGCACGGAATCTTCTTGTAATGGAGGGGGGCTTAATTCTACTACCTTCTCCGGCTCTAGGTTGGGTGAGGGAAGAAGTACTTGGGGCTGTTGCTTGTCCATCAACATTTGATTCACGGGTTCCAGTCCCCTCATAGTTGTTGTTATTGGTGGTCTCACGGTTACTGGGGGCTCCTGGCAAAGATCCATAGGAGGTTATTTTTTGTGAGGCTCTTGTGTTATGTCTATTCATATTGAATAAAATGTTTATAAGTATTTTTCTACAGAAAAAAATCCATAAAAATAAGTTTCATTTAAAACTCACTTAAGTTGATATTCAACGCTATCAGGACTTTATTGGGATTAAATTGGTTCATAATAGGTAATCCTATGGGGTCTTGGTGTGTCCCAATGAGGTCTTCACCCATCCAATAAATATTTTCAGGGATTCCAGAGATATCTGGGACTTCTTGATCCAATAAATCAGCTTCATTGGTGGTGGTTTTCACTGATGGTAAAATGTTATTTTATTGGTCAATAAAATATATTGATATTATTTTAATAAAAAATAATATGGTAATACAAGTTTCTTACTTTAATATTTTAAAAAGCAATTTATACGGTATTTATTCCAAGCTTGATGTTTTCTTAATAGGGCCTGGAAGTTGGTATGCCTCTCAAGATCTTCTTTTTCAAGGAGTTTATCTAGGTTGTTACGTGCAGAAGAGATATTAAGTTTCTCAGCTTGAGTTAAAGCTTCCCAACCAGTAGGTTTATAATTTTTAACATATTCTTCTTTTCTTATCTTTAAAAGATTTAAATAATAGATTATTAATTCTGTGTTGGTTTTTAAATCCACTGAAAAAGAATTCAATGATGAATCACGGTTAAAAATTCAGATAAATTTACCTTTGATTTAATTTAACATGAAATGTCTGGTCCAAGGTGTTAAATATAATAAAATCAAATATTTCCTGGCCAGAACCCCTATTTTCAGCCTCCTGCATGCCAAGAACCTTTCTATCCTTTATCTACCAGAGTTGATAGAATAAATAATAAATATATTATTTAATAAATGCAGCAAAAATCTGCAAAATATTTGGATCAAGCTTATTGCAAGGTTAATTGGTTTGGTTATGGTTTATTGTTATAAATCAATATAGATAGATTGATTATCAAATATTTTTATAGAGGGGAAAAAATTATATTGGGGATCTTTAACACCTCTCTTCATGGAATTCAGTATGAAAACACGTAGTCCTGGTTACTTTGGGCCCTTTAGTTTAAAGCATATTTTGCCCAAAGATAATATGTATATAAAATACACAGTGGAGTGGCAGGGCTTTGTAACCAAGCTTCCACGAACAAGAAAGGATAATAAGACTCACTGGTATATTATTAAATCCTTTGGGTATCTTTTTGGGACGTGCACTGATGGTTTGAACCTGTATACTGGGGTTATAAGGTTGTTCAGCAGTTTAAATTTATAAAAAGAGGGTTGAGGATGGATATTATTAATCAGACTAAGCCATAAATAACTTACTTATCTCTTATAAGTATTTGATTACCTTGGCATGGTGTCTGTATATAAATATAACTGGGTCTCTGGGTATCAACATCCTCTAAAGAGCTCTTTATTTATAGTTTTTTCAGTCCCAATATTGTCGTTCTGAGGGGTACAGGGGCTCAAAGGGATGGAAAATGAGGCTAGCAGGGTAACCAGTAGTAGTCTGTCACGTTTTTTTGGTGCTGTAAAGCGGGTAGCGTCTAATTCCACAGGGTATAGGAATCATTCTACTTTTTAATTGATTTTTGGACGTGTGAATAACACTAATCTGTCATTTTTATTTATTATTTAATTAATTATCCTTAGTAAATGTTCCCAGTTAGTTGATAATTATATTAATAGACATTCCTACAGATATTCTGATGTCAGGTGAGTTCTCATTATGTCATGAATAATTGGAGTAAAGTCATGATATTGATTTTACTCCTTATTTCCAAAATTCAGTTGATTTACTAAAATAATTACTCAAAAATGTAAGTCATGGGTATTCATGTATTATTTTTACATCATAAGTTTTCTTAGGATGTCACAAACATTTTGATGTCCAGAAAGTTTCATAAGAGTATATTAAAGTATTTTAATATATTTTTAGAAGTAATCATTGTCTTATTTTTGACATTTTTAGGTACTTTGAATTATATTTAATAAAAAATACATATAAAGGTTATTTAAGTATTTTTATATAGTTTTATGTACTTTTAGACTATGTAATATCCACGGGAACATTCATTACATATGTAGAATGTTCCTGTGTGGGTTGTAGCATGTTTACGCAGTACCTAATTTTCTCAGGCCGTGTGTCACTTTGTCAACCCGTGATCCCGCGGCTGCGTACTTGTCAGAGGCCTGGGGCTGGGTAGACAATTTTGAAAGAGTGACAGAGCTTTAGCTCAGCTGCGCCCGTGTGCATTGACTGCCGCAGCTGCATGGGGGAATTGTGATAGAACACATTTCCATCTGTAACTCCTAAAATATACACAACACCTCAATTCTGACTGAATTTTAGGGGTGACGACTATAAGTGACAATACATGTGAAATGTTTAATTGGCCAAAAAGTTCAATAGTGGTGCCGTGGTGTTTTGGTATTTCTTTCCTTAATTATTTAAAAATATAAGGAGTTGGATTTGAAGGGTGAGGTCAGTGAGTGACCCCACCTCATTTTGGGTGGAAACTCAATTTTTGCAATAATATTTATGTTTTTCCTACTCCTTCTTAGTTTAATTTTAATATTATTATTTTTATTTTATTTCTGTTAATTTTTCAGCTTGCTCTGCAATAGTAGCAAGCTGACAAAAGGTTTCATCAAGGTCCTCATTGCTAGGCTAAGCATTCCTAGCCAAGTCCTTGGCATCAACTGAATCAGATTTTTGGGAATCAAAAGCAGCTAGAGGGGTGATGTTGGCCTTCTTACCAAAGATTTCATCCATTTGAATATAAAAAGGACTAATGGAGTCCAACTTATCAACCACCAAGTTGATTCCCTTGACTTTTTTGGAGTTGATGATACCAATGCCGGTGGAGATTGAGATGGAGTGGGCCTTTTTGTACTTGGACTGATAATTCTTGAATTGCTCCCTCATCTGTTTGGATGATAGATCCAGCCTAAATTTTGTTTTATTCTTGAGCTCATTGGACATCAGGACATAAAAATTGACCTTAGAGGATGGAGGTCAGCCAATGCATGTTTCATTGTTGGATCCAAAGCAAGCAGTGTAGTTGAACGGAATTTCAAGCCAGTTTACCAGGATGATGTGATCAGCTCTCTTGAGCTTACTTGAGACTTTGGAAGGTGATGGGGGAGGATTGTTGGATGTTGAGTTCCTGGGGGATGTTTGCTTTGGTCCATTGGATTGTTTACTGGACTTGCGGGGGAGGATTGCTGAGGGGCCATAGTTATGAGAGTGATAAAGCAAAGAGGATAGGAAGTGATTAGAGTGATGAAGTGAAAAGACGGATAAAGCAATGAGAGTTAGGATGTGATGAAAGAAATAAAGCAATGAGGATATTGATGCAATGAGAGTTAGCTGGATGTGATGAAAGTGATAAAGGGATGAGAGTGATGAAGTGATGAGGATAGTGATGCAATGATATTAAGCTGGATGTTATGAAAGCAATAAAGTGATGAGGATAGTCATGAAGAGATGAAGAGAAATGAATCAAATTTTGTTCCAATGAGGCTGGAGGAAGAATTTTTCAGAGGTTGGAGGTGGAAAACAAGGGGTGTATGAAGTGGACAGGTGGTGGAGACTTTTATATACTTTACTTGAGAAAACCCACTTATTTCCAGGTAACTCTGACATGTCTGATGTGAAATAAGTGGTTTTTTTATTTTTAATGGCAGTTTTGAGATGGCAGATTTGTTTTGAAATTGCCATTAAAAAATGGCTGGTTTTCTTAAATCTGATACACACTAATATTCATTTTTTGCAAGGAATTAGAAACAGACATCAGAATGAAAAAAATTCAGCCAATTTAGAAAAAATGAGAACAATGATTAAAATTTATTTTGTTTACACAAAGTGGAATATTTCAGGTGGAACATTAATACCCTTCTTCCAAAAACAAAAAAACATTTGAAAATGATAAGTTTACCCATTTGATGAGAGTAATTCACATATTTTGAAACATTCAACCAAAAAGATCATTCAGGAAATCAATGATCATCAAAAAAAGTATATCTTCCTAAATTTGGGCAGGTATGGCATTTGCCTGATGTAGTATGGGCTTTTTCCAGCGCAGTATTGACTTTTCCTGGTTTCAATGCAAGATGTGCATAACAATGTTTTTAAATGAATAAAAAACCAAGAAATTTAACTCTGGGTGAGGTGTCAAAAATTTTTCAATATTATTATAGAACTAGACGTGAAAGACTGATTTCTTTGAAGAAAACCCAATATTTCTGATGGAATTTCAATAAATTTGTACCAAAAATGATCTGTATTGGAAGATTCTACATTTATCTATTTCACAAGGGGAATTAAAATGCTAGGGAGTATCTGAGTTAACCAAACCTGCCCTCTTTTGATGGAAGGTTTCATCCCAAATCCACCATTTCAAACCTGCAATTGAAAATAAAAAAACCCACTTATTTCACATCAGACGTGTCAGAGTTACCTCAAAATAAATGGTTTTTTTCAGATAAAGTAATTAAAGGCTTTCACCACCTCAACCTCCCATCAGTCCACATCATAAACCCCTGGTTCTACCTACAGCCTCATCAGAAAAATTCTACCTCCAACCTCATTGGAAAAATAAGATTCATCACTCTCATAGTTTCATTGCTCTCAAAACTTCATCACTCTCATCATTTGATCACTCCCATCACTTTATTGCTCTCAAAAAATCATCACTTTCATCACATGATCACTCTCATCAATTTATTACTCTTGTCACTTGACCACTCTCATCACTTTATTGGTCTCATCACTTCATCAACCTCATCACTTTATTCTCTCAACACATCATCACTGCCATCACTTAATCACTATCATCACTTAATCCCCCTCATCACTTAATCACTCTCATCACTCTATTTCTCTTGTCACTTGATCACTCTAATCACTTTATTTCTCTCATCACTTTATTGCTTTCATCAATTTATTGCTCTCATCACTTTATTGCTCTCATCACTTTATTGCTCTAATCATGTCAGAGTTATGAACTCTATTGCACACAAGGGCTGTGGTTAAACCCGCAAATTAAGACAAAACTTGAATTAAATCAGCTTTAATGACTTAAATACACCTAGAAGCTTAGACCCTTTATAGTAGCCCTAGAGGGATACAACTCCAAAAGGGACCTTGGACTCAAAGTTAAAGTTGGTTTTTGCATTTTTGATTGATGTGATATTAAATTAAAAGGCCCAAGTCAATCTTGCTCTTGATATTATATTTAATGGGCTTGTTAATTTTACAATATCTTATAAAATAATACAAAGAGGAAAAGGTCTAAGAGGGGCAAGACCATCCTGTTTTATATTAACAGGAGTCCTCAGGGGATTCAGGGGGTCATCTGGAAAGTACACCACTGCCCTTGATTTATTCTCCAGTGGCTCAGAACCCCATGTAATCTTCCCCAATGATTAAAAGTAAAAACACACTCATTGGGGCTTATTTTCAATGTAAGGTTGTAGCTTGTTTATCAAGAAGCTTGAAAGGAAAGGTAAGTTACCCCCACAACTTATTCTCCTTCCTGAGGAAGCTCTGAAGGCCTAAGAATCAGTAAATCTGCTTACATAAACCTAGATAGATCCATCTAGGCATGTTTTAAAAGGTTCAAAACCATAATAGCAGATGTAAATTAATTTACATAAGTATGTACACTCTGGGTAATTAATCCTACAGAGTTCAAATAAATCAGGTGAGTTTAATGGTCTCGGTATGTACGCTTTTCCAGCATGTTTGGGTTCCTGAAAGTTATCTACAGGCTGGAAGGAGAGTAAATAAAAAGTTAATAATAATTTACCCATATATGGGTCATGGTAGACTGAAATTATTAAAGAATATTATTTCCACAGAGGGAAATATTTATGGAAATTAATTGTGAATCCAATTGGAAGCATTCAGAGGATTGTAAAACAGAAAAAATTTATAATATCTTCCATAAATTATAATATAAATTATCAAGGTTCTATGTGATGACTTCTGTTGCTAAAAACATACTATAAAGATATTATTATATAATGTTTTATAAAGTCATAAAATAATCAATACTATTGATACAGTGACTCAATGGGGACTGGAACACAAAACCTGAGTGCTCTGAAGGAAAATAACAGAGACATTCCTTAGCCACTGTACCAAGTAGACATATGAGTTGTGCAGACAATTAGACATGTGTATATGTCTCATGGCTGACACTGCCCACCTTCAAAAGGAAAATTAATCTATGAGTAATTTCTAGATCTATTGGAAGCTCTATATCTTCTCAAAACAATATCAGCATTTTTAATTTCTTTAGCCTTTAGCCATAGATCACTATCTGCCAACTTATGCTTGAACCTCACTAGATACAATCCTACATCTTTTCCATCTTTTCTAATGAACTTATGTTTCAGTATCTTATGTGGCATATCTTAACTAGCATTTTCCATTGGTGGTATCACAACCCTATGAAAATTTCTATGAGAAAGGACTCAACTGGATCAATGAATTTTTTAACAAGACCAATTGTAAAGGTAGGATTTCTTCTTTAAAATTCTTTGGTTAAGATAACCTCAACTGCATTCTTACCATGAAGTGCTTTTACCACAAATGGACCAACAAAAGCATCTTTTAATTTTCTATGTCCTGAAATATTACTCAAATTAACAGTAGAAATTAAAACCATGTCCCCTATCTTGAAATCATGATCCCTATGGCTCTTGTCACATCTAATCTTGTTATAATCTACTGCATCATCAATGCACTTACTAGCATATGTTTCAGCTTTATCCATCATTTACCTGAAACAGTCAGCTGAAGGGTTTAACATTATAGTCTTACTTAGCAACATGTCTTTAGGCCGGAGAGGTAACCTCTCTCTAATTCAAAAGGGGAAAATTTAGTGGTAGAATGCTTACTGGAATTGTAGGCAAATTCTAAAGCTGGCAAAAGAGATACCCAGTCATGAGTATATCCATCACTGTCTTTAAATTCAATGCCATAAGCACAATATCCTGATCATGTCTTCCAATGTTTGTATCATCCTTTCTGCTAGACCATCAGTCTGGGGATGATATGCTGTTGGAAAAGATAGCTTTATGCCAACTAAATTGACAAGACTTTGCCAAAATTCAGATGTGAATTTTGCGTACCTGTCACTGATAATATTCCTTGGAAATCCCACATCACTGACAATACTGTTCCAAAATAACACAGAAATCTCCATTGAAGAGCTATATTTATAGCATGATAAGAATCTAACCATCTTAGAGAATCTTTCAACAACTACTAGTACACAGTTGAAATGATCTTTACCTCCAGGAGGCAATCCAGATAAAAAATCCATGTTAATAGTGTGCCCTCTTTCTTTTGGTTCTTCTATGGCTTGTAATAGACCATACCTTTTACCTGTAGACTTGTTTGCCTTTTGACATCTTTTTCAGGATTCACCATATGAACCAACACTGTTTCTGCAGTTAGGCCGCCATGCCAGTATCTCAACCCTTTCAATAGTTCTATTTTTTAAAGGTTTCCTGACCAAAAATTGTCATGGCACTCACTCAAGACCAATTGTATATGATCATCATGTACTAATAATACTGAGCAGCAATGAGCAGATTTGTGATATATTAACCCATCTAAAAGGAAAAATTGTCATTCCATATAAACCTTCTTCCAATCTGCATCTAGTCCTTCAACAAGACTTTGTACACTAGACTTAGACCTCAATATTTCAAGAAGTAGAGATGTATTCTTTTTGTTGGTATATGAATCAAATACTGAGTCCCAGAAGCTTTCAGCTAAATTTTTCACTGAATCCCATAATAGGAATTGTGTCCACATCATTTTCTGGGTCATAGGGAGGATTATTAATATCATTAGGTAAGGCCCATCTGTATAACCCTTCTGCATTCTTATGTATCAGTCCCTCTCTATGTAATATTGTCATGCACCCTCTCCATTGCTGAATAGCTATATGCCATCTTAACATATGCCTTTTAGGTGTCTTTATATTCAGAAGTGACTTGAGTGCAGTACAATCAAAAATAACCTTGAATTGAAAACCATCCAATTAATAATATAATTTTTCCAAAGCCCAAACTAAGCATAAAAATTCTAGTTGGGAGCCACCATACCTTTTCTCACTATCTTTAAGTTGTCTAGATATAAAAAATATAGGCCCTTCAACTGGTTTTTCATTAACAATTTGGACTTGGTGTAATTCTGCCCCTAAACCCTCCATAAATGCGTCCACATACAACTTAAATAGTTTTTTAGGTTCTGGCTGAAAAAGAAAAGGTGCGGTGGTTAGACAATTTTTTAATAATTCATAAGCCTCAATTCTCTCTGTAGTCATTTCAAATGAAACATTGGGATTACAGAACTTATACAGACTAGAAGCTGTCATACCAAAATCTTTAATGTGTAGCCTGTAGTACCCTGCAAAACCTATGCATATCTTTAAAACTGTTAGGAGTAGGTTTTAAAAAAACTGCTGCTACTCTTGTCTTACCTATTCCCAAGGACAGTCCATTCAAAATATGTCCCAGGGCCTTCAATTCATTGAAACCAAAGAACATTTACTCAATGAAATCTTTATGTTCATTTTAATAACCTTATTCAAAATAATTGATAGCATACACATATGTTCTTCCCATGTCTCAGAAAATATAATAATGTCATCTATATAGATGATAAACTAATTATGCATCAATTCTTTGTGAAATTCAGAATCATAATCCTTTGGAAATGAGATGGTGCATTCTTGATACCAAATACAATTCTTAGATATTCAAAAACACCTAAATGACAAAATATTCTCAAAAACTTTCTGCTTTATGTATGCACAACATTCTTGTGGAATCCTTTCAAAACGTGCATAAAAGTGATATATTTTACTTGGTTCAGTTTACTTAGGGATTCAACAATCCTGGGCATAGGATACCTATCTGGTGTAGTATAAGAGTTTAGGGCTGTAAAGTCACCAACCATTCTGCATTTCCCATTATTCAAGGCCATTATCACTGGTGTGGTAATGTCAACCTCTTCAATAGATCCCACTTTTCTGATAACTCCTAGCTTTAGCAATGTGTTTATATTTTCCTTAAGTGCTTCTCTGCTCCTTGGAATAGCTGGAAATGGATACTTCCTCAAGGTAGTTGGATAAGGCCTATCTATAGTTAAAGTTATTTTAACATTGTGACCTGCTATAGATCCAAAAGGCTCATCAGAAGTAGCAAATGCTCCTCTATGTTCAAACAATATTTGTAGCAGATTGCTTTTATTTTGATCACTTAGTAATGAATTAATATTAGATTCATTAATAACTTCCTTATGAAAATCTCCCTCATTAAGTTGATCCACCAAATTAAGCTGTTCCTGATCAAAAAGGAACTTAACACTTTCACCAACAGTAAAGTATGAAGATTCTTTACTGTGGAACAAATTGAAGCAATAATCTTTCATGTAGTCACTCCCCATTATGAAATAATCTATGGAAGTATTATCAATTACTACAAATCTAATAATGAATAAAAATGAAGCCAAGAATAGCTTGGCTTTGTCTATTCCTAATGAAACCAATGACCCAGAGCAACTATGTAATTTCACAGCAGGTGCGGTCACCAAAAATTTCCTCCAATTTGTACAGAATTTATCCAAATAATTCTTACTTGCTATTGACCTAAATGCTCCACTGTCCAATAGGATCTTACAAGGCTTATCACAAAACTTCATAGTGACTAATTCATTAGTTGTCTTAATGGAGGTTATAAACCCTATGATGGGTTCCTCCTCTTCTCATATCGAACTTTCTGACTCAGATTATTCCATATAATTATTACCTTTATCAGAAATTTCATTATTGACATTGTTAACTTTCCTTGTTTTTTTGGGGCATGTTCTGGAGGTATGTCCTACCTTACCACAAGTGTAGCATGATATATCTGCGTTGGAGACAGATTTCTTGAAAAAAGTTTTGTCCTTTTCTGTATTGAAAAAATTGTTGTCTCTGGTTTGGTAGCTTTTCTTCCTTCCCAGTGACGTATCCTCTAATATATCTTCTAATATTTTGATCAAGTTTGAAACAATCTCCATCTGCTTTCATACTTGTTTTAAATGCAAAAGAGATTTCACCATCCATTAGTGAAAGTAGCTTAAATTTGATGCTATCTTGATCTAATAATGGGTAAAAAGCTCTAAGTCTCTTCTTTTGTCTTTTCACCCAATTAGCAGGAAGTGTAACACCAGCTATAAACTTATCATTATTAAAGGAATTCATGCACTTTCTTTTCAAATATTGTGTACCAAACTTGCTGTGTAACTCTTTTTTCCAGAATTTCCAGCTCATACTCCAAAAGCATTACTTCTCTCTCTATACCAGTCTGAAGCTATGCCTTTTAACAAAATGCTTAACCTGCTAGTGATCAGGGTATCAGGCAATTTAGTATCCTCTTGCAGTGTATCAATACAAGATATAATTTCTTTATGATCATTTTCTCCTTCACCTGTTAAATTAGGCTACTCATTAATCTTGGGAAGATCCTGCAGAATTTGTTTATATATTTCATCATACAGCAATTGCTGTTTATGAGATGATAAACTGTTTTGTTTTTACTCAGTTCTCTCCCTAGTGTTATCTTGCCTAGTGTTATCTTGCCTAGTGTTATCTTGAAAATGTGGTGCAATGTGTCTCACTTGCTTGGCACCATCCAATTTGTTGGAGATTATTAGAATTTTCTTCTCAATTTTGTCATTCAATTGAGTTATATTATTACTAAGTTCATCAATCAAGTCTTTAGAGTTGGATCTCTGCAGTAAAAGCTCTTCCTCCATCAAAGAAAATTTGTGATTAACCTTATTCTCCAATAACTCAATTGATTTGCTCAATTGTATAAAAGACGATGTTAAAGAATTCATTCCTTCTTTGATATCATCAGTGGATGACTTATTGATTTTGAAATTGTCGTTTATTTCACCTATCATTGCTTCTATTTTATTGAAATCTTTGCTATGCACCTTAGTTAATTCTATTTCAATTGTTTTGTTTTTCACATCTTCTAGTTCTTTTATTGAAGCAGCCAGGAAAGATTTAAAACCTATACTATCAGACATGATAAAATCAAATTTATGAATCATCAAAGCAAAGCCCTCTATACAATACTTATTGGCATGTACTTCTGCTTTTTTAATGTGGAGAGTCTCATTAAAAACAATATCACAAAACTTTTCCAACATTAATTCAGAATTTAGAGATAGCACTACTTTTTCATTCTCTTTCCTCTTTCCTCTTCCAAGAATTGGTAGAATCCTTGGAGAGTTTTGGCCATACTCATCATCTTGCCATAAAGGGATTTCCCGTGATTTCTCCTCTTTCTCATCTTCATGTTTCTCTTTTGATGGGGGTGGGGCAGAGTCTCTAAGGGAACCTGGGAGGTGGATGCTTGGGCTGATTGGTTCATTGGAACAAATCTTTTTATGTTTGATTTGGGGACTATTGGTTTCTTGATCTTTGTTGGATCCCAATTCTCTGTCTCTTTCAATACTTGTTCCCTCCCTATGACTTTTATCAAGGCTTTGTAAGTGGCCAGTGCCTGTGTAAGGTATGTGGCTTGATTCTGCACATTGTCTGCTGCCATTTCCTCTAGGTATGTCATTTTGTTCTGGCTGTGACAGGCCAACAGATTGGCTAATCCTGGTGGAGGGCTGTCTCTTCTGACGCTTGAAATCTCCTGGGGGCGCAAGCTCAGCACCTTTTCTCCTGGTATTCATAGTAAGTATTTTGAAAAAATAATAATTTTTTATTTTCTATTCAATTTTTGAATTAGTCTCAATCAGTCAAAAAGCTTTACTCTGCTGTTGAGATGTGCTTATGAGAGATGGGTCACCAAATATGGGCCATGATTTCTGTCGATGGAGTCCTGGATCTGTTGGTTGGGTTGGCAACACTGAATTCTGCGCTACCTCAATCTCTCCTTTGTAGGGAGCTAGGTTCTGAGATGAAGCTAAATGCTCTGCCTCAATTTTCAGGCAGAAAGTAATCTATCAATAACTGCTTGGACACTATCAAAAGGGATCAGGTGAGTTTATTGGCTGATGATTTGAGATATACAGCCTATATTACTCACTCTTTGAGTTGTGGGTCTAATTGTCTTATTAAATTCTGTGCTAGGAACTATTGGATTGTTGGGTCTAAAAAAAACCACTTGTTTGGTCTATAGTTTTGGAATCTTCTTCAACAGAAGGGTGCAATGATGGGCTTGTTATGCTGGTGCTACCTTGAATGTTGACTTGTTGAGCTAACAAGCTCTTTGTTGATGATCACCTATTGATCAAGCTCTATCAATTGTCCTTCTGACTTAACGCTCCGCTTAACTTCAGGTTCTTTTCATCTATTTTCAATACTCTGGCTCAACTGTTATGCTTGAAAATTTGAAGATTGCTGACTATACGGACCTTTGGAGATAAAATAACTCCACTACACTTTTTTCAAAAAATTTTTTTTCTTCAAACTCAGAAATTTTTGTTTTTATTGTTTTTTATTATTTTTTCCTTTTTTTTTTTAAAAAAAAAGTTTTCCTCTTTTGTTTTTTAAAAAAAAATTGATTAAACTAAACCAAATTTAAGCTTATTATCAATATTTTTGAGTTTTTTGGATTTATGACTCACCCAATATAATCATTGTGTACTTTTACAGAATTTCCAGAGTTCAAAAATCAGTTTTTTTGAAAAATATTTTTAATATTTTTTTTTTCAAAAATGTAACCAGTCAGTAAGATAACTGATAAAACTACTCTAAATATACTCATTTTGAATAAAAAGAACTTATTCTAAGGTTCTAAAATTCTATGAGGCCCCAATTGTGAGAGTTATAACCTCTATTGCACACAAGGGCTGTCGTTGTACCTGCAAATTAAGACAAAATTTGAATTACATCAGCTTTAATGAATTAAATAACTTTAGCAATGGCTTAAACCATAAAAAATTAAATAAGAAAAAATTTATTATGAGTAAAATAGCCACACCTTAAACCTTTACAAAAGGCATGGGTCCTGGATTTAAATTAATGAAGCTCAAAGGAGAATTTCTTACACCCTTTATAGTAGCCAGAGAGGGCTACAACTCCAAAAAGGACCTTGGACTCAAAGTTGGATTTGGGTGTTGGATTTTTTGGTTGATTTGATATTAAATTAAAAGGCCCCAGTCAATCTTCCTCTTGAGATTAAGTTTAATGGGCTTGTTAACTTCTACAATATCTTATACAATACTAAAATGAGGAAAAGGTCTAACAGGGGCAAGACCCTCATGTTTTATGTTAACAGGAGTCCTCAGGGGACTCAGGGAATCATTGAGGGAGTAAATCACTGTCCTTGATTTCGTCTCCAGTGGCTCAGAGCCCCATGTAATCTTCCCCAATGATTAAAAGTAAAAACACACTTATTGGGGTGTATTTTCAATGTAAGGTTGTGGCTTGTTTATTGAGAAGCTTGAAAGGAAAGGTAAGTTACCCCCACAACTTATTCTCCTTCCTGAGGAAGCTCTGAAGGCCTAAGAATCAGTAAATCTGCTTACATAAACCTAGATAGATCCATCTAGGCATGTTTTAAAAGGTTCAAAACCATAATAGCATATGTAAATTAATTTACATAAGTATGTACACTCTGGGTAATTAATCCTACAGAGTTCATATAAATCAGGTGAGTTTAATGGTCTCTGTATGTACGCTTTTCCAGCATTTTTGGGTTCCTGAAAGTTATCTATAGGCTGGAAGGAGATTAAATAGAAATTTAATAATAATTTACCCATATATGGGTCATGGTAGATGGAAATTATTCAAGAATATTATTTCCAGAGAGAGAAATCTTTATGAAATTCATTGTGCATCCAATTGGACGCATCCAGAGGATTTTAAACCAGAAAAAAGTTATAATACCTTCCATAACTTACAATATAAATTATCAAGGTTCTATGTGATGATTTCTGTTGCTAAAAACATACCATAAAGATATTATTATATAATGTTTTATAAAGTTATAAAATAATAAATACTATTGATAAAGTGACACAATGGGGACTTGAACAAAAAACCTGAGTGCTCTGAAGGAAGATAACAGAGAAATTCCTTGACCACTTTACTAAGTAGACATATGAGTTGTAAAGACAATTAGATATCTGTATATGCTCATGGCTGACATAATTGATAATAGAAAAAATAAGAATAAAGGCATTGGTAGAAGAATGAGGGAAGAAGGTGGTTCTAAAGGGAGGAATATTTTGGAAGAATGGTTGGAGGATTTGGAAAATGGAGAAAGATTATTTTAAATGATGGAAACCTCTGTGGTAGAAAGGGAATTTAGGGAGGATTCTGTTTTAAATGAAAGGAAAGTTAATCACTCTTTGAATATTTGAAGTAAAAGATATAATGCTTTGAATTCTAATATGCAGCAAGGTTTAATAAAAGGTTTTTGTTTTGAAATTAGAAAGGAGAAGTTTTTTTAGAGGCTAGAATGAACAAAAGTGTAGAGATAAAGAAAAGTTTATCTTATATTCTTGCTTTTGCTTATATGACTTTTTAGTTGGGTACTTCTGTGAGGGGATCCAATTCATATGGATCTAGAAAATTAAAGCAATTGAATTCATTGATGGCTAGAATACAAGAATTAGAAGAAATTGTTTTTGAATATATTTAGAGATGTTTTATTTTTATTTTTTATGATATATTTTTCATTATTCTTATATATTTTTATTTTATTTTCTTGTATTATATATATATATTCAATATAAAAATAGGTTAGTTGAAGAAGGAAGAAATAAATAGTTTTTTCTTTGAAGAAGTTAAGATTTTTCTTAGATTGAAGGAAATTTTTTTATTTTTTTGAAAGATAAAATGGAAGAAAGTGTTGATATTCTCAAGGTAATCTGCTGAACAGCCTCAAGTATTCTTGCGCATTACCTTTTAATTCATTTCTTCCACTTCTGCCTGTCAGCTTGAAACACCTCTTGGATGCGGCACAAGCGCGCATCAAACACTATGAATTTAGATACTCCAAATTTGGGTGACCTTCTGTCACTACACCTTGTAAGCCTTGTTCCAAGATCCACTGCCGCCTTCTTCATCAACTGAAAAAACAGGTGATCTGGCAGTCTTTGGTTGAGGATCAGGCAAGTCTTTGTGTTCAATTTCTTTCTCAAATAGCGTCTTCATGTTTTTCTGCCCTCTAACCTTCAGTTGACTCTAGGATCAGATTAGGAGTGTTCAAGGAATGTGTTGCTGTTAATTATTCTGTTAAAGTCTACATTCTTGGTCTTTTCAGGTAACGTCATCCTTCTTATTTGTTTTCACATTATTTTCTCATTCTGAAATAAAATGTCTTTTCAGCTTCTCATATTTAACAGATTTAAAGTCCCAGGACTCAAATCAAAATTGACCAAGAACAATGTCCAAAAAGGAAAAAGACAAAGGAGAATCTAAGCAAAATATTCCACTACTCTCTGAAGATAACTTTGCGGCATGGTTTCTAAGAATTCAAAGCTATCTCCAACAAAAAGGACTTCTAGACGTTGTACTCAAAGAAATCAGCAACAGTCCAAAATCAAAACTTTGAAAGAAGCAATATGAAGCGTCAAAAATACTCATTCAACACTTGGGCAACCCCAACTTTGATGCTATTGTAACCACCAAGAATGATGAAAAACCTAATGCAATCTGGAAAGCCATCCATGATTTTTATGCCTCTCAATCCTCAAATAAACGCGGCCTCCTGTGGCTCAACTTCATCCATTAACAGTATCAAGGAAACCTGACCCAATACATTGGCAAATGTAGGAAGCTAATGAAAAAATTTTGGTTTTGAAACTCAAAGTTCCTCAAGACATACTCAGTTATACTATTCTTTCCAAATTACCACTGAACCTCCATCACATTGTAGACACAACCTTGCTCAACAACAAACTCCTGAAAAGTCCCACAAATTTTCTCAACAAACTCCAAGAATTTTTTCATCTTGAATCAGCTAGATCTGGACCAGTAGATTCACCAGCACTAGATGAGAAAAACTCCACAGATTTATTTAAGACCAAGCAGAAATCCAAGAAAACTGGAAAAAAGCACCGATGCACCAAGGGCAGCCACAACCCCTTGGTGGATCATCCCAAGCACCAGTAATGGGCTCTTCATCCTCATCTCAGGCCCTTTTGGGACCAACCTAATTCCAATCACCACAAAGGGATCAAAGGAGATTCATCCAAGGAAACTGAAACCAAGACCCCCAAGACACACCTCAAAGTCCAACTCTACCTAACCAACTCATCAACTCCTGATCAAACTCCTCTCCCTGTACTTGACAGCAGTGCCACCCATCATATGGTAACTTCCTGAAACTTTCTTTCTAACACCTGAACTACCAACATTTGTATAGGAACGGGCAACTCTGAAAGCCCACTCCTGGCCAGTGCTGTTGGAGATGCTACACTTTTGAATCATCTGGGACAGTCCCTGAAACCAACCAATTTCCTACTAGTGCCCCAACTCAATTGTTCTCTTATCTCTCTTGACCTTCTGTTTGCCAAGAAAGCCTCACTGAATTGTTTTGAAAACTCAAGCATTGAATTAAAACTAGATTGCTTTGAATTAATTGGTTCCTCTGGAAACCATTTATCTGACCTCTGCGGCACAAAATTCAAATCCACCACTCAACCAAAGGTCCATCTCACCAAGCCTGTCACTTCCAATCTTTGGCACTCTAAAATTGGCCATCCAAGTGAAGCGACTATCAAAGCACTCTTTCCAAAATATGTCTCAACTGGCAAGGCTCTCAATGAATGCAAAAAACTGCAAAATGCACTTCAAATCCATTCAATCATCATTTCAAGAGGGTATCACAAACACTTGAATGTATTCATCTCAATATTGTGGGACCTATCAACCCAGTTACACCAAGCAGATTCAGCTACTTTCTCACCATAGTCAATCAGCACACCAACTACGTCACGGTCTCACTCCTCAGAAATAAGAGCAGCACAACCAAGGACATTGTGGATTACATTTCCAAAGCGGAAAAAATCACTGGATGAAAGATCAAGGCCCTGACCTCAGATAATGGAGGTGAATCTGTTGGCCACAAACTGTCCAGTCATCTTTATTTCCTTGGTATCATCAAAAACTTGTCACCACCACACACCCCCCAACAAAATGGTATTGCAGAGAGAATGAATTGAAATCTTCTGGATAAGAACCAGTTCTTACTGCTTCAAAGCCAGTTTACAAGAAATTTTTGGGGGGAGGCCATCAATACTGTGTCAAACTTAATAAATGTTTTACCATCTTCCTCCAACAAAAAAAGAACTCCCTTTGAGATGTGGTTTAACTCACCATTCAACTACAACTTCCTTTGGACTTTTGGATGCAAGGTCAGCTACCTTATTCCAAAAGCCAACAGATCCTCAAAGCTAGAACCTCCTGGACAATTTTGCTTTCTGCTAGGGTATGTAAATAACTTCTCAAGCTACAAAGTGTGGGGTCTTATAAGTAAGAAGGCACTCATTACCTCCAACCTCAGGTTCCACAAAAACAAATTCATCAATTGGTCAACCCAATTAAATGAGTACAGAATCTGGTAATCTGAAGAACTTGTTGTCCAGAAGCCGCTCTCAACCACTCCTCCAAGTCTAACCACCTCAAATGAACACAAAAAATGCAATTTGCCAGAGGAGGGCCCGAAAATGCAAGCTCCTCAAGAGTCAAGCCCCATAATTTCACCAGTATTGGCTGAACTTTCTCCGCTTCACATCATCAATCATCCTTGAGGCCCAGGCTCAAATAACAGTCAACTGGGAGAATCTCTCCTCACCTACGTGGAAGAAGATGATCCAACCACACTGGACCAAGCCCTCAACTCAAAGAATTGGCTGGAATGGATCAAAGTGATAAACCAGGAGTTTCTCAACATGCTTACCTGTGGCTTCTGGAAAGAGGTCAAGATCACCAAAATTGTGGACCAAGTTAAAGGCATCTGGGTTCTCAAAACTAAAATAGACAACAAAAAACAAATAGTGGATTTCCAGGCCAGACTGTGCGCACAGCAATTCAAACAAAAATTGGGTATTAATTACCATGACTCCTTCTATCCCACAGGCAAAAAGGCTTCTCTTTGATTACCCATTTCATTTGCGGCCCAACAAAACCTGTGGTTTCACCAAATTGACGTCAAATCCGTGTTCCTGAATGCCCAGCTTGACAAGTCAGTCTATGTGATTCCGCCATCAAACTTTAGACTTGGAACGGACAAGGGTCTCAAGCTCCTCAAGGTTCTCTATGGTCTAAAGCAATCCCCAAGAGCCTGGTATCAGACTCTCTCAGATTGGCTTCTCTCCATTGGCTTCAACAGGAGCAAAAACAATAAGTGTGTCTTCTGGGATGCTACCACTTGGCTGTACATGCATTTCAAAACAATTGCAATCTTCAGCAAGGTTCCCTCTCTCTTCATCAGCAAAATCAAATCCAAGTTCAAAATCAACGATCTAGGACCAGAAAAATTATTACTGGGTATGAATGTTGAACAGACACCTAACAGGATCAAGCTCTCACAACGCACCTACATTGAAGTACTGGTCAAACAGTATAATCTAAGAAAACAAAAAAGGTTCTCAACCCAAATACAACCGTACTCAAAACTTGTGTCTTTGATGCTTGCCAAACACAAGGAGTTTGTGAAAAATAAACTTGACTACCAAAAACTGGTGGGGGAACTCAACTTTCTCAGCTGAAACATGTGGCCAGACATCAATTTTTCTTTGAATCACTTGTCCCAATTCCTCCAAAAACCAAATCAACTGCACTAAAATGTGGCGCTTGGAGTAATTTACTACCTTCAACACACAGCAAATCTGGCGCTGTCATACACTAAGTCACAACTTCCCAACCAATCCCTTGAGGTGTACGTGGATGCCAATTGGGAAACATTACCCTCAACTTTCTTGTCAATAAGCAGCATGGTTTTACTCTGGCATAACCATGTCATCAGCTGGAAATCAAGGAATCAACCGTCTGTCACTCTCTCTATGACTGAGGCAGAATATAAGTTGGTCTGCAATGCTAAAAAGGAGGCGCTATGGCCAAAAGGGACCATCAGTGAAGTTTTCAAAGTTCAATTCCAAGAATCAACCCCCATCTATGAGGATAACAATGGCTGTATCAACCTTGCAAACAGCCTCTCAAACCAACATTATTTTAACATGAAGCATATCAATCTCCAACATCATTTTATCAAGGAGGAGGTAGCAAAAACGGAAATCAAGGTAATTAAGGTTCCCACAGGTGAGAACGCTGCAGATTTCTTAACCAAGCCACTTTTTTGCATCAAGCTGGCTTCCTCATTAAACAATCTCAATATATTCTAAATGACTGTTCAGAACAGGAGGGTGTTGAGATTCTCAAGGTAATCTGCTGAAAAGGCTCAAGTATCCTTGAACCTTTCCTTTTAATTCATTTCTTCCACTTCTGTCCATCAGCTCAAAACACCTCTTGGATGCGGCACAAGCACGCATCAAACAATGTGAATGTAGATACTCCAAATTTGGGTGACCTTCCATCACTCCACCTTATAAGCCTGGTCCAAGATCCACTGCCACCTTCTTCATTGACTGAACAACCAGGTGATCTGGCAGTTGTGGATTGAGGATCAGGCAAGTCTTTGTGTTTGATTTATTTCTCAACTAGCGTCTTCATGTTTTTCTGTCCTCTAACCTTCAGTTGACTCTAGGATCAGATTAGGAGTGTTCAAGGAATGTGTTGCTTTTCATTATTCTGTTAAAGTCTAAGTTCTTGTTCTTTTTAGTTAACCTTATCCTTCTCATTTGTTTTCAAATTATTTTCTCATTCTGAAATAAAACTTCTTTTCAGCATTTCATATTTTGCAGAAAGAAAAAAAATCTGTCTTAAGAAAAGAATTGATACATTTAGGTTAAGGATTTTTTTGTTTTTAAAGGGTAGAGTGTGTGGAAATCTTGAAGCAATGCAGAGAATATTATAAGTTTAGATTGAGGTTGCCAGGAGGTACGTTCCTCATTGTCTTGAAAGCCCTTCCACTCAACCAAGTACATTAATTTTCCTCTCCTACGCTTGGAATAAAACATCTGGGACACTTACCATTCCTCTTCCCGATCTATTTCAACTGATTTGGTTGGTGGTAGGTTTCTGGAAGATAAAGAGATTTCCTGATAAGTTTTTAGTAAGGAGGAGTGGAACATTGGGCAAATTGTGGACCATTGACAAGGGAGCTGAAGCTTGAATTTTTTTTTCCCAATCTTTTCTGTAATCAAAATAGGACCTAACCATTGCTCTGAAAGCTTTTTTTTTTGACAATTAGTTTTTGTATTTTTAGAAGGCAGACATAATTTTTTTCCAACAGCAAATGATTCAGGAAAATCACTTGATTTAAGGTCAGCATATCTCTTTTAGGCTTGAATTGAATTTTCCAATTTGACTCCTAGTTGTTTCTTATAATGGTGGATCTGAGTTATATAGTGACTGGAAGGTTGGTTTTCTACTACATGCAGGATTTCAAATTTGGGGTGTTTTCCATAAATGGTGAAGAAAGGAGATTGCTTAGTTGAAGTGTGGGTGGAATTGTTGTAGAAAAATTGAGCAAGGGGGATCCGGTTATCCCAGTTTCCTTGGTGATAAATGACATAAATCCTTGGGAATTGTTCCAGGATCTAATTTACCTGTTCCTTCTGACCATCTGCTTCAGGATGATAAGCTGTTGGAAGATTTTGTTTGACCTGTAATCTTACACACAATTTTCCAAAATGAAGAAACAAATAAATATCCTTTTTCATTAAAAGTATGAGCTGGAATGCCCTGTTTGGAAAAGACATGTGAAATTAGTAGATTAGATAATTAAACAGAAGAAATTTCAGTTGTAGTTTTCATTAAGATAGACATTCTTGAAAAATAGTTGACCACTACAAGGATTGATTCAAATTCATTTGATAGTGGTAGTTGAGAGATAAAGTCCATAGCAAGTGTAGTCCAGGGAATATCTGGAATTGGTAGTGGTTTGAGGAGTCATAATTTCTTGTGATGACTGGATTTTTTTCTGCTGAAACTTTAAAAAGAGGAAACATAATCTTTGATAAAGTAATTCATATCCAATGGAAATCTCTTGTGATTATGTAAATTGTCTTTAATTTTCAGGGTGACCAGATAGTGGTGAGTCATGTATTTGTTGGATTATCTCTCATTTGAGTTGTTTGTCCTCCTTTGAGATTTTGATCCTGTTTTTAAAAATAAGAATTCCAGTATCTGGATCAATCAGATAACTATTTAATTTTTCCTTTCTATGTAATTTCTGAATAATCTGTTGGGTTGATTTGTTGGAGTGCTGGGATTGAATGAAGTTGTCCAAGAGTCCATCAACCTGTCTATTAGAAAGGGAGGAAATTATAGAAGGTTCAAAGTTAGTCTGTTTCAAGAGTTGTTTAACATTTTCTGGATTCTTTTCTGCATAGGGTATCCCCCCCTTGTGATATATGTTGTATTGACATAACAAGACATCAGGAAAAATAGAGTTTTTACCAGGACACTATAAAATAGTGAAATCAAATTCAGATAGAAAATCAGTTCAACAGGCCTGACAAAAAGTCAAGACTTTAGAAATCATGAAACATTTCAAGGAAAAATAATCATTGAGAAATTAAAAGAGAGAGGTAAGGCTTAGGAGATAAGCTCTCCATATCTTGATAGCCCATACAATGGCTAACAGTTCCTTATCAGGGATTTCATAGTTCATTCCAGCACCACCCAATTTCCTGCTGTAAAAATCCATTGGTGTTTGGATCCATCAGGAGAGACTTGGGTGAGTACAACCCCAAGGGCATAGTCACTAGCATCAGTCTCCATAAAAGCCTTTAAGTAAAAATCAAAAATTTTTCAGGATAGGAGCCTTGGTAAACGCAATTTTGATTTCCTAAAATTGCTACAGAGCCCCTGGGTACAGGGGAAAAAATGGGTTCAAACCAGTGAGAGCAGTGACAAGGTGGACCTTCCTAGATTAATTAATGATAAACCTGTGATAAAAATTAGAAAAACCCAGAATCTGCTGCAGAGACTTCTTGTTCATTGGTGCTGGCCAATCCATAATTTTCTGAACCTTGGAGCTTTCCATTTAAATTTCATCCCTAGAGATCACATAGCATAAGTAATCTACTGAGGAATCATGAAATTCACATTTAGAAGCTTTTGAATAAACGTTCTTTTTCCTAAGCCTATTCAAGACTTCACACACATGGATGGTGTGTTGTTCTAATTTTTTGGAAAAAATAAGAATATCATTGAGGTAAACCAGCACAAAAATGGTTAGAATTTTTTCAAAAATTTAATTAAATAGAAATTGAAAAGAGGCTGGAGCATTGGTCAGTCCAAATGGCATGACTAAATATTCAAAACTTCCAAATTGGGTCCTCAATGCTGTAAGGTGTTCATCCCCTTCTTTGATTTGAAGTAGATTATAAGCACCCCTGAAGGCAATTTTAGAAAATATAGTAGAGCAAGAGAAGACTGTTAATAAGTGATTCATGGGAGGAATAGAATACAAATTCTTTCAAGTAACAGAATTAAGCTTGGAGTAGTTAATACACAACTGCAAACCACCATCCTTCTTTTTCAAAAAGAATACAGGTGCACCAGTTCTTGAATTGCTGGTCAAAATGAAACCTTTCTCTAAAGTTTCCTCTATGTAGGCTTGTATTTCCTCCATCTCATCTTGACTGAGGGAGTAGATAGGCCCAACTGGAGGAATAGTTCCTTCCAATTTGATATGGTGGTTGTAAGCACGGTGTGGAGGGATTTTATCAGCTTTAACCTAGGAAAAAACATCCAAAAATGTATGGTAAGCTTCTTTAAATCTCTACATCACAGTTTCTATTTCTTCAGTTTACTCTTCCTCATCCATACCCTCTGCTGAGGACTGCTTTGGAGAAGATTCAGAAGTTGAAATAATCATACCCAAAAATTGAATGGATAGATAATCCTCTATATCCTTCAAGAATTTCAGAGAATGTCCAAATAATTTCTGATTCACAGAAGTGGGTTTCAAACTAAATGAAATGTGTTGTGGTTGCATAGATTCTGAAAAGGTAACAGGAACAATGGTCTGCAGATTCACTGGAGGAAGGTAAGTAGTGCCCAAGTTGGGTTCAAAAAAATTAAACTAATCTAAAGCTGGTTGGGTTCTTGGGTTCATCAATCCCAGTTGCAAATTGACCTCAAGGTTCGAGAAGTGAAGGAAGTCAATACACAAAATAATTTCTTCATTTTGGAGAGTATCAACAACCAGGAAATCCCATTCTAAGTTAGGAAAAGAGGGTAGAGATAAACTGAAGGAAACCTTATGAGTGATCTCCTGAGAATTTTAGTTGGAGGGGCTAAAGGTCAATAAGAAGATAGGAGTGGTAAGAAGTTTAGGATACAAAGAAAAATTAGAAACCATAGATTTTAAAATAAAATATTGTGTTTCTCCTGATTCAATAAGTACACTTTAAGCCTGTTTAGTGAGAAAACAAATGAAACTTAAGGATTTATTTATTGACTCAGGGGCTTTCCCTTTCAAATTATGCACTCAAATATTGGAGGGGTAATGTTCATGGTGTACCACATTTCCATCACCTAGTCTTTTCCCTGCTTATGTTTAGCTGGAGTATGTTTCTGGGCTGGTTTGAAGTCTGGAACCTTCCTCAAGAGGCTAAATTTATGAGCTCCCCCACAGTAATTACACAAACCCTTCTTTTCTCTTCTAGCTTTTTCATCAGCCTCAAGGTTTCTATCTTCACGCACATAGGGATTACAACAGTAAGTTGGAGTGGTTTAGCAGAAGGAACTTTAGATTTATTCTTTAATCTAACTTTGTGGATGGGCTTTTGAGTCTTTGGAGGAGTTGAGTAGTTAATTCCAGGTCTTGGGGCCTGATGAAAGCTGAGTTAATTCTCCATCATCCTTTCAAGGTAACAAGTATTTTATTTCAGAACAATAGGGCGTATCAAAGTTAGCAAACCCGCCATTAGAAACCCGCCATTTTTTTTTGACAAAACCCACCATTTTTAATGGCGGGTTTCTGAAATACACATACCCCCTAACTGGTGTATTTAAAAATGGTGTGTTTCATGAAAATGGCGGATTTCAATCATCAAACACGCCATTAAACCCGCCATTTATGCATCATCATCCATCCACCATCCATCACATCAAAAACACCCATCCACATCAGCAAATCCATACTGGTCCCATATCCATCGCATCACACACATCTCTATTGTTTTTCACATAACTTCACATACCCATCTTCACACAAATCCCATCATCATCTCATCACCCCACATCACTCACCACCTTTCTCAACATGTCCAATCAAACATCCCGCCAGCAAGTTGAAAACGCAAAAAAGCTGACTGAACTTTTGCTACTGTTTGACTCCCATTCAGACTCTGATTCAGACTCCGATTTGGAATCAACTTGGTTAGCTTTGAATTCTCTGTTGGAAAAGCAATAGATGGTTCCAAGAATACACACTCTCCATAACCCTATGTATGAAAGGCAAAAGCTTCATCTCATCCCTGACTTAAGCTTCCAGCAACTGTTCCGAACTTTTTTGCCTTTTTTCATGAAACTTTTGGCAATGATTGAAGACCACCACATCTTCCAGAACAATTCTTGCAATCCTCAACGCGATCCAGCAATCCAACTTGCCGTTGCTCTTTGTAGATTGGGGTCAAATGGAAATGGAGCAGCAATCCATCGATTGGAAAATCTATTCTCAGTCAGTTATGGAAGCATTGACTTATACACCAAAAGAGTCATGATTGCTATCCTATCTTTCCGTTGCTCGGTCCTTTCATGGCCAACCAAAGAAGAACGCAAGGAGATATCTCAAGTAATGGAGACAGAAGGCTTTCCTGGTTGCATTGGTTTTGTTGATGGAACCACAATCCCCTTGAGTCAAAAACCCAACCTAGATGGCAACCACTATTTTGATTGTAAAAAAAGGCAATTGATTCATTTCTTTTCCAATTGCTATGATAAAACTTTGGATCACACACTGACCAAATATGTTCCATCTCTTTGTTTAGATACTCCGTGGCACTACAACTTGTTTGCAATAACAACAAGAAGTTCATCTCCCTCCATGCTGGCCTTCCAGGTTCTTGTCATGATTCATATGTTTTCAATTGGATGCGGATTGCCCAACAACAAGAGATCTACTTTGACCAAGATCAATACCTTCTGGCCGATTTGGCTTATGCTAGTGGGAAATATGTAGTTCCAGCATACCGGAATTTTTCATCCAATGATCAAGGAAAAACCGATTTTAACTATCATCTTGCCCAATCACAAGTTCGGATTGAGCATGCCATAGGAATTCTGAAAGGAAGATGGGCCAGCTTACGGGAGATGCGAAACCAGCTCCAATGTTCCAAAGATATGAGGTTCCTCATCAACTGGATTATCACTTGTGTAATCCTTCACAACCTTTTGGCCAACATCAAAGATGAATGGGACGAAATATTCCAAGATGATATTCCTGATCCGCCTCAAGTCATCCCTGTCTCATCTGGTCCCTCATCTTCTTCTATGAGAGAGCGGATTCTTCCTCTCACCCTTGTTTGCTTTGATGAGTAATTTTTGATTTTGAAATTGGTAAAAATTCCCTTCACCGTATTTTTTTGGTTTTGGTTGTTCACCCAAGATTCATAGGCTGAGTTTTTTTTTATTTTTTTTTTAGTGGACTTGAATGCAAAAACACCTCCACCTCAAACCCTGCCACTCACCAAATGCCACCCCCTCCCCCTCACCACTCAACCCCTTCAACCTCACCCCACTCACTCACCGGTCAAACCCTGCCTCCTCCTCACCAAACCACCTCACTCATCACCACCACCTTACTCACCACCACCACCTCATCTCACCTCACTCACTGAATCCCCTCCTCCTAGTCCTGGTAAGCCCCCTCAACGCTCTTCCTCTTCCTTCCCCTCACCATTTGCTGATCCTTTGATCATTCAACCTGTAGTCCCCCCCTGGATCCACCCCACTCACTCACCGGTCAAACCCTGCCTCCTCCTCACCAAACCACCTCACTCATCACCACCACCTCATCTCACCTCACTCACTGAATCCCCTCCTCCTAATCCCGGTAAGCCCCCTCCACGCTCTTCCTCTTCCTTCCCCTCACCAGTTGCTGATCCTTTGATCATTCAACCTGTAGTCCCCCCCTGGATCCCTTGGTCAATCCCTCAAGGTCAATCCCTCAAGGTGAGCCCCTCCCCTCCTCCAATTTCTCCTCTCTTCAATTGAGCGATTGATCGGCCATTGATTGCTCAATCAATTGCCAATTGATTGCCCAATCAATTGCCAATTGATTGCCCAATCAATTCGCAATCAATTGGGCAATCGATTGGCAATCAATTGGGCAATCGATTGGCAATCAATCGCTCAATCGATTGGCAATTGATTGAGCGATTGATTCGCGATTGATTGGCCAATTGTTTGGGACAATTGATGCAGGGTTTTTGTAGGGTACAGGAACTGACTTCCCAATTTTTTTTTTTTTTTTTTTTTTTTTAGGTTTTCAAGCTTGGCCAGAACACATTCTCTCAAGTCTTACGCCAAACAAGCTACGTCCTGGGACAGTCTGGTTTTCCTAGTATGATGCCAGCTGCGGCTCCTCATCATTACCACTCCTCCCCATCTAATTCTATTCTTTTGATATCTATTGATTCCTTCACTGGCCACCAAACTCAAAATGTTATACATCCATCCAAATTTCACCTTGATCCTCACCTCGGGTGCAGCAAGTGCCTGGGAGGGAGAAAGATGGAAGGAGATGGTATGAAAAACATAAAGAGAGGTGGCAAGCAGAGGAATTGTTGATTTTCATCTCTTTTTGATTTTTTTAATCCCACCGTTTCCATAATGAGAACGTTGCTGACATTTTTTTTTTTAATTTTTTGACCAGTATTTTTGTTTGTCCAACCCCTTTTTTGATATTGATTCCTTCAATGCCTACCGAACTCAAAATGTTATACATCCATTCAAATTTCACCTTGATCCTCACCTTGGGTGCAGCAAGTGCCTGGGAGGGAGAAAGATGGAAGGAGATGGTATGAAAAACATAAAGAGAGGTGGCAAGCAGAGAAATCTTAGAAAAAGGAGGGCTCAAATGAGGGATTCGGAAATTTCTTTGGAGGTGACTGACAACTTGATCAAGGAAAAGTTTGCCTGGTCTAGACGAAAGCTATGCCCTTTGGATCTGTACCCTGCTATCATGGCTGAGAAGAAAAACAAACCTTTAAAACCCACCCAGGAAGAATTTAAGCAAGCAAAACAGAAAATTGGGGCTTTCCACTTCTTCCACCATGGAAAAGTTATTGTTCTCAACCAATCTGATCACCATGCTCTTGTTGCCGTCATTGAATTTGTGCCTTTGGATCGACTATCTGAGCAAGATAAGAAAGATATCAACTTTGTGACGACATTCCTTCACAGTTCAAAAAAATTTGTCAACCCGGTTGGTCCCTCAAGATCTTGGGGTGGAAAAATGTGGGTGATTGGTTGGCAAAAATCGATGAACCCTTTGGAGTTATTCAGACGTTATGTGAAGAAATCATCCATTAGATCTTCTCCTCAAGAGTACGCTGTCCTCAACTTGAAGGCTGACAAAGTATCCCAAATTTCAGGACAAATGTTTTGTAATTTTGCCAAACTTGCCTTTGAATCAAACCATGATACCATGAAGGACAGAAACATCCCCTCTTTCTCTTCGTTGGAATTTGGTTCCAAGCCGACACCTTTTGATTGCTCCCCACACCTCAATTTCACCTCGGATTCTTTTTACAATTCTCCTCATATTTACAAAGGCAACATCTCTGGCTATTCCTTTTTACTTGTGGTCCCAACCAAAAAATCAAATGTTTGACTTATTGAAGATACGGATGAATATCAAGTTTTGGACGGTCAATCTGTTTTTCCTGACCTTGGCTTTGGAATTGATTTCAAGAAAAAAGGTAAAGTCAAAATGGTTTGGGAGGCTAACAAGTACAAGCACTGTACCTTTCCAGCTGTGGACACAGCAACCCATACCAGAATGGCCATGTCACTCCAAATTAATAAAAAAACTCAGAGCACTTGTAGGGACATGAAAAACGGCCAAATTTACTCTAGAGAAAAAAATATCAATAAAAACAAAAAAGATTTGTATATTGGTGGGGTTAAGAATGCTCTCAAACGTTGTTGTAGTAAAAAATAATTTGTTTTTCTTTCATCCATGCAAATATATTTACAAGCCCAGCATTTGAGTAATCTGCTGTATTTCTTCTACCGATCTACCACTGCCAATGCAAGCCAAAGCTACTGATACCTTATCCTTTTTTTTGTTTGCCCGTCGTTCCCTCTCCTTTTCCAGTTGCACTTGCTGCCAATCCTTCTCCTTTTCCTCTTTTTGAAACTCTAGCTCAGCTTGTTTCAACCTCCACTCAGCATCCAATTTTTGTTGATTAGCCAAAGTCTCGGCTTGCTGCTTTTGACCATCCATGGCCAGTTGGCGAACCCACTTTTGCTTTTCAAACTGAAGTTTATCTGATTCAATTTGTGATTTCACTGTTTTTTGGAGGGGAATGGCAATGAGCATGATTTTGAAAGCAAGGATATTGAATCAATCAACTTACATGAATCTCGCTTCTCCATGATTTCTTCAAAGACCGAAAAACTGGAAGTGTTTCTCCTCTTTTGATGAATTCTTGGGTTGACATTGATGGAATTGGAGACCTTTTGCTTACCCTTGGCAGAGGAGGTTTGAGTCTGAAAGTCCTCACTAGTATTTGAAGGCGATGTGGGAGGCCCCATTGGCTTGAGTTTTTGGCCAATCAAAAATGGATGAGCCTGTTTTTTTACAATGTAAATCAGTCAGGAGCAACCAGACAGAATCGAAAACAATTTAGTTCCTTACTTGAGCCAATGTTGATGGCAACGGTGATCCAGGAATAACATCCTCCTCATTGGGCAAGTTCTCCAGTTGTTCTGCCCCAGGAAGAGAGCAATCAAAAGAAGGAAGTGAGGGGTCCAAGGTCGGGATTGACTGATCAATCAATACCAAAGTAGAAGTGATTGGAGCCAATTGTGTTTGAATATCCTCCTCGTCATCAGATGGGGGCCACTCCAAGGCCAAGGTTTGATCAAGGTCCCCATTGGTAGGCTGAGCATCCCCAGCCAAGTCCTTGGCATCAATGGAATCGGATTGTTGGGCATTGAAAGCAGCTAGGGGGGTGATGTTGGCCTTCTTTCCAAAGATTTCATCCATTTGAATATAAAAAGGACAAATGGAGTCCAACTTATCAACCACTGAGTTGATTCCTTTGGCTTTGTCCAAGTTGGTGATACCAAAGCCAGTGGAGATAGACATGGAGTGGGCCTTTTTGTACTTGTCTCAATAGTTTTTGAACCGCTCCCTCATCTGTTTGGATGACAGATCCAGCCTACCTTTTGTTTTGTTCTTGAGTTCATTGGCCATCAGGAGATAACCATTGACCTTAGAGGATTGAGGTTGGCCAACACGTGTTTCGTTGTTGGATCCAAAGCAGGCATTGTAGTTGGAGGGAATTTTCAGCCAGTTTACCAGGATGATGTGATCAGCTCTCTTGAGCTGACTTGAGCCCTTGGAAGCTGATGGGGGAGGATTGTTTGTTGTGGAGTTCCTTGGCAATGTTCTCTTGAGTGTGTTGGACTTGTGGGGGGAGGTTTGCTGAGGGGCCATTTGAAAGAGTTTGGGCTACGCAAGTGATGAGAGCAATAAAGTGATGAGAGTGGTGAAGTTTTGAGAGCGATAAAGTGGATGAGAGTGATCAAGTGATGAGAGCGGTTAAGTGATGAGATTGATGAAGTTTTGAGAGCGATGAAGTGGATGAGAGTGATCAAGTGATGAGAGCGGTTAAGTGATGAGAGTGATGAAGTTTTAAGAGCGATGAAGTTTTGAGAGCAATGAAGTGGATGAGAGTGATCAAGTGATGAGAGCAATAAAGTGATGAGAGTGGTCAATCAATTTTATGATGAGGGTGGGGGTAAAAAATTTTCCAATGAGGTTGGAGGTAGAAGGAGGTGGGAAGACAGGGGTGTATGATGCGGACAGGTGGTGGATGCATTTAAATAATTTATTTGAAAAAACCCACTTATTTCAGGTTAACTTTGACACGTCTGATCTGAAATAAGTGGGTTTTTTTGATTTTTAATGGCGGGTTTGAAATGGCGGATTTGGGTTGAAACCCGCCATTAAAAAATGGCGGGTTTGGTTAACTTTGATACCCCCTAATATCCATTAGATCCTGTAGCTTTTCTTGAGGTCCATTGTATCTGGCTAGTTGGTCAAGGTTCTTGGAGGGGAGTTGCTTTCTGAAATGAAAGGATAGAGCTTTATCACCCCAACCAGAGACCCTAGTCATCAGGGTTCTAAATTCAGTGATATCTTTAGTAGAATAACCTTTTTCTTTCATCTTAAAGAGTTTTCACCCCTATTTAGCATGTTAAATCTCTAGAAAATCCCCAAAAAGAGTGTGGAGCTGTTGCATGAATAAGAGCCAAGAGTTAATTAGAAATTCTGGTTTATGGTTACCAATGTGAGAAAGGTAAGTTTGAATCCGCAGCCTAAAGGTTTCTGAGAGGTATGAGACTTTGAAAAACAATTTCTTTCTTTCATTAGCAAATACCCTTCCATCAGTAGCAAAGATGAGTTCTCAAGATTGAAGGAATTGTTGAAACTTGGTTGGATTGGTACCATCAAATTTTTCTGGGGTGTTGATTGATGGTGACTTAAAGTTGGAGGAAGGATGTTTATAAACAGGTTTAGGAAGGTGAGTCATTGCATTGGTTATTTTCCAAAGAATGGCCAGAAGGGCAGGATCAGTAGAAGGGCCCTGAGAAGGAGCAGGAGGATCAGCATTTTGGGAAGTTGGTGGGATTTTAGTTGCATTGGATGTTGGGATTGGATTTCCCCCTGGGGAAGGTGAATTAAAACCACTCAGGATTCTGGAGTCAAAACATAAATCTTCATCCTCATCATCTTCTTCATTTTCTCCTGGGATTGGGACCAAACTGGGATCAAAGGAAGGAGAGTCCAAATCATGGTTGCCAGCCTGTGGTAATTTTCCTGTTACTCTGTGAAGGTTGGGATTATTGGAGTATGGGATAGGAGAAATGGAAACTTGGGGAACAGGATTCAACAGGCCATTATCCGTTGAATTGGAGGTTCTAGCTGCTGTTGCTGCTAAGTTGGAGAAAGTTCTTCCAGTTCCAGAGTCTCTTCAAGTAAAAGGGTCAGTTTTTTCAGTGGCTTTTCTCCCCTGGAGCTACGCGTGATAGCTGGTCTAGAGACGTAAGAGAATAGTGCACATTGAGTAGACATTGTATTGCCTAAAAAGAAAAAAATGACCCAAAAAAGTTGTGTACCCGTGCAGGAAAAAATATTTCAAGCAATTTCCCAATTAAATTAATTGATGGGTGGACCAAGGTCAAGGCATCAAAGCATGGTTTTGAAGCATTGAAGCATAAAAGTATGGTGCCAAGGCTTCAAAGTGTTGAAGCAGGACATGGGAAATTTATTTAAGAGGGAAGTATTGGTATTTTGGAAAGATAAGAGGTAGATAAGATGGCCACAAATTCAAGAGCAAATCCAATCCATGATGGGGGGTAAATAAATGAGATAAAAAAAATTTCCACAAATTAAATAGCAAGATTTGATGCCCAAATAATAAAGTTAAGGAGTGTGAATGGGTTTGGTTGGTTTTTTAGGGGAAGAAATCAGTTTAATTTCAAAAAGGCTTCTGATGTGCAAGCAGGGCTTGAAACAAGGGGCTCTACATAGTAAGAAGTAGTAAAATGATTAATTGGGGAACAATCAGGAAGGAGGAAGAGGAAGCAAGTTTAAATAGGCAAAGTGCTGGAACAACAACAGAGTTAAAATAGGCTAGGGCTCAGACTACATATGTAATGACAAGAGCAGTCAAGGTAACAGAGAGGGCTATTCAGGTAATGCTACTTACATTGGGATAGGCTGAAAACTACATTGGGGCAAGTCCTAGTTCTGATCTTTCTGATTTGGGAATGTACAGTTGAAGGATGTACAGTGTAGATGGGATTCATGCCACTATGCACTAAGTAGAAAGATTATGTGAAACAATCTGCAAGAGGATGTACATAGGATTCCCAAAGGATAAACCATGATGACATATGGAATAGACTGGATGAATAAGATTAGAGAATATGCATCCCTGGGAGATTAAGTATGTATAAGCCTATGGAGTCTATCTGTTTAGTATATGAGGCTAGACTATATGTAGATATCTAATTCATGAAGATCCTAAGGATATGTAGATGCTAGATATATACTGATATAAGTCCTCTGAGGCCCTGAGGTTGAAGTTCCTTGGCTAGTTGATTATATTGAGGGTTAGACTGAGTTAGTTGTCAGTATGACAGGTACCCTTGAAAAGTGGGTCCTTATTATTTAACAATAAGGGGTACTACCCAATAATGAGGTGGTATGACAGGGATATGGTATCACACAAGCCAGGGCAGAGAGTTAATAAATTACCAATTTAAGAATTCACTTGCTGGGTACCTGCAATTTTTCACAGTTGAAGGTGTTCAGATCTTAAGAGGAGTGCTTAGGAATTTTTCTTCAATTCAAACAGCAATAATTTTTGAATTAATACTAATTTAAATTCAGACTGAGGCAATAAATAAATTTTTTAACTCCTTGTAAGCACTGAATTCTGGGATGATATATAATGATTTCTGTCTGGAAAAGATCCAAAAACGGTGCTGTATAAATACCTTTTTTGGGTTAAGAGAGCATCATTAGGGCATGTAGAGATGGAAGAAATAATTTTATGAGGCTAGAAGGACATTTGAAGCTTGATTGGCATGTAATCTTGGTTCTTTAGCTCAGCTGATCCTGGATCTCTAGTATTAGTGCATGATTTTTGGATCTGGATTTGTCTTTGAGTTGATTTGTTGATCTTTTGATCCTGCAAATAATTCAGTTCTGTACTATCTTTATTTGAATAAAATGATCATTAAACCACTAAATATATGATGGCACTTTCTAGAAAGCACCATCAAGGAGCTCAATCTCAATTAATGCTCAAGCTCAGGCCATGCTCCAACCAAGCTCAGGTCAATCTTTGACAAAGTTTCAGCTTTCTGCTTAATACAGAGCAACCTGTTGAAGTAGAAAAAATAAATAAAAAATAATAAGTTAATAAATTAAAATAAAAGGAGTAGGAAATCCATAAATCTTATTCAAGAAATGGATTTCCCACCCAAAATTAGGTAGGGTCACTCACTGACCCCACCCTTGAATTATTGCTCCTTCATATTTTAATTAATTAAACAAAAATGGACCAAAAAGGCACCACTATGGCACTTTTTGGCCAATTTAATGTTTCAAACACATTTTCACATAAAGGTTTCACAAATAAAATTCAGTCAAAAATGAGGTGTTGTGTATATTTTAGGAGTTACATGTGGAAATGTGTTTTGTCACAATTCCCGCGCATCTGCTTATTCCTGTACGCAGTACTACAGCAGGTTCACGCGTGCAGAATTCCTGAACGCAGAAGATCCTTCAACACATGTTGCACATCTTACCACATGGGAAGATGAGTTGACTGATCCCCACATCAGGATTAGTGGTGGCCAACCTGACAGAAGGTACTGCCACTAATAGCTACAGTGCAAAAGGATAAACCATGTAAATGTAATACTATGACATATGCATGTTAAATGGTTTAAAAATTTAAAAACTTAAATAAATTATTAGATAATAAATTTTAAAGTATTTTGAATTAGAAAAAAAATATTGAGTACCGCCACAAAAAGGACTGATCCAGATCTTTAATCATTGCAAAAAATATCAAGAAGCTATGGTTAAATTTATTAAATATTATCAATTTTACCAGAAGATGATTTAAAATCAATACATATCCACATCTGATCACTTTATTTCAATATCAATAGTAAAAATTAAAGATGATTGAAGAATTATCAAAATGACAAGTGAACATATTAACAGATCCTGAAGCTAAAAAAACGCAGAAATCCAGCAGAACTGAGATCAGCTGATTGACAGAACCTTGTGGAAATGCAAAAACCGCCCTGGCTGGCTTACTATCCTTAGCCATTGAGCCTTACCCTATCTACATGCCCTGAGGAGCCTCTTGTTCACCCAAAAAATTTATTTATATAGACCATCTTTGATCTATTGTTTCCAATTGTACCAGGAATTTATTTATTATCATCAGACACCATATCATTTTTGATCAATTGATTATAAAGAGACAAGCAAGTGAGTTATTACTTTAGTCTGAAGTATTAGTGTTATGGTATTGCAAGCTTGTCTGGGCACACTCCAAAGTGCTGCTTGTCACAGTGCCCAGCGGGCTTCATTTGCGCATCAGGTTGCGCTGCCAATCTTGGAACACAGCCAAGAACCACTTGGCCAAGGCCAAGCTGTTGGCACCCCCCCCCACCTCACTTGCTCCCTCCCCCTTGCTCCTCTCCCACGCTGTTTTCCTTGTCACCTCAACCCTTTCAACCCCAAAAACTTTCATTTTTTTTTTCTAATTGAACAAGTTTTAATACTAGTATGTTTAAGAAAAGAAAAAAAAATCCCCTGCTCATTGATTTGGTGGCCATGGCCGCTTGGCTTGGGTGTTGGCCAAGTCAAAATTTGGTCTGACCCATTTGAACTTGGTTTTGTGTCAAGTTGCTCTTGGATATGTGCCAAGCGGGGTTTAGGGGGTTCCACGGGGGCTTGAGGGGGTTCCCAGCACGCTTCAGCAAAAAAGGGGCTAATTTGTGTGGGTGCCCAAACAAGCTTGATCTACCATACTTCCAAAAACCATCACCCTGATTCATTAAATTTTAGTCAAGCAATCTACCCCACTTGCTCTAAAACCCTTTACCTGAATCTGTGAAGGCTTTCTGTGACTTATTACTCCAAACTGAGTTGTTTCCTTCCTGCCTTGGCCTGAGTGCTGTTTTTCCGGCCATACTAGCTGGATAAGTCCTTAAAAGGCTCCAACAATTATTCCAATGTTCTTAAACTACCCAAGGAGGCCCCTTGAAGAGAGGTTGTATGTCTTTCATGATCCCCAGTTTTAAATAATGTGGCCCCTCTTCTATAACATATTGAAAAACTTTAACCAAACCATTTAAAAATTCCACTAGCTCTTTGTATATTTATTATTTGAGCTTTTTATGTTTTTATTCTTGGGAATATTATTATCACATTATTCTATCACTCTCTGTAGCTGAGGGACTGCAAGGTTCCTGGTATCAGAGAGCTGACACAAAGATCCACTGGAAAATCACTGTGAGAAAAAGAATTTGTTGAAGAATGAAGATATGTTAATCTATATATTTCAGAGAGCTTTAAATAGAGAGCCCTTGATGGGATTTTCTAACAAGTGAAATCAATATTTTCATGGTGTTAGTAATTTTTTAATGATTGCCAACCATCTGCTGATCATTTTAGTAATTTTTATTATTTTATTGGAAAATCTGTTGATATGTTTTGTGTTCTCCCAAGATCAGGATCTGTTATTGTTGTGGTACATCTTATTATTTCATATTTATTTTTAACTGCTTTATACTATGAATTTCCGCATTTTGATTCAATTTATGATATTTTTTTGGATCATATACTATGCATATTTAACTTTTTGACATATTCATGAGTTTTCTGTCAGCTTTTCAGTACTTAAGTGTGGTAACCTTTTACCTTAGGGCATATTAAAGTTAGCAAAACCGCCATGTTTTTTGACCAAACCCGCCATTTTTAATGGCAGGTTTATGAAATACACATACCCCCTAACTGGTGTATTTCAAAATTGCATGTTTCATGAAAATGGCAGGTTTCAAACATCAAACCCGCCATTATCATCCATCCACCATCCATGGCATGCAAAACAGCCATCCAAACCTCCAACTCATCAAATCCATAGGCATGACACACATCCCATCTCCATCAATTCACATCTCCATTGCTTCACCTTTCCATCACTTCACATATCCATCCCTTCACATCTCCATCACTTCAAATCTACATCACTTCAAATCTCCATTGCTTCACATCTCCATTTCTTCACATCTCCATTGCTTCACATCTCCATTGCTTCACATCTCCATCACTTCACATCTCCATAATTTCACACACATCCCATCATCATCACATCACCATCTTTCTCAACATATCCAATAAAACTTCTGGGAAGCAAGTTGAAAACACAAAAAAGCTGACTGAAATATTTTTATTGTTTGAATTGGATTCAGACTCTGATTTTGAATCAACTTGGTTAGCTTTGAATTGTCTATTGGAAAAGCAATACATGGTTCCACAAAGACACAATCTCCACAAAACTATGTATGAAAGGCAAAAGCTTCACCTACTTCCCAAATTAAGCTTTCAGCAACTGTTCAAAAATTTATTGCCTTCTTTCATGAAACTTTTTGAGATGATTGAAGACCACAAAATCCTCCAGAAAAATTCTTAGAATCCTCAACGCAATCCAGCTATCCAACTGGCTGTTGCTCTTTTTAGATTGGGATCAAATGGAAATGGAGCAGAAATTCATCAATTAGATAATATATTCTTGGTCAGTTACGGATCCATTGACTTATACACCAAAAGATTCATGATTGCTATCCTATCTTTCCGTTGCTTGGTCCTTTGTTGGCCAACCAATGAAGACTGCAAGGAGATATCTCAAGTAATGGAGACTGAAGGCTTTCCTGGTTGCATTGGTTTTGTTGATGGAACCACTATCCCCTTCAGTCAAAAGCTCAAGCTAGATGGCAACCATTATTTTGATTGTAAAAAAGGCAATTTATTTATTTCCTTTCCAAAGACTTTGATAATAAAATGAAAAAATTTGTTTTATTGGTTTGTATAGATACTCTGTGGCACTAAAACTTGTTTTTTATGAAAAAAAGAATTTAATATCCCTCCATACTGGCTTTCTGGGTTCTTGTCATGATTCATATGTTTTCAATTGGATGCAGATTGCCCAACAAACAGATAACTACTTTGACCAAGATCAATCAATACCTTCTGGCCAATTCAGCTTATGCCAGTGGGAAATATGTGGTTCCGGCATACCACAATTTTTCAACAAATGATCAAGCCAAAACTGATTTCAACTATCATCTTGCCCAATCAAAAGTTCTGATTGAGCATTCCATAGGAATCCTGAAAGGAAGATGGGTAAGATTATGGGAGATTCAAAACCAGCTCCAATCTTCCAAAGAAATGAAGTTCTTCATCAACTGGATTATAAGTTTTGTAATACTTTACAACCTTCTTGCCAACATCAAAGATGAATGGGACAAAATATTTGAAGAAGATATTCCTGATCCTCCTCAATTCATCCCAGCCTTATCTTCTACCTCATCTTTGGCCATGAGAGAGTGGATTCTACCCCTCACACTTACTCCCTTTGATGAGTAGCATTGGGTTTTTAAATAGGTAAAAAATAACATCACCATGAGTAGCATTGGGTTTTTAGCAAGGTAAAAAATAAAATCACTGGATTTTTTTGGTTTTGGTTGTTTAACCCAGAATCCTAGGCTGACTTCTTTTTTTTCTTTTCTTTTTTTTTGGTGGACTTAGGCAAAAACCAGAACCACAACTTCCAAACCAGCCAACTCACCCCACTAAAACACCAGTCCAATCCTCCCACCTCCTCACAAAACCATTACCTCACCAAACAAAACCACCAGTCCACACCTCCCTCCTCCTCACCATCCATCTCCACCTACCTCCAAGTTTACCTGGTCATCCTCCTCCTTATTCTTCTTTTCTCAGTTCCCCAGGTAAGCCCCCCCTCCTCCTTCTTGATTCATCATAGCTGACATCCCCCCTCCTCCTCCTCCTTTTACAAGTTCCAGGCTGTTCATCCCTCCTTGCTCAGCCCCACCGGTAATCTCCCTTTCTCAGCACCACCGGTAAGCACCCCCCCCTCCTCCTACTGCTGTCCTTCTTCCCCCTCCCCCTTCTCCCATCTTCCCCAACCACCACCTTGCCAGGAAATTGGCAAGCAATCAATCACTTGCCACTCAACAAATAAATACATTGGCAAGCAATCAATTGCTTGTTGGTTGACCAATTGATTGATTGGAAAGCAATCAATTGCTTGCCGGTCAACCAATTTATTGCTTGCCAGTCAACCAATTTATTGCTTGCCGGTAAATCAATAAATTGATTGGCAAGAAATTGATGGCTTGCTGGTCAACCAATCAATTGATCAATTGGTTGACCAGCAAGAAATCAATTGCTCACCAGTCAATTGATTGTTCAACCGGCAAGCAATCAATTGCTTGCCATTCAATCAATCAATCAATTGCAAAACAATTGCTTGCTTGCCAATCAATAAATCAATTTATTGATCAACCGGTGACCTGCCCCCCTTCAGCTCCTCCTCCTCCTCCCAGTTCTTTATCAGTTGACTGACTTTTTTTTTGGTAGGAGATTACCAGTAATGTTCTGGTTACTTTCTATGTTGGTTGATCATCCAAGTGGTTTATACCGGACTGATTATTGTTTTTTTATTTTTATTTTTTTTTGGTAGGAGAATTTCTGGTATTGTTTTTTTATTTTCCACATTTGTTGATCATCTAAGTGGTTTATACAGGACTAATGACTGTTTTTTTGATTAAATGCAATGCAATCTGACATTCCACCGCTTTGACCACCCTTTCTTAATGGCCCATTCTTCACCCACCAAACTCAAAATGTTACAACTAATGGATTTCCATCTTTATCCTCACCCCAATGAAAGTATAGGGTTGGGAGGGAAAAATATGGAAGGAGATGGTTTGAAAAACATACAGAGAAGTGGGAAGAAAAGGGATTGCCAGAGAAGGAGGACTCAAATGTGGGATTTGGAAATTGCATTGGAAGTGATGGTGGAAACAATGAATGAAAAGGTTGTTTTTTATTCATGCAAACTACGTCCCTTGAACCTTTATTTGTCCATTTTCAATAAAAGTCAAAAACCCACCCCTGAAGAGTTGGAATAGGCCAAACAGAAGATCAAACCGTTCCATTTGTTCAGCTCTGGAAAAGTATATGTTCAAGATTGTTTGGATCATGAGGCTATGGTTGCAATCATCCAATTTATCCCTTTGAATGAACTCTCTGAGCAAGAGAAGAAGGACATCAACTCAGTAACAACATTCCTTCACCAATCCGAAAAATTTGTCAACACTTTTGGTCCCTCAAGATCATGGGGTGGGAAAATTTGGGCAATTGGATGGCAAAAATTGATGGACCCTTCTGAACTATTTGGACAATATTTGAAGAAAGATGCTTTCAAATCCTCCCCTAAAGAGTATTGTTTTTTGAACCTTAGGTCTGACAAGGTCTCTCATATATTGGTCCAAATGTTTCAAAAATTAGCCAAACTTGTGTTTGATTCCAACTATGAAGCTATGATGGACAACAACATCCCTTCCTTCTCCTCATTGGAATTTGGATCAGGCTTTACTGCTTTTGACTGCTCACCTGTCATCACCTTCACCTCAGACTCCTTCTACAACTTGCCCCATATTGACCAAGGTGATATCTCTGACTATTCCTTTTTACTTGTGGTCCCAACCAAAAATTTTAATTGACCACTTATTGACAACAAGGATGAATATCAAGTATCCAACAGCCAATTTGTGTTCCCAGACTTGGGTTTTGGGATTGATTTCAAAAAAAAGGGAATTGTGAAAATGGTTTGGGCAGCAGACAAGTAAAAACACTGCACTTTTCCTGCAGTGGATACTGTCACCCATACTAGGATGACCATGTCCATGAAAATCAATAGAACAACTCAAAAAAATAGCAAGGACTTGGCCAGTGGCAAAATATATCTTATGAAAAAAAAATATAAATAAAAAATAAGAAAGATTTGTTCATTGGTGGTGTTAAAAATTCTCTCAAACTTTGTTGCAATCAAAAATAATTTTTTTGTTTTTATTTTTTACATTTTTATCAAACTAAATATATTTAAAAAACAAGAAATTGAGTAATTTCTTTCATTTCATCCACAGTTCTACTGCTACCAATAAATGCCATGGCTACCAATAAACTATCTTTTTTTTCTGTGGCTAGCCTTTACCTCTCCTTTTTGACTCACTCTTTCTCTCAATCCTTCTCCTCTTCCTCTTTTTGAAAATTTAGCTTGGCCTGTTTGATTTTCCACTCAGAATCCAACTTGTGTTGATGAGCCAAACTCTCATCTTTCCACTTTTGACAATCCATAGCCAGTTGAAAATCCCACTTCTCCTTTTCAAATTGAAGTTTTTTGGATTCTATTTGTGATTTCACTTTTCTTTGGAGGGGAATAGGAATGAGCTTGATTTTGAAAGCAAGTACAATCAATCAATTAAATTACTTGAATCTTGCTTCTCCATGATGTCCTCAAAGCCAGAAAAATTTGAAGTGTTTCTCCGCTTTTGATGGCTATTATGGTTGATGTTGATGGAATCGGAGGCCTTTTGCTTTCCCTTTTCAGAGGAGGTTTTTGTGGGAATTTCATTGCTATCATTTGAAGGGGATGTGGGAGGCCCCATTGGCTTGAGTATTTGGCTATTCAAGAATGGATGAGCCTGTTTTTTTACAATCTAAATCAGTCAGGATTAAACAGACAGAAGAGAAAAGGTCTTGGTTCCTTACTTGAGCAGATGATGATGATGGTGGTGATACAGGAATAACTTGCTCCTTGTTGGCCAAGTTGTTAAGTCCTTCCAAACCAAGAAGAGAGAAATCCAAAGAAGGAAGTGAGGGGTCCAAGGAAGGGTTTGAATTGTTGATCAATGCTGATGTAGATGTGATTGGAGCTGATTTTGTTGGAATATCCTCCTCCACATTAGATTGGGGCCACTCATAGGTTTCATTGGGATCATCATTTCTAGGCCAAGGATCCACAGGCAGGTCCTCAGCATCAACTGAATCTGATTGTTGGGAATCAAAAGGGGCTAAAGGGGTGATATTGGCCTTCTTTCAAAAGATTTCATCCATTTGAACATAAAAAGGACAAATGCATTCCAACTTATCAACAACCAAGTTGATTCCCTTTGCTTTATTGGAGTTGGTGATACCAAATCTGGTGGATATTGACATTGAGTGTGCTTTTTTGTACTTGGTTTGATAGTTCTTGAATTGCTCCTGCATATGTTTGTATGAAAGATCCAGCCTACCTTTGGTTTTATTCTTGAGTTCATTGGCCATCAGGAGATAACCATTAACCTTAGAGGATGGAGGTTGGCCAATTTGTGTTTCATTTCTGGATCCAAAGCAAGCATCATAGTTGGATGGAATTTTGAGCCAGTTTACCAGGATGATGTTATAAGCTCTCTTGAGATGACTTGAGCCTTTGTAAGCTGATGGGGGAGGATTGTTGGATGTTGAGTTCCTGGGGGATGTTCACTTTTTTTGAGTGGAATGGCAGGGGGAGTGTTGCTGAGGGGCCATTCAAAAAGAGTAAGTGGGATGAAGTGATGAAGCAATAAAGCAAGGACAGTTAGGATGTGATGAAGCAATGAAGCAATGAGAGGATGGATGTGATGAAAGCAATAAAGTGATGGAAGTGATAAAGCAAGGTGAGAGTGATGAAGGGATGAAGCGCAATGAAGCAATGAGAGTGATGAAGTGATGAGGATGGCAATGAAGCAATGAGAGTGATGAAGTGATGAGGATAGCAATAAAGCAATGAGAGTGATGAATTGATGAGGATATCAATAAAGCAATTAGAGTGATGAAGTGATGAGGATAGAAATGAAGCATGATGAGGATAGCAATGAAGCTATGAGAGTGATGAAGTGTTCCAATAAGGTTGGAGGATGAAACCAGGGGTGATTATGTGGAATGATGCATGGTTGAGATGTTGAAGGCCTTTATATACTTTATTTGAAAAAACCCATTTAGTTTCAGGTAACTTTGACATTTCTGATGTGAAATAAGTGGTTTTTTTTGATTTTTAATGGCAGGTTTTAAATGGCGGATTTGTGTTGAAAAACACAATTAAAAAATGGAAGGTTTGCTTAACTTTGATACACCCTATTTTAGTTTTTTATGGGTCTTGGAAGCATGGATCAAGTCTTCTGCATGCAGGGATGTTGTACGTGCAGACTTTGCACGCAGTAATGATGATTTTTTCTATGGTGCAGAATTTTCTTGTGTGAATGATCACTTCATGCACGCAGGACTTAACAGAGGTGCCCAGGCTACATTCAGTAGTGAAGATTCTCTGTGGGGTAATTTTGACAAAACCTTCTTGTGTCCATAACTCCCAAACTATACATAATTTTTCAATTTTGACTGAATAATAGGTTTGAAACATATAAATGAGCATATGTGTGAAATATTAAATTGGCAAATAAGTGCAAGGGTGGTGCCTTGATTTTTGGGTCATCATTAATACACTGTTTCGATGTGTTAAGGAGTAGGAATTAAAAGGTGGGTTTAGTGAGTCACCCTACATAAATTTTGTTGGGTAATCCAATTTGACAAAACATTTGGGGTTTTCCTACTACTTGCATATGTTTTTTTATTGTTTTATTTCATTATTTTATTATTATTGGTACTTTCACAGCTTGCTCTGCAAATAGTAGCAAGCTGAAAGGTTTTTTTACTCTATAAAAATTGATTCCTCACCTTTGGAAAAAAAACTACTCATCCCTGAAAATAACAAGCTTAAACTCTGGATCTTCAAAGATTGACCAAAATTACCTCAAGCTGGAAAATTTGGGCACAATAATACTTGCAGAATTTTTGCATGAGACTTATATTGGCCCAACATGGTTTCAGATTATTGAAAATTTTGATGGTCTTGTTGTATTTTTCGAAAAAATAAGTCTGCTTGAAATAATAAATATAACCTTCTTCAAACTCTTAGATTTTATTTATATGTAAAAGATATCAATGAAACAAGGAGAATTATTTATCTATTCTAATTATTTACAAAATAATACTCTTTCAAAATAATATTCATTGACTATAACTTATCCATACTGTGCTTTTTTTAAAAGGTTTCAAAAACTGTATCCTGATTATAAGATACAAAATTTGGATCAATAATCTTTATTGAGGAAGAAATTTATGACCAATCCTTCATTATCACAAGACCAAGAAGGATTTTTTGGGTGGTTTTAGTGACTTTCTATGGATTGATTTTTCCTCTGAATATAACAATGACTTAATCATTAACCATAATTAAATAATCTCCCATTCAAGGCCCCTTTCTCTTGATTTAATTGATAAGATAATACTCAATTCAGGATAAGAAGGAAGTGGAGTTGATGACCACAATGGGAAAACAAAATTATTATATCAAATCCTCAAGCAATTTCTTCAAATTTAAATTAAACCAAAAAGAAAAATTGGGAAACCTGACTACCTTTTTCTGAGTTTTTCCAAAAAAACTCCTTTCAATCTTCCATTTTCCAAACTCCATTTCAAATTTTATTTGGAAAGAACCTTGAATTTGGATCCATTCAGAATGATTTCAATTACTGTTCTGCTAAATAACCTAAGACCTCAAGCTAACTTCAAATTCAATTTGCAGACAACCTCAAAAAGGCCAAAGAGAAGTAAAAAGCTCAATTCGATAAGAATTGAATTTACCCTCCTTCCTTCAAATCCAGATATAGAGTATGTTTAGATTCACTAAAATTAAACAAAATAAAACCTCCAAGAAACCCTCTGAAAATATCTTAGGACCATTTAGAATCCCCAAGCAAGTCTCAAATAATGCATCAAAACTCAAAATTCCACTCCAATGGAAAGGCATTCATCTCATCATCCATGTCTCCCTTCTCAATACCTCTATGGAGTTATACTTTTTAAAAGCTTACACACCTCCAAAGCCTTTCTCTCTTGAAGAAAAACTTTAGTCAGAAGTAATTTTGATCCTTTATTTAAGGGTATGTAAGAAAAAAATTGAGTATGTTTTCAAGTGGTTAGGCTTTCAAAATTAACCTGATTGTACCTTGTGTTAAAATCTAAAAAATATCCCCAACTGCCTTGAGCTATTCAAGGAATTCCATCAAATATATCCTGAAAATCCTCTTATCTGAATCTATCACTCCTTGAAAAATTCAATTGAAATTTATTCCTCTCTTTTCCTTTCTGTTTCTTCAAACGTCATATATGCAATAAAATTCAAGCAAAAAAGACCTATGGGAAAATATATGAAAAAAAATACCAACAAAATGTAAAATTTTCTCATTCCATTTCTTTGAAAATACCTTCATACTCAAACTTTTGATATTCATCTTATTCAAAAAGTCCTCTTTTTCCATTCCATCAATCCCTGAAAAATTTCCTTTGAAGCCATATTCCATCCCCTCAAAAGTCTCCTCTGCCTTATTAATTCTTCTTTAATTTTTGACTTCCTAGTCCATCCATTTGCCCACCTGGAGCCCAAAATCACACTCATTCCTCAAAGCCACTCTTGAAGGGACCACCATCTTGACCACCACTTCAACCCCTGTTGAATCTTCCTTGAATTGCAACAGCACAAGCCTTACTTCACTCACACATTGTTGAAGCCTGAGTTCCAACACCTCCAACTCTGCCCCCCTTGCAAAAAAACTCTTCTCCAATTCATTCATTTTCTCCTCATTCTTTCAAAAATCAACCTACCAGAAATTCAAATAATAAAGCCTATGTCATAATCACACCTAACCCAGTCTACCCTCAGCAAGCTCAGTCTAATCCTCAGTTCTAATCTACCTTCCAAGGAGCTTCAACCTCAGGGCTCAGGAGACTTACATCAGTATATCTCCAGTAACTACATATTCTCAGGATATTCATGCAGTAAATATCTACATATATTCTAACCTCATACATCATACAGATAGACTCTATAGGCTTGCACATACTTAATCTCCCAGGTCTGTATATCCTCTAACCTTACTTAACGGTCTATCCCATACTTCATCAATGGGCTATCCTTTGGGAATCCTTATGTACACCCTCTTGAATATTGTATCCTATACTCTCTCTACTTATAGCACCCATCATCTTCTCAATAAGTCTGCTAGATAAGCGGACTTATCCAGGTTTTTTTCAATTTGACCACCCTTGTGCGCTTGATAGCGCGCAATAGTAATCAAATCAAGAAAATACTTGACAAGGTTCCATAAATTTATGGAACCTTTTAGAGGATCAAAAAGAAAAGAGATGTTGACCCTCCCTTTGAAACTCTTTGTCCCAAACCTCCCCCTACATAACTACACCCCCCCACCAACTCTTTCATATATACCCACCCATCCACTCCACCCCCCCACCAACTTTTTCAGATATACCCACCCATCCACTCCACGCCCCCACTAAATTTTGATTGATCTTGCCCCCCAACTTTGATATATCAACCTTCTCGTCTCAATTGCATTCAATCCATAGAATCCCCTATTATTGCTCCCTCAGACAAGTCTCAAAGAAATGATAACAAAAAGAAACGCTCACCCAATTGGTTTCCCCAGGAAGCAAAAAAACTGGCAATCTCTTGGCTTCATGTTAGCAAGAAAACCAAATTTGCCACAGGTCAAACTGGTGAGGTGTTCTTCAAGAAATTCAAGGAGGATTTCAATAAACACTCCAGCATACACCACTGTGATTACAATCAAATTTGGACTTGGTATTTTTGTTATTAATCATTCCTTTCAAGAACTTTTTTTCCATTGTTCAAAAAAATGGTTGCTGAAATTGTTTTATTTCTTTTATCTGGGCAGGTCTAAACACAGAAACCCTCAAATTTAGCTTCCTCTACCACTTGATTGAAAAAAATCCACCCAGTGGAAGCTTGCCCAATGATTGGATGCAAGTATCCTTAACCCTCTACCAAGATCAAACAAAGACAACATTCCAGTCTCTTGCGGCTTGGGAGAAACTTTTTTATGCCCCAAAATGGCGGATGGAGAAAAAATATCCACCAATCCTCCAAGCATTTGAAACATCCTCTGAAAACACCAAGGAAACCCCTGCTAGAAAACCAGCAATGCCAAACAAAACATCATCAGTTGCAAGTCCAACACCTTGACCCCATGGATCCAAGGCCATCAAAAAACAAAGATTAAACAATAAATATTCCAATGACAATCAAAAGGTAAAGTTTCTGGATGAGCCAAACTCTCTGTCAAAAGAATGATTGACAATGGCAGAAAAGGGCAACGTCTTACTTCAAATTAACAACAAAATTGAAAAAGCCCAATCTGAACTTGAAAAAAAGAAGCTGGAATTTAAAGAAAGATAGGCCAAGATTTAGAGTGAAAAAATCAAAATTGCAAGTGATAAACTGGCAGTTGAAAGAGAATACAGACAAAGCAAAGTCCAAATGAACAATTTCCAACTTCTTTTTTCCTCCAATGTCAATTCTGATGACCCTGAGAGTTTGGAAGTTTGGAACAAGATGAAAAAGGCAACAAAAGATAAATGGCTGAGAAATAGTTGAATCAACTGAGTTTTATTCTCTAGAAATATCTTTTTTTTGCTAAATTTTTTTAGTTTTTATCTTTTATTTGTATCATTTTTATGTTTAATTTTATTTAGTTTTGAATTTTTTTTTTCAGAAATTTTTTTTTTTTTTTTTGAAATCAACGCTATGGTCTTATTTTTGTATTTTTAATTTTATTTATCTGGTTTTTTGATCTTTTATTTTTTCATTTTTTTCATTTTTATTTTTTTGGAAATCAACACTTTTTTTTTGTTGTTGAAAATTAACACTGAGTTGCAAAATCAAACATTCCTTGTATATTTTTTTAAAAAATTATGAGTGTTTGAAATGAAAATTGAAAAATTGAGAAACCTATTTAAACTCATATTGCTGGCTATGAAGAGTGAATTGAAGCACAGGAATTTTAATTAAAGATTGTATTCAACTGGTTATTCTTGATGTGTTTTTGGGAATAACCAATTTAAATTGGGAGATATCAGATTCTCCAATCCCAATCACTCACTTTCTTGAAAAATCAATTTGTGGACTATTGTTTTATTTTACTTTTTAAATGTTTTCATGATGAGTTCCAGAAATTAATATCATTGAGAATGAGTCAAGTTCAGTTCATTTTCAGAATTCATTTTGAAATTTATCTAAATTTAATCTATTGAGGGTGTTTTATTTCATTGAAGTATCACATTCACTTTGAATGAAATCAGATGAAAATAAAATCATGATAGAAAATAAAAACAAGAAGAAAAAAATAAAATGTTGATAGGAAATAAAAACAAGACAATAAAAATACAAGTTTATTCAGAAAATCAATATATTAATTGCTGATTCCTTTGGTCAACCAATTTTGAATTTTCAAATTCTCTCTTATTTGTGAGTGAAAAACTGAATTGCAGAGATCTGCACTTCTTTGAATGTAGGCAGACAGATTATGGTTGAAGTGAGGATCCCTATGATTGAAAATAATTTGAGCACTTGAGTTTGGATGTTGAGTGGATTCATCATTGGGTGAGGAATTCTCCACTATCATTTTTTTAATATGACACAGCATTTCATGAGTTTCTTAAAATCTTCCATGTCCCATACTCCCCAAGGCTGTGTGATAATTCCCTATCTGGACTGCAATACTCCAAAAGCCCTTTCAATATCTTTCCTAGCTGCTTCCTGCTATTTTGAATAATTTTTTCTGGCATCATCTTGAGGGTGGGAAATGGTTTTGACTAGAGTTGACCAAGGTGGGTATATTCCATCAGCAAGATAGTAGCCTTGGTGATATTGATTGCAATTTATGGTAAATTTCATATGATCCTGGGCCCCTATGAATTGATTGATCCAAATAGTTCCATAATCAAAATAATTGAATCAATTTCAAGTTAAAATGAAGATTGAACAATCTTTCAATTTTAATGTGGCTCCTGTGAAGGACATTGATATCATTTAATGCTCCTGGAGATCTAAAGAAACAGTTCCATATTCTTAAGCTCTTGCTTACCACAGCTTCCAAAATCATAGTTGAGTTCTTCTATTTCCCTTTGAATTGACCCTTCCACACCTTTGGACATTTTTTCCATTCCCAATGCATTCCATCAATGGAGCCAATGCCTCCAGGGAAACCTCTTTCTTCATATTCTCTTAGGACTTTCCTAAGTTCATCTGGTCTGGGGGGCCTGAGAAATTCAGCTTCATAAAGTTGAACCACATCATTTATAAATGCTTTCAAAGTTCTGATTGCAGTTTTTTCACCAATTCTTATATATTCATCAGTGCTGTCTGCACTCATTCCATAGGCTAGTTGACAAATTTCCGCTGTTAATTTTTGATGTGGTAAAATTACCATCTGACCACAACAATCCTAAAAGATAGATATGAAATCTGTCAGCTTGCTACTATATACAGAGCAAAACTGTCAAATAGTAACACAAAATATGAAAAATAAGATTACCTCAATTAACAAAGTAAGGAGTGAGAAATCCATGGATATTATTACAGGAATGGATTCCTAACCCAAAATTAGGTATGGTCACTCACTGACCCCACCCTTGAATTCCAAGTCCTTATATTTTTAAACTGATTAAAAGGAAAAGTACTAAAAATTACAACACCTGTATGGCACTTTTTGGCCATTCTAACATTTCACATGCATTGTCACCTATAGGTTTTACACCTAAAATTCACTCAAAATTGAGGTGTTGTGTATATTTTAGGAGTTACACACGGAAATGTGTTATGTCACAATTCCCGCGCGCAGCCCCGCATCATTACATAACCCTATGTACTAGTAGCAGCAGGATCCCGCGTACTAGAGACCCGCGCGCAGCTGATTCTGCCACGCACGCAGCGGATCCTACCCCGCGCGCATCTGTGCTAACTGATCCCCGCACCTGGATCAGTCGTGACTAATCTGACAACCAGGTACCGCTCAGAAGAGCTACAACCTAGTTAGGGCTGCCTAGTATATGTAACAAACGGACATATGCATTACTAATGATCTAAAAAGATCAAAATTAAATAAAATTAATGAAAATTAAGTTTTAAACATTTTTTAATAATAAATAAAAGATCAAGGACTACCACGTAAATCACTGATCTTGATCTTTGAAGACCACAAAACACTACAAGAGGTGTCCATGAAAATTATTAAAAATTATCTACATGATCAGCAGATGATGGACAATCAGTGAACATCCACATCCGCACGCTTTAAAACAATATCAATAGTACAAATGAAGGATGAGTACAGAATGATCAAATTTACGCCATAACAGATTAACAGATCCTGTGGCTAAAATAGTACAGAAATCCAGCAGATCTAAGGACAGCTGATTGACAGCACCAAGTGGACGTGCTAATCCTGCCCTGACTGGCTTGCCAGACTCAGCCCACAAGCAGAACCCTCCCTATGTGCCCTGAGAAGACCAAAATCACCCCAAAAAGGTATTTATACAGACCTCTTTGGATCCATTATTCCATCAGTTAATCAGTTACCAGGAATTATTTATTATCAATCAGAAACCGTGTCACTTTTAATCAAGTGCTTATATGAAGATAAGCAAGTGATTTATGACTTATTCTGCAGTAGTATTATTTTACCTTTATTAACCAATCAACCATTGAAGTTTAGTCAAGCAATCTACCCCATCTGCTCTGAAACCCTTCCAATTATTCCAGGATTTTCGTGGTAAAGTGCTCAGAGTGAGTGTTACCCTTCCTTTCTAGGCCGCTTGTGCTGTTAAGCCCGGCCATTAGTTGAATAAGTCCTTTCTGAGGCACCCATATTTATTCCAAGGTTCTCAAACTGCCTAAGGAGGCCCCTTGAAGAGAGGTTGCTAGTCTGTAAAGATCCCCAGTAGTATAATACTGTGGCCCCTCTTTTATATTATATTGAAAACCATTTACTACCAAACCAATTAAACCTTGCAACTGCTCTTATTAAATCATTTATTTTAGCTTCTAAGTGTTTATTATTGGAATAATGATTATTATTATCATTCCAGCATTTTTATCACTCTCTGTAGCTAAAGGACTGCAAGGTTCCTGGTATCAGAGAGCTGAAAAAATCATAAAACCACAGAATTGGCTTGAAAGAATATAGAAAAATCAGTTTAGATTGAGGATGATCTTACTTATTTTATTATCCAGAATCTGTTTTATTTTTTTAAATCCTCCAAGAGCCTTGCAAATACTCTTTTTCTCATTCTGAATATTCTCTCAAGAAAATGGTTATTATAAGTTGTATTGCTTCTGAAATAGTTCTTGATGAGTTGTTGATGGCCTTCCAAAAAATTGAAAATAACCTTTTCTTTCTTTTCAAAATTTTCCTCAGATGCTTGTTCCTCATTTTATTCATTAATCATAAAAGCAAGAAGCTTTTCTTCTTCTCCCAGGTCCGCAATTTGATTCATAGGGTTGATTGGGCAGATTAATCTTCTTTGAATTTTGAAATTGGTTTGGGGTGAGTGTTTTTTTTTTTTTTTGAAAAGTAGCTTTGAAGATTGTGTAAATTTCATTTGATTGACTTTCTTGACTGATTTTGAAAAGCTGTGATGTTGAAAGGTGGAGATAAATCCAATTTGTTGGGCGGGGGGGTGGTGTTGATTGCGTTGATAGGGCAATATTGGAACTGGCAGGGGCAGACCCAAGCATTGCCAAGTGGGGATTGGAGGTTGTATGATGGTGGGACCCACTCCCTAACTTTTCAACAACAGTTTTGCGGGTCTGTTTTATTTCCATGAGGGTGTGAAATTAGTTTTTGACAGTAATCCACCCTTGCCTTCCTTGACAACTTTTCAAAGTTGTTGAGGATTTTATTGACATAAGGGTGGATGCTCTTAGTACATAGGTTCATGACCCTCATGTACACTTTACATCCTTCAACTTTACAATCCCAACTTATACAGCCCAGAAATTTAACCTTTCCCCAATGTAGAAGCAGCCTATCTCAATTTAGTAGCATACCTCTCTCTGTTACCTAGACTACTCCCTTTTCATTAAATATGTAGTCTGATAACCAACCAACTGTACTTCTGTTGTAGTTCCAGCTCTTTTATATTTAAACTTTCATCCTCTTCCTCCTTCCTGATTGTTCCCCAAGAAATCAGTTTACTACTTCTTACTAGGAACACATTCCAGCAAGTGTCATCCAGCACCTTATCTTCAATTAACTCTTACTATGCTCCTTCTAGCATTTCCCAGTGACCTTTCCCCAATTCTACTGAGAGTAGAGTCCCCTTGTGCCAATCCCTGCTTGCATGTCAGCAGCCTTTGTGACAGCCTCAAATAAACCACCTCAACAGAAGCATCTGCCTTGCCCAAATATTTGAGCTTTTCAGCCTCTGATTCCTCCTTCCCTTCTTCATCTCTTGCTGCCTCTTGAATTTTTTCCTCCACCTCTTCCTCTATTTCTTCTTATTACTCTTCTGCTTTTCTTTCTTTCCCTTTTACTTGATACTTGGCCACCTCCAAGGCAAAAATGAAATTTGGATTGGCACTCTCAGAAATCCAACACCTCTTTAAAACCCATGAGACATCCTCTTTGGATATTTCACTCAATATAAAGAAATCTCCTTTTTTGATCAATCTTTGAATTTGATAGCAGTAGTCTTTCCCAAAATACAGTATGGACCTTTTCCATTCCCTCAAATCATTCTTTCACTTCAAAAAAAAATTATTTATTCTCTAACCTAACCGCACTTGGTCCTTCTGCCTCCTTCAAAATCTCATCACTCTCATCTTCAATTATTTCCTTATATTGAGTTTTCTTACCAGGCTATTCCCCAAAAAATAAAACTGCATGAAAAGAAACATGTTCCCACCAGCAGTACTTGAAATTTGAGCAAGGGCCTTGATTTGAAGTTGACTTGAAACAGACATGGAATCAGGTATTTCATAGTAAAGATCAAACCATTGATATGGCTAGTTATTCCCAAAGAAGCAGCTCATCCTAGAGAGATCTTCAATTAACTTTAAAGAAAATAATGTGATAACTATTAAAGCAATAAAGCTATAACTATATTAGTTCAATTAATTAGATGTTGATTATTTGAAGCAAAACACTTTCAAGGAAATTTTCCATCCTTTATACCCAGCAATCAGTGACCATTAACACCTTGACATCCAGTTACCACCCTCATCAAGAAAAAAATACCTCTTTCAATCCAAATTCACACTAACTTCCTCAATGATAATTTTCATCTGAAATTATCCATTAATATTTTTTCTTTTAACCAAAGGATAATAAACTCAATCTCTCTTCCAGCGTATAAAATTGCTACTTCCACCAACAGTTCCAGCCTCTTACTTTCTCTCTCAGTAATATTTTCAGCTTACTAATATACACAGAGAAATCTGTCACAGTATAAACAAGAAATAATAAAAGAAAAAAAACATAGAAAAGGAGTGGTAACAACTCAAAAATTATTTTAAATTTGCATTCCTCCCCCAAACTTGGGTAAGGGAAATGACCCCACCTTTGAGTTATCACTCCTCAAAACCTCAAAATAATATATCAAAAAATGGTCCAAAATCATGGCACCATCATTTTGTTTCATGGCCATTTTGTTGCCTCAAGCCATTATCACACATAAGGTTCACACCAAAAAGTCGTTCAGAATTGACAATTTGTGTATAGTTTAGGAGTTGTAGGCAAAAACAGTTTTTTTTCAAAATTCCTACAAGCAGCCCCTGCATACTCACACACACCCCACACACTTTGATGCAGCCCTGCATGCATAAGGAATTCCAGGACCCCCATGCAAAGTCTTCACCAAAATCCTGCACACAGCTGATCAAGTCTCCCACACAGAAGATCTTATCTGCATTTCCCAGATCCTCAAAAACACAAAAGTGCTTATAGGTAGCATGCTTAAATACTAAAATCTGAAAGAATCATCCCTGCATATTTAATTAAATTTCATATTTACAAATGATAATCCAGATATTTTATTTTTCAAATAAAAATGTTGAAAAACAAACTAAAAATCATTTGAAATGAAAAGTTAAATAAAAAGAAGTACCACAAAATTAACACATCCAGATGTTTGAATATCAGAAAACAAATCAAGAGATCTTTGAATGTGAATGAAATAATTAAAACTAATTAAATGATCAGAAGGTGCTGTAAAATCAATAAAAACCCACTAATAATCATTTTATTCAAGTAAATTAGTAAAAAAATAGGTTCCTTGCAGGATCAGAAAATTCACAAATGAACACAAAGCCTTATGCAGATCCAAAATTTAGCACTTATCCTACAGATCAAGGGTCACCTGATCTGAAGAGCCAAAAGGAAATGCCAATCCATCTCTGGCTGGATTTAAAGCCTCAGCATATGAGCCTTACCCTCTCTAAGTTCCCTGAGAAGGCTCTCTTCACCACAAAAAGGTATTTATAAAGCATCTTTTTATGGCTCTTTTCCCACAGGATTCATCTTTTATGATTGAGGAAATGTTAAATAAGTGATCAAGTGCTTATAAAGGTACAAGCAAGTGATTTATGTCTTCATTTTGAAGTATATTAGTATTAATTTATCATCATTATTGCTGTTTGCATTCAAAGATAAATCACCAATCACCCCATTTTTTGATTTAAAAACCCTTCAACTGTGAACAATTGGAGGTACCCTGCAAGCAAATGCTCAAATTAGTAAGTTACTTAATCTCTGCTTTGGATTTTGGGCTACCATAGACTTGCCATACTACAATATTATTGAGTGTTACCCCTTATTGTTAGGTCATAAGGAGGCCACTATTCCAGGGACCAGATTAAAATTTAATCTCCTGAAGAAGAGGTGTTGAAGAAACCCAGTCTGTATAAACTTTGGCCCCTCTTTCTTATCATTTATTGATCATATTGAGAACCCTCTAACCAAACCACTTAAAACTTGCAATATTACCAATCATATATATCCTTTTTGAGATTGGTCTTTGTTTATATTTGAGAATATTATCATTCTACACTTGCATAAATTCTAGCAGCTAAAGGATTAAAAATTTCCTGGAATGTAGAAGCTGAAATATATACAATTCATGCCTTGGCACTAGTCTACTATGGTAATTCAAGTAAATCCATACTACACCACAGGCTACCCTCTTGTGGATATTACAGCTTCTTTGAATCACAAGCTAGTGCAAGGGCCCTTTCTATTTCACTAGTTAGTATAATTTTACCTCAGAAACCTTGTTCACTCAAAGCATGTACTATCTAGCCTATCCCCTTGGGTACTAGTGTCATGTAAAATCATTTTTAAGGCAAATTGTCAGCTTACTACTTGTACACAGCAACCTGTCAAATTAGAATAAAAAATTAAAATAAATCATAAAATTAAAATGGTGATATATTCTAAATATTTCTTATAGATTTGGATTTCTCACCCCAAATAAGTTAGGGTAACTCACTGACCCCACCCTTGAATTCTACCTCCTTATATTTTTAAAATAATTAAAAGTAAAATGAACAAAAGGCCACAGCATCACTATGGCACTTTTTTAATATTTCACATGTAATTTCTGTTCAGTTTTGAAATTGAAGCTCCGGTTGAAACACTTAAGAGGAGGTGGGGAAATAATCTTGTGATTTCAAGAGTAGCGGATCAGGGAGTCAAAGGGGGCCCTCCGGTTTAGTGTTAGTAAGAACAGATGGAGATTCATTCACTTGAATTTCAGCAGACTTAAGTAGACAAAGTACAAAAGAGGCTGAAAAGTGGTTGAATAAATAGGTAGAAATGAATAAGAAATATTCAATACTGACCATTAGAGACTGGACATTTTTGGAGGACCACAACACAGGTTGCACTCAAGATTCAGGCAACACTAAGAGTAGACCAAAATTCTAACACACCCCCTTGACTGAAGCTTGAGGGAGGTTAAACAAAATAATAAGCTGGGAAATTCAGGACTCTTGCATGTCTATTAAATCCAACATTAAAACTTAGAATGAAGAGATGTTTGAACTTTTCAATAAGGGTGTATTCTATAGAGATAAAGGAAAACATGTGATTTTAGAACTACAGTTGAAATACAATTGAGTCTATTAAATCAACAAGTGAAACTAAAATTCCAATCTTAACTTTTGAACCCCGGTCTGATAAGAACAGCAACTAAACAAAAAAACAATGTGCCCACAAGGGAGCAGGACCAATGTAGGACCAAAGGCGTGACCAACTAGCCAGACATGCGACTTGAGGTAGCGCAGAACCGGCCAACTTTAGAAAGTAGCGACCAAACCAATTAGAATAAAATCTATGATTGCGCAAATAGGCAAGAAATAATGGTGATTGAATAAGGGCTATGATCGTGCAAATAGGCAACAAGATGAAATAATGGTGCACCAGGTGATCCCAAGACCAGAGATTTGAGATGACAAAAAGCAAACGACTGAGGGCAATGACAAGGGCGCGATTCAAGGACAAGGCAAGGTGGCCGGAGGACAAGGAGACGCAAAATTGGAGAGAGGTCTTGAGTAGCAATCAGGCAAACGACTAGAGCAGGGGCAATTCAAAGACGACAACCAAGCAACTTGAGGTTGGTGAAGAAAACGCAAGGCTGGAAGCTGATGAAGGACATCAGCAGAATCAATTATACCAAGCGCAAGGTTGGGTGAAGAGTGACAAGGAAAGCAGGCACAAGATTGGTATTTGAAGATTTGACCAAGCAAAGATTAAATTAGTTTGGCAAATTGAGGTTCAGAGCTTTACATGTTGAGCAAATAGATGCTGATGGCGGAGTTGAAAGCTGACAGTGCAAATAGTGACTTTGGGGAGCGATAGAACAAATCGGGGGCAAGTTGGGAAATGATCAATTGAGTACTTTGAGTAGCAAGTTACATGGCCAGAAGACGCGAGATCAGAAAGATTGAACTGAGTGAGAGATCAATACTGATGATTAACCAATTGTTCAGAAGAAGTGAGCGCAAGCATAAATCCGGAAAAATTGGCATGTTGAAAGTTAGATCAAGCCAAAGGCATCACAATAACTGGGCAAGAGATATTGAGTAACAACAATGGGTCAATTGACTTTGAGTAGAGATGGAGCTGATTAAGCGATGAACTGATCAGCTTGAGTGAAGATGGGAAGTTGAGCTGAAGAAATTACAAGGGAGAATGGTCTCAGGGGAGCATTTTGGCTTTTATCAATGCTGAGTTTTGAGTTTGAAGCTCTGGTTGAAACACTTAAGAGGAGGTGAGGAAAGAATCTTGTGACACCAAGAGTAGTGGATCAGGGAGTCAAAGGGGGCACTCCAGTTCAGTTTTAGTCAGAACAGATGGAGATTCATTCACTTGAAGTTCAGCAGACTTAAGTAGACTAAGTACAAAATAGGCTGACAAGTGGTTGAACAAATAGGTAGAAATGAATAATTAATATTCAATACTTTCCATTAGAGACCAGAAATTTTTGGATGACCACAACACAGTTTGCACTCAAGATTCAGGCAACACTAAGAGTAGACCAAAATTCTAACAATTTCATGTATAGGTTTCACACCTAAAACTCACCCAGAATTTAGGTGTTGTGCATATTTTAGGAGTAACAGCCAGATTTTTGTTCTGTTGAAATTCCTGCGCACAGCCCCGCATCCATAAAGCAAGCGTGAATGGGCCTGACACTCAAAATGTAGGCGCCTGTCAATAAACCCACATGCAATATACTGCTGGCTGTGGATGCTTAATTCCCACATGCAGCTGTCAGGGATGCGCGCGTCAAAATTACTGGCATCACTCCTGACAGCCTGGTACCACAGGAACAGGTTACAACCCACATGCATGCATCATGCATACATAAGAACTTGACATTCTCAAAAATAAACAAAGACCAATCTCCAAAAGGATATATATGATTGGTAATATTGCAATTTTTAAGTGTTTTGGTTAGAGGGTTCTCAATATGATCAATAAATGATAATAAAGAGGGTCCACAGTTTATACAGACTGGGTTTCTTCAACACCTCTTCTTCAGGAGATTAAATTTTAATCTGGTCCCTGGAATAGTGGGCTCCTTATGACCTAACAATAAGGGGTAACACTCAATAATATGGTAATATGGCCAGTCTATGGTAGCCCAAAAGCCAAAGCAGAGATTAAATAACTTACTAATTTCAGCATTTGCTTGTAGGTTACCTCCAATTGTTCACAGTTGAAGGGTTTTTAAATCAAAAATGGGGTGATTGGTGATTTATCTTTGAATTCAAACAGCAATAATGGCGATAAATTAATACTAATATAATTCAGAATGAAGACATGAATCACTTGCTTATACCTTTATAAGCACTTGATTGCTGATTTCACATTTTCTTGATCAAAAAGGATGAATCTTGTGGGAAAAGATCCAATAAAAGATGCTGTATAAATACCTTTTTTGGGGTGAAGAGAGACTTCTCAGGCAACTTAGAGAGGGTAAGGCTCATATGCTGAGGCTCTAAATCTAGCCAGAGATGGATTGGCATTTCCTTTTGGCTCTTCAGCTCAGCTGACCCCTGATCTGTAGGATAAGTGCTTGATTTTGGATCTGCATCAGCCTTTGTGTTCATTTTTGAATTTGGTAATCCTACAAGGAACCTATTTTTTAACTAATTCACTTGAATAAAATGATTAGTAGTGGTTTTTTTATTGATATCACAGCACTTGCTGATCATTTGAGTATTTTTAATCATTTTATTCAAATTCACAGATCTCTTGATGTGTTTTGTGATATTCAAAGATCTGGATTTGTTAATTTTGTGGTACTTCTTTTTGTTTAATTTTGGATAGAGAGATGTCTGAAACTTTTTAAAATTGAATAAAAGGTATGAAATTCAAAATATAAGACAGAAAAATTGGTGAAAATAATAATAAACATTTTCACGTAAATGTTATTATCAAATGTTTATGAACCACAAAACATATCAAATATTTCCCCTAAAAATTATGAAAAATTACCAAAATGTTCAGAAGATGGCTTATAATCCACAAATACACACTTCTGACCATGTAACTCAAAATAAACTTATAAAAAATTAGGAAGTATTCCATAACTATAAAAATAACAAATTAAAATTTAAAAAGATTCTGATAATTATTTCACCCATAAATATGACACAGACATGTCCAGATCAGTAAACTCACTGAAAATATGTGCCAAAATATCCCTGGCCAGTCTTCTAGCCTTAGCACATGTGAAACCCCCTCCTACTGGGTTTCACATAACGGACCTTTCAGATGATTACATAACCCTCCTCTGTTCTACATTATTTAAACCCTTGTTCCCACATTCCTCACCTAGCTCCTCAGAGACTCTGACTTCCATCCTCTTTGAGCTAGGTGAGCTTATCCCCTTTTCATTTCCTCATTCTCCTCACTCATCTTGTATTTATAGCTCCTGAGAGACTCTGACTTCCATCCTCTTTGAGCTAGTTCTGCAATTTATATACGCCCTGGTTCTAGAAACTGTCTCTCAAGCTCAGCTTGGTTCTAGAACCCCCTAACGCTCAATCTGTTCAGTGAAGGGCTAGACATAGCCCTTACACTTTTTTTTTCTTGAACCTCCCAACCTCACATGCCTACACAAGCAAATCCTGGCAAGATTCTCCCCCTTTCCAATCCAGAAACTATTGCCTGCGCAAACCATCAACAGGCTAGACTTAGAGCCACATTAAAAGCGGAAAACTAAAACCTTGTTGATCTGCCTGCGGATTCAAACCTTACTGCAGATTTACATCCAACCATGACCATTGATTCCAAGCCTTCCTCCTCTCCCTTGGAGCCCGCACCAAAGACCACCCTGAGGTCCCTCAATGACTACTTGCAAGGCCTCATCAAGCTGCAACATTGCAGCAAAGATCAGTCCATTGCCCAACGTGTGGAGGCCGCAGCTGCCCGCCAAGCCAAGGAGGCCAGACACCTAGCTGATGACTCCAGGATCAAACGCTTGGAGGAAGCGCTTTTACAACGCTTTGTGAAACCTGACCTGACTGAAACTCTGGGCATAACCAAGGAGGGCCATATTGACCTCCTCAATTTTAGAACAACTGATGGCCCCCTCTTCAATGGGCTGTTTCAAGAAGTGGAGCCACTCCTCAAATGGCTCAAAGCCGTTCAGCTTTTCTTTGCGGTGAAAGGCGTTACCCATGACGCCAATAAGATTAGACTGGTTGGTAGCCTTGTCTGGGAAACAAAACTGGTATCCTTTTATGCTGAAAATGTTGATGATTGGGCAACTGGAAGCTTGTCGGACTTCAAATCCAAATTGTTGACTCTTGCGCTTCCCCCTCTCTGGCGCACAGGACTTCAAGCAAAGCTTCAAAACTTGAAGATGTCGCCTTCCAAATCCTATTGTGACTATAGTACTTGCTTGCGGACATTAAAGTCCATGTTAAACTTTGACCACTCTTTGGTCAATGATTTTGCCTTAGCCAAGTTGATGACCCTCAGAATGCCTGGCAAGTTGCAGGCTGAGGTGAAAAATCACCAGCTACTTTTAGCAGACCCCTTCAACTTCTCTACGTTTGATGGTCAAGCCAGCCTCTTCTGGGAGGGCAGCAACAAATGGTCTCCAACAAGGGGAAAATTGACCAATCCCACAAGCAGCGCATTGAAAAACTTGCATCAAAACCCCCGCTCCTCTAAGGAGGAAACCATCTGGAGAATTTTCTCCTACCTTGATTTGGTGGGGCGCTGCCACTACTGCAAGAAAACTTACGGCAGTGCCCCAGGAGCCTGCCCAGGGCCATTTGAAGGGTCTTTTGTGGCAATTCTGGACTCTTTCAAAACACCCCCTAAGCCGGCAAACTATCAACGCCCTACTGCAAAGGCACCAAGTAAAAATTGGCTGGTGTAGGACAACCCACACTGCCTCAGGCAGGCCATCCTTCAAACAGGGCTTCCACTGTAGCCGCAATCTCTGAAGACCAGATGTTCCCAGAGCTTGATCAAGCATTGCTGGCAGCCATTTCTGAGATGGAAGAAGAACTTTGACTAGCCAAGGAGGAAGGGTGCTTTCCCCCTCCCAATCAACGCCGTATTGTTCTACGCCTGGCCATTGGAGACTCCCATCTCCTGGCCATGATAGACACGGGCTCTGATGTCAATTTAATCTTGACAGATGTGATCCGCAAGATGGGCTTACTTCTTAAACCATTAGTGAACCCAACGGTAGTAAATTTAGCGCTGAAAGACAAAAAGCAAGACCCCATAGTGCTCCAACATTACTGCACGGCCAGCTTAGGAAACAATGACTACGGCTTGCAGTTTGATGATGTTATGTTGAAATTGGGAAAAGTGCATGGGAACCAGGATGTGATCCTTGGGACCCCCTTCCTCTCCCGTTTAATGATCTCTGTTTCAATAGCCAAAGCCTCTGTTCTTTGTACCATCTTGGAAAAAAAAAATGTTTGATTATTGTGTTGAATCTTGCAATACTATTTTGGTTTTGCCCTCTTCTCCGGATACGCAGGGATTACCCCCACCCCCTATCACTTTGGCCCAAGCAGCCAAGAAGAAATTATTGATCAAATTTTCTGACCTGTTTCCGGTGGATATCCCGGCTCTATCTGACATTTTAGACAATAATTCCACCCAGGTGGATGGCTCCTTCCCTGCAAAGATGCAACCCAAGAGTTCCTTCATCCGCCATAAGATTGTGTTGACTAACCCCCACGCTGTGATCAACAAAAAGCAGTACCCTTACCCACAGAAAAACCTTGTAGCCTGGCAAACGCTTCTGGACCAGCATCTTGCAGCAGGGATGATACGGCGCTCTAGCAGCCAATATGCCTCCCCCAGCATGATAATCCCCAAGAAGGACCTGGAAGCATTACTGCGCTGGGTCTACAATTATTGCAAGCTAAACAGCTTGATGGTCAGGGACCGCTCACCATTACCAAATGTGGACAAACTGGTCTGCTTAGTGACTTCTGGCAAGATTTTGTCCATCCTTGACCAGACTAATGCTTTTTTCCAGACTTGCATGCGCAAGGCCAATATACCTTTAACTGCTGTAAAGACTCCTTGGGGGCTCATGGAGTGGGTTGTTATGCCCATGGGGCTCACCAATGCCCCGGCGACGCATCAAGCACAACTGTAGGAAGCCCTTGGGGAAGTCATTAATCATTTCTGCGTTGTGTACCTTGATGACATCGTTTTTTTTTCCAATTTCCTTACACAACATGAAGAACATGTACGTGCAGTGCTATTGCGCCTTTGCGCAGCCAATCCTTACTGCAGCCCAAAGAAGACTTTCCTTTTCCGTGACTCCATCAAATTTTTGGGCCACAACATTTCTACAGAGGGTATCACGGTTGACAACTCCAAAGTTGCCAATGTTCTAGGCTGGCCATCACCGCGATCTCCTAAAGGAGTCAAGAAGTTCTTGGGCACCATCCAATGGATGAAGAAATTTATTTGGGGTTTACAGCGGTACGTTGGGACTTTGACTCCTCTCACTAGCAGAAAACTCAATCCAAAAAAGTTTAGATGGGGGGATGCTGAGGAAAGGGCTTTTTGCAACATAAAAAAAATCATGACCTCACTTCCTTGCCTCAAACCTATCAATTACGAGTCAAACAACCCTCTTTGGCTCTTCCCCAATGCAAGTGGATTGGGCCTAGGGGCGGCCCTATTTCAGTGCAAAGGATGGAAAGGGGCCTCCCCCATCGCCTACAACTCCCATTTGATGTCGCCATCTGAGCGCAACTATCCTGTGCACAAGCAGGAGCTGTTAGCTGTTGCCCACGCGTTTCAGAAGTGGTGCATGTTGCTACTGGGAATGAAGTTCAATGTTATGTCCAACCATCATTCCCTCACCTATCTCCTCAAGCAGCAAAACCTTAGTCAACAACAAGCACAATGGACCAAGCTTTTGGCGGATTTCAACCTCCAATTCAACTAAATTAAGGGGGAAGAAAATCTGTCGCTGATTCCCTTTCCCGCCGGGATGTTAACAACAACAACCTGGAAATTCAACCTGCGGATGTAGCTGCAGTAGCAGCGCTGTCTGAAATCTTAACTGAACTGGATGCAGCCCTTGTCGCCCAACTTTGTGTGCTGTACCCATTGGACCCATTCTGTGTTGGTGTCAAGAAAGCCCTTCCTCTGAGGGAAGATTGTATCAAGCGTGAGGGGCTGTTGTTTGTTGAAAACCGCCTGGTCATTCCAAATGACCAGGTCCTCTGTTGTTTGCTCATCCAGGAAGCCCATGACAGACTTGGTCACCTGGGCTAACTTAAGACAGTTACTGAGGTGCGCCGTGATTTCTTCTGGCCTGGCTTAGCCAAAGAAGTACACTCCTTTGTTCAGCAATGCAGCAACTTCCAGCGCACTAAAGCACCAACTACCCCCCCCCCCCCACTCGGACATATGCTCACTCCGGAAATGCCAGGTTGCCCCTCAGGGACCTGGCCATTGACTTTGTTGGCCCGCTGCCAAAGTCCAATCATTATGACATGATTCTGACATGCACGTGCCTATTATCGGGCTTTACGCGAGTCATACCAGTTGTCCAGACCGACACGGCGGAAAAAATTGTGTCGCCTCTTTTCACTCACTGGATAGCAATTTTCAGGACTCCTCAATCCATTCTGAGTGACCGGGATAAGTCATGGAACTCTAAGTTCTGGAAGAACTTGATGGACCGGCTCAAGATCTCTTTCCATCGCACAACAGCTTTTCATCCTCAGGCGGACGGTCGGAGCGAAAGGGCAAACAAGACAGTCACTCAAATTCTTCGGACATTCACAACTAAAAGGCAGGGTAAATGGCTAGATGCCATTCCCGCTGCCAAGTTTGCAATCAACTCCGCTATGAACATTGCAACGGGTGTTGCACCGCTTGAATTATTATTTTGCCACACCAAACACATTTTCATGGATGATTTGACCACCAATCCTTCCCGAAGAAGCGTTCAAGACTGGCTGAAGCTTTGAGAATCAGCCTGGGCTAACGCTTGGGAGGCTCTTTGGACCAGCAGAGTCCTCCAGGCAATACAAAGCCACAAACGTTCTTGCTCCCCTCCACCTCTCAACCCCAGCGCGTGGGTTCTACTTGATTCCGGTGACTGGCAAGGACACCACCAGGGCGGTGTCAATAAGCTTAAAGGAAGGTTTGAAGGACCTTATCAAATCCGCCGCGTCTTCAATTTGGGCCAAAACATCAAGCTTGAACTTCCACTGGGGGATTTCCAAAATGCAACAATGCATATCTCTAAAGTCAAACTGTTTGTGGAATTGGAAATGTTGGAAGGAAATCCAAAAGTAAGTTCCCTCCAAGCAGTTGCAGCTCCAAAGAATTCTATTTCTAGGCATGACCCAGCCACTTTGTGAGCCGCCTGCAATTGTTTGGTTCTCTTCTCAGGGGGTTGCCAATGGATCCAATTTGACAATCTTTGGGTCCTCTCCTCAGGCTTGCCTACGGGTCCCATTCAACTGACGTTGGATTTGTCCTTGACTTCAACCTTTCCTTTTTTCTTTTGCTCCGTTTTCTCTTCTCCTTGTTTCATTCCACCTTTTGCGTATCTCCCTGTCTCTTCTCTGTGATTCCCTTCCTTCAATTTTTGATAGGGGGGGAGACTGTGAAACCCCCTCCTACTGGGTTTCACATAACAGACCTTTCAGATGATTACATAACCCTCCTCTGTTCTACATTATTTAAACCCTTGTTCCCACATTCCTCACCTAGCTCCTCAGATACTCTGACTTCCATCATCTTTGATCTAGGTGAGCTTATACCCTTTTCATTTCATCATTCTCCTCACTCATCTTGTATTTATAGCTCCTGAGAGACTCTGAATTCCATCCTCTTTGAGCTAGTTCTGCAATTTATATATGCCCTGGTTCTAGAAACTGTCTCTCAAGCTCAGCTTGGTTCTAGAATCCCCTAACTCTCCGTCTGTTTGGTGAAGGGCTAGATGTAGCCCTTAAATCACACTAGCTCAACCCTCTCTAGGTGCCCTGAGAAGATCCTTTTTCCCCAAAAAGGTATATATACTGCCCCTTTTGGATGATCTAAACACCAGTAATTTTTAATTAATCAATCCAGACCCCTTGCCATCCATGATCAATTGTTTATATGAGACAGAAAATTGATTTATGGCCTCAGTCTGATAGTATAATTATTAATTCTAACCCCATCATGAATTCCATTGAAGAATATCAGCAAATAACCCCACCAATTGTCCTGGGACCCTTTCAATCCATGAATTTCTGCAAGTATCTTGGAGCCTCTGCTTAAATTAGTAAGTTATCTCCTCCTTGCTTCCAGGCATAAGTGCTGTAAGACAGCCAGTCCACCAATTCCCCTTGAGTAAACCCCTTTTGAGCAATCACTTAGGACCTCATTGCCCCAAGGTCTTTAAATGGTTCAAAAGAGCCCCTTGAAGAGAGGCTGTTTAAATAAAGATCCCCAGTTTGTATAGACTGTGGCCCCTCTTTAAAATTGTATTTAAACCATTTTAACCAAACCAAACTCCAAACTTTGCACTTGCTCTCATTATATCAATTTTTTTGTGCATTTTACGTATTTTCTTGGAATTATTATTGTTCCAAAACCAATATCACTTGCTGTAGCTAAAGGACTGCTGAGTTCCTGGCATAAGTTAACTGACACAAATTTAGATAGAAAAGTTCTAGTTTATACATGTAGTGACTATTCCCCTAGTCACATGTGGTCCTTAAATCCTCACTTTTCATATCAGACTCTAATTTTTGATCCTTCCATTTTTCAAATATAGAATATAACTCCATTAATTTTCACTCATCATTCCTAAGTAAATTCATTATTGTGTATCTTTATATTTTATAATTTTGCCCTAACCTGACTACTTTTCAAAATATCAAAATCTCCCTTGACTCTTATCCTTCTTAGTGTTTATCCTAAAAGTAGGATGGCTTTTTCTGGTGACAGGATCAATGAAATACACCAAGAATTTTGAACCTGGAGGAGCACCAGGCCTGGGTGCTGATTGAAACTCCATTGGGAATCCATCCCCTCAACTAAACCTGGGTTTTCTTGCATTAAAAAGAACCAAAAATAAATTAAGCACAAGGAACCTCCATGGGTCCAAGGATTTTTTCAGATTACTTATAACAGGAAATTTTCCATCCTTTAGCTACAGCAAGAGATATTGGTGTTTGAATAATAATAATTCCAAGAAAATTACATAAAATTCTCAAATGGTTGATTTAGAAGCAAGTGCAAAGTTTGAGTGGTTTGGTTGGATTAAATTGATTTAAATATATTTTTCAAGAGGGTCAAAAGTTTATGCAAACAGAAGATCTTTATTGGATAACAACCTCTCTTCAAGGGGCTCTTTTGAACCGTGTAAAGACCTTGGGACAGTGAGGTCCTAAGTGATTACTCAAAAGGGGTTTACTCAAGGGGATTGGGTGGACTGGCTGACTCAAAGCACTTACGCCTGGGGTAAAGGAGGAAATTACTTACTAATTTAAGCAGACACTCCAAGAAACTTGCAGAAATTCATGGTTGAAAGGGTCTCAGGTCAATTGTTGGGGATATTGCTGATATTCTTCAATGGAATTAACAATGGATTAGAATTAATAATTTTACTATCAGAATGAGGCCATAAATCACTTTTTTATCTTGAATTAACACTTGATCATGGATGGAAAGGGGTCTGGATTGATTAATTAAAAATTACTGGGGTTTGAACCATCTGAAAGGAGCTGTTTATATACCTTTCTGGGGTAATAAGACCTTCTCAGGGCACATAGAGAGGTTTGTGCTTGTTTGCTAAGGCTAGCAGGCTAGCTAGGGTTAGTTTGGCACGTAGTCTGGGTGCTTTCAGCTGGCTGTCCTTTCCTGTGTCATATTTTTATGTGAAATAGTTGTCACAAGGTATTTAAATTTAAATTTGTTATTTTTATAGTTCAGAAGCATTTCCTTATTTTTTATTAATTTCTTTGGAGTGGCATGGGCAGAGCTGCTTTTTTTGCAGATCCTACACCACCTTCTGCACATTTTTGTAATTTCCAATAATTTTTTGGTAGACTTCTTGATGTGTTTTGTGGTTCATAAAGATTTGTTAATCCCATTTACGTGACAACCTTCATTTTTGTTTCTCACAATTTATTTGTTTTAATGTTTTTATTTTCATATTTTTATTCAATATTCTTAGTTTTCAAAGATCTCCCTATCTGTCAGTCAACTTGTTACATATGCATGATGTATGTATGCAAGTTGTAGCATGTGCTTGCGGTACCTGACTGTTAGAATTACTACAGTTGATTTTGACACGTGCAGACTTGACAGCTGCATGCAGAAATCCATGTTGACACGCGCAGGCTTGACAGTTGCGTGCAGGAATCCAACATCTGTGGCCAGCAGTCATTTTTCATGTGTGTTTCTTGACGTGCGCCTGCATACTGAGTGTCAGGCATGTGTACATTTGCTATATGCATGTGGGGCTGCGCGTGGGAACTGTGACACAACACCAATCCCCCTGTAACTCCTAAAATATACAAAACGCTTCAATTCTGACAAAATGTTAGTTGTGAAACCTATACGTGGCATTATGTGTGAAATATTAGAATGGCCAAAAAAAGTTGCCATAGTGGTGCCGTGGTTTATTGGTCTTTTCTTCTAAAATTATTGAAAAAATGTAAGGAGTTGGAATTCAAGAGTGGGGTCAGTGTGTGACCCTATCTAATTTTGGGTGGGGAATCTATTTCTGTAATAATATATATGAATTTCCTACTCCTTTCAATTTTTTTTTATTTATTTTCTGTTTCCAATCTGCTTTGACAGGTTTCTCTTTTCAACTAGCAAGCTGACATTCCCCCACTACAAGATATGTCTATTTCTGAAAAAAAATTTGGGGCTCAGTGTCTTTTATTGGCCCCGTAATTTCTCAAGTGGATAGGTCCATCAGGGATGTTGTTTTCAGGTAACCATTCATCCTTGTCAGCCAATTCTTGTTTCAATCTGACTAGATAGAGTCTGACATCTTTCCCATTTATCCTTTCTCTCTTGTCTTCAAGTATTTTGCTTATTTTGCCTTTGTCTTTCTCATTTTTGTCTGCAACAGGTAGTTCTGGTGGGAGAGTTTGTTCTCCTTCTCTAGATGGGAATGGTGTGTTTGATAAGACTCACTGGAAACACTGGGTGTTTTCTGGAAAGTTCATCACTGAGAATTACTTCCACTGCATTCTTCCCATGGAGTTTCTTGATGGTGAATGGTCCAAAAAATGCAGGTCTAAGTTTCCTGTTTCCAGCTAAGTTGGTAAAATTGGTGGTAGAAACTAGGACTTGGTCACCAATCTTGAAATCAGGTTCTTTGTGGCTTTTATCCCATCTTTGTTGATTATATTCAACAGCCTCTTGAACACTTTTAGAAGCATGTTTGTTAGCTAAATCTATCATTTTCTTAAAGTCAAGTGATGTAGGGTGAATGTTGGTTAGCTGCTGTTTCAGGTTATCCTTGGGTAGTTTAGCAATCCATTCTCTTTCCAGTACATAGGGTGCTTCTTTAGTGGTGGAATGTTTGCTACTTTTTTAGGCAATTTCTAGAGCAGTTAAAAGGCTAACCCAATCATGGAAATATCCATCAGTATTCTTGTATTCTAGACCAAAGCAACAGAACCTTCTGAGCATGTCTTCTAAGTTCTGAATCATTCTTTCAGCGTATCCATCTGTCTGGGGGTGATAGGCTGTAGAGAAGGCTAAGGTAGTGCCTAACATGTCATGGAGGTTCCTCCAAAATTCAGAAGTTAACTTGGGATCTCTATCACTGATGATGATCTTAGGGTCTCCCACATCAGCTATGAGTCTATTCCAAAACAGTAATGCTACTTTCATGGCAGTATCCTCCTTGTGGTTAGGTAGGAACTTTGCTGTCTTGGAAAACCTGTCTAATATAACTAGAACTGAGTTTTAGGAATAGGCTCCTCCTGGGGTTAATCCATTTACAAAGTCCATGTTGATGATTTCCCATCTTGTCTTAGGTTCAGTAATTTTCTGGATGTCAGCTTGCTACTATATACAGAGCAAAACTGTCAAATAGTAACACAAAATACAAAAAAAAAGAATACCTCAATTAATAAAGCAAGGAGTGAGAAATTCATAAATATTATTACAGGAATGGATTCCTCACCCAAAATTAGGTAGGGTCACTCACTGACCCCACCCTTGAATTCCAAGTCCTTATATTTTTAAAATAATTTAAAAGAAAAGTACTGGAAATTACAACACCTGTATGGCACTTTTTGGCCATTTTAATATTTCACACGTGGGGTCACGTATAGGGTTTACACCTAAAATTTACTCAGAATTGAGGTGTTGTGTATATTTTAGGAGTTACATGCGGAAATGTGTTATGTCACAATTCCCGCGCGCAGCCCCGCATCATTACATAACCCTACGTACTAGCAGCAGCAGGATACCGCGTACTAGAGACCCGCGCGCAGCTGATTCTGCCACGCACGCAGCGGATCCTACCCCGCCCGCATCTGTACTACTGATCCCCGCGCCTGGATCAGTCATGACTAATCTGACAACTAGGTACCGCTCAGAAGAGCTACAACCTAGTTAGGGTTGCCTAGTATATGTAAAAAACTGAAATATGCAGTGCTAATGATCTAAAAAGATCAAAACTTAAATAAAATTGATGAAAATTAAGTTCAAAACATTTTTTAATAATAAATCAAAGATCAAGGATTATCACGTAAATCACTGATCCTGATCTTTGAAGACCACAAAAAACTACAAGGAGTGTTCATAAAAATTATTAAAAATTATCTACGTGATCAGCAAATGACGGAAAATCAGTAAACATCCACATCTGCACGCTTCAAAGCAATATCAATAGTACAAATGAAGGACAAGTACAGAATGATCAAATTTACGCCATAACAGATTAACAGATCCTGTGGCTAAAATAGTACAGAAATCCAGCAGATCTAAGGACAGCTGATTGACAGCACCAAGTAGACGTGCTAATCTTTCCCTGACTGGCTTGCCAGCCTCAGCCCACAAGCAGAACCCTCTATACCTGCCCTGAGAAGCTCAAAATGACCCAAAAAGGTATTTATACAGACCTCTTTGGATCCATTATTCCATCATAGTTACCAGGAATTATTTATTATCAATCAGACACCGTGTCATTTTTAATCAAGTGCTTATATGAAGATAAGCAAGCGATTTATGACTTATTCTGCAGTAGTATTATTTTACCTTTATTAACCAATCAACCATTGAAGTTTAGTCAAGCAATCTACCCCATCTGCTCTGAAACCCTTCCAATTATTCCAGGATTTTCGTGGTAAAGTGCTCAGAGTGAGTGTTACCCTTCCTTTCTAGGCCGCTTGTGCTGTTAAGCCCGGCAACCAGTGGAATAAGTCCTTTCTGAGGCACCCATATTTATTCCAAGGTTCTTAAAAACTGCCTAAGGAGGCCCCTTGAAGAGAGGTTGCTAGTCTGTAAAGATCCCCAGTAGTATAATACTGTGGCCCCTCTTTTATATTATATTGAAAACCATTTACTACCAAACCAATTAAACCTTGCAACTGCTCTTATTTGAGCTTCTAAGCATTTATTATTGGAATAATAATTATTATTATCATTCTAGCATTTTTATCACTCTCTGTAGCTAAAGGACTGCAAGGTTCCTGGTATCAGAGAGCTGACACTGGAGTAGACCAAACCTTTTCCAAGTGGTCCTATTGGACTTCTGAAAATTTTCACAGCTGGTGACATACTGGACTGTGGAATCTCTCCAATTGATTCACCAAGCAGTTTTTTTAACCTTTTCTATGGTTCTGTCAGTAGATAAATGACCAGATGAGCAGTGATTTTGGCATTCAGCTAGAATATGTTTGATATTGTCTTCCTTGGTTAGGACTATGACACTGGAATGTTGGTGCCTATAGTATACTAGAACATCCCATACAGTGAACCTTCCAGCTTTGTAAGTTTTCAGGAGAGTTTCAGGTAGACTTTCAACCAGTTCAGATTGTGGAGGGGTACTTTCCATAATGGTGATTAGAGTCTTCATGCCAGAGCTGTAAGCCTCCTTGATGGAGTTGAACAAGGATTCATCCAGTTCACAGATTTGGATTCCTAGGATAGGAGCTTCAATATTTAGCATGTTAATATTCAGTGTAGGAAATATATCATTGTCTTCTGGGTCATAAGCAGGGTTACTTGGATCATTGGGTAGAGCATTCCTACTCAAACTATCAGCATTCTGGTGTTTAGCACCAGCTTGATGGACTATGGTCATCTGACCTCTTTATTGTTGAATGGCTATCTGCCACCTTAAAATATGCCTACTAGGGGTTTTCATTTTCATTAAAGTCCTGACAGTATTTCAACCAGTAATTACCATGAACTTTTTACCTTCTAAGTAGTAATGGAGTTTATCCAGAGCCCAAGCTAAGGCAAGGAATTCCATTTGGCTTGCACCATACCTTTTCTCAGTATCTTTTACTTGTCTGGATATGAAGAGTATAGGTTTTTCCACTGTTTTATCATTTTCTATGACTTCCTGGTGTAAAGCAGCTCCTAGTCCATCCATGCTAGCATCTGTATAGAGTTTTAAAGGTTTAGAATAGTCAGGTTGAACTAATACTGGATCTGAGGTCATAGCTAGCTTGAGTTCTTCATAGTTCTTAACCCTTTCATGAGTCATCTCAAACAAGGTGTTGTTGTTGCAGATTTCATGAAAAAATTTGGTGAGAAGGGAAAACTTGGGTAGATACTTCCTGTATTAGCTGCAAAAGCTGAAAAAGGATAGGAGTTCAGTTTTATTTTGGGGCATGGTCCTATTCATCACGGCTGCTATTTTTCTCTGGTCAGCAGTTAAGGTTATTCCTGAAACAATGTGCCCTAAAGCTTTCAGCTCTCCATAGGCAAAGTTACATTTTTTCATTGATACTTTTAATCCCACAGCAGAGATGTTTTTGAGGACTAGCCTGACTTTTTCCAGGTGTGTATTCCAATAATCTGAATAAATGATAACATCATCCATCCTTGTCTGATAAATGATCCTCACACTGTATCCATCATCCTTTGGAAGTGAGAAGGCGCATTTTTGATACCAAAAGGCATCCTAAGGTACTCATAAATGCCAAAATGACATATGATCCTCATAAATTTCCTGCTATAAGGACTAATAAGTATCTGGTGAAAAATGTTCAGCATATCCATAGTAGTGATGAACTTAGCTTTGGAGAGTTTGTGTAGGGCATGGTCAATCCTTGGAATGGGGTAATAATCAGCTTGGGTATAGTTATTCAGCATTCTAAAATCTCCAACCATTCTTGACTTATCATTGTGCCAATCTATGATTACTGGAGTAGTAATATCCACTTTTTCATTGTGTCCTACTTTCCTTAAGAATTGTAATTAAATCAATTCTTGGATATGAGTTTCCAGAGAAGTCCTAGATTTTGGACTAGAAGGGTAAGCAGGCCTCCTGAGGTTGGGAGGGTAAGGAGGTTTAATGGTTAAGGTTAGAATCATGTCATTTCCTTTGATGTTACAAATTTGATGATCCTTGGTACAGAAAGAATTCTGATTTTCAAAGCAAACTTGAAGGATATCCTGTCTTTGGACTTCACTCAGCAGGGGGTTCAGGGCTTCTTGGGAGAAGTACTCTTGGTTGAACTTCTCCAATTTTTTTTCATAAGTTGAATCAGAATTTTGAGAATTGACATGGCATATCGGGAACTTCTTATTCCAATCTCCTCCTATGGTTAATTATCTACCCTTACTTTGGAATACATCTATACCATATAAGCAAAGAGAATCATTCCCTAAAATCAAGTAATCACACACTCCATTTATGGAGCACTACAAATTCAATTTTCAGTTTGAGTGACCCTTTTGAGTGAGGAAGAATGATTTCAGAGGACCAAACTCCAATGGCATTGAGGGAGGAGTTACAACTTCTGAACTTAGCCTGAGGTACTGGCAATAATTTCAGTCTCCAATTTGGATCTTGTTTTTCCAAATAAGTTAAACTAACACAAGAGCAAAATGCTCCACTGTCTAAGAGTAACCTAAAAGGAGAAACTTGGATCAAACCAGTAGCACAGCAGGTTTTACCAGAAGTGTAACTTTTACCAGAAGAAGGTGGGAGAGTCAAAGTTTTGGCTTCAGAAACATGATGAATTTTCATATTAGGATTCCATTTTTGTGGTAAGTTGGAATCTTCATTAACAGAGTTAATGTCTAAGGAAGATGCTATAATTCCTTCAATAACATTGATAGGGTTAGTGATCATAAATTCATACTCAGAGAGTGATCCATCAGTGTCATCAAGTCAAGGGTCAGGGTCATTGTTATCTTCTTCTACTTCAATGAGATTGATCTTTCTCCTGGGCTGGGGGCAGTCAGGTCTCACATGTCCAGTTTGATTACAATTCCATGATTCCTTTTCCTTAGTCTCAGAATTCTTCTTAACTTCTAATTTTGGAGTAGCAGATTCTTTGGTTTGGGGATTGTATTCTTCTCAAGCCTTGGGAGCAGGTTCTCTAGGTTTATTGTTTCTTTTTTCAAGACCATTTATATCAATGGTTTCTTCTAGAATACCAATGAGAGTGGAGAGATCAACATCCATGGACATTCTACACATTAAATTGTGATTAAGGTGTCCAGGAAATAGATTGAGGATTCTTTCATTGATTTCCTCTTTGTCTGCTTCAGGATAGAAACAATCTAACCTCTTCTTTTTTTCCAAACACCACTTGTGGGATTTGTCTTTTGAAGGGTCAAAAGGTGAGTTCTCAAAGGTTTTCATCAGTTTTATTTTCCAGATTCTAGTACCAAACTGTTCTTTGATGTGAAATTTCCAAGAGTTCCAAGTTTGGGAACCTACTTCTCCTCTTTTGTTGATAAACCAATCCAATGCTACTCCTTCAAACAACCTGGGTAGTCTCACTACTGCTATAGTGTCTGGTAGTTCATAAGAGGCAAGGGTGAAGTCAATGAATTTAATGAAGCTGAGGTTTTATTCTCCTTCACCTGAGAATTTAGGCCATTCAGTTACAGGGGGTAAGAGTTTCAAAGCTTGTTCTACTTCAGGGGTAGGACTAGGCAGGTAAGACTCATTCTTGTTCATTCCAGAATTAAGAGGGATGTTAGGAGTGACTTTGATCCTTGTAGTTTTTTATTCTTCTATGGTGACTGGAGGAGGAGCAGTTGATTTAACTTTAAGATCTCTTAAATCATTCTTAATCATACCTAGTTCCAAATCTCATTTTGTTTCTTAATAAATCAATTTTACTAAAAAGGTGAACAGAAGGGGTATCAGTTTTGTTTGCTTTGAGTTGCTCAATGAGAAGGAGTATCTATTCCTGTCCAGAAGAACAGGTGGTGCTGATATGATTAATTAAAGATGCTTTCTTTGAATCAATGGTATTCCTTAATAATTTGATTTCAGACCCATTGGCTCTCAGATGGTCAGCTTGACTTTGGATTATTTTGTTATAATTTTTAATTGCTTTATCAAGTTGTGTGTGAATATTGTCTAGATTTCCACTAAAGATGTTAAACTTGTGAAAAACATTATCAGAGAATTTGTTAAACAATGGAGTAATATCATCAGAATCTAATTGTGATAAACTTTCTTCCACTTCTGAGCTAGAGATATTATGTTGTCCCAATCTTTTGGGTTCCTCAATCTTTGATGATTTGAGGACCTCAAAGTTTTGGGATCCTTTCCCTTTAACTTGGATAGTTGATCCCAAGGGTTCCATTTTTCTACATATTTCTCTACTTCTGCCCTGGGGATCAATTTCTGAAGGGATATTTGAGAGGAATTGGCCTGTGAAATAGCATTTCTCATAGCTTCTGAGTCCTCCTGCTCTTGGGCTAGCTTGTATTCCTTCCAATGACTCACATGATCTTTCACTAGATCCTTTATTTTGGACTCTTTGGCTAAGTCCAGACTGGGAGGCATAGGAGGAGGGGTGGCTTTGCTGGACAAATGTCTGGGCAAAGGACTCATCTCCAACAGTTTGTTGGTCAAGTTGGTGGGTAAGGGTGCCGGCGGGTTTTGCGGTACTCAAGTTGTGGGTTTGAGCCCCTTCATCATGCTTGCTACGGGCACTTGTACAGGCGCACGTTCTTTGGGGAAGAGGTCCATGGGACAGGACTTTTCACGTTGCATGGGTTTTGGGCCTGTTTTGCAACATGGTGCAAAAATAAGTATAAGTTTTTGTTGAAACTTGGTAAAAATAATAAAAAAATAAAAAAAATAAAAAAAATAAAAAAAATAAAAAAAATAAAAAAAAATAAAAAAAATAAAAAAAATAAAAAAAATAAAAAAAATAAAAAAAATAAAAAAAATATATTTTTATTTTATTTTTAAATTAGTTTAGGCTCAATTAGACTCAAATTCAACAGTACTAAGGCTTGGTTAGGGTTGAAAGAGTCCTTGGTGGGCAATCCAGGGGGGTCTTCATGGGTACCAATGATGTCTTGGCTTAAATCCAAAGATTGGTGATGAGAACTGTTTTCCAACAGATCTTGTTCAATCAAATCTGCAAAGGAAAAGGTCTTTTCCACTGCAGATATGATAAAAATTAAAATTAACAAGTTTTTTGTTTATTATGATTTTTATCAATCTTTATTTAATTTTTTTTTGATTTTTTTGAATTTGTCAAAAAAAATATAAAAAAATATACTGAGCTTACTGTATTTCTTTTTTTAAAGAAATAAAGTTTTCTCTGATACTTTTTCCAGTCTGTGTGTTGCCCAATTAAAGAATTAAAATTAATAAGTCTTTCAAGTTCCAATTCTTTATCTTTTAAATCTTGTCGTTTGTAATAATTTAATTTTGCTTGTTGTTGCTCAGGAGTTATGATAACAGGCACAAAATTACATATTCTCTCTTCTTTTTTCTGTTTAAGAAGATGAAGATAATAATTGATCAATTCTCCATTGGTCTTAAGATCCACTGGAAGAATAACAATAAAAAGGATAATAAGGATTTTTACTTATATTTACGTAGATAATCTGGTCCAAAGAAATAAATTAATTTAAAATTAATTATTCAAGGATATTTCCCATCCAGACCCCCAGTTTTCAGCTTACTTATACCAGGAACTTTGCTTTCCTTTAGCCACAGCAAGAGATATTGGTGTTGGAAAATAATAATTCCAAGAAAATTACACAAAATTCTTAAATGGTTGATTTAGAAGCAAGTGCAAAGTTTGAGTGGTTTGGTTGGATTAAATTGATTTAAATAAATTTTTTAAGAGAATCCACAGTTTATGCAAACAGGGGATCTTCATTGGATAAAAACCTCTCTTCAAGGGGCTCTTTTGAACCGTGTAAAGACCTTGGGACAGTGAGGTCCTAAGTGATTACTCAAAAGGGGTTTACTCAAGGGGATTGGGTGGACTGGCTGACTCAAAGCACTTAGGCCTGGGGGCAAGGAGGAGATAACTTAATAATTTAAGCAGACACTCCAAGAAACTTTCAGAAATTCAAGGTTGAGAGGGTCTCAGGACAATTGTTGGGGATATTGCTGATATTCTTCAATGGAATTAACAATGGGTTAGATTTATACTATCAGACTGAGGCCATAAATCACTTGTTTATTTTGAATAAACACTTGATCAAGGACGGCAAGGGGTCTGGATTGATTACTTAAAAATTACTGGGGCTTAAACCATCTGAAAGGAGCTGTTTATGTACCTTTCTAGGGTAATAAGACCTTTTCAGGGCACGTAGAGAGGTTTGTGCTTGTTTGCTAAGGCTAGAAGGCTAGCTAGGGCTAGTTTGGCACTTATTCTAGGTTCTGTCAGCTGGCTTGCTTTGCCTGTGTCATATATTCATGTGAAATAGTTGTCGGAAGGTATTTAAATGTAAATTTGTTATTTTTATGGTTCAGACACATTTCCTTATTTTGTATTAATTTCTTTGGAGTGGCATGGGCATAGCTGGTTTTTTGTAGATCCTACACCACCTTCTGCAAATGTTGGTAATTTTTAATAATTTTTGGTAGACTTCTTGATGTTTTTTGTGGTTCATAAATATTTGGTAATCCTGTTTACGTAACAACCTTCATTTTTGTTTCCAACAATTTATTTGTTTTAATGTTTTGATTTTCATATTTTTATTCAATGTTCTTAGGTTTCAAACATCTCCCTATCCGTCAGTCAACTTGTTACATATGCATGATGTTTGGATGCAAGTTGTAGCATGTGCTTGTGGTACCTGACTGTTAGAATTACTTTGGTTGATGTTGAAGCGCGCAGACTTGACAGCTGAGTGCGGGAATCCATGTTGACACGCGCAGGCTTGACAGTTGTGTGGGGGAATCCAACATCTGCGGCCAGAAGTCATTTTGCATGCGGGTTTATTGACATGCGCCTGCATACTGAGTGTCAGGCCTGTGTAACCTTGCCATATGCCTGCGGGGCTGCGCACGGGAATTGTGACACAACACTAATCCACGTGTAACTCCTAAGATATACACAACACTTCAATTCTAGTTGTGAAACCTATACGTGGCATTGTGTGTGAAATATAAGAATGGCCAAAAAAAGGTGCCAAGGTGGTGCCATGGTTTATTGGTCTTTTCCTCTAACATAATTAAAAAAATGTAAGTTGGAATTCAAGGGTGGGGTCAATGAGTTACCCTACCTATTTTTGGGTGGGGAATCTATTCCTGTAATAATATATATGAATTTTCCACTCCTTTTGATTTTATTATTTATTTTCTGTTTCTAATCTGCTTTGACAGCTTGCTCTTGTCAACTAGCAAGCTGACAGATTCCATAAAATAGGTTGGATTGACTATGCTACCACCTTTTCCCAACTTTTTTTTGAAATACTTGAATTTTCTAATCTTGCATACCATATCCAATGTTCTTCTATTTCATCAGGCTGATGTGAAATCTCCATTCCTAAAAACCCTGCTATCCAAAATTATCTGTGTAAACCCTCCATCTAGTTTAATTAAACCTCCTCAAAAATTTATTCTCCTTAAAAATACACTATATGACCTCAAGAATGTTCCAATGGCATGGCATCAAGTGCTCTCCTCATGACTTCTGCCAATTTTATTCAAAAAATTCAAAGCAGAACCTTGGTTTTTTTGTACAAAAACTCCTGGCTTTATGCACACATCAATAAGATTGAGGTTTTCAGAAACCATCCAGACAAATTCAAAATTCCAATCAAGTAAATATTACAAATGAAGGAGCTTGGACCAGCTCAGTTACTACTAGAAATGAGCATAAGTGTTGGTGACACTAAAATTTCTCTATCTCAGGGTAATTTTGTTGAAAAAATCCTATAATCCTTTGGTTTCTCCTTCAATCATACTTTTTAAACAACTCTTAAACCAAAGAACCTCCAGTAAACTTAATTGTAAAAATATTTTGATTCATTCCTCAATCTTCAAATAAATTACTGCTTTTTGCTTTGGGGCCTTAAACTTCATCAGCTTGGTGACCTTTCTCAATATTACATACCTGGTCATCTTTCTCTTGCAATTTATTTAAGCACCAGGCATCAATAATTATTAATAGAGAAATGAGATTTAGTTCAAAAACAAACCAGCGGCTCACAAAGGAAGAGAAAAAGCGGACTGAATGATAGAAGGTTGAGAAACCACAGGTTGCACACAAGGAAAACAAACAGGTCTTTAAGGCAGTTGGTATGGCAACGTTTGGGGTTTGACCTTCAGCATTGGTTGTTTCAACAAGGATTGAATGAACCAAGCTGGTGATGATTGGTTGAGTCAAGATGTCAGTAGTCAGGAGCCTAGAAGCATGGAAAGACTGACTCTTACCAGTTACAAGACTGAGTGAGACTGAGTACCCAAATGGTGATTGGTTGATCCTTGGAGGTGTGTGTTGGCGTTGAGTGAGTTGAGTGAACACAAGCAAGTGATGGATGATGAGGGAAACAAGAAGGATCAAAGAAACCAGGACCAAGAAAGAAAGTAAAACAAAATTAATGGAAGAAAACAAGAGCCAAAGACAAGATTGAAGAAGTTCCCCCCAAGGAGAAGAGGGGCGCTGTCTGGCAGTCTGGTGACCCAAATAGGTCTCTGAGATCTTGAAGCAAGTCCCCGTTGGGGTGAGCATGCGTTGAGAAGTGGGAGTCAAGTGAGTCAAGGGTGAGTGAGTGACACATGAAAGTCAACAATTATGTAGCCTGCAAGCAAGTCTACCACTATCTAAATTGTACTATGGACCTTTCTCTTCTTTTTCACAAATCACCTTACCTGCTTACATTGACTGCCTATTCAGATACCATCTGGGTCAACTTCTGCACTACAAGATGTTCTTTTTCCACAGAGAAATGGGACCTTTTTTTAATCCTGTAGTTAACCCTTCAATAAAAACATGCTTTATTTTGATATTTCCCTAAAACTTCTTCCTTTATTATGTCCTCTAAACTTTTCCTGTCCCTTCTATTTTTATTTCCCCCAACCTTGTTATCCTCTTTCTTTACTTGTATTCTTTGCTTCATTTCACATGTTCCTCCTTTCACTCCAGTCTGAACATTTCCATCCTTCTTCTTTCACATCTATAAATATCTCATGTTGTGCTCTCAATTGTAGTCCCCTCAACCCATGCACCTATCAGTCATCTGTCAATCAGAAGACAGATCTCACCAACTTTTCCTTGGAAAAAATCCCAAAAAACCTTTTTGACTCATGTCATGCCCTCACTTTGACCCAAACAAACTATAAGAAGACCCTTGAACCATCCCTCATTGTCAATCTCCTCAGGAATTCTTCAAAGATTATTCTCCTTTTATAGAATGGCCCTCATTAAATTTCCCAAAACTCTTCAAGCTTTTTCTCCTTTTAAGAGCCAACTCTTCTTCTTCAATATCTCTTACTCCACCTTCAAATACCATTTTAATCTCTCCCATATTTTTGTATCCATCTCTTCTTGTGTTTCCTTGAGTTAAAATGTCATGACTTTTTTTCATGCCTCATCACACTTTATTTTGTTTTTTTCTTTTAAACTGAAACTTTTCATTTATTTTTATCCTTTTAAACATCAAGCCTACCTAAAATGGGCTCAAAATCCCAAATATACAACACTATTTTGGTAAAATCAACTCCTTGTGGGATTTATCTTTGATGATTGATTTTGGGCACTATTTTCATTTGGCTCTGCATTAGTAACCAGCTGAAAACTAGCCTATTCCCCCTTTCAAATTCCATCTCAAATCTTGCATAGGGGTCCAGTGTTTTTCCTACAAAAAAACACTGAAAAAAGCCACCGCCATTATTTTCCAAATTTAATTATTGTAATATAGTCCCTCACAAACCATTCAAAAGAATTTCAATTTGAAGTATATCTTCTTATCAAAAAACAGGACCTTGAATACATGATCATTCCCCAGGAAAGTTTCTGATAATCCCTTGGATATATTCCTTCATCCAGATATTTGTCTGTGGATATGAAATCTAGGATGGCTTCAACAAAAAAACACAGAATTCAAATAAAAACTTGTATAAGATGAGTGAAATTTATGTGATTTAGTTTTATCTTTCTTAAAATTTGATTGATTTGGATCTCCAAATCATATGAAATAAATGAATGGCAGACTTTGGAAAACCTTTCAAGAAAAAAAAAAACATCTCCAGCAATAATCCTTGATTAAACGTGCAGGAAGATTACCGCGAGAGTTTAAATATGCCAAGCCATTTGTGGCCCGTCCTCTAATCTGACCAATGTTCCTTAAGAAGAAAGAAACTATATTTAATACTAGATATTCATGTAAAGAGAGGGACTTCGAAATCATGAAAATGATAAAATTGATGCTTGTTAGTAACAGATGTAATTAGCTTGAGGCATGGTATTGCAATAACTAGAATTAATTTAAGGGGGGCATAGGCTAGGCTTTATATAATCTTCATTCGCTTGGATCATACATTTTCACTTCGGGCTCGCAACTTTTCGAAATTTGAGGACCTGCAGTCACTGAGCGGGAGCTAGGGTCAGATGGACCGGTTGGATCTAGACCTAAGGGCTGATTGGGAAAATTTGAGTGATCTCCAGTTGTAATGGAGAACGAAGATGATACTGAGTTTGAAAAGTTTTCTATTTTCCGGAAATGCGGGTTTTCATTCTCAATAGTACCGAGGTCTTTCTTGACTGGGGAAGTTGGTGAAGACGTAGTACCCCCGTCTTCATCGTCGTCTACATCTGGGAAATCCAACGGTATCATGACATTTGAATAAAGCATATTCATATCATCCTCAGCGTCATCATTATTGCCAGAACGAGGACGTTCTGTGTCTTTGTCCGCATGAACTTCAAACACTCTGCCAAAGAACTTGTGAGCTTTTGCAAGCCCGCCTCTCAAGAACTTTCTGCCGCCAGGCGATTTAATGTCAATCGCAACCTGAGGTGGATTGTGCAAGTTGGCAGGTACAAATTCCCTGCTTCTGCCGCCGACACTTGGATTCTCTCCTGATTTGGAGGGCATCCTCGACTCCGGTTGGTTTGAACTTAAATCTGATAGTCGAGGTTCGGTTTTTTGGGATACATCAAGGTGAGCAGAAGATGATGTCTGCCAAAAGGGAATTCCTGGCTTCCGCGTGCTTATGTATTCAAAACAGTCCACGAAGAAAACCGTTTTAGTCAGTCACTTATAGTGATCACAGCGGTTATCAAAATTAGACTCAACAAAGAAGAGAGACGGTATCGGATCTTAAGAGTGAATGAACCATTGGTATAGCGTTGTTCTGGAGTATTGCAACGTTTCGGGCAGACTAAGTTAGTCACCGTCAACAGGTCGGGCACTGGAGACTTGTTACAAAGGACATTTAATTCTTCTGAATCGGGTGTTGGGAGGAGAGGTATGGTCGGGTCTAAGGATGAAGGAGCCGCCAAGACTGAAAGCGGGGCTTGATTCGCCGGTGTACCAGATTTGCGCAGCTGTAGCATGGGAGTAGACTTTGCTTTCCGCAAGTTTCGAGGTGATATTCTTAGCGTGGAAGATTGAATATTCGATTGAATATCCCAGCCGCCTGCAAAGCAATGTTGATCAGGGTATACGCCAAGATAATATTGGTCAACCATCAAGTTTAGTGAAAGCTTTACTGACCTTGGTCAATTGTAGTTCTGGTAAAAGAAAACATTTGGGAACCGTTCAAGATTATCCACGTTTGGGACTGGCTTCAGACGCCCTCTTGAATGACAAAGTCTGACAGGTGCGGGGCTCCCTGCGAGTTGAAGGAATTTCCCTGCTGAGCTTCACGTCCGGGAATAGTCGTCTAACTTTCCTGTGGGATCATGCGGGATATTGCGGGCATAGGGAATGTAAACAGGATCTCAATGGACAGTACGAAAAGATTGGAAAGAATATATCGAAGTTTGGCGGACTTTTTCGCAGCGATTCGGCTTGTCCGTCCGTTCGGCTCAGTTTGCACGACACATGACCTTTATGCGTAAACCGATGCTTGTTTTTTTCATTTTCATTTTCTCGTTTTTTCTTTTCATTTGATTTTTTTCCACCCTTTCCTATCTCCTGTGCTTCTGTTTGTTGGTTATTTCACCTGGCGTACACATCATCCGAGGTGATCGTTTGAGCTCCCTCGGCCCATTCATCTGCATTCGCGTTACCCGGATTTCAGGTTGCAGTGTTGTTCACTTCGACTAGCTGCCCTGACCTCGGTCAGCTCACGGGAATGTGACCCGACCAACAACCCTTTTCAGCTCAGCGGTTATCAAACAAGACAGTTTGATGCATTTTCTCTCAGACGCGGGCCACTTTGGGTAGAGAGCTTGGCACACCTGACGCGAGGGCCCGTTCGCCACTCGATCAGATTGGCGGAGGCGCCGTCAATTGACCCAAGCATCATCCCATTAGGAAGTTGGTCTGAGCAGAAAGAATGGACTTCGACATCTGAGTGGAGTCGCGGTCCAAGTCATTGTCGCAGATCTCATCTAAAATATTCGACTCGTCACAAAAGTAAACTACAAGCTCGTCAAAGGAACTTGGCATATAGTAAGCTTTCGCCTGGCGGGGAGATATGTTGAAAAAACAACCAAATCCGAATAAAATTGAAATCAAAAAAAGAACTGTGTTAAAATGCTAATCCACATTGTGACATTATATGCATTCAAGAAGAAGATTCATTCACGTGTGTAGATAGAAGTTAGCAAAATTCGCGCCGAGTGTAACCGACATGGTGGCCTAGTGGTAAAGGCAGCACTTGTAGCACAGTGTCTTAGATTCGAATACTGAGGTTGCAGGCTTGACTTCTGACCTGGTCATTTTTTTTCTAACAGTGAGAATTTGGACAGTTAGTTTAGGCTCTATTTCAAAAAATTTATGAATGAGACCAATCGGAAGAGTGGTCAACCCACTCACTTTCCTTCATTATCAGCTTTCATCACGAATGATAACTGATTTACTTATTTTCCTCACGTCAAAATCCACTTCCGTCAACTGATTCCGAAACGGTGCGTCAGAGTACAATCTTTAATCGTGCCTATAAATACATACGATCCTTTCCCCAAACTTCAAGAGTTGAAAGGGGTGATCAATCAAGCCCATGCACTGCCGCATTGTTCCTCGGTCTGGGAGATAGTTTCCAGGAAATGAATGAGGCAGCCTTTTTATCATCTTCAAAACTCTCTTGGTCCAAATTCACTTGTTTTGAGACCTTTGGTGGCATGCTCTATCATCCTGTCACATATGCTGTTAAGCCGTTTGAGCTCATGAAAAAGAGCTGACCATCAGCCAGGCATTTTCAATGCGTGATCTGGACGAGCCCAGGCGAATAAAAAACCGCACTATTGCTCCAACGGCTCTTACATATCAGTCGAGTTCATCGCAGAGTGACCTTCAAGCGTTCCTGGCTGAATGAAGTGGGCTTGGGTCCATTTTGTGCGAGATGTCGGCAAGTGAGAGAAACCGCGGCACAGTGCTTCGAATTTCGCCCAGCCTTTGGAGGCGCGAGATGAAGGGGTGGCTTCAACGCGGAAAAATCCGGCAGAATCCAACTGATCTGTGTCAAGCTCTTTTGGTCATGAAAAGCTTACTAATCCTCGAGTTCCTTGTTGACAATACAAATCGCGTCGAACGCGCGAAGACGATAATAATGCGGAGTTAATAAGGAGTGCTTGGACGCCTGTTCCAATTTTAATTCTTTGGGTTCGTCGGCATATTTTATCTTCTTTGCTTTTTGTTTGTTTATTCTTTCACGTTTGTTGCTCGCCACTTTTCCCCACTTAGACTGTGTTCGACAATGGCATGTTTCTCTGTGCGGAAAACTGGATCAAAGTATACTTCACTTGCCTGAGGTCGATTTACCGCATGAAATCCGAATTGCGAGATTCACACTTAAAAACGCAAACTATGGACGGATTGATAGCGACAAGGATGACACTAACTTTTGCATGAGAGCACCAGCACACACGGGGTGGCTTACAGTGTCGCAAAAATGCGTGCGACACCCAGTCACAATCTCTACATTAGGGCGTATCAAAGTTAGCAAACCCGCCATTAGAAACCCGCCATTTTTTTTGACAAAACCCGCCATTTTTAATGGCGGGTTTCTGAAATACACATACCCCCTAACTGGTGTATTTCAAAATGGCGTGTTTCATGAAAATGGCAGATTTCAATCATCAAACACGCCATTAAACCCGCCATTTATGCATCATCATCCATCCACCATCCATCACATCAAAAACACCCATCCACATCAGCAAATCCATACCGGTCCCATCTCCATTGCATCACACACATCTCTATTGTTTTTCACATACCTTCACATACCCATCTTCACACAAATCCCATCATCATCTCATCACCCCACATCACTTACCACCTTTCTCAACATGTCCAATCAAACATCCTGCCAGCAAGTTGAAAACGCAAAAAAGCTGACTGAACTTTTGCTACTGTTTGACTCCCATTCAGACTCTGATTCAGACTCCGATTTGGAATCAACTTGGTTAGCTTTGAATTCTCTGTTGGCAAAGCAATACATGGTTCCAAGAATACACACTCTCCATAACCCTATGTATGAAAGGCAAAAGCTTCATCTCATCCCTGACTTAAGCTTCCAGCAACTGTTCCGAACTTTTTTGCCTTCTTTCATGAAACTTTTGGCAATGATTGAAGACCACCACATCTTCCAGAACAATTCTCGCAATCCTCAACGTGATCCAGCCATCCAACTTTCCGTTGCTCTTTGTAGATTGGGGTAAAATGGAAATGGAGCATCAATCCATCAATTGGAAAATCTATTCTCAGTCAGTTACGGAAGCATTTACTTATACACCAAAAGAGTCATGATTGCTATCCTATCTTTCCGTCGCTTGGTTCTTTCATGGCCAACCAAAGAAGAAAGCAAGGAGATATCTCAAGTAATGGAGAAAGAAGGCTTTCCTGGTTGCATTGGTTTTGTTGATGGAACCACCATCCCCTTGAGTCAAAAACCCAACCTAGATGGAAACCACTATTTTGATCGTAAAAAAAGGCAATTGATTCATTTCTTTTCCAATTGCTATGATAAAACTTTGGATCACACACTGACCAAATATGTTCCATCTCTTTTTTTAGATACTCCGTGGCACTACAACTTGTTTGTGATAACAACAAGAAGTTCATCTCCCTCCATGCTGGCCTTCCAGGTTCTTGTCATGATTCATATGTTTTCAATCGGACGCGGATCGCCCAACAACCAGAGATCTAATTTGACCAAGATCAATACCTTCTGGCCAATTTGGCTTATGCTAGTGGGAAATATGTAGTTCCAGCATACCAGAATGTTTCGTCCAATGATCAAGGAAAAACCAATTTTAACTATCATCTTGCCCAATCACGAGTTTGGATTGAGCATGCCATAGGAATTCTGAAAGGAAGATGGGCCAGCTTATGGGAGATGCGAAACCAGCTCCAATGTTTCAAAGATATGAGGTTCCTCATCAACTGGATTATCACTTGTGTAATCCTTCACAACCTTTTGGCCGACATCAAAGATGAATGGGACAAAATATTCCAAAATGATATTCCTGATCCGCCTCAAGTCATCCCTGTCTCATCTGGTCCCTCATCTTCTTCTATGAGAGAGCGTATTCTTCCTCTCACCCTTGCTTGCTTTGATGAGTAATTTTTGATTTTGAAATTGGTAAAAATTTGCTTCACCGTATTTTTTTGGTTTTGGTTGTTCACCCAAGATTCATAGGCTGAGTTTTTTTTTTTTTTTTTTTTTTTTAGTGGACTTGAATCCAAAAACACCTCCACCTCAAACCCTGCCACTCACCAAATGCCACCCCCTCCCCCTCACCACTCAACCCCTTTAACCTCACCCCACTCACTCACCGGTCAAACCCTGCCTCCTCCTCACCAAACCACCTCACTCATCACCACCACCTTACTCACCACCACCACCTCATCTCACCTCACTCACTGAATCCCCTCCTCCTAATCCTGGTAAGCCCCCTCCACCCTCTTCCTCTTCCTGCCCCTCACCAGTTGCTGATCCTTTGATAATTCAACCTTTAGTCCCCCCCTGGATCCATTTCTCTATCCATCAAGGTGAGCCCCTCCCCTCCTCCAATTCCTCCTCTCATTGATCAAGCGATTGATTGCCAATGTCAGGGGTAGTTTATTGGAATGAGATGGTGACATTATGAAAACCAAGGGGCAAATAAACAAAAGGATTGATGTTTCAGGCATGGCGCGGCCACAGCCCAATCAATCAAATACCATCATCAATTAGAAAGCACTTTACATGGTTTCCTTAATGGACGCATTCATGCAAGGCATTCAATCTCCGGCATGCTTTGGTTGAAAAACCAAAGCACCTTTTAGGGTGGATGAGGTGGGTGGTGGTGGGTGGTGGTGGGTGGTGGTTGGTGGTGGTTGGTGGTGGTCGGTGTTGGTGTGGTCCAGGTTACTAAATAGCTTCCTAGGTGGGGAGGGGATTGGAAAACCCCCCCACCAAGCCTGTCCCTCCCCCCTTGCTTGCTCGCTAGGTGGGGAGAGGATTTGAAATCCCTCCCCCCTTCCCCCCCCCCCTCAATCTCCCCCCTTTCTCAATCGCTAGGTGGGGATGGAATTTGAAATCCCTCCCCCCTTCCCCCCCCCCCTCAATCTCCCCCCTTGCTCAATTGCTAGGTGGGGATGGAATTTGAAATCCCCCCCTCCCTCCCCCCTCCCTCCCCCTCCCTCCCCCCTTGATCTCCCCCCTCTTTCGCTTGCTAGGTGGGGAGCCGATTTGAAATCCCCCCCCTCCCTCCCCCCTTGATGTCCCCCTTGCTCGCTTGCTGGGCGGGGGGGTGATGAAGTGCCCCCCACCGCGAGCCCCACCAGCTCTTCCCCCTTGCTTGCTTGCCGGGCGGGGGGTGATGCAGTCCCCCCCACCGCAAGCCGGTGGCTCGCTCCCCCCTTGCTCGGTCGCTGGGCGGGGGGTGATGAAGTCCCCCCCACCGCGAGCCGGTGGCTCACTCCCCCCTCGCTCGTTCGCTGGGCGGGGGGGTGATGAAGTCCCCCCCCACTGCAAGCCCCAGCGGCCCCCCCCTTTGCCGCTTGCTTGGTCCGCCCACCGAGCCGGCCCCCCCCCTTCGCCGCTTGCTCGGTCCGCCCACCAAGCCGGCCCCCCCCACTGCGAGCCCCACCGGCCCCCCCCCCCTTGGCCGCTCGCTTGGTCCGCCCACCAAGCCAGCCCCCCCCACTGCGAGCCCCATTGGCCCCCCCCTTTTGGCCGCTCGCTCGGTCCGCCCACCGAGCCAGGCCCCCCCACTGCGAGCCCCACCGGCCCCCCCCCTTTGCCGCTTGCTTGGTCCACCCACCAAGTCGGCCCCCCCCTTTACCACTTGCTTGGTTGGGGGGCGATGAAATCCCCCCACCGAGCTGCCCCCCCCTTCCCCGCTTGCTTGGTCGGGGGGTGATGAAATCCCCCCACCAAGCCGGGTCCTCCCTCCCGCCTTGCTCGCTTGCTCGGTTGGGGGTGATGAAATCCCCCCAACGAGCTGCCCCCCCCTTTGCCGCTCGCTCGGTTGGGGGGTAATGAAATCCCCCCACCAAGCCGGGCCCTCCCTCCTGCCTTGCTCGCTCGCTTGGTTGGGGGGTGATGAAGTCCCCCCAACAAGCCAGGCCGTGCTTGGTGCATCGACCTCTTGGAAAAAAGCAAAAAAAAAAATCAAAAAAAAAAAACCAAAAAAAAACCAAAAAAAAAACCAAAAAAAAAACCAAAAAAAAACCAAAAAAAAAACCAAAAAAAACCAAGAAAAACCAAAAAAATGAAATCCCACCCTTTCTGGGGGGCTTCACCCCCTGGCCTGAGAACTTCCCCCCTTGCTCGCAGCTAGCCAATGGGGGGGGGGGTGATGAACGAGCCGCCACATGCAAACGGGAGGCTGCCCACATTGCCCACGGCCTCCCCCCCCTTGGTCGGAGCTGGCAGGTGGGGGGCGGTTCCCCCCTCGCTTGCAGCAAGCCCGCGGCCATCCCCCCTTGCTTGCATCTGTGGGGGGCGGTTCCCCCTTGCTCGCAGCGAGCCCGCGGCCATCTCCGTCGGCCATGCTCGCATCTGTGGGGGGCCGTTCCCCCTTGCTCGCAGCAAGCCTGGTGGGGGGCGGTTCCCCTCTCACTTGCAGCAAGCCCGCCACCATTTCCCATGGCCATCCCCCCTTGCTTGCATCTTTGGGGGGCGGTTCCACCTCACTCAAAGCAAGCCTGCGGCCATCTCTGTTGGCCATGCTTGCATCTGTGGGGGGTGGTTCCCCCTTGCTTGCAGCAAGCCCAGTGGGGGGCGGTTCCCCCCTCGCTTGCAGCGAGCCCGCCACCATCTCCCACGGCCACCCCCCCTCGCTCGCATCGCAAAGCATGATCAGACTAAGCTAAAAATCTGACTTTATAGGAGGTCATTGTCGTGGCGTATGTTTGACCCCAAAGTATTTCAGCGCTGGAAATGGTTGACATATTGGGCCAGTGTCTGTATATCAATGAGATCGCGGCCTGTACGACGGCATAATCCATTGGGCCTTTTCAATGGTTGTCAATGTGAGAGGATTGGAACTCGGTCAGTCAGGCCAAATTGTTTCATTTGCAACCTTGGGTTTGAGTATAACTGTGATCCCTTTGCAGGAAAGTATGATGTTCAAGACCATTGTGTGACAGGGTCTGGTTTGATTTAACCCACAGTGGAACTGCCTTGAGCAAACAATTGTCTCCTTGCCCACATCAGGCTCAAACAACTGGGCCAAAGTGCTTTAGTTGCAAGCTTGATTTCAAGCAAAAAGGTATAGTCAAAATGGTTTGGGCGGCTAACAAGTACAAGCACTGTACCTTTCCAGCTGTGGACACAGCAACCCATACCAGAATGGCCATGTCACTCCAAATTAATAAAAAAACTCAGAGCACTTGTAGGGACATGAAAAACTGCCAAATTTACTCTAGAGAAAAAAATATCAATAAAAACAAGAAAGATTTGTATATTGGTGGGGTTAAGAATGCTCTCAAACGTTGTTGTAGTAAAAAATAATTTGTTTTTCTTTCATCCATGCAAATATCTTTACAAGCCCAGCATTTGAGTAATCTGCTGTATTTCTTCTACCGATCTACCACTGCCAATGCAAGCCAAAGCTACTGATACCTTATCCTTTTTTTGTTTGCCCGTTGTTCCCTCTCCTTTTCCATTTGCACTTGCTGCCAATCCTTCTCCTTTTCCTCTTTTTGAAACTCTAGCTCAGCTTGTTTCAACCTCCACTCAGCATCCAATTTTTGTTGATTAGCCAAAGTCTTGGCTTGCTGCTTTTGACCACCCATGGCCAGTTGGCAATCCCACTTTTGCTTTTCAAACTGAAGTTTATCTGATTCAATTTGTGATTTCACTGGTTTTTGGAGGGGAATGGCAATGAGCATGATTTTGAAAGCAAGGATATTGAGTCAATCAACTTACATGAATCTTGCTTCTCCATGATTTCTTCAAAGCCCAAAAAACTGGAAGTGTTTCTCCTCTTTTTATGACTTTTGGGGTTGACATTGATGGAATTGGAGGCTTTTTGCTTACCCTTGGCAGAGGAGGTTTGAGTCTGAAAGTCCTCACTAGTATTTGAAGGCAATGTGGGAGGCCCCATTGGCTTGAGTTTTTGGCCAATCAAAAATGGATGAGCCTGTTTTTTTACAATGTAAATCAGTCCGGAGCAACCAGACAGAATCAAAAACAATTTAGTTCCTTACTTGAGCAGATGTTGATGGCAACGGTGATCCAGGAATAACATCCTCCTCATTGGGCAAGTTCTCCAGTTTTTCTGCCCCAGGAAGAGAGCAATCAAAAGAAGGAAGTGAGGGGTCCAAGGTTGGGATTGACTTATCAATCAATACCAAAGTAGAAGTGATTGGAGCCAATTGTGTTTGAATATCCTCCTCGTCATCAGATGGGGGCCACTCCAAGGCCAAGGTTTCATCAAGGTCCCTGTTGGTAGGCTGAGCATCCCCAGCCAAGTCCTTGGCATCAACGGAATCGGATTGTTGGGCATTGAAAGCAGCTAGGGGGGTGATGTTGGCCTTCTTTCCAAAGATTTCATCCATTTGAATATAAAAAGGACAAATGGAGTCCAACTTATCAACCACCAAGTTGATTCCTTTGGCTTTGTCCAAGTCGGTGATACCAAAGCCAGTGGAGATAGACATGGAGTGGGCCTTTTTGTACTTGGCTCAATAGTTTTTGAACCGCTCCCTCATCTGTTTGGATGACAGATCCAGCCTACCTTTTGTTTTGTTCTTGAGTTCATTGGCCATCAGGAGATAACCATTGACCTTAGAGGATTGAGGTTGGCCAACACGTGTTTTGTTGTTGGATCCAAAGCAGGCATTGTAGTTGGAGGGAATTTTCAGCCAGTTTACCAGGATGATGTGATCAGCTCTCTTGAGCTGACTTGAGCCCTTGGAAGCTGATGGCGGAGGATTGTTTGTTTTGGAGTTCCTTGGCAATGTTCTCTTGGGTGTGTTGACCTTGTGGGGGGAGGTTTGCTGAGGGGCCATTTGAAAGAGTTCAGGCTACGCAAGTGATGAGAGCGATAAAGTGATGAGAGTGGTGAAGTTTTGAGAGCGATAAAGTGGATGAGAGTGATCAAGTGATGAGAGCGGTTAAGTGATGAGAGTGATGAAGTTTTGAGAGCGATGAAGTGGATGAGAGTGATCAAGTGATGAGAGCAATAAAGTGATGAGAGTGGTCAATCAATTTTATGATGAGGGTGGGGGTAAAACATTTTCCGATGAGGTCGGAGGTAGAAGGAGGTGGGAAGACAGGGGTGTATGACGCGGACAGGTGGTGGAAGCATTTAAATACTTTATTTGAAAAAACCAACTTATTCCAGGTTAACTTTGACACGTCTGATCTGAAATAAGTGGGTTTTTTTGATTTTTAATGGCGGGTTTGAAATGGCGGATTTGGGTTGAAACCCACCATTAAAAAATGGCGGGTTTGGTTAACTTTGATACCCCCTATTGTTGACCCGACTAATCCAGCAAGAGAAGGCGCAACAGAAGTGAAAGACATACGGCATCAGAAGTTGTCGCATACCATTCTATTGAACATGAACTTGTCTTTGACCCAATTGGACATTTTGAGTTTACTCCTCCACTTGATTCATCACTGCGTGCTTTATTTTTCCTGGCCAATGATAAATTCGCGACCCTGTGGGCGCAAACGGTTATGTTAATATATATATATATTTTTAGACTTTTTTTTTACTTTTTTTATCTATTATTTCTTTCTTTTATTTTAATAAAAAAAAACAAAAAAAAAATTCTAATAAATAAAGAAAAAATAAAAAAACAAATTAAATATAACTTCATCAATTCAATTAAAAATATAAATATAAATAAATAAATAAACAAAGTGAAATAAATAAATAAAGTGAAATAAATAAATAAGTAAAAAATAGATTAATTAACTAAATCAAGAATAAAAATATAAATAAATAAATTAAAATGAAATGATATATATATATATATATAAAATAAATTAATTAATTAAATTAAAAATAAAGACATAAAAAATATATATATTCTAAAAATTGTTTTTTTATTTTTTTTTTGCCATTCACAAACTGCCATTCACAACCCACCTGAGTTGTGAATGGCCGTTTGTGACTTAGGTGGGCTATGAATGGCCGTTTGCAACCCATTTTGGGTTGTGGATTGCGCCACATGACCCCTTTTAGGTATTAAATTGGGGTTGCAAGGTTGCAAATTTAAAATTTCCCATTTTTCCTGTACACTTTTATTTCCAATTCTTTAAAACCCTAGACACAAGTATATACTAGTGAGAAGTGCAAATCTCTTGACCTAACTAGATGGAAATCAGTGCCTAGTGGGACAGTGTGTGCAAGAAATCTAACTATTTCTTTTCTAATCATTCAATTGCTTTGTGTCCTCTCTTATTTATACATTCTTGTGTGTCACTCCATGCTATAAATGTTGCCTAGTTTTTTTTTTGTCTCATAGAATGCTGTCCTCTTTGAAAAGATCTAAGAGACTTTCAATCAGCTTACACACAGACTGCATTTGTTTTATTGAAAGAGTGATTCCAGATGCATTGGGGAAAATACAGAACCTGAGGAGAGATGAAATGGAAAAAGACACTTCCTGGTGAATAAAAGGATAGCCCAGAAGAGACCATAGCCAACTGTGTCTCATTCCCTTAGCCAAAAGTGTCAGCTTGCTAATATGTACAGAGCAACCTGTCAAAGTACCAACAATAAAAAAATAAAAAGAAAAGAAACAAAATAATAATAACATAGCCAAGGAGTGGTAAAAACCCAAATATAATTGGAAAATTGGACTTGCCACCCAAAATTAAGTAGGGTCACTCAGTGACCCCACCTTTGAATTCTCACTCCTTAATAAATTAAAATAATATATTTGAATAGCCCAGAAATCATGGTACCACCCTTGCACCTTTTTGGCCATTTCAATACCTCACATGTATTTTCACATAAAGGTTTCACAACTAAAATTCAGTCTGAATTGAAAATTTGTGTGTACTTCAGGAGTTATGGGAAATAAATGGTCTTTTTGAAATTCCCACACGCAGCCTGTGATCCTCCAAACAGCCCTGCATGCAAACCCACACCAAGTTGCTGCATGTAGCTGATCTGGTTCCCACACACAGCTGATCTGATCCACATTTCTCAGATCCACAAAAACTCAGAAGTGCTGACAGATACTGCACCTAACCACCACAAAATATATGGATCAACCATGCATATATAATGACATGACACATGCATGGAGGATTATCTTAAAATTTGAAATATCAAATAAAAACATAGAAAATCAAAATATAAGGTCCTTGAATTTGAAAAACAAATAATAAAAACCACCACAAAATCAACAGATCTTGATCTTTGAGAACCACAAAAAATACCAAGATATCCTCAAATAAAATGATAAAAAACACTAAAATGATCAGCAGGTGACAGAAAATAAATAAAAACCTGTCACTGATCATTTTAATCAAAAATAAATATTACCAAAAATGGATCACTTGTAAGATCTGTAAACTAACAAATTAACACAAAAGCTGATTCTGACCCAAAACTCATGCACTGATCCTACAGATCCAGGATCAGCTGAGCTACAGTACCAAGAGGAGGTTCCAATCCGGATCTGAATGGCTTTCTAGCCTCAGAAAATGAGCCCTATCCTCTCTCCATGCCCTGAGAAGGATCTCTTAACCCCAAAAAGGTATTTCTACAGCACCTCTTTTGGCTCTTTTCCCACCAGGAATTCATCAGTTATGATCACACTCTTTCATTATTTCTCCATTGCTTGTAATTTATGAGAAAGTGATTTATAAATTCAGTCTGACGTATAGTAGTATTCATTAATTACTATTATTGCTGTTTGCATTGAAGATAAATCAACAAGCACCCCACCTTTGATCTGAAACCCTTCAACTGTGAACCTCTGCAGGAACCCAGAAAGTAATTGCTTAATCTACTAAGTTATTTCCTTCCTGATATGGCCTGTGTGCTAAAATAGCCAGGACATACCACCATTTAAGTGGTTAATACTTTGTTACTGTTAATCCATAAGTTCCCCATCATTCCAGGGTACCAGATTCAAATTTAATATCCTGAGGAAGAGGTGCTCACAACCCCCAGTCTGTATAAACTGTGGCCACTCTTTTATTATTTATTATATCATATTGATAACCATTTAAACAAAAAATTTAAACCATGCACCATTACCAATCATAAAAATCCTTTTGGAGATTGGTCTGTTTTTATTCTTAAGAATATTATTATTCTTTACTTCTATAAATTCTAGTAGCTAAAGGAGGGCAAGTTTCCTGGTATCTAGAAGCTGGAAAAAAGCATAATAAACACAGCCAATTGGGAAACTGTGAAACTATAAAATCAAGGTTTATTGTTAGACTACAACTTCAAAATATCCCCTCTCCTCAGTATCATCTACCTCAGCCTAACAGCATGGCACCAAAAGCACACCAATCACCCAGTTCATTTTTCTTACTAATTTTGGGATTAAAGCAAGGTATAATTCATTTCTGGAAAATCAGTCAGTACTTGCAATAAATAGGGTGTATCAGAGTTAAGCAAAACCACCATTTTTCATGGCGGATTTCAACCCAAATTGGCCATTTCAATCCTGCCATTAAAAATCAAAAAAAACCACTTATTTCAGATCAGACGTTGTGGAAACAAAGAGGTGGAAAAACCCTTAGTTGTCCTAATTTTGAGAGTTAATGGTAGAAGTTTCTGTAAGGAGGTTGGATGCAATGAGTTAAAGAGAGAGGGAGAGAGAGAGAGAGAGAATAATAATATGAGTATCTTGTTCCTTTTTCCTTCAATCCTCCCCATCCCCAGTCATAAGATGAGATCCAATGTTGTCCTTCTTCCTCTGTATCTCCACACCCAGGTTGATGGTGCGGTTTAAGTAACCTTCCCCTCACCCCTAACCTAGGTACAACCGCAAGCAAACAAGAATAATGAAATAAAACCCCTAATTAAAGAACCCTGGCCCAAATCTATCCTTCCAACCCCATCCCATGATCCATGTCCCATACCCCTTACCCCATATCCATCCGTATTGCCCGCCTGCCATTATGTGAACCCAGTTTGTCCTTCTCATGATGCGGCTCTTGAGCCACTCCCAACTTGGAGCCCCCTGTGCATTTCCGCATCCGCCCAACGCGCCATTCCAGATATCCAAGGTACATCTGCGCAATCTGTCCAACCCAGTCCAACCCACCCTGCGTCTGCGGATGCTGAGCCCATCTTGACTTCTAAGCATTGTGGAAAGAATAAGGGTTATCCCCCTATAATTGTCCCAAGGTTCGGAAGTTAACAGTTCCCTGCGTTTGAAAGGAGATGAGGATGCCCAAAGTCGCACTTAAATGAGAAATAGAAATAAGGAGATAAGAGAAAAGTAGAGAGAGAGTGAAATAACCAATCCTGCAATCCTAAGAACCATCCACCTGGATGTGTATCCAGTATGAGTTCCTTTAATCTCTTGGTGAGATGATTGATCCAATCCAATGATGTGATGGTATGATTCCATTGCCGTTCCCGAGCACCCCCCCCACAACCCGGAGTTGAGAGTGAGGATAAGTCCTCCCTCTCAACCCTAACCTAAGAACACACGCAAATAAAAGTATGACAAAGAAACAGAAAACAATCCCAAAACAGAAACCCTAGCCTCCTCTCCCCACCTCCGTACCAAACTCCCCCCAACGTCTGTATGCTGTTCCATCCATCCGGTTTGTCCTTCTCATGACGCTGTCCTTTCACCGCACCCTACTCGGAGCCCCTGGCGCCTGTCCATTGTAAGACTCCAAACGGTGCTAGGCCGTGGCAGTTCTGCGGAGGGGAAAGTTGCTGTTTAGGATGCCCTCCTGAGTGTTACAAAAATATTTAAATGTAACCAAGATCAAGGTCCAGAACCTGGTAAATGAGGAATCAAGGAGTAGAGGATAAGGATGATAATAGTTTGGTAGCGATGGAAAAGCACTATCTGAGACAATATTATGCAGGGAAAACTTGAACAAAAGAAGTTAAAGTCTTCCTAGAGTTCAAAGAACAAAAGCTGTTGTGTGTAAACAACGCCCGCAAGCTAATAACTCTGGTCGTCAGCAGAAGATTGGGGATGATCAACTCAAACCCAAGCAACCTGCAGGTTCTCAATGAACCTGCCCAACTCTCCGCAATCAAGCGCTTGAAGGGTACCAGATAACTGAGGGTGGCTGTACAAGACAAAGCACAATGTTTAAGAAGCTCTAAAACAAACAGTAACTGATTTGAAGCAAGGATAACCTCAACACTTCTCAAGGGACTCAAGAGTAGGCTGGCAGAATGCAACTCCAAAGAAGCTAAGGGGAGGTATAACACTCCAGGTCTTAAGCTTAATAAGACCTCTTCAATCAATTGTGATTGGCTCCAGAAAGGTGATCAGGGATCAGGACCAGTATGGTCAGAGAAAGGGATCAAGGAGTGGTATGACACACTCAAAAATTCCAACAGACAGAATTTTTCTTCAACCAGCAAGGCTATTGGTTGGTGATAAGGATCAGGGATCAAGGTTTGAGTATGGAGGCTCAAGGATCAAAGGTGTGCTGATTTCATTCTGGATTGTTCCATGTTCTGATGATTTCCAATGATGATCAAAAAAGGCAGGGGAGAGCCCCTCCTTATATGGGAAGGAGGCCCTGTTAGACTATATACAACGGATTCTACAAATAGAGCGGAAAAGGGAAGGCAACCATGTGGTCACTCGCGTCCATCTGTGGATGGGCGCGCGTAACAATACCAGAGTCACCCACCCCTCGTCCGAAGGCGGAAGCGGGTGGGAGAGAGAAATGAACCAAACCGCCGCGGATGTCCGCGGGCGGTCGTTGGCACTCTTCAAAAGGTGGAAGCGGGTGGGAGAGTCCCAGGAAAGGTGACGGATGAAGTCCATGAGAGCGCAGATGGGCGGATAGGAGATTTGTTTGAGAAATTTGAGTAAATCCTGATGGCCTTGAGATCCACGACTGATAGGTCAAGTGCGATGGGAGTTTTGACGGATCCAAGGATTTGCCAAATGCTTGGGGGTGGGGTCGGGATGGATTCAGTAAATTGTGGATGAGCGCCGCGCAACAGTAGCAATGAGGAGATTGGGACACGCAACGACAAAGATGAAGACACGCAACAACAAAGATGAGGACGTGCTATGACAACGGCGGAGATGACAAGAAACGCGGATAAAGGACGCGTGACGCGCGCGGATGAAAGGAGCGCTGCGCGGCGCGCGCGCCCGCTGGTAATGGACGGTTTGGATGAGCCTGAGGATAAGTTGTTCAGCCGGACGGTACGTTTGCGCAACAGTTTATGGATTGAGGTCTTAAGGCGGCCAGGGTGTCCAGCATGGGGCACCACATCTCTCCCCAACTTACAGACTGTCCCTAGTCTGCTCCCAAGTTTGATGCCATGGAAAAAAAGAAAGGAAAGAAAGATGATTGAAATCAAAGAATGGCCATTTTGATCCTGAGAGTGGTTGAGAAAAAATTTGTTGATCCAACCAAAAATCCTAGAAGTGGCTGAGATAAAATGAAGGAGGCGTCCCAAGTGCTCACACGCGTGGCATGAAGTAGAGTTTTCACAAAACGACCAGGACCTTGCCCAGATGGTGCACAAATTGGGAGGACTTACTTCCGGACCAAGTTGCTTCCATGAGAGTGAAATTTCTTGACCTGATCAGCAGAGAACCTTCTGGCCATCTGAGTACGATCCAGCTCCCCCAAAAGATATGATCCACCTCTAACTTGACGGACTACTTGGTAAGGACCATTCCAGCGGTTAGAGAAAAGCTTTCCCCACTGCGTTTCCAAGGAACAATTATAAGCCAATACCAGGTCACCAGGGTTTAAAGGGTCCCTGATTTGATTCCGGTGTTTTTCTTCCCAATAATGAACTGATTTTGCTCTTGATTCCATCATCTTCTGATAAGCTTTGTTACGAATTACTTCACTCTGCTCCAGTTGCTTTGATCTGGCAACTAATAGGTCAGTAGTTGAGGAAACTTGTTCCCAGGGGATGCCCAAGAAAGACTCCATCTCAAGATCAAGAGGAAGAACAGCCCTCTGACCAAAGATGATTTCATAAGGAGAATAACCAGTGGTTCGCTTGGTGGAAATTTGATCAGAGAAGAGGACCAAGGGGAGAAACTTTTGACAATTCTTGCCACTTTCACCAGCCAATTTGACAAGAGCAGCCTTCAAAGGAGAATGGCCTCTTTCCACCATGCCTTGTCCTTCAGGATAATAGGGAGTAGTAACTCTATGTTGTCCAGGGAGCGATTGAATAATTTCAGCAAGTTTTACACCAAATTCTGAGCCACCATCCGTAGAATAAGATTGGGCCAAGCCATAACGCATTGTCCAAGTCTCATGAAGGAAAGCTGCTACTGATTCAGAGCTGAGGTTCTTAAGAAACTTTGCTTCAACCCATCCAGAAAAATCATCTCTAGCCACAATGAGGTACTTAGCTCCACCAGCCTTAATGTGAACCACATCCATAGCAATCCTCCCAAAGACAGTGGATTCTCCAGTGGGGTAATGAATTTCAGCCGGGTGCCTAAGATCACGTTTCTGGCACACTTCACAACTCCTACACCATTGAGTGACGGATTTCTTCAGGGATGGCCACCAGAATCGTTCAGATATTTGTCGATAAGTTTTGGTTTCCCCACAATGACCAAGGCCTTCATGGAGATTTTCCAGGATCAAATCTTGCTTGGAAGGGATAGTGACCACAACAAGTGCACAAGGAGTTGACCTTTTCATAAGCCTAGAACCTTGGAAAAAGAAGTTGGAGGACTTCCTTTTAAGGGACCAAAATTCTTTGGCAGAGAGATCAGGGGGTCTTTGGAGAGTTGAAAGGTACTGCTCCAACTTAAGCCAGAAACCTTGCTGGAAACCAGAGTAATTTTTGGAGGAGAAGGCAAAGACAGGGCGGACCAAGGGTTCTTCCTCATCAAAATCCATTCCAACCTCTGATTCATTGTCTCCAATAGGTCGTCGAGATAAACCATCAGGCATGGTGAAAGATTTTCCAGGCCTGTGAACAATATCAAAAGAGAACAACTGGATGAAAGCCACCCAACAAGTCATGGGAGCATTTGGGAGGCTGGGGGCGTTGATCATTTCAATAATAGATCGCGCATCAACTTATAACTGAAAGTGTTGACCCCAAAGGACAGTCTGAAGCTTCTTCAACATTTGGGCCACACCGCAAAGTTCCAGTTTTGGCGGGAGTACCTGGATTCCGCATCTGAGAAAAGAAGGGATTCATACAGAGCAGGAAGATCCAAACCATTTTCATCTTCCTGGGTAAGAACAGCCCCAACAGATTGATAACTCGAGTCCACTGCCAACTTGATCTTGCCGGCTCCGTGTCCATAAGTGATCTTTTTCAAAACAATGTCTTTCCCAACAATTTTTTGGAGAAACTGAAATGATTGTTTGCAGTCTTGGGTCCAAATCCATTCAGCATCATTCCTGGTTAAGCGACGCAAGGGAATACAGATTTTGGATAATGAGGGAATGAAGATCCTGACATAAGTTACAACACCTAGGAAACCTCTAACATCCGTTGGATTCATTGGGGTAGGCCAGGAGATTATTTTGTTGACTTTAGAGGGTGCCATCCTTCTTCCGTCCTTGCAGACTATATGACCAACAATTTCCAAGGCAGGGACACAGGCGGCAAGTTTTGATCCAGAGACAGTAAGGCCAGATTCCTTGATTTGAAACAAAATTCTCTCCAAAACAGTAGCATACTCCCAGACAAATTGTTGGATTCCTGAGTGCCAAGGTAAGAGCTCATTATCATAGTCAGAAACTGGACCTTTAATTCCACCATCATCAATAAAGATACCCGCTGTGGTGCTCTTTTATGGACGCAAGTCAGGAAAGGGCTGCAGGCGGCGCGCTCAGCAATGGGAAGGGCCTTGTCGCAGCTAGCCGCGCTGCGGGCTCAGCAGCAGTCAGGTAGGCCCAGCAGCGGTTGGGTTGGGCTCTGCACCTGGAGACGGGAGACGGCGGATTGCGCGGACCAGAAAGCTTGCGCGGATCGGAAAGATGCGTGGATTGGAAAGCTTGCTTGGGTCGGAAGGCTTGCGTGGATCAGAAAGCTTACGCGGATCGGACGGCTTGCGCGGACCAGGCGGACCGCGCATTGCAAGACGCGCGGATTGGGTCACGCAGGTACGCGGATACCTGGAACGGGTAGATGGGCGGACGGGCGCGGGCAGGCAAGCTGGGCGTACGTTGATATTGAGGGGCATGGGTTATGGGGCAAGGGATGGAGGGGTAGGATTGGGCTAGGGTTCTGTGCTTAGGGGTTGTATTTCATCATTCTTGCTTACTTGTGGTTGTACTTAGGTTAGGGTTGAGAGGGAGGACTTAAATACTTTGCTCTCAACTCTGGGTTGTAGGGAGGGAAGAAGGGAGGGGACTGGACTTCACGGACGGGACTGCACTCTAGGATATCACTTTTATGGCATTGGATTGGATTGGATTGGAAAGAAAGGAATTCATCTTATTATTTCTCTCTCTCTCTCCCTCTCTCGCTCTTGAAAGGCTGCATCTAATCTCCTTACAGACGCTTTTATCAATAACTTCTGGAACTCGAGGAAGACTTTGTGAGGGATAACCTCTAAAGTTTCCACATCTGGGGGTCTGGCTGGGAACAATCTTTTGTCAAAGTCTCTCAAAGGTACTCACGGATGCTACCAACAGCCGCTTCTCTTCCTTCCTCCTCCAACGGCTTCCGCGCTACTCCATGGATTTACCCGCATATTAGACTCAACATTGCGGAGGTGGAGCGATTCATCTCACGTTATGAAACAATTGCGGACTCTGAAGGCGTTTTGTATTTTGAGAAGGTGCGCCATGTTGTCCTGTTCATCGAGGACGCGGAAGCGCGTCGGGAAGTTGAGGAGATGGGAGGATACCTGAAACTGGATTGGCCGGAACTGAAGGAGGATATGCTGGCAAGATGGGGGAGGCGCGGTTCTCGCTTTCGGAAGGACGATCTCAAGCCATCCGCGGAATTGGACTACAAGGCAGGCGCGCGCGACGGGACCCGGTTGCAAGCGGAAGTGGACTACGCGGAACTGGAGTACTACAGGGAAGAGTATGTTCCGGCCCCACCACCGGCAACCATCTCTTGGGCTAGCGAACTTGCAGAGGTGGCAAGGGGCCTTGAGGCCTATCTGGAGAGTATTCAGTCCCCCAGCACTTCTGCGCCCCGCGTGTACGCAAATGGGGAGGACAACAACCGTTGGCGGGCGGGACAAAGGGACCGGACAGCGGATTCAAACGCGAAATTGGTTTCCCCAGGGGGGGCTAAGAACGTGTTGGGGAAGCGGGATTCGATGGAACCGGTGCGGCCTACTGACAGGAAGCGGGCAAGGACAGCGGAACGGGAAATTGATGCTACGTGCGGACTGGGAATTGGCAAGCGGCGGACGGATCTTGCAAAGAAGGTACACGCGGCGGCGGAAGAGACGGACCACGCGTTGAAGAATCACGACCCAAGCTGGACCTCTTTGGTGGCAGGGAGCGCGCATTTGGAAAGGGCAGTGGCAGCAATGGAAAGGATGGGCGCGGAATGGACAGACGGTGGGGCGGAGCGGAAGGGTCAAGTGGTCACGCGTGGTCTGGCGAGCAGGGAGCGGTCAGAAATCTCCGGAGGGGAGAACAAGGCCGCAAGAAGGGCAAAGGGCAAAGCATTTTGTGTGGACGGGGTGAAGAAGAAGAGAGCTGGGATTGAAAGGGTTTCAAAGCCTCTTTCCTCCTCCACGGCGGGTTGTTGTAAGGACGTCTGGGGGTGTTTGCTTTTGTTTGGGTTTTGCGCGCGGATGGGCTCAAATTTCAAAGGATGCAGGAGGGTCTTGGCGGCGGGAGGTGCACCTAGGCGGTCTGGGACAACAATTTGCAAACAAGGTCCCTGCGGGATTGGTTGAGGAAACGCTCCGCGGATCTGGCAATGGGTGAAGCGCGGTCGGCTGAGGACAGCGGCAAAGTTGGGGGGGAGCTAGCGCGGGGTGGAAGGTTGGAGTTGGGACGCAGGACGCGGGCTCAAAAAAAAAAAAAAAAAAAAAAAAACAAAAACAAAAAAAAAAAACAAAAAAAAACAAAAAAAAAAAAAAAATCTCTTGTTCCTTCTTATCTATTCATTCTTCCTTTTCTGTCTCCCCATGTAATATTGCGGATACTCTCACTGGCGCGGATTTCTCACCTTCAGACTCTCACTGGCGCGGATTTCTCACCTTTTCCGACTTCTCACTGGCGCTGATCTTCTCTCTCCAAGGCGCGGATATTGCGCGCGGTCCTTATTCTTGCTCAGGGACTCACAAGCCCAAAGGCTACTCAATCACGCACAACGTATGCCTTTTTTTTGTGTATAGGCGCTAAATACAAAGGAGAAAGGATAACTACGGAAGGTGAGATGGTGGGAGATCTCTGGGGACAGAACTCAAGTTGGGGGGGGATGTGGTGCTCTTTTATGGACGCAAGTCAGGAAAGGGCTGCAGGCGGCGCGCTCAGCAATGGGAAGGGCCTTGTCGCAGCTAGCCGCGCTGCGGGCTCAGCAGCAGTCAGGTAGGCCCAGCAGCGGTTGGGTTGGGCTCTGCACCTGGAGACGGGAGACGGCGGATTGCGCGGACCAGAAAGCTTGCGCGGATCGGAAAGATGCGTGGATTGGAAAGCTTGCTTGGGTCGGAAGGCTTGCGTGGATCGGAAAGCTTACGCGGATCGGACGGCTCGCGCGGACCAGGCGGACCGCGCATTGCAAGACGCGCGGATTGGGTCACGCGGGTACGCGGATACCTGGAACGGGTGGATGGGCGGACGGGCGCGGGCAGGCAAGCTGGGCGTACGTTGATATTGAGGGGCACGGGTTATGGGGCAAGGGATGGAGGGGTAGGATTGGGCTAGGGTTCTGTGCTTAGGGGTTGTATTTCATCATTCTTGCTTACTTGTGGTTGTACTTAGGTTAGGGTTGAGAGGGAGGACTTAAATACTTTGCTCTCAACTCTGGGTTGTAGGGAGGGAAGAAGGGAGGGGACTGGACTTCACGGACGGGACTGCACTCTAGGATATCACTTTTATGGCATTGGATTGGATTTGATTGGAAAGAAAGGAATTCATCTTATTATTTCTCTCTCTCTCTCCCTCTCTCGCTCTTGAAAGGCTGCTTCTAATCTCCTTACAGACGCTTTGATCAATAACTTCCGGAACTCGAGGACGACTTTGTGAGGGATAACCTCTAAAGTTTCCACACCGCATGATCCGGGATTTTGTCCTGGAGGATCCACATCATCTGAGCCTGATAGACTGCAACCGAGTTGGTGGCACCTTGAGGCAATCAAGTCAACTGAAATCAACCAAGGGGAGTATTGAAAGTAGTGAGGGGACAAGAAATAGGATGCAAGGATTGTTTGTCATAGCCACCCATAATGTCACCTAGACCATAGCAAGCTCTCCCAGAGAAGGATTCAACAAATTCTTCAGTGGCAGGCGGCATGCCAGAGTCGTTAATAGTAACTTTATTAAGAGGTTGGAGATCATGAACTACTCTAAGTTTACCATTACTCTTTAGAACACAGAAAACAGGACTGGAATAGCTAGAAGTCGATTGTTTGTATAAACCGGTTTGGACTTGTTTGCGGACCAACTTGATGAATTCGTCAACTTTAGCAGCAGGGATCAGGATCTTTTTATTTTGCCAAGGGTCATGTTCAACTACCGGGATGATGTAAGGGAGACCATAGGATTCTTTCAAGAGACCTCTCTCTTTGTCACAGAATACAATTGATTTTTCCCTTAGAGACAAGATATTTTTGATCAAATTTAACTCATCAGGAAGAAGCCATCCATCTGGACCAAAATTGACCACTTTCAGATGTTCTTCAGTGACCCGACCAGAGGGAATAAATGGACCAGTGAGGGATTTGGATAGACCACAGTAAGGATCACAGGATAGCGGAGGACGCATAAGAGGAGGGTTGAGGTTGAGAGGCATTGGTTGGTTGACTGGCTGGACCTTCTTTGCAACTGGTTTGTACTTGGTGGCAAAGGAGAGGAATCCCTGCTTCCTCCAAGCATTGACCAGTGAAACCTGACTAAAAAAACTGAGGCCGTGTTCCAACATCTTCCAAGTCCAATGTTCTGCTGCGTCCTTGAAAGGTGCCTTCTCCATAAAAGAGGATCCAAAAGATAACACATTGCTCACATGTGTGGCACAGGGTAGAGTTTCAAAAATAACAGTAGTAGAAGCCCTTGGTGGTGCACAATTGGGAGGACTTACTTCTACCCCAAATTGCCTCCACCTAAGATTAAACTACTTCATACCAAAGCCACCAAGAAAAGAATCAAGATCAAGATCTAGTTTAGACTCATTGCGGAGATTCAAAACCGGAATAGAAGATGAGTGATCAGGCTGAAAAGAAAAAGGAAAGGAAGATAGAACAGATCCAGACAGAGAAGAAATATTTTTGGATTTTTCAGATTTTTCATATGTTTGGGTTTTGATCTTATTTGGATGAGAAGAAAGTGATGAGGAAAAAGAAAGATGGGCCTCTGAGGTGGGAGTTGGTCCATGAGTTGAATTCTGAGGCTGAGGAGAACTACAACTATCAGTAGGGCCAACTATTCTGCTAAAAAATGAGGATGAAAGGAACAAGAGTTTTCTTTCTGCTTTCCTTTCAGGACAGATTTGGGAGGGTGACCAGGGAAGTCTCTTTCCCAACGACCAGAATCCAAAGAACAAAGGGGGACTTCAATCTTTCTGCCATCAGCATCAGGGAGGAGAATTCTCTCCCCAAATTGATCAGAAAACATCAGGGTAGCACCAAAGTCCATTAAGAAAGGCCTTCCCAAGATCATGGGACCATCCAGACGAGTGATCCAGAAGTGACAGGTGCCAACAATATTTTGACCAATTCAAACAGGAATATCCTCAGCAATACCAACCAGTTCACAGGAATAATTCCCAATTCCATAGACCGCAGAGTTGAAACTGACCCTTGGGCTAAGTTTAAGCTTGCAGGCCATGGAGTCAGAAATCAAGTTGAGCTGAGAACCCAAATCCACAAGGAGAGAGACCGTTTTAGTTGAATCACCAAGAAAACATGGAAGAAAACCAAGAGGACAGGAATACAGGTTGGTATCTGAAGAGGGATCTGTTCCACCAGAATCCTCTATCAGAGTACCAGAGGAGACCTTTAATTTGTCCGGACCAATCTCCACACATTGATGAGAAACCCATTTCTTCATCCCTTCTGCCACAGATGGAGAGATTGACAGGAGTTCAGCCACAGATAGATTGGGGATTTTAAGATCAGAAATTTTCTTTAATACTCCTTCCACAGCATTAGGGTAGTCCTTGGAGATGCCCCTCTCAAATCAAACTTTGGGCTGGGTGGAGGGAGGAAGATCAGGTGTAATAGGTGATGGAAGAGGATCTGAGAGTTGGGCAGGTTGAAGAGGGGGAGGATCAGTGTTGTCCTGGAACCTTTCCATAAGGGGTTCCCTTTCTACTTCCATGCCTTCCACATCAGAGGAAGGAGGCTCAGGTGAAGATTGGCGTTTAACGGATTTTCGCAGAATGGAGGATGGAACAGGAGTAGACTTATGAGGTTTTGGTTCCTCATGGCGTTTCCTAGCTGGATTGGATTGATAGGTGCCAGGGAAGCCGGAAGAAGTGATAGCTGGAGGATACCAAGGTTGCAGAGTTCCACATGATGATCAAAAATCCACAGAGACCAAGGATGCCTTCTTAGGGGTTGGTGGTTGGTATGAGGCCACCACATGACGGATAGGTTGAGACAAATCAAAAGGGATCAAAGCACCATTAGGAAGGAAAAAATTATTTCCCTTCTGCTCTACTAACTTCTCCTCCTTGTCCTTCTGGAGTTCAGGACATCTACCGGTACCATGGCCTTCCCTATGGCAATAATAACAAACTATAGTAGACTTAGGAACAGAATTAGCAGGTTTAGGAGTGGCTAAAGAGGATATTTTTTGATCTATTTTATTCTCAAATGCCTGAAGTAATTTAGTGATCTCATCTATAGTAGGTGTCTCCTGGTGGGTCTGAGGATTGGGTTTAGGTCTGCAATTGGCTTCCATCTTATTCATTATTTTGTTAGATGCTTGAAAAGAGGGGGCAAGGACTGGTTCAGTGATTTTAGGTTTTTCAAAGGTGAGAGCTGTTTGACCTTTCATCACTTTATCCACAGTATTCCTAAGAACCATGAAAGCAGGGAGCTTGAATCAATTGTCTCTTGTCGTGATCATGGATCCAGATTTCACCAATTCATCCTTAATTCTTTCCTGCACTCCTGGAGAAAAATACTGAAAAAATCGCACTCAAATTTTGTCCAACGTATCAATATGATTGTTCCGGATAAGATAGGACTGGATAGGGTCCCAAGATTTTCTGAAAGTCTGATAGTCAGAGGCTGAGGAGATACCACCATTGGAGATCCATTGAGAAACCAGGGCATCCAAGTCTTGCAAAATAAATCTGGCTACATCTATTTTTCCCCAATAGGCTAACATAGCCTCCTTCAGGAGCCGCCAGTTGTGAGTTTTGAATCCCTCAAACGATTTGATAACCTCCATAACTTTGTCAGAAGAGATAAAAAACCGTAACTGATAAGCCATATCATATTCACTGGCACCATCCACTTCCACAGCCATCTCATAGGAGTCCAGGAATCATTTGACATTGGTCCCATTGAAGCCTAAATTTTTGTTCTGAGGTTTGATTTTGACCATCTTGGCCCGAACAGATAAAGAGGATCCAGCAGATTCCATGTTGAAGGGTTCCTAAGAGATCCAAACAAGCAGAGTTCCAAGGTGGCTCACAAGTGTGGCAAGAGTAGAGTTTCACAAAAACAACAAGGATCTTGCCCAGGCGGTGCACAATTGGGAGGAATTACTTCTAGACCAAGCTGCCTCCACGGATCAGAAAAAAAAGGAACAAAAAAAGAAAAGAAAAAAAATCGGATTGGATTTCGGAGTTGATTCTTCAAGTTGGGACTGTAAATCACAAGGTTGCTGGTTCAATCCCGGCCCGGGGGACCAAATGTAAGACTCCAAACGGTGCTAGGCCGTGGAAGTTCTGCGGAGGGGAAAGGTGCTGTTTAGGCTGCCCTCCTGAGTGTTACAAAAATATTTAAATGTAACCAAGATCAAGGTCCAGAACCTGGTAAATGAGGAATCAAGGAGTAGAGGATAAGGATGATAATAGTTTGGTAGCAATGGAAAAGCACTATCTGAGACAAGATTATGCAGGGAAAACTTGAACAAAAGAAGTTAAAGTCTTCCTAGAGTTCAAAGAACAAAAGCTGTTGTGTGTAAACAACGCCCACAAGCTAATAACTCTGGTTGTCAGCAGAAGATTGGGGATGATCAACTCAAACTCAAGCAACCTCCAGGTTCTCAATGAACCTGCCCAACTCTCCGCAATCAAGCGCTTGAAGGGTACCAGATAACTGAGGGTGGCTGTACAAGACAAAGCACAATGTTTAAGAAGCTCTAAAACAAACAGTAACTGATTTGAAGCAAGGATAACCTCAAAACTTCTCAAGGGACTCAAGAGTAGGCTGGCAGAATGCAACTCCAAAGAAGCTAAGGGGAGGTATAACACTCCAGGTCTTAAGCTTAATAAGACCTCTTCAATCAATTGTGATTGGCTCCAGAAAGGTGATCAGGGATCAGGACCAGTATGGTCAGAGAAAGGGATCAAGGAGTGGTATGACACACTCAAAAATTCCAACAGACAGAATTTTTCTTCAACCAGCAAGGCTATTGGTTGGTGATAAGGATCAGGGATCAAGGGTTGAGTATGGAGGCTCAAGGATCAAAGGTGTGCTGATTTCATTCTGGATCGTTCCATGTTCTGATGATTTCCGATGATGATCAAAAAAGGCAGGGGAGAACCCCTCCTTATATGGGCAGGAGGCCCTGTTAGACTATATACAACGGATTCTACAAATAGAGCGGAAAAGGGAAGGCAACCATGTGGTCACTCGCGTCCATCTGTGGATGGGCGCGCGTAACAATACCAGAGTCACCCACCCCTTGTCCAAAGGCGGAAGCGGGTGGGAGAGAGAAATGAACCAAACCGCCGCAGATGTCCGCGGGCGGTTGTTGGCACTCTTCCAAAGGTGGAAGCAGGTGGGAGAGTCCCAGGAAAGGTGACAGATGAAGTCCATGAGAGTGCGGATGGGCGGATAGGAGATTGGTTTGAGAAAGTTGAGTAAATCCTGACGGCCTTGAGATCCACAACTGATGGATCAAGTGCAATGGGAGGTTTGACGGATCCAAGGATTTGCCAAATGCTTGGGGGTGCGGTTGGGATGGATTCAGTAAATCGTGGATGAGCGCCGCGCGACGGTAGCAATGAGGAGATTGGGATGAGCGACGACAAAGATGAAGACACGCAACAACAAAGATGAGGACGTGCTATGACAACAGCGGAGATGAAAAGCAACACGGATAAAGGACGCGTGACGCGCGCAGATGCAAGGAGCGCGGCGCGGCGCGCCGCGACAAGCGACGCGGATAATGGAAGCGCAGCGCGCGCGCGTGGGTAAAGGACAGTTTGGATGAGCCTGAGGATAAGTTGTTCAGCTGGACGGTACGTTTGCGCAACAGTTTATGGATTGAGGTCTTAAGGCGGCCAGGGTGTCCAGGATGGGGCACCACACCTTATCCGTTTGTCTGCGCCCGTCGTGGGTGTCTGGTAATATCCGGCATGATCTGCGCGCTTGTACGCGCGCTCCGTCTGTTCCTTTATAGCCCGGGGATTGCTCCGCCCTACGTATCCAAACTGGCGCGCCCGCAAACCTAGTCAAGCGCACTACCTTCCGAATCCAATCTCCAGGGCGGATCACCGCCCACGCCACATTCAATGCTGAGCCCGACCCGTCCACTAGGTGCGGAGCCAAACAGCAGCTGCTGCTGAGCACTCCGCATACCCTAATGCTGAGCCCACTTGCCTCCAATGCTGAGCGCGCAGCCGCGACGCAGTTCCCAATCCGTGTCTATAAATTGACACCACATCCCCCCCAACTTGAGTTCTGTCCCCAGAAGTCTTCCACTGCTTCACCATACTACCACCCCTGCTACTTCCACTACCATCCCCACCACTCCCACTACCACCTTCCCCCATCCTCCTCCCGCTCCATTGCCACCATGCTCCCATGCGAGTTCTGCGCCTGGAACGGGCACGCGTGTTTGATTGTCCCTGGTTGACGCGCCTGTGTTGCTTGCCGTCGCAGCCACGGTTGCTGCTTGCTTAGTGACAGCATGCCCTGAGCTCCCCCCCAATCCAGCTCTTGCCCCAGGCCGCGCAAGAGGGCTTGTCCGGACCCGTTTGTAGTTTTGGACAACAACTCAATCTTGGAAGGCTTGTGGACACCCCCCGGTTCACCTTCATCCTGCCGCCCCCAAGCTCCGTCACCCCCCACCTTGCACGTGAGCCGCAACTCGGCATCACCTCTCCGCCGGGCTGGACGTCCGCAACAAATCAAATACAAAACCTTGGAGGATTGGCGCTCGGCAACCCGCGCTTGGGCCGCCGCTGTCGGCGTGAATCAAACAGTACCAGACCCAAGGCTTTTCGGACAACCTGCGGCCGCGCCAGAACCCTCTCCTCCTCCTCCACGACCGCCGACACCCCCTCCGCCTCTGTCTCACATCATCTTCCCTTCATCGCCTCCAGCTGAACCAAGCCCCCTTGTTGGTTCCCCGGAGGCCCCGTCTTCACCGGCCGCTCCTCCCCCCAGCCCTCCCAAGATTCCGGAAATCCCAATCGTAATGGCACTCCCAGCGGCTGGCTTCGAGGTTTTTGCGGAAAGGTCAACCACGATGCTTCGGGATTTCCTTGCGATCCCCGGCGCCCAATCCTTGGAATCCCAGCGCAAGCTCCTGGCATCTTTCCGGGCGTTACTGGCATCCTTGAGGGCGGAAATGGATGAGATGATGAAGATGGCTTAGGCGCACCGCCCTCCCCTTCCCCTTCTTCCCTTTCTTTTCTTTTGGTTGAACCGCGCTTCCTTTTCCTAAGAAAATACACATATCCGCGCGAGGTCTTAACCTCCTGAGAAAAAGTGCGCGACCGCGCTTTGTGAGAATGAGCTTGAGATTGAGGTCCGCGTCCGCGCGCTTTGCTTTGTGAGCAACCGTAAGTGACCAGCCGTTCCAAAAGGGGCACCTGGACCGCCCCAGAAAAACTGCCACACAGTTCCCCGTACCCATCCTGTAACAAACACAACAACCAAAACACCAGCGCGCGCCACCATAAGGGAAGAGAGAGAGAGAGAGTAAGACAACGGACATCCTGGGGTGTCTAATTTTCCTGGCTGTAAACCGGCTAGAGCACCCCCTCACCAAATCAAGCTTATTCCAATACCAACCACCCATCCTCAAGATATCCTGAGAGAAAAGAAAAAGAGAAAAAGAAACCAACAGAGAAGAAAAATAGAAAAGAACACATAATAATAATTTTTTTTTCTTTTTTTTTTTTTCTTTTTTGCGCAACGCCCGTAGACCGCCCGCAAATCGCTCTTTGTCCCGCTTCCCCCATCCGCAGGATTGTCCTCGCGTCCCGGTTCCGCAGGGCTTGTCCTTGCGTTCACAGACCCGGCTTTGTGCCATGCCCGTGTTTCCTGCAAAAACCCCAAGCCAGCAAAGACCCCACAATCCAGATAAGAAAGAAACATAGCAAAACAAACATTCTGGGGTGTCTAGTTGTTCTGGGTGTGAACCGGCTAGAGCACCCCCTCACCAAATCAAAACTTATCCCCTACCCCCACCACCTACCCCCCCAACTTGGCCACTGTCCCCAGCTGGTTGCAACCGCCTACTCCCTTGCAACGGCACGTTTTCCGCTTCCCCGCCCAAAGACAAATCCCCGGATTGCGTTCCTACACCATCTCCGCACTCCACACTCCCCTCGTCTGATCCGTCACCTCCTTTGGCTGTCTCGTCAAACAAGGTAGATCCTTGCGCGAAGAAGCGCTTGACATGCGAAGCTGCCGCCTTCCGTTTCAGAGGAGTACCATCTAATTCCTCCAACTGATAGCTTCCGCCCTTGAACTTGGACAACACGCGGAACGGGCCGTTCCACCGGTTAGCAAACAACTTCCCCCACTGAGACTCCAGACTCTGGTTTTACAGGAGCACCAAGTCCCCCTTCCGCAATGGATCCCGGAGACAATGCAAGCAGCGCTCGTCCCAATAGCGCACCAATGCCGTCCAAGTCTTCTTCAGCCGGTCCGCGGCCTTTGCAAGCATCCTGTCCCGTCAAAGGAGCTGTTTGGCGCAAGCCTCAAGCAATTTGGCGGAGGTCTTCACCTTCCACCAGTCAATCCCCAGGAACGTCTCCAACTCAATGTCCACCGGAAGCACGGGGAGCTGTCCAAAAAGTAACTCGTACGGCAAGTAGCCTGTTGACCGCTTCACCAAAATCCAATCTGCGAACAGAACCATTGGAAGGGTCTCCTGCCAGCGCTTACCGTCCTCCCTGCACATATTGACCAGGGCGTCCTTGATTGGTTGATGCCCGTGTTTGATCATGCCGGCCCCCTCGGGATAATACTCCGTTACTCGGCCAAACTTGGCTCCGCAAATCTTCACCAACTCGACCAAACGGCCGCAAAACTTGGCCCCTCCGTCCACTGTAACCAGACAAAGCAACCCGTACCGCGCAAACCAATCTTCCTCCAGAAACAGAGCAACTTTGTCCGCCGAGAGCTTGACCAACGGACGGGCTTCCTCCCAACCGGACAGGTCGTCCCGCGCGACAAGCAGATAGGCAAACTTACCGGCCTTGATGTGGACAACATCAAGAGAGACTCGACCAAAGAGGGCGTCTTCCCCTGTGGGGTTTCCAACTTCCTTAGGCAACCTCACACTCCGCCGTTGAAAGGCTTTGCAGGACGCCAACCATTCCCGTACCGCACGCACTACCCCCAGCCACCAGAACGGATCTTTCACCCGCCTCCGCGTTTTGACCTCCCCTTGATGTCCAAGATTGTCGTGAAGGATTTGGAGGATAGCTTCCTGATCCGCCCTCAAAGTGGTAACCACAAGAGGAACCGGAGTCTTCCGCCGCCAAAGCTGCCCCTCCTGTACGTACAAGTTTCCTGCTTGCCGCCTTGCCCATTGCATGTGCTTGTCCGTAGTTCCATTGGGAAAACAAAGGTCCCGCAAGTAATTGCAAAGAATTGCATACCACCCGGTCTGCCTGAGCGGCAGCTGAACGCCCGCCTCCACAACCCCTACCCTGACAACGGGGGCCTCCACATTGAGCAGTTTCGCGTCCTCAAACGGGTTGTCCCTTGGATACCGCAACAACGCGTTGGGAATAGTGAACGCTTTCCCCGGAACATGAACAACAGCAAAGGAAAAAAGTTGAAGAAACGCCACCCACCGGGTCATGGGAGCATTGGGCAACGCCGGGGAGTTGATCATCCGCCCCAGCGCCTCCGCATCAATCAAAAGCTCAAAGTGAACCCCCCACAGAAGATACTGAAGCCGCCGCACAATCTTGGTAACCCCGCACAACTCCAACTTTGGCTGAGAGTACCGGCTTTCCATCGGAGTGAAGGTGACTGACTCGTAAAGCACTGCCCTATCCTTGCCGTCGTCCTCTTGAGTGAGAACCCCCCCCCCGTGCCAAATTTTCTGGAATTGACCGCTAGCCTAATTCCTCCTGCGTTGTAGTTGAGATTGCGGAGCACAATGTCAGGTCCCTCAATCTCCTTGAGCTTCTGGAACGCACGATTGCACTCTTCTCCCCACTTCCACTCCGCGCCTTTCCGCTTTAGTGATTGAAGCGGGCTCGCCACCTCTGCAAACCTCTTGATGAACATACGGAAATAGCTACATAATCCCAAGAACTGAAGGATATGCAACACCGTCCGCGGGGTTGGCCATTCAAGGACCTTGTTCCGCTTTTTCTCTGCAATGCGCCGGCTGTTGGAAGCAACAACATTCCCAAGGACTTTGAGCGCCGGAACACAAACCGCCAACTTCTTCCCCAACACCGTCAGTCCTGCCTTCTCGATGCAAAACAGGATGCGTTCCAACGTCTGCACCTATTCCCACACAAAACGTCAGACGCCGGGAACTTCAACCAGCTCTGCTCCTCCGTAATCAGATTTTGGACCTTTGATTCCCGCGTTGTCAATGAAGATTTGGACTCCCTCCGGAATATCATCCTTCAGGATCCAAGCCATTTGCGCCTGGTACACCGCCACAGAATTGGTTGCGCCCTGCGGGAGCCAAGTCAGCTGCATTCTTCCCAACCCAGTCTCAAATGCCGTTAGAGGCCGCAAGCAAGGATCCAACTCGCGCTGGTCGTATCCCCCCATCACATCCACTAAACCGTAACAAGCGCGCCCCGCCATTGACTCAAGGAACTCGTAAACGCAAGGGGGCCGTCCTGCGTCTTGGATTGTAAAAGAGTTGAGCCACTGTAGATCATGGACAATCCTCAAATACTTTCCGTCCTGCTCAACTACCGCAAAGATTGGACTTGAGTAACTAGAAGTTGACTGTTTGTAAAGGCCATTCTTCACCCGTTCCCGCACCAACTCCAGAAACTGCTCCCGGATGGCCCGCGGTATTGGAATAGGCTTGATCTGCCACGGCTCCTGATTGACAGTGGGGATGACATAGGGGTTGCCAATATTTTTTTTTCAGAAGCCCCCGCTCTTCAGGTCCAAACGCGAGCGCTCTTTCCCAAAGAACCAGAACCAATAACAGCAACTCAGGCTCCTCCGTACTCAACCATCCCGTTGGGCCAAAATTGAAAGCTGCAATACGCTCCTCTGTGATCCGCGCCAAAGTAGTAACCAACCCCAAAGCCTTAATCGGCATGACCCAAGGGTCCCGCAACCAAGCAATTGGTTGAAGCGGTCCGTTCAATTCCTGGGGAATTGGCTCATTCCTTGGTTGGACCTTCTGCAACACCGGCTTTTACTTGCCAGCGTTGCACCGCATCATCCACATGCATCCTTTGCTGTAGGTCCTGCACAGAACGGAACCACGGCTTTTGCCTTTGCTCACAAGTGTGGCACGATGATAGGGTTTTTGAAGCGTAGTACCCTTGGGCAATGCATACTGAGAAAAGGGACTTACTTCTGCAACATGCGCGCCCTGCACTTTCCTTCCTCCCCCTCCCTGCTCCTCATTAGTCAACCGCCTGCACAAAACCGGAGCTTGTTCCGTGAGGTCTCCTCGGTCGACTAGAAAAAATCCTCCAAGGGTCGCCCGTTGCAGACCAACTCTGCATCCGGTTACTCCTCATACTCCAACACTCTCCTCTGCTTTTCTTTCCCGCAATTGCAGATAGTTGTTTCAAACCTTCCTCCAGACAAATCCTCCACCGTCAACGCCTCCGTTCCCGCCTCCGGATCAAAAACCATTCGTGCTTGGAACCCAAACATGAATGGCCTTCCCGAAATCACATCCCCACAATCAACCAAAAGAAAAGAAAGAGGCTTACAGACCCTTGCAACCTCAACCTCCTCCTCCTCAACTACCCCATCCACACAACACTCCCCTCCGTTAAGCGCGGGGAGACCCATTGCGCATTTCCGCCAAACCAACCCCAAATCATCCACCATCCGCAATGGCAGCAGGTTCACCATTGAACCGCTGTCCACCATAGCCCACACCTTCCTCCCCGCTATGACCATTGGAATGTAAGCAAGCGGAGTCAAAACCAATTTCAACTCACACTCCTTGCGCCCCTCCTCCTTCCGCGCCACATGAACCTGCTGCACCGTCTGAGGTAACCGGCCCTGACCGCAATCCCGCAACGCCTGAACCATCTCGTCTACCACCACCGGAGACACAGCTGCCAGTTCCCGCAAGGTCAGCGGGACCGGAGTCTTGTTCCCCATCACCCTACGCACAATGTTCGCCGCTTTCTTCTTCCCTACAGGATTTGCTGCCAGCGCCTTGATTCCAGGCACGCGTGCGGCCGGTTTTGGAACGGTCAACAGGGGTCACTCCTTTGCATCCACCTCCATCTTATCGGAGACCTCCACCTTCTCTTCCGTTGCCACTACCCTTACCTCAGCTTCCACCCAAGGTGGTTGCCACAATCCTGGACCGGTAACAATGCCTAGTGATGATTGCCCCGTCATTCCCGCCTCCTGACCCTGTGTGCGCACCTGCTGCATTGCGGTTGGCTGGCTTGGCTCCATTGGAATCTGTTTGCCGGTCGGAAACATGTACCCCATCCCCGCCGGTCAAACCAATCCCGCATTGAGATCCTTTGTAAGCTCCTTGCACGCCGATTGCCAATGACTGTTTGCCCCGCAGTACGAGCACCCCCTCAGCACAAAGGTACCGGATGGCGGAAACCCTTCCACCATGTGAGGTGGAGGCCCTTGCGGCTGCTGCTGGCCCATACGGCTCATGCAGATCTTCAAGTCCTTCATCAGTTACGTCAATTCACTTACCGGAGGGGCGGGCCCGGGTTGAGGAACCGGAACACGCGTGGAAGTAGGTGGAACCGGGGCCAGAAATTGTGCCAGAGCCAAAACCTGGGGGCGGATTTCTTTGGTCCCGCTGGGAAGGACTTAGCGGTATCCTCAATAAGCTCTTCTAAGTCGAGCTCACTCTTCACAGCCTGGCAAATGACAGCCAACTCCAGAAGGAGCGCAATGCTCCCGTCCAATGACCGCTTTACCAAGTTGTTATTTTAAAGATGCCGCTGCACCCTTGCTCGGAGTTGAGCGCCTAAACCGCCCAGAAACGTGTGTTTCATGGCCCCCATCTGTCCCGCCACCACCTTGTTGTGGTGTCATTATATAGCCTTGGGTCAGGAACTGCGTCGCGGCCTGCGCGCTCAGCATCTAGTAGGTTAGGCTCAGCAGTGGGGGTGGGCCGGTTCTCAGCAGTAGCCGCTGCGGGCTCAGCAGCAGTTGCTGCGAGGCTCAGCAGTGGGCGCAGAGGATCAAGCACGCGGCTGCGGGCTGGGCCTGACTAGGGGAGACGGGCCGCAATCTGCTTGGATATCCGACTCATGGATGGAGCTGGGCCCACCAGGTTCTTGGGCGGTTAGTTGGGGGAGGAAAAGGCGGGGCAACAGCGGGGCTATATGCCTGGACAACCGCGCGCAAGCGCGGGCCGGCCACAGGATGGGAAATCCACAACGGCGCGTCGGGCGGATACGGGCAAGCGCGGTGAACTTTGGGTAGCGCGCGGCGGAGGGCCGCGCCAAGGAAGGACGAACCGGATGTTTGGAATGGCAGGTGAGCTGAAGGGATAGGGTATGGGTATGGGTTGGGGAATGGGTTAGGGTTCTGGGTCTAGGGTTTCTTCTTCATGATTGTCAGTTTGTCTTTGTGCTTGTACTTAGGTTAGGGCTGAGGGGAGGGGATATAAGAAGACACACGGAGGAGGGGGAATAGGAAAAAGGAAGACTAAAAACTCTCTCTCTCCCGGAAAAGGAATCATCCTTGAGTCTTACAGACGCTAGAACCATTGAACTCCGTGACTTGGGACAACTTTGTGAGGGATAACCTCTAAAGTTTCCACATCTGGGGTTCTGGCCGGTAACACTTTGATCCGTTCTCAGTCTCTTGAAGATAACGCAGGATGTTGCCGACAACCGCTCCGGGATCCAATGCTCCCCTTCCCTATCCTCTATGTTTGACTCCCGTTCCTGCTGCTCAACCCCCTTCGCCGCCATCCGCTCATGCTCCCAGAGTTAGCGGGTTTGCTCCTCCCTTGGAAGGGTCATCGGACATGGTGGCAGAGGCCCCTTGCCGTGTTTGGTTGAGGCCAAGGGATTTCCCTCACCTTTGGTTCAGTACCTTGGACGTTGAGCGGTTTCTTTCTAGATTCAAAGGGATTGCGGATTCGGAGGGTGCGTTGGGCGCAGATAAGGTTCGGACCATTGTGCTGTTCATTACCAAGGAGGAGAAGCTGTGGGACGTGGAGGAAATGATTGGTTACAAGAGGCAAGACTGGGGGAAGTTGAAAAGCGAGATGTTGGCAAGGTGGGGAAAGCGCAAACCCCGGTTCCGAGAAAGCGACTTTGATTGAGCCGCAGAGGAAGCAAGCGAGAATGGCAGGGTGCGATTGCGCAAAGGATTAGTGGAATATATGTCAAAGTTCGAGCGACATTACGGCTACCTGGCAAAGAACAAGGTTGTTGCGGGCCAGACGGGTGCCATGAAGCGGGCGGTTCTGGGGGGTCTTGCGCCACAGCTCCGTTCCAGAGTGCAGCAATACCTGTATGACCACAGTCTGGTTAAGAGGTTTCTGGATGGAAGTGTCGTGATTCTTCCCAATCTTTTGGTTATCCGTCAAGCTGTGGAGAGCAAAATCGATTTGGACAAGCTGATCACGGATACGGCATAAACGTACCCGTCTTCTTCCAATAAATCGGTCACAATCTTGGCGCCGGTCCCCAACCAAACCTTGGCGGCGCGGCTGCCAATGCCTTCTCATGCCGGACTTTCCCAACAATCCACGGGACCATTAGTCGGAGAGATGACGGAGATTCTGCAGGACATACGGGTTTTCCTCAACCCAACATTGGCTCCCACAGCTCCAACAGCCGCACCGTCTCCGGCGGCTCCTTCTCAACTGCGCGCAGTACCGCCTCACAGGGTAGAAAGGTTCCAGCCCCCCAGCGGACCATCTGGGTTGTTTGGGTTGCCACGGTGTTCATATTGCGGGGAGAGAGGGCACTGGAAGTTGGCTTGTGAGAACCTCACTTGAGACATGGACAAGGGGCTTGTTTGCACATCTGGGATGACGTACATATTCCCAACAGGTGAATCGGTGGATCTGACCAAGGAAAAGCCGCCACCAATGGTGCAAGTGCGGGAAAGAGCAAAGGCTAAAGCCGAGACGGCCCGGGTCTTGCTTGGGATGGTTACCGCGCCCAGAACCTGGGTAGCGCCAAGAGTGGAGGCCAAAGTCAGGGCATTGGCAACAAACGAGCGGATTGCGATGGATGTCGACAAGCAACTAATGGCCCCAAAGCCAGTCGCGCGTGTACCAGCGTCTGACAGGCTGCCCGCTAATCCTGCGGGGAAGAAGAAGGCCGCGGACATTGTCCAAAGGGTGATGGGGAACAACTCACCAATACCTCTGACCCTACAGGAGCTAGCGGCGGTGTCCCCTGCGGTTGTCAATGAGATGGTCCAGGCCTTAAAAGATTGCGGTCAGGGCCAGGTGCCGACAACGGTTCAGCAAGTTAATGTGGCGGAGGAGGAAATGGATCCTGAGCCGTGCCAGTTGAAGTTGGTATCCGTCCTGCTTGCTTATGTCGCAATGACCATTGCGGGGCGGAAGGTGTGGGCAATGGTGGACAGCGGGTCAATGGTCAACTTGCTTCTGTCAAGGTTGGTGGACAAGCTCGGCCTGGTGCGGAGGAAGTGCGCGATGGGCCTTTGGGCGTTAAATGGCGGCAAATGCCGCGTGGATGGAGTAGTAGAGGCGGAGGAGGTAGAAGTCGCAAAGGTTTGTAAGCCCCTGTCATTTCTCTCAGTGGAATGCGGAGATGTGATTCTAGGTCGGCCGTTTATGTTTGGGTTCTGAGCTCAAATGGCCTTCAACGCCGAGGAAGGAATGGAGGCACTGACCGTTGAAGACCCACTCGGAGCGCGGTTCAAAACAACAATCTGCAATCGCGGGCAAGGGAGATGGGTACAGGACCCAGTGTTTGGAGGCAACGGGGAGTCCGGCGCGGGGGCTGACCGCAAGGGTCACCCTGCGGAGGATTTTTCCTAGTCGGCCGCGGTTACCGTGCGGGGCAAGCTCCGGCTCAGCACGGGCGGCCAACAGGTGAAGAGCAGGTGGAGGGGGGCGCGCATAGGGCGCAGGCGCCAGAAGTAAGTTCCATTCCTCAGTATGCATTGCTGGAAGGCTCTACGCTTCGAAAACCCTATCATTGTGCCACAGTCGTGAGCAAAGGCAAAAGCCCCGGTCTGGTTATTACTAGGACTTACGACAGTGACGGCCGGGTCTGGATGGCGCGGTGCAACGCGGGGAAGTACAAACCGGTGGTGCAAAAAGTCCGGCCGCGGAATGAGCCAATGCCTCAGGGACTCAACGGACCCCTACAACCAATTGCGTGGTCCTGGGACCCATGGGAGACGCCCCTTGGGAAGAATGGATGTATAACGCGGTCGGCGCCAATCACGGATGAGCGGGTGGACGCCCTTAACTTTGGACCAACGGGATGGCTGAGTGTGGAGGAAAGGGATCTTCTGGTATTGGTATTGGTGCTGAGGGAGAAGGCGCTTGCCTTTGGACCGGACAAGCGCGGGTTGTTGAGAGGTGAGATTGGGGACCCTTATGTCATTCCCACTGTCCCTCACAAACCTTGGCAAATCAAGCCAATTCCAATCCCCCGTACCGTTTTGGAACCCTTTCTGGAGCTGGTACGGGAGCGTGTGAGGACGGGGCTTTACAAGCAGTCCACGTTAAGCTATTTGAGTCCTATCTTTGCGGTTGTTAAACAGGATGGGAAGTTGCTAAGGATTGTTCACAACCTTCAGAGGCTCAATTCTTTCACTATTTGCAACGCGGGGCTTCCCCCACGTGTGGAAGAATTTCTGGAGTCAATGGCCAGGCGCGCTTGCTACGGGCTGGTGGACGTAATGGGGGGATATGACCAGCAAGAACTCCACCCTGACTCGCGGCCACTGACGGCACTTGAGACAGGGCTAGGGAGGATGCAGCTGACGCAGCTACCTCAAGGTTCGACCAACTCAGTGGCGGTTTACCAAGCCCAAATGACCTGGATACTATGTGACAATCTTCTGGAAGGCGTGCAAATCTTCATTGACGACGCTGGCATTAAAGGCCCCAGAACGGACTACGGAGGCGCGGTCCTAGAGGATGCACCCGCAATCCGTTGATTTTTCTGGGAATACGCGGAGACTCTGGAACAAGTCCTCTTCCAAATTGAGGAGGCGGGCCTTACCGTGTCCGGGAAAAAGTTAGCAGTCTGCGTTCCGGCGCTCAAGGTGCTGGGGCACGTTGTGGCCTTTGATGGTAGGCAAATAGCGGAGAAGAAGCGGGACAAGGTTCTTGAATGGACGACTCCTTGGACGGTGTTGCACGTCTTGCAGTTCCTGGGGTTGTGCAGCTACGTCTGCATGTTCATCAAGCGGTTTGCAGAAGTGGCAAGCCCAATGCGGGCGCTGACGCGTAAGGGGGCGGAGTGGAACTGGACCAAAGGATGCAATGCCGCGTTTGCGAAGCTCAAGGAGATTGTGGGGCGCAACATTGTCCTTTGGGACCTCAATTACGACGCCGGAGGGATACGCCTGGCGGTTGAATCTAGTGAGTTTGGTGCCGGGGGGGTCTTGACACAGGAGGAGGACGGAAAAGATAGGCCGGTGCTCTACAAATCGGTCACCTTTACCGCAACAGAGAGTCGCTATTTGCAGCCAAAGCTGGAGCTGTGCGGCGTCACCAAGATTGTACGGTGGTTGCAGCACCTTTTTTGGGGCGTGCATTTTGAGCTCTTGGTTGACGTGGAGGCCTTGGCGCAAATGATTAACTCACCAACGCTGCCAAACGCGCCCATGACCAGGTGGGTGCCGTTTCTCCAGTTATTCTCCTTTAGCGTGGTACACACCCCAGGAAAGACTTTCAGGATGCCGGACGCGCTATTGCGGTAACCGCGGGAAAATCCCTACAAGGGGGCAGAACCCTTGGACGTGGAAGCGCCGGTTGTTTGGGTAGGAATGGCGGAGGCGGCAATTCGTCTTCCGTTGTGTCAGTTGGGGTGTTACGCGGTCTTGTGCTCTTATTTTCAGGATCTCTGGTTCCCCGAGGGCACGGCGGGCACGGTCGTCCGGTGGTTGAGGCGTAACGTTCTGAAATTCTACTTACAGGATGGTCAGTTATGGCGGCGGAGTGGTTCCGTGCCTCTTGTTGTCGCAACTTCTAGGGCCCACCAAGAGGTGGTCCTACAAAGTCTGCACAACGACCTTGGTCACCGGGGTGAGGTTGAGACGCGGAGAAGGGTGAAAGCAAGGTTTTGGTGGCCGGGGATTGTCCGCTGTGGTGCCCCATCCTGGACACCCTGGCTGCCTTAAGACCTCAATCCATAAACTGTTGCGCAAACGTACCGCCCGGCTGAACAACTTATCCTCAGGCTCATCCAAACCATTATTTACCCACGCACGCGCGCCGCGCCGCGCGCGCTGCGCTTCCATTAACCGCGTTGCGCGCCGCGCCGCGCCGGGCTCCTTTCATCCGCGCGCGTCGCGCGTCCTTTATCCATGTTGCTTGTCATCTCTGCCGTTGTTATAGCACGTCCTCATCTTTGTTGTTGCGTGTCTTCATCTTTGTCGTTGCGCCTCCCAATCTCCTCATTGCTACCTTCGCGCAGCGCTCATCCATGATCTACTGAATCCATCCCGACCGCACCCGCAAGCATTTGGCAAATCCTTGGTCCGTCAAACCTCCCATCGCACTTGATCTATCAGTCGTGGATCTCAAAGCCGTCAGGATTTACTCAACTTTCTCAAACCAATCTCCTATCCGCCCATCCGCGCTCTCATGGACTTCATCCGTCACCTTTCCTGGGACTCTCCCACCTGCTTCCGCCTTCGGACAAGGGGTGGGAGACTCTGGTATTGTTACGCACGCCCATCCACAGACCAACGCGAGTGACCACATGGTTGCCTTCCCTTTTCCGCTCTATTTGTAGAATCCATTGTATATAGTCTAACAGGGCCTCCTGACCATATAAGGAGGGGCTCTCCCCTGCCTTTTGGTCCAGCATTCCAGCATTGGAGCATCAGTGAATCAGAGGATCCAATCCATCCTAAGAGACCATTCATCAGTAATCAACTTATCTGTGGGCTTCCTTCCCCACCTATCTGAGCCATTTTATCCGGGTATATCCATGATTGCCCCTTTGATCCTTTGAGCCTCCATACTCAAACTCAGTCCTTTGTGACCTTGATCCTTATCACCAACCAATAGCCTTGCTGGTTGAAGAAGAATTCCTGTCTGCCTGAATTCTTGAGTGTGTTATACCACTCTGATCCCTTTTTCCGACCATACTGGTCTTGATCTCTCCTTGATCATCTTTCTGGAGCCAATCACGTTTGATTGAAGAGGTTTTATTAAGCTTAAAACCTGGAGTGTTATACCTCCCTTCTTCTTTGAGGTTGAATTTTGCCACGCTATTCTTGAGTTCCTTGAGAAGTGTTGGGATATTCTTGCTCAAATTTGTTATTGATTTGCTTCTAGAGCTTCATAAACAAATTTCTTTTGTTTTGTTCAGCCTCCCACAGTTATCTGGTACCCTTCAAGCGCTTGATTGCGGAGAGTTGGGCAGGTTCATTGAGAACCTGGAGGTTGGTTGGGATTTAGTTGATCTTTCCTAATCAGCTGCTGACGACCAGAGTTATTAGCTTGTGGGCGTTGATACTTACAACTGCCTTGTTCTATTGAACTCTGAACAAACCTTGAATTATTTATTCAAGTCTTTCCCTGCACCATCTTGCCTCAGATAGTGTTGTTTCCATCGCTACTGACAACTCTTATCCTCTTCTCTTAGTTTGATTTCTCATCCATAAGGTTCTTGACCTTGATTCCGGTTACATTAAAATATTATTGTAACTCCTAGGAGGGCAGCCTAAACAGCACCTTTCCCCTCCACAGAACTGCCACGGCTTAGCACCGTTTGGAGTCTTACACCGTGCGGTGTGCAATTGGGTGAAGTCGTGCGAGGCCTGCCAGCGGCAAAGCTTGGGTCTGCCCAAGGAGGTTGGTCACCCCACGGGTGAGGACGCGCTGTTTGGGCGTGTTTTGCTAGATGTGGTCCACATCAAGGCGGCCAAGTTTGCGTTTTTGCTGGTTGCGCGTGACGATCTGTCTGGGTGGGTGGAAGCAAGGGCCCTAATGAAGCTATTGGCGGAAAAGGTGGCTCAGTTTCTGGAGGAGGAATGGTTCGCGCGTTATGGATTGCTTCGCTTGGTCACCGTTGATGGAGGGGCGGAGTTTTTGGGGACGCCTGGTGACGCTGGTGCAGAGTTGTGGAGCAAAATTTGGGCGCGTGATGGAGTACTACCCAGAGGGCGCGGGGATGATCAAGCGGGGGCATCAGCCAATCAAGGATGCCCTGGTGAAAATGTGCGGTGAGGACAACAAAAGGTTGCAGGTGGCGCTCCCGGCGGTTCTTTTCGCCAATCAGATCTCCGTGAAGCGCTCCACGGGGTATTTGCCTTACAAGCTACTCTACGGGCAGCGGCCTGTGCTTCCTGTGGACATTGAGCTGAACACATTCTTGGGCGTGGATTGGTGGAAGGTCAAGACGTCCGCAGATCTGGTCAAGGCGCGGGCTGAGCAACTCCTTAGGCGTGAGGATACCTTGAGAAGGGCCGCTTATCGTTTGAAGAAAACCCGGACGGCGTCCGTCCGCTATTGGGACAAGCGCTGTTCCCATTGGCTCCGGGATCCGCTGCAGAAGGGGGACCTGGTCCTGCTTTATAATCGGAGTCTGGAATCCCAGTGGGGCTGGCTTTTTGCCAACCGGTGGAACAGGCCGTACCGCGTGGCCTCCAAGTTCTTGGGCAGCAGCTAAAAGCTCAAGGAATTGGACGGGGCGCCGCTTAAACGGAAGGCCGCGGCTTTGCATGTGAAACACTTCTTTGCGCGCGGTTCCACTTCCTTCAACAAAACGGCGGGCGATGATTTGGGGTCCGGGGGCAAGGTGGTCCTGGAGTCAGGCAACGACGCGGAGCATTTGGGTAGTGAAGAACTGGAACGCGACGCGCAACCCCGGAGAATTCAAAGTTTGCGGACTGCTGGGGACAGCTGTCAAGCTGGGGGGGGCGTTAGGTGGTTAAGCTTGATTTGGTGAGGGGGTGTTCTAGCTGGTTCACAGCCGGGACAACTAGACACCCCAGAATGTTTGTCTCCTTATGTTTTGGTTTGGACTTGGTTTTGGATTGGTACTGGCTATGGTTTATTTATCGCAGGTACGCGGGCGCGGCGTGACGTTGGGTCTGCAAACGCAAGGAAGAGCCCCGCGCACGGATGGCGGGACAAAGAGCTCTGCAAAAAAAAATAAAAAAATAATAATAATAAATATAGAATATTTCTTTCTCCTCTTTGGATCCGGGCTGTTTTCCTTCCTCCTTTTCTGTTTCTCTCCTGTTTCTTTCTTCAAAGAACAGGCAAGATGGACAGGGAAGGTGTGGACATGGTTAAAAGCTTAGCTTGGTAAGGGGGTGCTCTAGCCGGTTCACAGCCGGAATGACTAGGCACCCCAGAATGTTTGTTTCCCATTGCTCCTCCCTTATACTCGCGGTTGTGAGCGCGCGCTGTCAGCACGGTGTTTGTTTGTTTTGTAGTACGGGTATGGGGAACTGTGTGGCAGTCCGTCTGGGGCGGTCCAGGTAGCCCTTTTTGGAACAGCTGGTCAATCTCAATCTCACTCACGAAGCGGCGTGCGGACGCAGACCTCAATCTTAATCTCATTCTCACAAAGCACGGTTGCGCACTTTTTCTTGGAAGATAGGACCTTGCGCAGAAGACATTTATTTCTCTAGGAATAGGGGAAGCGCGGTACAATGAAAAACGGATGAAGAAAAAGGGGAGAAGGGAAGTGGGGGGCGATGCGCCTAAGCCATCTTTATCATATCCTCCATCTCCGCCCTTGACAACGCCAGTAAGGCCCGGAAAGATGCCAGGAGCACGCATTGGGATTCCGAGGATTGGGAGCCGGGGTTTGCAAGGTAATCCCTAAGCATTGTTGTTGACCTTTCCACGAGAACCTTGAAGCGGGATGCCGGGAGTGCCATTACGATTGGGATGTCCAGAATCTTGGGAGGGCTGGGGAAAGGCGGTGCCAGTGCCGGGACAGGACTTAATCCGAACAAGCGAGGGGGTGATGAGGGGGTCCCCGGGGCATTGCGCGGAGGGCTTGGCTCAGCTGAGGGCAACGACGGGATAAGGATTGGGGACGGCAGAGGAGGGACCTCTGGGGTAGTAGGCCTCTCATCCAAAACCGCTGGTGACGCGGGCGGCGGTGGAGTGCCTTGTGGAGCCGGGGGGGAGGAGCCGGCGTAGGTGCCGGAGGAGGACCTGAAGCCGCAGCAGCGCGAAGCCGGAGAATTTCATTGAGTCGCGGGTCCCTTGCGCCTTCCCTCATCCGGACGCGGTCCGACCAGAATTGCAGGGCCCTTCGATAGTCATCAACGGACGAGAAGTCCTCCTTCTGCGGAGGGGGGAAGCCGAGTCGGGACCCTCTCTCGGCGGAGGGCGGCGACGAGGGGAGCCCGGCGGAGTCCACGAGTCCTCCGAGATAGCGTTGTCATCCAAAACTACAAATGAGTCCGGGCGAGCCCTCTTGCGCGGCCTTGGGGGGGCTTGGGGCATGCCGTCACTAAGTGAGCAGCGACAATGGCTGCGACGGCAAGCGACACAGGCGCGTCGGCCAGGAGCAATTGAGCACGCGTGCCCATTCCGTGCGCAGAATTTGCATGGGAGCATGATGGCAATGAAGCGGGGGAAGGGGAATTGGTGGAGTGTGTGAGGTGGAGTAGGTAGGGGGGAACGGTGCAAAGGTGGTCAAGGTGGCAATGGGAAGGGACCTCTGGGGACAGAACTAAAGTCGGGGGGATTTGGTGTCATTATATAGCCTTGGGTTGGGAACTGCGTTGTGGCCTGCGCGCTCAGCATCTGGTAGGTTAGGCTCAGCAGTGGGGGTGTGCCGGTTCTCAGCAGTAGTGGCTGCAGGCTCAGCAGCAGTTGCCACAAGGCTCAGCAGTGGGCACAGAGGATTGAGCACGTGGCTGCGGGCCGGGCCTGACTAGGGGAGACGGGCCGCAATCCGCTTGGATATCCAACTCACGGATGGAGCTGGGCCAACCAGGTTCTTGGGCGGTTAGTCGGGGGAGGAAAAGGCGGGGCAACAGCAGGGCTATATGCGTGGAAAACTGCGCACAAGCGCGGGCCGGCCACGGGATGGGAAATCCACAAAGGCGCGTCGGGCGGATACAGGCAAGCGCGGTGAACTTTGGGTAGCGTGCGGCGGAGGGCCGCGCCAAGGAAGGACGAACCGGATGTTTGGAATGGCAGGAGAGCTGAAGGGATAGGGTATGGGTATGGGTTGGGGAATGGGTCTAGGGTTTCTTCTTCATGGTTGTCAGTTTGTCTTTGTGCTTGTACTTAGGTTAGGGCTGAGGGGAGGGGATATAAAAAGACACACGGAGGAGGGGGAATAGGAAAAAGGAAGACTAAAAACTCTCTCTCTCCCGGAAAAGGAATCATCCTCAAGTCTTACAGACGGTAGAACCATCGAACTCCGTGACTTGGGACAACTTCGTGAGGGATAACCTCTAAAGTTTCCAAATTGTTCTTTGACAAGTACTGATAGATCCAATCAAATGTTGAGGTGCAATCTGCCAGCTCCACCCGAGTTCTGACTCCTCCGCACGCGCTTGCCTCCAAGGCCACGCGGTCAAAATTGCGTTCCCGGAATTGAGGTTCGCGCCTACCCCACCGCGTTAGGATCTCCGCCTTCAGTTTTGGCCAATCCTGATTCTCGTAGCCTTCCATCTCCTCCACATCCCAGAGCTTCTCTTTGTCCATAATGAACAGGACGACAAGCCAGGCCTTATCGGCGTCTGACGCACCTTCCGCATCTGCAATACCTTTGTATCTCAAGATGAATCATTCCACATCCACAGTGTTGAATTGGATGTGAGGGTAGTTGCGCGGCCTGATGTGAACCGGACAAGTGGGTTCATGGTCACTGGAGACCAATGGGGGAACGGCGTAGCTTGTCCTGGGTTGAGCGGAGGGAGGGGGAGGAGGAGGGATGGAAGACGCAAGTGGGGTCGGAGTAGCGGACCCGGAAACGGAAGGGGAAGAAGAAGAAGAAGAGGAAGCGCCTGTAGGGAGGTATGGATAGGAAATTGCGCCCAGTTACCTTTGAAAGACAAGAAACGGAAGGTTACTTCCCGGCCAGACCCCCAGATGTGGAAAGAATAAGGGTTATCCCCCTATAATTGTCCCAAGGTTTGGAAGTTAACGGTTCCCTGCGTTTGAAAGGAGATGAGGATGCCCAAAGTTGCACTTAAATGAGAAATAGAAATAAGGAGATAAGAGAAAATTAGAGAGAGAGTGAAATCGCCAATCCTGCAATCCTAAGAACTGTCCACCTGGATGTGTATCCGGTATGAGTTCCTTTAATCTCTTGGTGAGATGATTGATCCAATCCAATGATGTGATGGTATGATTCCATTCCTGTTCCAAAGCACCCCCCCCCACAACCCGGAGTTGAGAGTGAGGATAAGTCCTCCCTCTCAACCCTAAACTAAGTACACCGGCAAATAACAGTATGACAAAGAAACAGAAAACAATCCCAAAACAGAAACCCTAGCCTCCTCTCCCCACCTCCGTACCAAAATCCCCCCGACTTCCATACGCCTTTCCGTCCATCCGGTTTTTCCTTCTCATGACGCCGTCCTTGCACCGCGCCCTACTTGGAGCCCCCTGCGCCTGTCTGTATCCGTTTGTCTGCGCCTGTCGTGGGTGTCCAGTAATATCCGGCATGATCCGCGCGCTTGCACGCGCGCTCCGTCCGTTCCTTTATAGCCCGCGGATTGCTCCGCCCCTACGTATCCGAACCGGCGCGCCCGCAAACCTACTTGAGCGCAGTACCTTCCGAATCCAATCTCCGGGGCGGATTGCCGCCCACGCCGCATTTGATGCTGAGCCTGACCCGTCCACTAGGTGCGGAGCCAAACAGGGGCTGCTGCTGATCCAGAAGCTTCCGCTGCTGAGCACTCCGCATACCCTAATGGTGAGCCTTCTTGCCTCCAATGCTGAGGGCGCAGCCGCGACGCAGTTCCCAATCCATGTCTATAAATTGACACCACAGCGTGCAGCCCATTCCAACTTGCATCCATAAAAGAACACCACAACGTTGTGGTAGACCAAACCTGTCCTATAGCCATCAGACTCACTTTTCTAGTGTAAAAACAGCTCCAACCCTCAAAGCAACCTCAGAAATGGATTCTACATCACAAATAACCTATAGTCACTCAGCCAAAGTACCCCTCTATCTCTCATGGATTAGAAGATACAGCCCAAGAACCCTTCAACTGTGGCAAACTCATACCCAACCAGGTGTCACAGCTCTGTGGAAGGCATAAAGACATACCTTTCAAACCCTCAGGTACATACTAGTAACAGCCTACCCTCAACACCAGAACCATACACCAACCCTGTCACCTTAGCCAGAATACAGCAATAGAGATACAGGAGGCAGTGCAACTAGTTCAGCTCCTGTCACCTCACCCAGGATGCATTCAAATACACATACACAAGACTATGCAGGAGTATACAGGACAGTATAGGAAGGAGGAAGTGAAACCAGTCTCAACCAGATCCAAACAAACAAGAAAATACACATACACAAGACTATGCAGAATTTTACAGGACAGTATAGGAAGGAGGAAGTGGAACAAGTCTAAACCAGATCCAAACAAGCAAGCAAATACACATACACAAGACTATGCAGGAGTATACAGGACAGTATAGGCAGGAGGAAGTGAATCCAGTCTCAACCAGAACCATGCAGTACCAAACAAACTCAGCACCTCACAGCAATCTATGTAGGCAGAAGCATGTGATACCAAACAACCCACCAGTACAAGTACCACAGGGCTAACCAGCAATATATGCAGGATGCCATCCATACCATCCCATCTCATGGGATCTGGCCTAGTTATCACCCATCTATCTGTGGTACCTACCCAGATAAAATATTAGCAGTGAATAAGTTATAAAAGGAAAAAAAGAAATGAGAAACCAAGTTATTACCCATCTTTAACCAACTAAACCACCCAACCAGGTTCTTGAATAAGGGTTCCTTCTGTGACCTAAATATTCAGCACCATATTAAAGAAACCCCACCCATTAGTTAATAAATAACCCTTAAAAAGAAAGAGAGCACAACAAAAATAAACTAACAACATTCCCTCTGACCAGCCCCCTGTGGGTAAACCCATCCTTGGGTCCTCTCCTGAACCAGCCCTTTGATAAACCCTTGAACCCTTTAATATTGGGGTATTGGTTAAGATCAGACATATCTGATCAATAAATTAACCAATAGTCCAATACATCTGCTCTATTCTTCAAAAAATCCTACCAATATCACAGTTAATAATTAATCCAGGTCTGATCTGAGACCTATATTAAGTCTCAAAGAAACCAGCCATTAATTTAAATAAATTATTGTGTAGAATTACTAAAGTAATAGAAGGGCAGGCAATTCAAAACCACTCTTAGTATATACTAATACTCCAAAGGAGTAGAAGTAATACTAAATTCCCCTTCAAGGAATGCCAGCAAGCTATTTGCTACTTTTATTTATATAATCCCACAGGATTCTCTACAATGTGTCAGAGTTAGCTGGAAATAAATGCATTTTTTCAAATAAAGTATATAAAGGCTTTCACCAGTTCAACCTTTTCATTCCACATCATCACCCTTGGTTTCAAGCTCCAGCCTCATTGGAAAAATTCTACCTCCAACTTCATCCAAAAAAAATTGATTTTTATTTCTCTCATCACTTCATCACTCTCATCCCCTCATCACTTCATCACTCTCACCTTTTTTCATCACTCTCATCACTTTATTGCTTTAATCACATCCATCCTCTCATTGCTTCATTGCTTCATCCCCACTTTCATCACATCCCTTTATCACTTCATTGCTTCATCACTTTATCACTTCATCACTCATCCCCCCTTTCATCACATCCCTTCATCACTTTGTTGCTTCATCCCTCATCCCCACTTTAATCACATCCCTTAATCACTTTATTGCTTCATCCCTCATCCCCACTTTCATCAAATCCCTTCATCACTTTATTGCTTAATCCCTCATCCCTGCTTTAATCACATCCCTTCATCACTTTATTGTTTCATCCCTTCATCCCTCTTACTGTCTTTAAATGGCCCCTTCACAATCCTCCCCCTGCAAGTCCACTAAAAAAACCAATGGACAAAAGAAAACATCCCCAAGGAACTCAACATCCAACAATCCTGCCCCATCAGCTTCCAAAGGATCAAATCAGCTCAATAGAGCTGATCACATCATCCTGGTAAACTGGCTCAAAATTCCCTCCAACTGCAATGCTTGCTTTGGATCCAACAATGAAACACTCATTGGCCAACCTCCATCCTCTAAGGTTCATGGTTATCTCCTGATGGCCAATGAAATCAAGAATAAAACAAAAGGTAGGCTGGATCTGTCATCCAAACAGATGAGGGAGAAATTCAAGAATTATCAAGCCAAGTACAAAAAGGCCCACTCCATTTCAATCTCCACTAACTTTGGTATCACCAACTCTGAAAAAGCCAAAGGAATCAACTTGGTAGTTGATAAGTTGGACTCCATTTGTCCTTTTTATATTCAAATGGATTAAATCTTAGGAAAGAAGGCCAACATCACCCCTCTTGCTGCTTTTGATGCCCAACAATCTGATTCAGTTGATTCCAAGGACTTTGCTGTGGATGCTCAGCCTAGCAATGAGGACCCCGATGAGAACTTTGCCTTGGAGTGGCCCTGATCCAATGCCAAGGAGGATATTCCAAAACAGTCAGCTCCAATTTCATCTACTTCAGCATTTATTGATGATTCAAAAAGGACCTTGAACCCCTCACTTCCTTCTTTTGATTGCTCTCTTCCTGGGGTGGAAGAACTGGAGAAATTGGCCAATGAGGAGGATGTTATTCCTGTATTGCCACTACCATCAAAATCTGCTCAAGTAAGCACCCAAGTTCTTTTCTCTTCTGTCTGTTGAATCCTGACTGATTTATATTGTAAAAAAAAGCCTCATTCATTCCTTATTGGCCAAAAACTCAAGCAAATGGGGCCTCCCACACCCCCTTCAAATGAGAGAAACATCATTCCAACACAAGCTTCTGCAAAGGGAAAGCAAAAGGCCTCAAATTCCATCAACATCAACCAAACTAGCCTTCAAAAGAGGATAAATACTTCAAGCTTTTCAGGCTTTGAGGATATAATGGAGAAGAAAGATTCAAGTAATCATGTTGGATTTTCCTTGCTTTCAAAATCCAGCTCATTCCTATTCCCCTCTGAAAAACAGTGGAATCACAAATTTAATCTGAAAAACTTCAGTTCAAAAAGGAGAAGTGGGATCTTCAACTGGCTATAGATTGTCAAAAGCAAAAAGCTGAGAGTTTGACTCATCAAAAAAAGTTGGATACTGAGTGGCAAATTAAACAGGCTGAGCTGGAGTTTCAAAAAGAGGAAAAGGAGAAGGTTTGAGAGGAAGTCCAACTCCAAAAGGAGAGGGAAAGGCTAGCCACAGAAAAAAAAGATAGGTTATCCTTAGCCATGGCATGTATTGTTAGCAGTAGAACTGTGGATGAAATCAAGGAAATCACTTGATTGCTGGGCTTGTAAATATATTTACTTTAAAAATTTTCTTTTAAAAAAAAAAAAATTTGCTCGGCTTGTAAATATATTTACTTTAAAAATTTTAAAAATAAAAAAAAATAAAAATTTATTTTTGATTACTACAATGTTTGAGACTATTTTAAACTCCACCAATAAATTTTATTTTTATTTACTTTTTTTTCTAGAGTTAATTCCACCACTTTTTAAGTCCCTGCAGGTGTTCCTGGTGGTTTTGTTGATTTGCATGGAAATAGCCATCCTTGTATGAGAGGCAGTGTCCACAGCAGGAAATTTAAAGTGTTTGTACTTATTTGCCCCCCAAACCATTTTTACAATACCTTTTTCTTTGAAATCAATAACAAAACCTAAGTCAGGAAAAGAAATTGCCCATCAGATACTTGATATTCATTGTTGTTGTCAATTATTTGTCCATTTGATTTTTTTTTGGAACCACGAGTAAAAACAAATTGTCTGAGAGTTATCCTTTGTAAATATGGGGACAGTTGTAGAAGCAATTGGAGGTGAAAGTGATATGTGGTGAACAGTCAAAAGCGGTGAGGCGGGATCCAAATTTCAAAGAAGAGAAGGAGGGGATTTTGTGGTCCATCATTATTTCCCGGTTGGAAACAAATGCAAGTGTGGCTAAGTTTTGAAACATTTGGCCTAGGATTTGAGATAATTTGTCCAACCTAAGGTTGGGGAAAGCATACTCTTGAGGGGAAGTTTGAATAGCTTTTTTATTTGAATATTGGCCAAAAGGTTCAGAAGGGTGCTTCAATTTTCTCCATCCAATAGCCCACATCTTCCCACCCCAAGATCTTGAGGGGCCAACAGTTTTGACAAATTTTTTTGATTGTTGAAGGAAAGTTGTCACAAAGTTGATGTGCTTCTTCTCTTCCTCAGAGAGTTTATTCAAAGGGAGAAATTTGATTATGGCCACAAGAGAGTCTTGATGATTGGTTTGGTCAAGAATGGCAAATTTTCCACTGGTAAAGAAATGGAACTTTTCAATCTTCTGTTTGGCCTGTTCAAACTCTTCAGGGGTGGGCTTTTGTTTTTTCTTTTTCTTTTTGGCAGCAAGAGAAGGGTACAAATCCAAAGGTTGCAGTTTATTTCTAGACCATAGAATCTTTTACAAAAACCCTTCTTCAGCCACTTCCAAAGAGATTTTGGATTCTCTCATTTGGGCCCTCTTTTGCCAAAGAGCCCTCTGCTTTCCACCTCTCTTCATGTTTTCAACACATCTTCTTCCATATTGTTCCCTCCAATGCAACTGCTTTGCTTGTGGTGAGGATCAAGACAGTATTTGATTGGTTGTAAAAAATTTGGAGAATGGTGGTAGAAGCAAGGGTCATCCCTCTGCTTTCCACCTCTCTTCATGTTTTTCAACTCATCTCCTTCCATCTTGTTCCCTCCCATGCAACTGCTTTGCTTGGGGTGAGGATCAAGATGGGATTTGATTTGTTGTATAACATTGGGAGCATGGCAGGAGAAGCATGGATCATGCAGAAAAAGGGCAGGCATGGAAAGAAACGGGGGTCAAAACAGGTGTTGCATTGCGGGGAATCCAAAAAAAAAATCATCAGTCGTGTTTCAATCAGTGTGGAAGATGAACAAAAGTAGAAAAATAAATACTGGTCCATCAATGATGATAGCCCCCCCCCAAAAAAAAAAGGTTAGTCAGAGTCACTGATCAATCAATGAGTGGAAGGAGGAGAAGGAGAAGGGGGTCACAGGGCTCACCTTGGGGAATCAGCAAGGCAGGGTGGGGGTCAGTTGGCCGCCCAAAGAGGGGGGTGGGGCCCTGGGTCAGTTGGTTGGGCGGCCAAGGAGGGGGGGTCAGTTGGTTGGTCACCTGGCTAAGGAGGGGGGGGGGGGGCAGCGGGTCAGTCAGCCAATGGAGGGGGGAAGTTGGTTTGGCCAATGGAGGGGAGGGGGGGGGTGTTGTTGGTTGGCCAATGGAGGGAGGCAGGGCAGGTTTTCCAAAGGAGGGGAGGGGGGGCGTTGGTTGGCCAAGCAAGCAAGGGGGGGGGGGCGGCTGCCAAGTGAGAAAGGGGAGGGGCGGCCCGTTGTTGGTCAGCCAAAAGAGGCAAGGGGGGGTTTGGTTGGCTTGCTGAAGGAGGGGAGGGGGGGGCAGATGCCAACAGAGGGAGGGGGGTGGGTGGGGCTGGCCATTGGCATTGGCAAGCCAAGGGGAGGGTGTTAGTTGGGAGCAAGAGGGAGGGAGGAGGGAAGGAGCTCACCTGAGGGATTGAGCAAGGCAGTCAGGGGGGACCTAAAGGTTGATTGATCATAGGATCAGCAACCAGTAAGGGGAAGGAAGAGGAAGAGGGGGAGGGGGCTTACCAGGGTTGCCAACCAAACAAGGAGGGGAGGCAGTGAGTGAGGTGAGGTGAGGTGGTGATGGTGGGTGAGGTGGAGGTGGTGGGTGAGGTTGATGTCAGCTCTCTGATACCAGGAACCTTGCAGTCCTTTAGCTACAGAGAGTGATAAAAATTCTGGAATGATAATAATAATTATTATTCCAATAATAAAAACCTAGAAGCTCAAATAAATGATATAATAAGAGCAGTTAGAATGTTTAATTGGTTTGGTAATAAATGTTTTTCAATATAATATAAAAGAGGGGACACAGTATTATACTACTGGGGATCTTTACAGACTAGCAACCTCTCTTCAAGGGGCCTCCTTAGGCAGTTTAAGAACCTTGGAATAAAGATGGGTGCCTTAGAAAGGACATATTCCACTAATGGCCGGGATTAACAGCACAAATGGCCAAGACAGGAGGGGTAACACTCACTCTGAGAACTTTACCACAAAAATCCTGGAATAATTGGAAGGGTTTCAGAGCAGATGGGGTAGATTGCTTGACTAAACTTCAATGGTTGATTGGTTAATAAGGGTAAATAATACTACTACATACTAAGTCATAAATCACTTGCTTATCTTCATATAAGCACTTGATCAACAATGAAACGGTTTCTGATTGATAATAAATAATTCCTGGTAACTATCTCTGAATAATGGATCCAAAGAGGTCTGTATAAATACCTTTTTGGGGTGATTTTGATCTTCTCAGGGCACGTAGAGAGGGTTCTGCTCGTGGGCTGAGGCTGGCAAGCCAGAAAGGGCACGATTGGCACGTCCTCTTGATGCTGTCAATCAGCTGTCCTTAGAACTGCTTGATTTCTGTACTATTTTGGCCACAGGATCTGTTAATCTGTTATAGCATAAATTTGATCATTCTGTACTCATCCTTCATTTGTACTATTGATATAGCTTTGAAGCGGGCAGATGTGGATGTTTACTGATTTTCCATGATCTGCTGATCATGTAGATAATTTTTAATAATTTTTATGAACACTCCTTGTAGTGTTTTGTGGTCTTCAAAGATCAGGGTCAGTGATTCACGCAATAATCCTTGATCTTTGATTTATTATTAAAAAATGTTTTAAACTTAATTTTCATTAATTTTATTCAATTTTTGATCTTTTTAGATCATTAGTGATGCATATGTAAGTTCGTTACATATACTAGGCAACCCTAACTAGGTTGTAGCTCTTCTGAGCAGTACCTGGTTGTCAGATTAGTCACAACTGATCCAGACGCTGTGGAAAGAATAAAGGTTATCCCCCTATAATTGTCCCAAGGTTCGGAAGTTAACGGTTCCCTGCATTTGAAAGGAGATGGGGATGCCTGGAGTTGCACTTGAAATGAGAGATAGAAATAAGGAGATAAAAAGATAAAGAAAAGTAGAGAGAGAGTGAAATTGCCAATCCTTCAATCCTAAGAACTTTCCGCCTGGATGTGTATCCGGTATGACTTCCTTTAATTTCCTGGTGAGATGAGTGATCCAATCCGATGATGTGATGGTCTGATTCCCTTCATGCATTCCCTCCTCCCCCAATCCAGAGATGAGAGTGAGGATAAGTCCTCCCTCTCAACCCTAACCTAAGTACATGCGCAAATAACAGTATGACAACAAAACAGAAAACAATCCCAAGACAGAAACCCTAGCCTCCTCTCCCACCTCCTCCGTACCAAACTCCCCCCAACGTCCGTACGCCGTTCCTTCCATCCGGTTTGTCCTTCTCATGACGCGGTGTAAGACTCCAAACGGTGCTAGGCCGTGGCAGTTCTGCGGAGGGGAAAGGTGCTGTTTAGGCTGCCCTCCTGAGTGTTACAAAAATATTTAAATGTAACCAAGATCAAGGTCCAGAACCTGGTAAATGAGGAATCAAGGAGTAGAGGATAAGATGATAATAGTTCGGTAGCGACAGAACAGCACTATCTGAGACAAGATTATGCAGGGAAATCTTGAACAAAAGAAGTTAAAGTCTTCCTAGAGTTCAAAGAACAAAAGCTGTTGTGTGTAAACAACGCCCACAAGCTAATAACTCTGGTCGTCAGCAGAAGATTTGGGATGATCAACTCAAACCCAAGCAACCTCCAGGTTCTCAATGAACCTGCCCAACTCTCCGCAATCAAGCGCTTGAAGAGTACCAGATAACTGAGGGTGGCTGTACAAGACAAAGCACAATGTTTAAGAAGCTCTAAAACAAACAGTAACTGATTTGAAGCAAGGATAACCTCAACACTTCTCAAGGGACTCAAGAGTAGGCTGGCAGAATGCAACTCCAAAGAAGCTAAGGGGAGGTATAACACTCCAGGTCTTAAGCTTAATAAGACCTCTTCAATCAATCGTGATTGGCTCCAGAAAGGTGATCAGGGATCAGGACCAGTATGGTCAGAGAAAGGGATCAAGGAGTGGTATGACACACTCAAAAATTCCAACAGACAGAATTTTTCTTCAACCAGCCAGGCTATTGGTTGGTGATAAGGATCAGGGATCAAGGGTTGAGTATGGAGGCTCAAGGATCAAAGGTGTACTGATTTCATTCTGGATTGTTCCATGTTCTGATGATTTCCAATGATGATCAAAAAGGCAGGGGAGAGCCCCTCCTTATATGGGCAGGAGGCCCTGTTAGACTATATACAACGGATTCTACAAATAGAGCGGAAAAGGGAAGGCAACCATGTGGTCACTCGCGTCCGTCTGTGGATGGGCGCGCGTAACAATACCAGAGTCACCCACCCCTTGTCCAAAGGCGGAAGCGGGTGGGAGAGAGAAATGAACCAAACCGCCACGGATGTCCGCGGGCGGTTGTTGGCACTCTTCCAAAGGCGGAAGCGGGTGGGAGAGTCCCAGGAAAGGTGACGGATGAAGTCCATGAGAGCGCGGATGGGCGGATAGGAGATTGGTTTGAGAAAGTTGAGTAAATCCTGACGGCCTTGAGATCCACGACTGATAGATCAAGTGCGATGGGAGGTTTGATGGATCCAAGGATTTTCCAAATTCTTGGGGGTGAGGTCAGGATGGATTCAGTAAATCATGGATGAGCGCTGCGCGACGGTAGAAATGAGGAGATGGGGGACGCGCGACGACAAAGATGAAGACACGCAACAACAAAGATGAGGACGTGCTATGACAACGGCGGAGATGACAATCAACACGGATAAAGGACGCGCGACGCGGATAATGGAAGCGCAGCGCGCGCGGCGCGGCGCGCGCGCGCGCGGGTAAAGGACAGTTCGGGTGAGCCTGAGGATAAGTTGTTCAGCCGGACGGCACGTTTGCGCAACAGTTTATGGATTGAGGTCTTAAGGCGGCCAGGGTGTCCAGGATGGGGCACCACAGCGGTCCTCGCACTGCGCCCTACTCGGAGCCCCCCGCGCCTGTCCGTATCCGTTTGTCCGCCCCCGTCGTGGTTGTCTGGTAATATCCGGCATGATCTGCGCGCTCCATCCGTTCCTTTATAGCCCACGGATTGCTCCGCCCCTACGTATCCAAACCGGCGCGCCCGCAAACCTAGTCAAGCGCACTACCTTCCGAATCCAATCTCCGGGGCAGATTGCGGCCCACGCCACATTCAATGCTGAGCCCAACCCGTCTACTAGGTGCCGATCCAAACAGCGGCTGCTGCTGCTGAGCACTCCGCATACCCTAATGCTGAGCCTGCTTGCCTCCAATGCTGAGCGTGCAGCCGCGACGCAGTTCCCAATCCGTGTCTATAAATTGACACCACAACGCGGGGATCAGTTAGTAAAGATGCGCGCGGGGTAGGATCCACTGCGTGCTTGGAAGAATCATCTGCGCGCGGGTCTCTAGTAAGCAGGAATCTGCTACTACTAGTACGTAGGGATATGTAATGATGCAGGGCTGTGCGCGGGAATTGTGATATAACACATTTCCGCGTGTAACTCTCAAAATATACACAACACCTCAATTATGAGTGAATTTTAGGTGTAAACCCTATACGTGACAATACGTGTGAAATATTAGAATGGCCAAAAAGTGCCATACTGGTGTTGTAATTTTTAGTACTTTTCATTTTAATTATTTTAAAAATGTAAGGACTTGGAATTCAAGGGTGGGGTCAGTGAGTGACCCTACCTAATTTTGGACGAGGAATCCATTTCTGTAATAATATTTATGAATTTCTCACTCCTTATTTTTTTTAATTGAGATATTCTTATTTTTTCATAGTTTTGTGTTGCTATTGACAGGTTGCTCTGTACCTAGTAGCAAGCTGACATTCCCCCACTCCAAGATATGTCTATATCTGAAAAAAAAAATTTGGTTAATGCCTCCTGCTGGCTCTGTAGTTCCTCAGGTGTATAGGTCCATCAGGGATATTATGTTCAGGCAACCATTCATCTTTATCAGCTGATTCTCCCTTGTATCTAACCAGGTAGATTCTGATTTCTTTTCCATTGATCCTATCTTTTTTATCTTTAAGGATCTTGCTAATTTTTCCTTTGTCTTTTTCAGGTTCTTCTGTAACAGGTATTGCAAGTGAAGGAGTATGTTCTCCATTCCTTGGTTGGTAGTGTTTGATGAGACTTACTGGGAAGACAGGATGTTTTCTAGAAAGCTCATCCCTGAGGATTACTTCCACAGCATTTTTACCATGAAGTTTGTTAATGGTGAAAGGTCCAACAAAAGCTGGTCTAAGCTTTTTATTCCCAGCTAAGTTGGTAAAGTTGGTGGTAGAGATCAAGATTTGATCACCAATCTTGAAATCAGGTTCCTTATGGGTTTTATCCCATCTCTTCTGGTTATAATCCACAGCATCCTGGACGCACTTAACAGCATTTTTGTTAGCTACATCTATCATGTTTTTGAAATCAAGTGATGTAGGGTGAATATTTGTTAGCTGGTGGTTAAGGTTATCCTTGGGTAATCTAGGAATCCATCCTCTTTCCAGTATGTAGGGTGCTTCCTTAGTAGTAGAGTGCTTGCTAATATTGTAGGCCATCTCCAGTGCAGGTAAAAGGCTAAACCAATTGTGAAAATAACCATCAGAATTCTTGTATTCTAGTCCAAATCCACAGAATCTCCTGAGCATGTCTTCCAGGGTCTGAATCATTATTTCAGCTAAGCCATCTGTCTGAGGGTGATAAGCTGTAGAGAAAGCTAAAGTGGTTCCAAGCATATCATGAAGATTCCTCCAGAACTCAGAGTTGAATTTGGGATCTCTGTCACTGATAATAATCTTGGGAACTCCAACATCAGCAATGAGTCTATTCCAAAATATTAGGGCAACTTCCATAGCAGTATCTTCCTTGTGATTAGGTAGGAACTTTGCTTTCTTGGAGAACCTATCCACAATTACTAAGACTGAGTTGTAGGAATAGGCTCCTCCTGGTGGTAATCAAGTTACAAAATCCATATTGATGATCTCCCATCTTTTCTTGGGTTCAGCAATCTTTTGCAGTAGACCAAACCGTTTCCCAGTAGCCCTGTTGGACTTCTGACAAGTTTCACAACTGGTAACATACTGTATAGGGGAGTCTCTCCAATTAACCCACCAAGCAGTTTGTTTAACCTTATCTAAGGTTCTATCAGCAGATAAATGACCAGCTGAGCAGTTATCATGGCACTCAGCCAGAACATGTTTGATATGGTCATCCTTAGTTAAGACTATAACACTTGAATGTTGATGCCTATAGTATACCAGACCATCCCATATGGTGAACCTTCCGGCTTTGTATGGTTTCAAAAGAGTTTCAGGTAGGCTATTGATCAATTCAGAAGGTGGAGAAGTAATTTCCATAATATTGATCAGAGTCTTTAAGCCAGAACTGTAAGACTCTTTGATTGAGTTGAACAATGATTCATTCAGTTCACAAATGTGGATTCCCATTATAGGAGCTTCAATGTTTAACCTGCTAATGTTAAGGATAGGGAAGATATAATTATCCTCTGGATCATAAGCAGGGTTACTTGGGTCATTGGGTAACCCATTCCTGCTTAAACTATCAGCATTCTGGTGTTTAGTCCCAGCTTGATGAACTATGGTCATCTGACCTCTGTACTGTTGTATAGCTATCTGCCATCTTAACATGTGCCTACTAGGGGTCTTCATGTTCATCAATGTCCTGACAGCGTTGCAGTCAGTAATCACCGTGAAATTGGTTCCTTCTAAGTAATAATGGAGTTTCTCTAGAGCCCATACTAGGGCAAGACATTCCCTTTGGCCTGCACCATACCTTTTCTCAGTATCTTTAATTTGTCTGGATATGAAGAGTATAGGTTTTTCAACTGGTTTGGCATCCTCTATGACTCCCTGGTGTAAAGCAGCTCCTAGCCCTTCCATGCTGGCATCTATGTAGAGCTTGAAAGGTTTAGAGTAATCTGGCTGGATCAGTACTGGAGCTGAAGTCATTGCCATTTTGAGTTCCTCATAGTTCTTGACTCTGTCATGATTCATTTCAAACATGGTGGTGTTGTTGCAGATCTCATACAGACATTTGGTTAGAAGAGCAAACTTTGTTAAATACTTCCTATAGTAGCTGCAGAAGCTGATAAAGGATAGGAGTTCAGTTTTATTCTGAGTCATAGGCCTATTCATTACTGCTGCAATCTTGTTTTGGTCAGCCGCTAAGGTTAGTCCGGAGACAATTTGTCCTAAGTCTTTGAGTTCCCCATAGCCAAAGTTACACTTTTTCATTGATACTTTCAATCCCATGGCAGAGATGGTTTTGAGGACTAGCCTTAATTTTTCCATGTGAGTATCCCAATGATCAGAGAAGATGATAACATCATCAATGTATACCATCATCCATCCCTTTCTGATGAATAATCCTAAGACAATATCCATCATCCTTTGAAAATGAGAAGGAGAATTTTTAATACCAAAAGGCATCCTAAGATACTCATAAATTCCCAAATGACAGATAATTCTCATGAATTTCCGGCTATCAGGGCTGATAGGTATTTGGTGAAAACCTATCAGCATGTCCATGGTAGTGATGTAATTAGCCTTGGACAGGTTATGCAGAGCATGGTCAATTCTTGGAATTGGATAATAATCAGCTTGGGTTTAGTTGTTAAGCATTCTGAAATCTCCAACCATTCTTGAATTATCATTGTGCCAAGCTATAATTACTGGGGTAGTAATATCCACTTGTTCATTGTGGCCTACTTTCCTTAAGACTTGTAAGTCAACCAACTCTTGAATATGGGTTTCCAGAGCAGTTCTAGATTTTGGACTAGAATGGTAAGCAGGTCTCCTGAGGTTAGGTGGGTAAGGAGGCTTAATGGTCAGAGTTAGGATCATGTCATGTCCTTTTATTTTACCAATGGGGTGATCCTTGGTACAGAAAGCATTCTGGTTTTCAAAGCATACTTGTAGGATATCCTGTTTCTGTTCTTCATTGAGAAGGGAATTCAAAGCAGCTTGAGAGAAGTATTCCTCATTGAAACTCTCTAAGTGTTTTTCATAAGTTGAATCAGAAGTTTGAGCATTGACATGGCATATTTGGAACTTCTTATTCCAGTCTCCACCTATAGTGAAGTATCTACCCTTGCTTTGGAATACATCTATACCATATAAGCAAAGAGAATCATTTCCAAGGATAAAATAATCACATACTCTGTTTTGGAGCACTAAAAATTCAATTTTCAGTTTGAGTGATCCTTTAAAGTGAGGGAGTATGATATCAGAAGACCATACTTCAACAGCATTGAGAGCAGAATTACAACTTCTGAACTTAGCCTGAGGTACTGGTAGTAGGTTCAGCTTCCAGTTTGGGTCTTGTTTCTCTAGATAAGTTGAACCAAAGCAAGAGCAGAAGGCTCCACTGTCTAGAAGTAACTTAACAGGGGAACCTTGGATTAAACCAGTAGCATAGCATGTTTTGCCTGAAGTGTAAATTTTACCAGCAGAAGGTTTTAGAGTCAAGGCCTTAGCCTCAGAGATGTGGTGAATCTTCATGTTGGGATTCAATTTTTGAGGTAAGTTAGAATCCTCATTGACGGAATTTATTTCCAGAGAAGACTCAATACTACCTTCAATAACATTGATGGGGTTAGTGATCATTAGATCACAATCAGAGAGTGATCCATCAGTATCATCAAGGTGAGGGTCAGGATTGTCATACTCTTCTCCTTCAATAAGATTAATCCTTTTCCTAGGTAGAGGACAATCAGGTTTTGCGTTTCCTGTTTGATTACAGTTCCAACATACTTTCTCTTTTGATTCTGGAGTCTTCTTTACTTCCAAGGTAGATGGATTAGTAGCAGGGGATTCTTTAGTTTTGGCAGTATATTCTTCCCTTTTCCTAGTATTTGTTCCCTGGGGAGTCTATTGACCCTTTTATCAAGATCATTCATATCAATAGTCTCTTCCAATACACATATTAAGGTTGAAAGATCTGAATCCATAGGAATTCTGCACCTTACACTGTGGTTGATTTGTCCAGGACATAAGTTGAGGAGTCTTTCATTGACTTCTTCTTTATCAGCATCAGTGTAGAAACAGTCTAACCTCTTTTTCTGGTCTAAGCACCACTTATGAGGTTTGTCCTTTGATGGATCAAACTGGGAAGTTTCAAAAGTTTTCATCATCTTTCTTTCCCAAATTCTGGTACCAAACTGCACTTTCATCAATTATTTCCAAGAATTCCAGGATAAAGATCCAACTTCTTCTCTTTTATTGATAAACCAATCAAGAGCTATTCCTTTAAATAGTCTGGGCAATCTTACCACAGCTATTGCATCTGGGAGCTCATAAGAAGAAAGAGTGTATACAATAAATTTAATGAAACTGATGTGGTTGTATTCTTCTTCTCCAGGGAATTCAGGCCATTCAGTGATGGGATGAATTAGCTTCAAAGCCTGCTCCATTTCAGGAGTACAACTGGGTCTGAAAGACTCATTCCTAGTTATCCTGGTTCTGGGAGGAACACTAGGAGTACTGGTGAACCTAGCAGGCCTATTTTCTTCTAGGTCAATGACCAGAGAGTTAGTATAATTGATCTTAAGATCTCTGAGATCATTCTTAATCATACCTAACTCCAAATCAAGTTTATTGCTTAATAAGTCAATTTTGTTAATCAGATGAGCTGAAAGAGTAGGACTAGTTTTCTTAACTTCTTCCTTAAGCTGGTCTATGGTTGCAAGAATATCTTCCTGAAGAATTGATTGGTTATCATCAATATGTTTCATCAGGTCCAACTTACTAGCTCTTATACTATCCTTGATTTGTTGTATTTCCAACTCATCAATTCTCATAATCTGAGACTGAGTGTCAATCACTCTGAAAATACTTGAACTCAATTTGTCCAGTTGTTGATAAACTTTTTCAAAGCATTGGCTAATAATAGTAAAATTGTGAGACACATTTACAGAAAAGCTATTAAGAGCTTCTACATCTAATTGTGGTACACCTTTTTCCACTTCTGGGCTAAGGATATTATGCTGTCCCAATCCTTTGGGTTCCTTAACTTCTGATGGGCTGAGGACCTCTTCTTTTTGGGGTCCTTTCCCTTTCAGGAAGCTAACTGATCCAAAGGATTCCAGTTCTGCACGTAGCCTTCTACTTCTTTCTTTGGGATCAACCTTTGCAGAGAAATCTGAGATTTCTTTGCTTGAGAAATGGCTTTTCTCATACCTGGTTGATCCTCCTGGGTCTGAGCCAACCTGAATTGTTCCCAATAGCTCACGTGCTCTTTCACTAATACTTTGACTCTTTCCTCCTTGGTTGAGTCCAGCTGGGGTGGCGTAGGAGGACCTGTACCCTCCTGGGATAAGATGGTGGGAAACAGATGGTTCTACAATGGTTTGTTGGTTGAGTTGGCGGCCGCAGTTGTTGCTGTTGTTGTCCCGCGTGATGCTATGGTCACAGGTTTGAGTCCCCTCATCGCGCTCGCAACTGGAGTCCTTGTGCGTATGGGTTCCTCCGGGAAGAGATCCATATGAAGGGGCTCTACCTGTTGCACGGGTGTTGCGCCTATTTTGATACATAGCACCCAAAAAAATGCGTAAGTCTTTTGTCAAAACTTTGAAAAAAGGACTTTAAAAATATAAAAATAATATTTTTTGTGTGTTTTATATTTTTAATAATTTTTTATATATATTTTAGCTTACTTAGAGTTAAATTCAAGGGTACCAACACTTGGTTGGGATCACAACTATCCTTGGAGGTTATTCCAATGGGGTCTGAGTGAGTTCCAATCAGATCCTGGAATAAATCCAAGGGTAAGTCCAATGGTACACTGTCTGGGACGCCCTCTAGGAGGTCCTGGTCAATGAGATCACCAAAAACAAAATCCACTGAGATGGATAAAAACAAAAAATATAAGTTTAATATTTTTTTGTATTTTTATGTGTTAAAATGATGTTTTTAGAAAAAATAATCACTTTTATTATTTTTGGATTTTTCTTTATCTTCAGGGTTATTTAGTTTATAAATATAAAGCTTCCTTTGATCAATCTTCCACTCCTTATGTTGCCTTAATAAAGAATTTAAATTGATAATTCTTTCAAGCTCAAGTTCTTTGTCCTTTATAGCCTGTTGTTTATAATAAAGCAATTTCTCCTGTTGTTGCTCAGGAGTTATAATAACAGGGACAAAGTTACCAAGTTTTTCTTATTTTTTCTTTTTAAGAAGGTCCAAATAATAATTGATCAATTCTCCGTTGGTCTTAAGATCCACTAGAGAAACAAATGATCAAAAATATATGTTATAAGTATTTTAACTTATTTTTTAAAAATAAATAGACTGGTCCAAGGAATAAATAATTAAGAATTAATTATTTAAGGATATTTCCCATCCAGACCCCCAGTTGTCAGCTCTCTGATACCAGGAACCTTGCAGTCCTTTAGCTACAGAGAGTGATAAAAATGCTGGAATGATAATAATAATTATTATTCCAATAATAAACACTTAGAAGCTGAAATAAATGATATAATAAGAGCATTTGCAAGGTTTAATTGGTTTGGTAATAAATGGTTTTCAATATAATATAAAAGAGGGGCCACAGTATTATACTACTGGGGATCTTTACAGACTAGCAACCTCTCTTCAAGGGGCCTCCTTAGGCAGTTTAAGAACCTTGGAATAAAGATGGGAGCCTTAGAAAGGACTTATTTCACTAATGGCCGGGCTTAACAGCACAAATGGCCAAGACAGGAGGGGTAAAACTCACTCTGAGCACTTTACCACAAAAATCCTGGAATAATTGGAAGGTTTTCAGAGCAGATGGGGTAGATTGCTTGACTAAACTTCAATGGTTGATTGGTTAATAAGGGTAAATAATACTACTACAGACTAAGTCATAAATCACTTGCTTATCTTCATATAAGCACTTGATCAACAATGAAACGGTTTCTGATTGATAATAAATAATTCCTGGTAACTATCTCTGAATCATGGATCCAAAGAGGTCTTTATAAATACCTTTTTGGGGTAATTTTGAGCTTCTCAGGGCACGTAGAGAGGGTTCTGCTCGTTGGCTGAGGCTGGAAAGCCAGTCAGGGCAAGATTGGCACGTCCATTTGGTGCTGTCAATCATCTGTCCTTAAACCTGCTGGTTTTCTGTACTATTTTAGCCACAGGATCTGTTAATCTGTTATAGCCTAAATTTGATCATTATGTACTCATCCTTCATTTGTACTATTTATATTGCTTTTAAACGGAAAGATGTGGATTTTTTCAGATTTTCCATCATTTGCTGATGATGTAGATAATTTTTAATAATTTTTATGAACACTCCTTGTAGTTTTTTGTGGTCTTCAAAGATCAGGGTCAGCGATTTACGCAATAATCCTTGATCTTTGATTTATTATTAAAAAATGTTTTAAACTTAATTTTCATTAATTTTATTTAAGTTTTGATCTTTTTAGATCATTAGTAATGCATATGTCAGTTTTTTACATATAATAGGCAACCCTAACTAGGTTGTAGCTCTTCTGAGCGGTACCTGGTTGTCAGATTAGTCACAACTGATCCAGACGCAGGGATCAGTTAGTACAGATGCGCGCGGGGTAGGATCCGCTGCGTGCGTGGAAGAATCAGCTGCGCGCGGGTCTCTAGTACGCGGGAATCTTCTACTACTAGTACGTAGGGATATGTAATGATGCGGGGCTGCGCGCGGGAATTGTGACATAACACATTTCGGCGTGTAACTCCTAAAATATACACAACACCTCAATTCTGAGTGAATTTTAGTTTTAAACCCTATATTTGAAAATACGTGTGAAATATTAGAATGGCCAAAAAGTGCCATACTGGTGTCATAATTTTCAGTACTTTTCTTTTTAACTATTTTAAAAATATAAGGACTTGGAATTCAAGGGTTGGGTCAGTGAGTGACCCTACCTAATTTTGGGTGAGGAATCCATTTCTGTAATAGTATTTATGGATTTCTCACGCCTTATTTTGTTAATTGAGATATTCTTATTTTTTCATAGTTTTGTGTTGCTATTGACAGGTTGCTCTGTACCTACTAGCAAGCTGACAGTGGAGGTGGAGGGTGAGGTGGAGGCAGTGGGTGAGGTGGAGTTGGAGGGTGAGGTGGAGGTGATGGGTGAGGTGGAGGTGGAGGGTGAGGTGGAGAGTGGACCAGTGGTGGGTGAGGAGGACAGTGGACCTGTGGTTTGGTGGGGTGAGGTGGGTGGTTTGGAAGTTTGGGTTCTTTTTTTGTCTAAGTCCACCAAAAAAAAAAAATCCAAGTGAGCCTTGGATGCTTGGTCAAACAACTAAAACCAAAAAATATATTTCACCTATTTAAAAACCAAATGCTACACATCAAAGTGAGAAATTGTGAGGGGTAGAATCCGCTCTCTCATGGCCAAAGATGAGGTAGAAGATGAGACGGGGATGACTTGAGGAGGATCAGGAATATCTTCTTCAAATATTTTGTCCCATTCATCCTTGATGTCAGCAAGAAGTTTGTGAAGGATTACAAAAGTGATAATCCAGTTGATGAGGATCTTCATGTCCTTCAAATTTTGAAGCTGGTTTTGCATCTCCCCCAAGCTTGCACATCTTCCTTTCAGGATTCCTATGGCATGCTCAATCAAAACTTGTGATTGGGCAAGATGATAGTTGAAATTGGTTTTTCCTTGACCATTGGAAAAAACATTCAAAACATTCCCGTATGCTAGAACTAAATATTTCCCACTAGCATAAGCCAAATTGGCCAGAAGTTATTGATCTTGGTCAAAGTAGTTCTCTGGTTGTTGGGCAATCTGCATCCAATTGAAAACATATAAATCATGACAAGAACCCGGAAGGCCAGCGTGGAGGGATATGAACTACTTTTTGTTATTGCAAACAAGTTTTAGGGCCACAGAGTATCTACACAAACCAATAAAACAAATTTGGTCAGTGTATTATCAAAGGCTTTGGAAAGGAAATGAATCAATTGACTTCTTTACCAATCAAAATAATGGTTGCCATCTAGGTTGGGTTTTTGACTCAAGGGGATGGTGGTTCTGTCAACAAAACCAATGCAACCAGGATAGCCTTCAGTCTCCATTACTTGAGATATCTCCTGAAGTTCTTATTTGGTTGGCCAAGAAAGGACTGAGCAACGGAAAGATAGGATAGCAATCATGACTCTTTTTGTGTAAGAGTCAATTGTTCAATAACCAACTGAGAATAGATTTTCTAATTGATGAATTGCTGCTCCATTTCCATTTGATCCCAATCTACAAAGAGCAACAGCCAGTTGGATAGCTGGATTGCTTTGAGGATTCCAGGAATTGTTCTGGAAGATTTGGTGGTCTTCAATCATCTCCAAAAGTTTCATGAATGAAGGCAATAGAGTTTGGGACAGTTGCTGAAAGCTTACATCAGGGAGGAGATGAAGCTTTTGCCTTTCATACATGGGGTTGTGGAGTGTTTGTCTTCTTGTAACCATGAATTGCCTTTGTAATAGAGCATTCAAAGCCAACCAAGTTGATTCCAAATTGGATTCTGAATCAGAGTCTGAATGGGAGTCAAATAGTAACAAAAGTTCAATCAGCTTTTTTTGCGTTTTCAACTTGCTGCTGGGAAGATATATTGGACATGTTGAGAAAGATGCAGATGTGATGTGGGTTGATGAGATGTTGATGGGATTTGTGTGAAGATGGAGATGTGAAGCAAGAAATTTGAACCAATGGAGATGTCAACAGATGGAGATGTGAAGCAATGGAGATGAGATGTGTGTGATGTGATGGAGATGTGTGTGATGTGATGGAGATGGGATTGGTATGGATTTTCTGAGGTTGAGGTGTGGATGGGTGTTTTGCATGCAATGTATGTTGGATGGATGAAAATGGAGGTTTTGATGTTTGAAACCCGCCATTTTCATGAAACTCACCATTTTGAAAAACACCAGTTAGGGGGTATGTGTATTTCAGAAACCCTCCATTAAAAATGGCGGGTTTTGTCAAAACAATGGCGGGTTTCTAATGGTTGGTTTGCTAACTCTGATACACCCTAATCTTGCACTCTGCACCATCATCTAAAACTATTACCAATCAACTCTGCACTTTGCTTATGTTCCTCTTGAACCTTCCATTTACAGTTATCTCTTGAATCTGAACCTAGCTATAACTTCAATCTATTTCTGGTCACTATCAAGCATCAAGTTCACACCTTGTATAGCCACTTCACCATTTAATTAATTACCTAAATAACTAGCCCTGTTATGCTCAGGATTCATTTCTGCATTTTTCACTTGAACTTAACCAATAACAATTGATTGATCCTTCTCAAATTTTCACTCCATTAGGATTTATAAGAGTTAGCAAACCTGCCAGTTTCTTAATATTGTGTTTCAGCAAAATACTTTTGTTTCAAAAACACAATTAAAAACTCAAAAAAACCACTTATTTTGCATCAAATGTGTCAGATTTACCTTAAAATAATTTGGTTTTTTCAATTATAGTATATAAACACCTTTTTTTTCCTGACCCAGATTTAATTCACCCCCTTCCAACTCCAGATCCCCCCACCACCACTTTCATCATTTTAATCATCATCATCATCATCACCAATCTCCCTTTGTGTCTGGGTCTCTTCTGTCATTTTTTTACTTGGATTTCCTCATCTTGGTTCTCTTCTGAACTTCAATTGCTTGCCTTTCTCCTAATCATTCTTCTTCTCACTTGCCATCATCCATCCAGTTAACACCCATCATCAATCAAACCAGCCCTCATGTTTTATTTTTCACAAGATCAAACATGATGCTAACCCCATTTGGGAAATAAAACTACCTGATTCTTCTAGTGTGTCCAAATGGGGGACATAGTATGTACATACACACATGTTTACTAAATTATGATCACTTTTTAGAAGATAAAACCTGACTGTTTCACAATATAAAAATTCTCAAGTTATTGAATTTTATCTTATGAAGAGGTGCTCAAACTTATCAATAGATGTATACATTTCTCAACTTGGGGATTTATTAGATGGGCATACCTCTCATATATTCAAATCAGTAACTCTTGGTAATGTTTGCTCCTATGTACCAAAAATTCCATTTCATAACCCACCCTCATTCTGATGTCAATTAATATTAATAACCCCTGTCAAACCTTTCCTTTAAGATAATAAACATATCTCTTTTCTTCTACAAACATATTTGACCCAAATCTGTGTGATTCAATTGAGTACCTGGTTCTGGATACCCTGTGGCTCTACCAAATTTCTTTGGTTTGATAAATATATCATTCCCAATCTTCATAGCCACATAAGCAAATATCCAATGATCAAAAGTATATTTTTACAGATAAATTTACCAAGTAAAAAACTGCTCCACAATTTGTAATTTGATGAAACTCAACCTATACTGTGTATGCACTCATAAATGATAAGCCTAATAAATACCAACACAGAAATCATATTTTCAAACCCTTTCTAATTTTTTCTCAAACAAGAGAATATATTCCTATCCAGATTTCAATTTGAATCAATTTGTGATCAGATCTCCAGAATAAATTGCATCAAGTCACCTTGCTTTTGTTATTAATTGAAAAAATCAAATCCAAGAAATCAATTGAACCAGAGACTTGACTTCATTGGATCATTCCACAATCCTTGATGATAATCCATCAAGCAAATCTCAAAATATCCATTAAACTCTTGGAGGTTTGTATTGGATATAGTTGCCAACCTTCCTTATTTATTCCTTTTGTGACCTTGGAGATCATTGAATGCACTTTGTTCTTTGCCTGAATATTTCTCTGAGGTAATTCTGGAAATCAACATTGGTTGATTCATTCAATCATGGTTTCCTTCAAACGCAATTGATCCATTGGATGTCCTGGGATTGAATCAAGTTTACTCCCTCCAATTGTTTGGTATTTTTCTGAGTGGAATGATTTCTCAGGAACTAGCAACAAACACCAGATTTTATAAATGATTAGGGGCGAATCAAGCCTTAAAAAACTTATGAGATGGCCAAAGGTAAAATTGATATATTGGATTTCTTGGAATTCAATAAAGTTTGCTCCCTCCATGTTTTTGGTCTTTTTCTAGGTGGAATGATTTCCAGGAACTAGCAAGCAACACCAGATGATGAGTTTGAGTATTGGTTGAAAGATTGGAATTCCTAGAGGTAAGAGTGAGTATTGGAAAAGTGTTTGTCTTGTTTTTTTGATGATTTAAAGCCCATTCTTGGTGCCATGGTGGGATTTTGAGATTCATAAATTATGGGGAGTGGGTTGATTTGAGTGAGTGATGTTTGATAATGTGTTGATGCGTGGATGGGGTGTTTTGCATTTGATAGATAGAGAATGAATAAATGGCGGGTTTGATGGTTGAAACCTCCCATTTTGAAATGTACCAGTTAGGGGTATATGTATTGCAGAAACCTGTTTTTAACATGGGAGGTTTGATAAAAAAATGGTGGTTTTGCTAAATCTGATACACCCTATGTGTGATATAATTAATTATTAATGTTGGACTTGATTGAGTTTCTATTGAAATATCATCACATATTCCAATGCCTATCATCAAAAATGTTTCTCCATCATTTTTTTTTGTCTTTTTATTTTTTTTTTAAAAAAAAATTAATACTATTCAAATTAGTTCACCTTTGAAATATTTTGTTTTTGAATTTTTTGGTAATGATAAATTCACAACCCATGCACAACTAAAATTGAGTCGTGTGGCCTCTACATGACTTGATTGTGCCGTGTGGCCTCTAGAAAGCCCCCCCTAGTTTTTTAGCATGCCACACAAAAGTTTGTAGTTGTGTGTCACCACACACAACTAGGGGGGGGGGGGGGGTGTAACTGGCAGACATGCCCCCCCCTCTTTCTGTCAATTCCCTGGAGGGGGTGGTCAAATACCCCTACCAGGGCCCGCATTTCTATTGGGAGATGGGCTGGGGGGTGGTCAGATCCCCTCAGCCATGTTTCTCCTCCCCCTTGGTAAAGGGTAGGGGGGGAGAGCACCCCTTGACTTGCTCCTCCCCCTTGTTAAAGGGGGGGGGAGAGCGCGCCTCAATGGTGGGGAGGTGATAAGGTCCCCCCAACCTCTGATTGCCTTGCTGCAACCAGCCTAGTTGTTCATGGCTGGTGGGAGGGTGATCAAATCCCCCCCACCGCCAGTTGCCTTGTTGCAAACAGCCCCCGCAGAGTTTTGTATGGACCCCATGGGTCAAATGGGCCGTGTAGGGCCCTACACAACTCCCACACAACTGGGGGTTGTGAAATTATCATCACCCTTTATTTTTTTCAGTTGAATGTATTTTTTTTACCCATTTCCAGATATTTGATCTCCTTTCAAAGAACAGCTACATTTAAAATATTTCACTTTTTTTTATTTTATATTCTTAGAAAAAATGTAGCTGAATCCCATCAGAAATATCCAATTTCATCTCAAAACATTAATTTTTGATATTTTTAATTTATTTGATTGAGGTAATTTATATTTGTTTTATTCTAAAATATGAAAAAATATTTTGAATCCTCCCAACAAATTACTTTTTATGTTTTGTTAAATTCTGTTTACATCCCACTTGAAAAATTCTATTTTTTTTTTTTTGAAACTGAAGTTGTATCATTTTTTTCCTATTTATCTTGAATCAAATGAAGTTTATTTTCTTTTCTTTTTCAGATCTAAGCTCAGATTCGAAATTCCATGCAAATTTTCTACATGTATCTTATATTTTCATGTTAAATTAGATTAAATGGTGTCCATATTTGGATTCTCCAGAGCATTCTACCCCAGATAGACCCCGCAGATCGTCTGGAAGCCTTTTTTTATCAACCCAAGGCCTTCACTGATGATTAAAGGCCTCCAAAAGCCCAATATGTCCATAGAAGGTGTATTTTCACACCCCAGGAAGTCTTTATTACCTTAAAAGTTGTGCAAAAACCCTCAAGAGTCATATTTTCCTACCACAGACAGTCCTTTGAACTCTCAAAAGTCATTGAAAGCCTGAACTTTCAATATTGAAAAATGTTTATTGATTGGTGCAAATTTTCAAATTTGGTTTGCTTTTATGGGTTTTTAAAACAGACCAAAAGCCAATTTGGTAACATGACTTTTATTTTTGAAAAAAGGAATTTTTTACCAAAAAAAAAAAAAAAGAAAAGAAAAACAAAAGAAAATTAAATAAAACACCAAGGTGGGGTTTTTTGCCTGGCCTTACTGAAATAAAAAGGAAAATTTTAGTGAAATCAAAAAGAAATTTCCGTGAAATGAAAAAAAGGCATTCCAGTTACATCAAAAGCACATCTTTGAAAATTTCAATGTCTTAGAGTTGGTTGAGTCTATTTCTCTAGTGTGAATTTCTGATTTCCCTGTATCTGTTAATTTTGCACAAACAAAGAAAAATCTTTTTCAGGTTCAAACTGGCTAGCATCAAACTTGATTCTTCCCCCATTTCATTCTTTATATAATAAGATTTTATTATTTATTTATTTTTTGAATATATATATATACTTGAGTATTGCACCCAAATTTTAGAACTGATTGGTATTTGAATTTTTTAAATGATTTTAATCAAGTGGGAAATATGTGAAATGGATTAAAAAAATTGGCCCTAGTTTATTTCCAACATTTGGTACTTTTCAAATAATTTTAATCAGATTGGAAATGTAGGGAATGGATTCGAAAAATTGGCTGTAGTGTATTGGCCCCAAATCTGGGCAATGGATTGAATAAAAAACCTTGATATGAAAAAATGGGATTTTCTTTAAATGTAGTAAATCTGGGGAGTGGATAAAAAAATAATGAAATGAAAAATTTCTCAAGTATTTTAAAAGATAAGCAATTAAAAAAAATCCTATATCATTGAAATCTCAGTATTTAATTTCAGTTATGGATGGAATTCAAAAAATCATGATAAAAAATGTTGTCAGTTTCAAATGAAATCTTGTTTCCAGGTTGCAACCACTTCATTTGTAAAATTTCTGGATCTACACCTTGAAAATTCAAACTATAACCATGGGTTGACACTGGATCTTGAAGATAAAGACCAAATTTTCAAGTGTATAACCTTGTGATTTGTTATTTTTCAATGAGAATTCCAAATTGACTGGGAACTTTTTTCAAATCATTTTGAAAGGCAGAAAATTTTCCTTTGGGTCAGAAATGAAGGTTACACATGGAATGGCTATCACTCTTCCTAAGGAATTAAGCATGCACATGAGTCATTGATTCTTTGTCACAGATTATCAAAGAAGCTTTTTGAAATATTAATCATTTTTTGAATGCTTTTATAATTTTGTTTGATGTTAATATCTCATTTTTGAGAACTTTTGAATCTGTAATCCCAGGGTGAATTAAATCTTCCACTGTGAAATTGCAGCAAGAACTTCATAAAAAAAGTGGGTTTTCTGGCTGACAAAGTTGCAATAGCATTCTGAACAACTTCCTTAGTCCAAAAGGGTGGATATCATCATTTTCTTATTGCATTTTTTTTTAAAAAAATGATTATCAACATCAAGTAAGCCCTTGGCCAAATCTGCCTCTCTGAAAGTTGGATAAGAAATTATATTTACTTGATTTAGGTTTTCAAATGCAGTATCAACAACAGATTTATTTGAAAAAAAAACTGAGAAACCACCTTTCTAAATTTGAAGAATGAAAAGTGTAAATTCCCCCAATTGAACAACCACCCTGAAATTGCCTGTATTCTATTCTGAGTGAATTAAATTTGAAGTGTTGTGGAAAATCAGAATATTTGATTCTCCTTGCAAAACCATTAATTGGATTTATTTTGAAAAATTATGTGAGCATGTTTTTCACTTGGGTTAATCTTTGAATAACTTCATCCAGGGCTTCATCTGGCTCAAAAAAACCTTTTGATGTTAGGAAGATGAATATCAAACCTATACCTGCACATATTTTAACATTGATGTTGGGAATTGGTACTTTTCTAAAAGATAATGATTGTCAGGAGCAACCCAGGAATTATGAAGAGTAAATGTTGAAATTACTCTAGAATGAGAAAAGTTAAGAGCCAGAATACAAGAGTTGAAGACAATCATTAATAGGATGTAATTCAGGAATATTTGTAAAGGAAAAGAATTACCCACCAATACTGTATTTAGGAACAGTATGACGGACTAGAAGAAGACTGAGGAGATGATTTGGCTAAAGAGTTAAGATCTTCACAGCAAAAATAAACACAATGAGGAGATCAGAATATGAGGGACAGCTTGAGTCTACTTGTAATTCAGAGATTTCTTATTCCTTCTCACCAAACAGGAGAATTTATTGCCAGTTGATAGTATTGAGGTTCGCTTCAGCAGTTCAATGATCAGTAGTCTGATGGAGTTTAGGTTGGATGATTTGGATTTCTGGTTGGTTGTTTGTTGAGGTTGAGATAAAGAAAAGGGAAAAAAAGAAGGAGAGAAGAAGGAGAATGAAAGAAAAAGAAATAAGAATGTTTTGGTATTGGTGATGATTCAGGAGTTGATTTTGTTCATTTATAGATCAAGGAGTGAATAGTTGCGGCTGAGAGGTACTTTTTGGTTGAGATTTTAGAAGGGAAGACTTGGGGTTCCATGGTTAGATGATACATGTCACCGGTAATTGACATGCTCATGCACCGCGGAACATGGATTAGAAGACCAGCTATTCCAACAGGAAGTTTGTATGATTCCTCCTCAGTGAAATGGTAGTTTGATTCTGGTGTTTTCCATATATGGAATAACTGCTTTAACCACCAATTGTAAAAAATTTGTAGCAAATGCAGAACCACAAAGTGAGGGCAGGATGAAATTATTCTACATAATGAATTTAGAAATTGACGTGAGAAAAACTGAATTTTGTTAACTTATGGGTTGAGTGGGAAGTGCATCAAATCCAGGTGGGATGGAAGGGGGTTTATATAAATTTTCCATGTTCCAAATAATTTTAAATTTTAAATGTTGAAAAAAAAAGCTTGAACCAAGTCAGGAATTAGTGCTTACTACATTTGTTTTCAATTTCCTCTGTTACAGTCCTTCTTGCATGTTTTGTCCTTAGTTAGATGTGTTGTCCTTGGTTACATGTGTTGTCCTTGGTTATTTAAATGTTCAATGTTCAAATAAAAGAAATCTTGGACCAAGTGATAAATTAGTGTTCATTACATGTGTTTTCAATGTCCTCTGTTACATTCCTTGTGTTCTTTTCACTTTTTTTGGCCCTGTTACATTCCTGTCATTGTTACATTTGTTGGCCCTGTTACATGAATTGGCCCTCTGTTACATTCCTGTCCTTGTTAGATTTTTTGGCCCTGTTCCTGATATATACATACAAAGAGGTATTTGAAAAGTATTAAAAAGGAATAAAAACAAACATTAAATATGTACATACATCACACAAACACAAATACATACAAAGAGATATTTGAAAAGTATTAAAATGGAATAAACACAAACCTTACATATGTACATACATCACACAAACCCAAATACATAAAAAGATAATTGACTGAAAAAAAGCAAAAAGAGAAAAAATAGCAGCTGAAAAAAAAAAGCAAACCAAAAAAAAAGAGGACTGAACTGGATGCAAGAGGTGGAGTGTGAATTTCTTTTGAAAAAAGCAGACTGAAAAAAAAGTAGGCAGAAAAAAAAAATAAAGAGAAATAAAAAATTGACTTGAAAAAAAGCAGCTGAAAAAAAAAATCAAACCAAAGAAAAGAGGATTGAACTTGATGCAAGAGATGCATACACAATGACCTTGAAAAATGAATACTAACCCAAGTGTCAGCCATGAGACATATACAGATGTCCAATTGTCTGCAAAACTCATATGTCTACTTAGTATAGTGGTTGAGGAATGATTCTTTTATCTTCCTTCAGAGAAATCAGATTGTGTGTTCAAGCCCCCATTGAGTTACTGTATCAATAGTATTGATTATTTTATAACCTTATAAAACATGATATAATTATATCTTTATAGTATGTTTTTAGCAACAGAAATCATCACATAGAGCCTTGATAATTTATATTATAAGTTATGGAGGCTATTATTACTTTGTTTTTGTTTATAATACTCTGGATTCGTCCAATTGGATGCACAATGAATTTCCATAAAGATTTCCCTCTCTGGAAATAATATTCTTTAATAATTTCAGTCTACCATGACCCATATATGGGTAAATCATTATCAAATTTTTATTTAATCTCCTTCGAGCCTGTAGATAACTTTCAGGAATCCAAAAATGCTGGAAAAGCGTACATAAAGAGACCATTAAACTCACCTGATGTATATGAACTCTGTAGGATTAATTACCCAGAGTTTACATACATATGTAAATTAATTTACATCTGCTATTATGGTTCTAAACCTTTTAACACATGCCTAGATGGATCTATTTAGATTTATTTAAGGATATAAACTTATTCTGAGGCCTTGAGAGCATCCTCAGGAAGGAGAATAAGTTTTTGTGGTAACTTACCTTCCTTTCAAGCTTCTGGATAAACAAGTTACAACCTTACATTGAAAATATGCCCCAATGAGTGTGTTTTTACTTTTAATCATTGGGGAAGATTACATGGGGCTCTGAGCCACTGTAGACGAAATCAAGGACAGTGGTGTACTCCCCTAATGATCCTCTGAGTCCCCTGAAGACTCCTTTTAACATAAAACAGGAGGGTCTTTCCCCTGTTAGACCTTTTCCTCATTGTAGTATTGTATAAGATATTGTAGAAGTTAACAAGCCCATTAAACTTAATCTCAAGAAAAAGATTGACTGGGGCCTTTTAATTTAATATCAAATCAACCAAAAAATCCAACAACCAACTCCAACTTTGAGTCAAAGGTCCTTTTTGGAGTTGTAGCCCTCTCTGGTTACTACAAAGGGTGTAAACTTCCAGGTGTAAGCTAATCTCCTCTGAGATTTATTAATTAAAGCCAGGCCCCTTACCTTTTTAAAAAAGGTTTAAGGTGTGGCTATTATACTCATAATACCTTGGTATTATTTGATTTTGTATGGTTTAAGCCATTTCTAAAGTTATTTAAGTCATTAAAGCTGATTTAATTCAAATTTTGTTCTTAATTTGCAGGTATAACCACAGCCCTTGTGTACAATAGAGCTTATAACTCTGACACCAAGGACCTCAATTCTGGTTGGGGCGTGTGAGGGTTTTCAATCTTTTTATATTTATAGATATATATATACTAGAGTATTGTGCCTAAAGTTTGGGATAGATTGTAATTTAATAATTTTGACAGGAAATGGAATTTAGGCTGATTGTAAAAATGTGAAAAATGAAAACATTTTTTAATTTCTAATTAAATCATGGTTAATCTCATTTCAATTTATTGATATAGGAGTAATTCAAAAAAAAATCAAATGCATCAGTTTTGGGGGCGTATAGAATTCAAAAAATCATTATCAGGCTGAAATTTGGATTTCAGTTTTATGTGTGACCACAACCCTTGTTGAGTGGCTGGATCTGATCCTTCACAATGCTACAGACAACTGATCATATTGGCTGAAAACTGAATGTTGCAGATAAGGATCAAAATTTGTAAATTTCTGACCTTGAGATTTTTTTATTCTCAATGAGATTTGTTTATTCTCAATGAGATTTGTTTATTCTCAATGAGATTTGTTGATTCTCAATGAGATTTTTTTATTCTCAATGAGATTTGTTTATTCTCAATGAGATTTGTTTATTCTGAATGAGATTTTTTTATTCTCAATGAGATTTGTTTATTCTCAATGAGATTTGTTTATTATCAAAAAGAAAGCTAAATTAACTGGAAACTATTTGGAAATAATCACAAAAGGGAGTCCACTTTCATTGGTGTCAGTAACCAAGGGGATGTGGGAATGGAAACCAGCCTTCCTATTCAATCACCAGTTGAAATCTCAGAAAATTAAAAATTTCTTCTCAATCTGAAAAAAATAAAGCAATTTGAATTTCAAAGCCCAATTTGACAGTACATATTCCTCATAATCATATTAGGGGCACCAAATTTCAGATTCAAGCTATGTGGAGGAAAGATGGGAATAAATAATGAGTTGAGAAAACATTTTTGGTATAGATTTTGAATATCATCTCCAAAAGATTCATGGCTGTAATATGTCTTCATATTTTTGAAAATTACATGGTCCATGAGATAATCATTTTCAAGGTAGAATTGGTGGAAGTCTGGTAAAACATTGTTGATTAATCCATCCAAAGGTTGATCTTCACAATGGACATGAATTCTCAGGTGTTCAAGAAGCAAAATTTTGTTCAAAACCTCTATATTATTCAGAAAATCTACAAGATTTAGTAATAAATTCTGGTAATCAAATGAAAAAATTGGAAATATCTCCAGAAGGAAGACTTAAAAGAACTTGAATCAACAATTTGGGGACATATAAATTTTTGAACCACAGGGAAAAGTTTCCCTAAGTATCCACCAAGGACCATAAAATTTAATCCAAAAGGTAGATTGGAATACATTAGGTCTTGAATTAGCCTTTAAAACACATGCATTCATTATCAGATCAAATATTTTCTTCTTTTTGTGATTGAGAAGAGAGATGTTTTGCACATCTGATTGATTCATAAAAGAATTTTGTTCTTCCTCAAGGATCCACTTCCTGTTGTTCCTTTTTTCCTCCACCAATTGATCAAGTCTTGGAATAACAGGAAAAGCTGCTCCAAGACTTGTGCCAAAATGTTTGTAATATGGATCTTGATATCTCATTTTTGAGAAAAATTTGATCTTAGATTCCAGAGTGAATTAAATTATCAACCATAAAATTGAAGGAAAAATCACACAGGCAAAGTGGTTCTTCAGGCTTAAAAAGTGATAAAAGCATTCTAAAAAACTTCCTTAGATCAGAAGGTTGAAGATATTCCTCAGCCTCTTCCATTTTTTTTTCAAATGTTGATTTTCCTCAAGTATAACCTTGGCCAATGCAGCCTCTCTGAATTTTTTATAAGGAATAGAAAAGAAAATCATCTGTTCCCTGAAACATCTCATCACCAACTTGATGGCATCCAAAACACCATAGAACTGCCTAAAACTTAGATTATTTTCATGATGCCAAATGTAGGATAATCTTCAGATCTCAATTTTTATGTATTGGTCAAAAGAATATTGTTGGAACAGACAACCACCCCAGTGCACAATTGAATAATTGGTATGACAAAACAATTGAAAATTTGAATAAAAATTCATGGAAGTGAAACTATTCTTTCCTGGTTGTTCTTTCAATTCTGGAAACCAACCTGATTGACCCTAAGCATGAAGACAAAAAATAGAGCAGAGTTTCATAAAATTTTCTCAGTTCACTACTCCTCCTCAAGGAGCCGTCTGAGTGCCCAATTGTGACATCTCTATGGGCCAATTGAGAAGGATCATTACCTGTGTATAGTTAAAATCTATCAGAAAACCTTTACATTCATCACCAGAAAACAAAAAGGAAATGCCATAACTTCCAGCCATATTGCAGCTATTTGGTCTCCTGTTGGTAGGTACATCAAATCAAAGTGGGATGGAAGGGGGCTTATATAAATGTTCAATTTTCAAAAAAAGCTTGAGCCAAGTGAGGAATTAGTGTTCATTACATGTGTTGTCAATACTCTCTGTTACAGTCTTTGTTACGTGTGTTGTCCTTGTTACACATGTTGTCCCTGTCACATGCATTGTCCCTGTGACATGTGTTGGTCCTGTTACATGCATTGACCCTGTATGTGTGTGATAGTACAAAATAAACCTCACATGTACATACAAAGAGGTAGTTGAAAAGTATCAAAAAAAAATAAACAGAAACCTTACATAAGTACATACATTGCACAAACCTTATATACCTACAAAGATGTTTTTGAAAAGTATGAAACCTTACAGTCTATGTAAACACATCAGTTTGTGTGTCACTTTTTTTTAAAGAAAAAAAGGCAGACTGGAAAAAAAAAGCAGACAGAAAAAAAAAAGTTGACAGAAAAAAAAAGGTGGACAGAGAAAAAAAAAAGGGGACTGAACTGGATGCAAGAGGTCCATACACAACAATGTTGATGAATGAATACAAACCCAAGGTCCTCAATGCCAGGTGGGGCATGGGAAGATTTTCAATCTTTTTATATTTGTAGATGTATATATGTATATTCTAATGAACAATTCAAAGAAGGAAGATTAAAAATTGAAGGAATTGAGTTTGTTTGGAAAACCAAAAAAAAAAAAAAAAAAAAAAAAACCTGGGAAGTGCTACTGGTCAGTTCTGGTTCCCTTGATGGAGAAATATGCCTGAATTAAAGATTCTATAAATTCAAAATCCAGTTAAATTTTGATTTCCATCAAGTTAAAATCCAGGTTGAATTTGATTTTCCATCAATTTGAAATCTGATCTATTTTCATTTTTCCAACAAGCCAAACTTGATCCAACTTTAATCTTCCAGGTGCAGAGGTGAAACCTGGGATGATTTCAGTTTTTTAGAACTTTAGGAAATTCAGAGCCCATCATTTTCCACACTTGGTGAGATCTTTGGTACCCATTAGGGACCACATTGGGAGGGGGTTCCTAGATAGATTAACTTTGTGACTGGTGATCAGTCAGGTCCCCCATTTATGGCCATGGTGACCATCCCTTGGTATCTGCATGTAGCTTGGGTTGACAGCTCTTGTCACAGACATCCACCAAAGCTTTCAGTTTGACCATGTTACTCCAGTCTAGATTTCTCTAGTGAATTTTTTGATCAGTCCTAGTGTATTTTTTTTTCTTTCATGACTTTTTTTTGTTCAAGCACCCCTGATTAAGAATTCCGATTTGAGGAGATTAAAATGTTTCTACCAATTTTAGATCTCCATCCTCTGGCAAGATTGTTACATGGTTGTCATTAAAAAAAAAAAAAACAAAAAAAAACAACACTCTTTTGAATGATGGTTCTGAAGGTGTTGCTTCTATTTGTAAATCCAGACTTGAGAAACTGGTAGGAAGAAGGAAAGTCCAAAAATGTGAATGACTCAAAAGAACAATCAAAGAAAAGCGGATAGTGAAATCAGTGTGATGGAAACATTGTTTTGAATGATTGATTTCATGGTTTGACTGAATCCAAAAAGATACAGAAACAATAAGAAGGATGTCAGATGTGAACCCAAGGATGATCAAGAACTTGAGCTGTTGAAAAAAAGAATGTGGAAGCTTTGGTTTGAAACATCATTGTAATTTTGAAAAACTCTCCAAAGATGAAAAATAAAAAAGAACCTTGTACAGAGTTGAATTGGAAATGAAGATCAACTCTGATAGAGCTTTCATCGGATCATGAGGTTAACCTGGATGTGTTGATTTTTATTGCTAGGTAGTGTATAGTAGTTTCCATGTGATTTCCAGCTCTCAGGTAGTGAGTGCACTCCTCACTCACTCCTGGACTGGATGGAGTTGGAGGGCTTGATGGTGGTCAAGTTCAGAGACGACTACAACTAGATGATCTTGATTTATTACTTGTTGACTCGCGTGCTTTCTGCTTTCTTTCTTTCTTTCTTTCTTCTTAACTCCTTCTTGGCTCTTCCTACTCCTTCTTGTCTCTTCTCACTCCTGATCTCCTTTCACTCCGGCCATCTGGTCAAGTATCCTTCGACTTTGATTCTGCTTCTTGATTCCTTCGATTCCTCGCTCTAACCCATCACTTCCTCATCATGGTCTCCTCACTCGACTCTCATCATCTTCCACTGCCCTCGACGATGGTCAAGAGGAAGAATTCTAACTCGAATCAAACGATTCTCAAGAATAAGATCAACCCTACGACTAATAACCATAAACCAGTATTCAAGGTCTTCATCGACCAGGATCTCTCTCCATCCTCATCACCTTCCGGAACTCAAAAGGGTAACTAGCCAACCCCTTCAGTATCAATTTCCCAAATCAAATCACAAAAAAAAAAAACATCATCCACCTATCCTCCCATCCCTCGATCTGATCAAAAGTTCCATCTCCAGTACCCACCTACTCCTCAAAACATCCCATCAACTTGAAAACACCATCCATCAAGAGCCAGCGTCTACTCAACCAAAAGTTATCATTCACCACCGGCGACCAAGATGCTAACGATCGACAGCCTTACTCTCCCAAGACGACGACCCATCAGACTAATACCACTAAGTCTAAGAATCCACTCGAGGACAAGACCAACACGATCCGAAAGGTTAGGAAAAATTTTAGGATTGAAGAAGAACCGGATCAGGAAGATCGATCCAACCCTTCACCCACCAAGCACAAATCGATTGTCAATCCCGACGATCTCAAGCAATCCCAGTCGACCGATTCACACTTCGTCCTAGCTCCTACCCCTCTTCCCAAGTCATCCCTCCCATCCTCAGTATCACCCAAGAAGTATCGAACCACCCAACCACCATCCGATCCCAAGCTTGATCACTACAGACGCTTACTCTACCGAACTCCGGTGACGGCCAAACGAGGTCAAATACCTCCAAACGCTCAGCAGCTCTCTTCCTCCATCAGTAATGATGAGGATGACCTATCCAACGAATCTATCTCTCTCTCCTCTTCTGGATACCCCTCGATTCAAATCGATTTCACTCAAGATCAAATTCCCGATGTAGAGTATGGCCCTCCCAGTGCTAAAAGTCAGTACATCTTTCTTCTGCTTAGTTATTTCTCTCTCTCTTCTTCTTCTTCTTTCGACAACAAATCAACCAGGTCTGATCTTTCGAGTGTCTATGTACTTTTGCTTGGCGCGTTTGACGCGTTCTCTCTACACATTCCAACCCTATATTGATTCGGCAGCCGAGTTAGTCGAATACTCACCCTTGGAAGATCGCGATGGTATGATTTTAAATGAGCCTAACAACTTCGATCAGTTCTTCGAATCCTTGAAGAACCAACCTTCGTCTTACCACAACAACTTACTTATTTCATGTTCGGATAAGTCATGTGAAAGCTTTTGGGACAACGATGTTAACAAGCAGATCGAACAAATTATGCTTGTGGATGGTCATAAGGACCGGTGGACTTTTGAACCTAGGTGTGAGATCACAGACTATCAAGGTACTGTCCCAATTTGCTGTATTATCGCATTAAAGGGCATTAATTGACCAATCCCTCATCGCGCTGTCTTTTCCCAGGAGATTACCTGCTCGATGAACTTCATATCCCATCTCGATCATCACCGCCTGTTCCTTCCTCCCGGCGATCGAACTTGATGAATGATGGGGATCCTAAGTCGCGAAAGCCGTCATCTTTATCATCATCTCCCAGCCTCAAGACAACCTTGAGCACTGCGACGATGCGTTCGAGCACTACTACCGGCAGATTAGCTTCACTTCGACCTCGTCCTATTTGCTCTGAGAAGCCATTGGTCAAATCATCCGATAACTCTGGCAGTAGATCGACAAGCCTGAGAGCCACTCCAGCGGAATGTCCAGCTCAATCTAATCTATCGATTCGTGCCTCCTCGCAGTCACTTCAAACTAAGCCACGTCTAGAAAAACGTCTTCCTTCCCGGATCTCATTCGTTACTACTCAATTGACCCCTCAACAACCTAGGGTAAAGCATTCAACGTCACCGTCCAATAATCCGATTGACCCCCAAGACGCTAAACGGCATCCTCCTAATCCTAACGTGGTATGCTACCAACAACTCTTGAGCCGATTGATCGACGAAGATCAAGCTCGAATATCGGCAGACCTCGATCGATTTCTTTCCTCCTCCCCTCTCGGTCACTTCGACGATCATCCATCCCATCTCTCTCATCACTCGCTCACGTTTGATTCAGATTTAGATCATTTCCGTTTTGACATCTGACCCTTGACGGTATTGGCCATTTCGGGGTGGCGCGTCTGAATCGATCATCCTCTCCCCTCCCTCCCATCATGCCTTTCACCCCGTCTTTCTTCTCAGCGGCTTCACCGCGAGAGTCTCTCAGCTCTGTTCTTGTTGCCCATCCATCAAGCTCTTGTCGAGACGGGCATATTCTGTATCTCTATTGATTGAACTAAACTGGCTAGTCGTCTTGATTTATGCTGGGCAGGGGAATAACTTTTTTTTTTTCCATGTCAGCCCTTCCTCGTGGTCATCATCCACTCGATAATCTGTCTCACCTCTTTCATCTTTTCCCACCTCCGTGCACTTCATCTCTTCACTAGAAGCTATCTTCTTCCAAACACGAGTGGCTCACCACCACATGCAGACTCCCACCGGTCGAGCGTGACGTAGAGGATGTAAGCCGAGCGATCTAGGTGACTTGCTCATCTAGAGACATACAGTTATGATTCGGTCGACATCATGACGTCTCACGTTGGCCCATTCTCCTCGTCGTGTGTCAGGCTTGAGTGAGGCTTGATGATGGGGCCATCCGATCGAGCCACGCTTGGTCGGTAGAGCCCGAACGAAAAAAAAAAAAACGGGAAGACGTGAATCGGAAAAGAAAGAAAGAAATATATATATATATATATAAAAAGATGGAGTGAATAAACAAAAAGGAACTGGAAAAAGTTTGTCAAGTGATTGAAATATATAACGTTAGAAAAAGAGAGAGAGAGAGAGGGATAAAAGATGAGGATCTGACAGGTTGAAGACTGAGTGGGCCACTGAGAGGTGAGCAGTGGTAAAAGGCCGATCCAGTATCGAGCTGCCTGAGTAACTGATCTGAGAGTCACACTTGGACAGCCCTCCATACAGCTTACTGGGCTATACGATTGAACCTATTGAGTTTTGAGGAGAACAACGATAAAAAAAAAAGGGGGGGGTGATGATCAATTCACAACTCCCAGTCGTGTGGGAGTTGTGTAGGGCCCTCCAATTGATGTGTGGGGGATCATACGCGCATCAAATGGGTTGTTCCAAGCACCATTTATTTATTTATTTATGAATTTATTTATGGGTAATGTTAAATTCACAACTCTTTGAGTCATGTTCACAACTCAAATGGGCCATGTGGCATGCTACACAACTCAAATGGGCTGTGTGGCATGCTACACAGCTCAAATGGGCCATGTAGTCAAATCTAGTTGTGTTCTGTGCCACACAACTAAAAGAATTGCAGGCTTAAAAAAAAAAAAAAAAAAAAAAAAACTAAATAAAAAAAAAAAAAACAGAAATCAACCAAAAAATCAAAAAATGTTGATTCTTTGGTTTTTTTTTTTTTTTTTTTTTTTTTTTTTAAAAAAAAATATATATATATAAAATCAAATAAAAATAACTAAATTCTTGAACAACCCTGGGGGGGTTGTATACCCCCATACACAGGTCTAAATGGTTGTGTACAGGGGTACAAAAATCAAAAATGCCCATTATGGGGGGTATATGCCCCCCCAGGGGTTGTGCATGTTTGGAACAACCCATTGGAGTAGTGTATGGGCCCCCACACATTGGGGGGCCCTACACAACTCCCACAGGACTGGAGTTGTGAGTTTATCATCACCATTTATTTATTTATATATATATATACAGTAGAACTTGTCCTAATCCATACTTGTGACAACCCATAACTTGCGCAAACCCATGGCAAAATTGATCCACCAGATTGGTGCCAGCCAAAAGTCAACTCTTAACCCATGAACCTGCCAAACCCAGTAAGACATAGGTCATAAATCAAAAAAACTGCAAGTTTGGATGTAAACCTTATTTTAACACACCCTTCTAAACCATGATTTTTAGTCTGCATATTTCCCATATCATCTCTGATCTGCAACTCAATACCCCTGTATAAACATTTTTGTGGCATGGAAATTTGATTTATTTTTCAAGCACCCATTATTGATCTTTTTCAACAACACTAGATCAAACTGAAGTGGACCTTTGTGAAGCCAGCCTTGAAAAAAAAATTTACTCTGTGCTGATTGCCTTTCATACACCATGATTTTTATGGGTTAGTACAATATCCTGCCCTAACCCATGAAAATCATGGGTTATTATAGGTTCCTCTCCAATCCCATAAGCCGGCCTAACCCATAGAAAAACCAGTCCACCAAACGGTATGGGTTAGGACAAGTTCTACTGTATATATATATATTTATTTATTGATTTATTTATTGATTTATTTATTTATCTATTTATTCATTTATTTATCTATTCATTTATTTATCTATTTATATATCTATTTATCTATCCATTTATCTATCTATCTAAATATATATATATATATTTATTTAGGGCATTAGGTTTTTCATGCCCCCAAACCTGGAAAACATGCGGTTTGGACGTCCCCACAACGTCTTGCAACGTCCCCCATCCATGCGGTAAACCTGGAAAAAAACACATTTTTTGGGAGTCATCAAAAAAAAAAAATACGGGGGATAGGGGGGCATCTCAAACCCCTTTAGAATAAATCCTAAGAGTTTTGGCCATTTTTAAGTCCTTTAAAAATTGCCCCCAAGAAACTGAAAAAAAAAAAAACACTCCACATCTCAAATCTTTCCACATTTTTAATCTTTTTTTGTTGATCATTTTTAAAAATTTGAAGAGACAGAAAGTTTCCAAAGATTCTTTCATTTTGGAATTATTGATAGCTTGTTGAGAAGGGTTCATTCCAACCTTCTCAATCATCTCATGAATCACCTTCCAAATCAACCAACATACACTGGTTTCAGAATGAACTCTTTGAAGAATTCCTTAAATTGCGCTTGGGAGAACAACATTTTTACCTTGGAGAAATGATGAAACTGTTAAAAGGGAAGTATCAACTGTCTCCCATTCAAGAACCCCTATCAAAGGAAGAAAGGAAAATTAAAGGAAGATCCAAAGGAGCCCCCAATAAAAGCAACAGATTTTCTCAGCTTTCATCTAAGAGGGATTCATCTGGGTTCAAATTTATTGAAGTACCTAAGAGAAGAGGAAGACCAAGGAAGCGCAAAGTGGTTAATTCAATGGTAAGTTTTTTATTTTTGTGGGTTTTTTATCCCTTGATTGTGAATTGATTTGAACAGCATATGGTTGTAAATTGGTTCTCTCTAATTTAAGAATCTGAGGAAAAGGAAAGGAGGGGAAGACCATGAAAAGGCCAAGGGAAAAAAGAAACAGGAATCAGAGGAAGAGGTGTTTTTTTTTTTTTTTTTTTTTTTTTTTTTAATTAGGCTAACATTGCATTGTGAACAGGATGAGTTTACAACAGAAGAGGAATTGAGTGGAGAAGAACTCAAAGATCTTGAAGAATTGGATATAATAAAGACAGTTAGTAATTTTCTTTTTGGTTGAGGGGGATCAGGATTGTTTTTCTAGTTTCCATTGATTTTCATATTTTCATTTGTCACTCAGAGGTCAGGAACCATCATCCATAAGAGGTTTGCTTCACAGAATTTGAGTCCTGGGACTTTGAAGAGGATCAAGAGAAGAAAAAAACAAGATGAAGATGAAGATTCTCATAGGCCTCTAGGAAATCCAATCTTTGCTCCCAAAGCCACAGCCTCTGAAATAGAAAAGGTGAATAAATTTCTGAATTAATCTTGCTTTATGGTTCAATTATTAACTGCCTGGTTTTGGGGATGAAGGTCAAAACATTTTTTTATTCATCTTCTGATAATTTTGAAGTGGTGGCTATTGATAAATTTGGTATGAATTTTTTTTTTCCATTTCATCTTAAAATAAGAATGATCTTTTTTTCCTTAGTATCAATTCAAAAATTTTATTTTCCCAAAGACAGCCATACCAAAAATTTCACATGTTCAAGATGTGATGGGTGATGGGAACTGTGGGTTTAGATCATTAGCAGTTAATTTGGGCTGTAAATGTGAAGATTGGAGCTCAATATGTCAGGAAATGATCATGGAAATAGAATCCAACTCTATCTTCAAGGATGAAAACTTCTTGGATCAAGTCTGGGATGAAAATTTTGACAAAGCAAGAAAACATCTCAACCACACTTCCACACCTGCCCCTCAAAGTTACTTGTTGAAATTCCCTTGCCATGGTTTTATGCTTGCAGATAAATACAAAAGGCCAGTGGTACTTTTATCTAAGTTGATGCCATCAACTCATTTGCCACTCAATTCAACTCCAACTTCCAATTCTCAAAAATCTCCCATATTTTTAATTATTTTGGAAGATTTTCAGCACATAGTTTCTTTCAATTATAATTCTGAACTGTGGCCAGCTCCCCAATTAGATCCCCTTTGGAAGGCTTTTGCAAGCAAGGAATCACAAAAATGGGAAGATTTGATTCATAATAGCTTGGAACTTGGTTTGAAGAGTTTGTTTCCTTGTAGTAAAAATAATAAAGTAGTAAAAATTAATCTTGATTGAATCAATTTGCTTTTTTTTTCTCACTCAATTTTTCATTTTTTTTACTCATTGATTTAGAGCAAAAACCATTGATTTAGAGCAAAAACACAACTTTTGTGTTTTAAATTGTGAATTCTTTGGGAAACAATCAGCTACAACAAATCACCAGATGATTTTTTAAGCCCTTCAAAATTCCCACTAAAATACTGCAAACTGAACATTTGGAAAATCTCATGGAAAAATAACAAAAAAAAAAAGAATTGAAATTAATGTCTCATTTTTTATGTAAATCCCATTTTCTGGCAGGAAAGTAAATTACTGAAATTCTGGAAAAATTTAAATTGAATTGCCTGCCATAATTGGAAACCTCCTGTCTCTTCAGATTTTTCAAAATTATCAACAAAAAAAGATTAAAAATGTGAAAAGATTTGAGATGTGGTGCATTCTTTTTTTTTTTGAGTTTTTTTGGGGCAATTTTGAAGGCCTTAAAAATGGCCAAAATTCTTAGGTTTTATTCTACAGGGGTTTGAGATGCCCCCCCCTATCCCCCAGTATTTCTTTTTATTTTTTTTTTGAAAACCCCCAGAAACCACATTTCTTCCAGGTTTACTGCATGGGTAGGGGAAGTTGCAGGACGTTGAAGGGATGTCCAAACTGCATGTTTTCCAGGTATAGGGGTGTGAAAAACCAAACACCCTTTATTTATTTATTTATTTATTTACTTATTTATTTATTTATTTATTTATTTATTTATTTATTTATTTATTTATTTATTTATTTATTTATTTATTTATTTATTTATTTATTTATTTATTTATTTATTTATTTATTTATTTATTTATTTATTTATTTATTTATTTATTTATTTATTTATTTATTTATTTATTTATTTATTTATTTATTTATTTATTTATTTATTTATTTATTTATTTATTTATTTATTTATTTATTTATTTATTTATTTATTTATTTATTTATTTATTTATTTATTTATTTATTTATTTATTTATTTATTTATTTATTTATTTATTTATTTATTTATTTATTTATTTATTTATTTATTTATTTATTTATTTATTTATTTATTTATTTATTTATTTATTTATTTATTTATTTATTTATTTATTTCTTTATTTATTTCTTTATTTATTTATTTACTTACTTACTTACTTATTTATTTATTTATTTATTTATTTATTTATTTATTTATTTATTTATTTATTTATTTATTTATTTATTTATTTATTTATTTATTTATTTATTTATTTATTTATTTATTTATTTATTTATTTATTTATTTATTTATTTATTTATTTATTTATTTATTTATTTATTTATTTATTTATTTATTTATTTATTTATTTATTTATTTATTTATTTATTTATTTATTTATTTATTTATTTATTCATTCATTTATTTAATTATTTATTTATTTGTTTACTTATTTATTTATTTATTTATTTATTTATTTCTTTCTTTCTTTATTTATTTATTTATTTGTTTATTTATTCATTTATTTATTTATTTATTTATTTATTTATTTATTTATTTATTTATTTATTTATTTATTTATTTATTTATTTATTCATTCATTCATTCATTCATTTAATTAATTAATTATTTATTTGTTTACTTATTTACTTATTTATTCATTCATTTATTTATTTATTTATTTATTTATTTACATATTCATTCATTCATTCATTCATTTATTTGTTAATTTATTACTTGATTTATTTATTAATTTCTTCATTTATTAATTTCTTTATTTATCAATTTCTTTATTTATCAATTTCTTTATTTATCAATTTCTTTATTTATTAATTTCTTTATTTATTAATTTCTTTATTTATTAATTTCTTTATTTATTAATTTATTACTTGATTTATGAATTAAAATATTCATTTTAACCAAAAAATCACCTTTTTTGATTTTTGGTTGATTTCTGATTTTATTATTCAATTTATTTTAGTTTCTGATTTTTTTTGGACCACAATGCCTGTACTTGTGTGGCATGGGAAACGACTAAATCTGAGTTGTGTACAGCACCACACAACTCAAATGTAGTTGTGTACAATACCACATGACTCAAATGTAGTCGTGTAGGATGCCACAAAACATGGTACCATTGTGTGGGGGCTACACAACTCAATAGTAGTTGTTTAGCCTGCCACATGGCCCATTTCATTGAGTTGTGTACACAACTCATTTGAGTTGTGAATTTATCGTCACCCTTTTTTTGATCTTTTATTTAATTTATTTTAGTTTTTATTTTATTTTTTTTTGGCCCACAAGGCCTGTAGTCATGTGGCACCAAAAAAAAACTAAATTTGAGTGGTGTACAACCCCACAAAACTGAAATGTAGTTGTGTAGGGTCCACATGACAAGGTACAGTTGTGTGGGGGCTACACAACTACATTCAAGTTGTGTAGAGGCTACACTACTCAATTTTAGCCATGTAGCGTGCCACATAGCCCATTTGAGTTGTGAATTTATCATCACCCAAAAAAAAAATAATCTAAAGAAAAACAGAATTAGATACAAAAAAAAAAAAATGAAAAAAATGAACAAGTCAAAAAAATAAATAAAATGGTGAAGATACCAAAGAGAATTCAGAATTTTTTTTGTTTTATTTTTTTTCTTCTTCATGCCCCAAACTTTCAAGCTCACATGGTTTTGATTGTTGAGAGCATAATTAATTGATAGATGGAATCTTCCCAAGCTTGATGTTACTTTTTTCTTTTAGTTTTTTTAGAGAACTTGAGAAAGGAGAACTTAGTCTCAAGCCCTGAAGAAAAAAAAGGATTGTCTGAGGAGCCATGATGAGATTTCAAGATTTTGAAAAAATCCAACCAAAATCAGAAAAGAGACAAAAATAAAATAAAAAAAAACATTGAGGGGGAATGAGTGTTGACAGTATGTTGAGAGAAATGGTCCTCAAATTATAATTTTTGAACATCTTTTGAGATTGAACAGATTTAGGTCTCAGATTAAAACCATTCAAACATCATCTTCTGAAATTTCTTTTTCTTTTTATTTTTATTTTTCTTTTTCTTTTTATTTTTATTTTTATTTTTATTTTTATTTTTCTTTTTCTTTTTCTTTTTCTTTTTCTTTTTCTTTTTCTTTTTCTTTTTCTTTTTCTTTTTCTTTTTCTTTTTCTTTTTCTTTTTCTTTTTCTTTTTCTTTTTCTTTTTCTTTTTCTTTTTCTTTTTCTTTTTCTTTTTCTTTTTCTTTTTCTTTTTCTTTTTCTTTTTCTTTTTCTTTTTCTTTTTCTTTTTCTTTTTCTTTTTCTTTTTCTTTTTCTTTTTCTTTTTCTTTTTCTTTTTCTTTTTCTTTTTCTTTTTCTTTTTCTTTTTCTTTTTCTTTTTCTTTTTCTTTTTCTTTTTCTTTTTCTTTTTCTTTTTCTTTTTCTTTTTCTTTTTCTTTTTCTTTTTCTTTTTCTTTTTCTTTTTCTTTTTCTTTTTCTTTTTCTTTTTCTTTTTCTTTTTCTTTTTCTTTTTCTTTTTCTTTTTCTTTTTCTTTTTCTTTTTCTTTTTCTTTTTCTTTTTCTTTTTCTTTTTCTTTTTCTTTTTCTTTTTCTTTTTCTTTTTCTTTTTCTTTTTCTTTTTCTTTTTCTTTTTCTTTTTCTTTTTCTTTTTCTTTTTCTTTTTCTTTTTCTTTTTCTTTTTCTTTTTCTTTTTCTTTTTCTTTTTCTTTTTCTTTTTCTTTTTCTTTTTCTTTTTCTTTTTCTTTTTCTTTTTCTTTTTCTTTTTCTTTTTCTTTTTCTTTTTCTTTTTCTTTTTCTTTTTCTTTTTCTTTTTCTTTTTCTTTTTCTTTTTCTTTTTCTTTTTCTTTTTCTTTTTCTTTTTCTTTTTCTTTTTCTTTTTCTTTTTCTTTTTCTTTTTCTTTTTCTTTTTCTTTTTCTTTTTCTTTTTCTTTTTATTTTTATTTTTCTTTTTATTTTTATTTTTATTTTTCTTTTTATTTTTCTTTTTCTTTTTCTTTTTCTTTTTCTTTTTCTTTTTCTTTTTATTTTTATTTTTATTTTTCTTTTTCTTTTTCTTTTTCTTTTTCTTTTTCTTTTTCTTTTTCTTTTTCTTTTTCTTTTTCTTTTTCTTTTTCTTTTTCTTTTTCTTTTTCTTTTTCTTTTTCTTTTTCTTTTTCTTTTTCTTTTTCTTTTTCTTTTTCTTTTTCTTTTTCTTTTTCTTTTTCTTTTTCTTTTTCTTTTTCTTTTTCTTTTTCTTTTTCTTTTTCTTTTTCTTTTTCTTTTTCTTTTTCTTTTTCTTTTTCTTTTTCTTTTTCTTTTTCTTTTTCTTTTTCTTTTTCTTTTTCTTTTTCTTTTTCTTTTTCTGTTTCTTTTTCCTTTTCTTTTTCTTCTTCTTCTTTCTTTTTTCTTTTTCTTTTTCTTTTTTTTGAGAGAAAAGGGGCAGGGGAGGGGAGCTCATTGATTTGAAAAGAGTCAAGGAATAAAAACGAAAAAATAACCATTTTATCTTTTGAAAATAATAATAGCAATAATAATAAAATAAGTGTATATATATGTAGAATTTTTCAGACCTTTGAGGCAAACAGAATACCTAGGGAGACTGAAAGAAGAAAAAACTACCACCACCACTGAGAAAAGGGTTGGGAGTTCTGAAGTTCCAGAGTGTCCATAAAAAGTTTGAAAGAAAAAACTGATTTAAGATAATCAAATAGTACTAATAAATTGGGTTGATTTTTTTCAAAGCTCTCTTTCTTTTCCTTAAAACATTTTTTGTCACCCTGCCAATATTGCAAAGACAGCTGGCAAGAGTATCAGAAAATGTAAAAATGATAAAGATAATGAATAATAAATCATATAAGGAATGGGAAACATCAAATAAACATCAAAGAAATGGATTCCCCACCCAAAAATAGGCAGGGTTAATCACTGGAACCACCTCCAAAATCCATGTCCTTAACCCTTTAAGTAAATTTCCAAAATCACCATGACACCAAGATGTAACCTTTTAGAAATTTCAATATTTCTAATGTCAGTTCACTTAGATCTTACCTGAATAAAATTGAGTCAGAAAATTAATTCAGTGTATAGTTTATGAGTTATGAGCAAAAAGAGTTTTTGTCAAAATACCTGCTTGCAGCTTCAGATCTACAGCCCACCAAAACTTCTGCACGCAGCCTGTGTGGTTTTTCTCCACCCAACATGCATAATAGACAAGCCCAGCAAGCAAATTAACCATCCAGGTCTTCATGCAATCAGCCCCTGCATGAAGCAGGACTGATCAGAGCACATCCATGAGCTGCTGCACAAAAAGAGACAACAGGTACTGCACTCAACAACTACAACCTAATTGGATAAAACATGAATATTTGATTAACTAAAACATGCATAGTAGATGTCAGCTTACTGATACCAGTAAATTTGCAGTCCTTTAGCTACAGAAAGTGATATTGGTGTTGGAACAATAATAATTACAAGAAAATATGTAAAATGCTCAGAAATATTGATATAATGAGAGCAAGTGTAAAGTTTGGAGTTTGTTTTGGTTAAAATGGTTTAAATATATTTTTAAACAGGGGCCACAGTTTAAAAAGAACTGGGGGTATTTATTGAAAAAACCTCTCTTCAAGGGGCTCTTTTGAATCGTGTAAAGAACTTGGGACAATAAGGTTCTAAGTGATTGCTCAAAAAGGGGTTTACTCAACCGGAATGGGTGGACTTGCTGTCTTAGAGCACTTATGCCTGGAGGCAAGTAGGAGATAAATTACTACTTTAAGCAGACACTCCAAGATACTTGCAGAAATTCATGGTTTGAAAGGGTCTTAGTGTTGGAGTATATTCATATCTCCATACTTTACTTTCTTTCTATTCTCTTCATATCTCTTTCTATTCTTTCCTCCTATGTGAATCCTTACTCATTTCCTTATATGTCACACACTGAACACACCAAAATCATCCTCACTCAATCTCTAGACGCGCGCCCTTTCTTTCTTTCAAACTCAATACTTGTTGTACTCTTAGCATATCACACTACGCGTGACATCCAGTCATGGCGCCTCTACCTGAGAACAGAGCTTGAGGAAAGTAGAAGGACTTCTTTCCTCATCCTTTTACTTTATCACTCATCTCTGTTATTCATCAGGTAAGATTTGTCTTTTCTCCTTTATCTCTTTCTCACCGTATATGTTTCCCTTTTCACTCATGAAATTCATCCTTCTACTTTACCACTCATCTCTGTTATTCCTCAGATCAACAGGTTATGAGCCCAGAGCCGCACCATAAAACAGAATAGAAGGATCCAATAAACTCACAATATTGTATTAAAACTATCATGGACAAAATTCAGAACTTGCATCTTGTCCTGAAGACACCCTCTATTATTACTTTGAACTCCCCTGGTTCCAAATCAAACTACCTTGATTGGGAGATGATTCTGAGGATACATTTCCAAGCTTCTGGCATTGGTTATCTCCTTTCAAAACAATTCACCAAAGGGTGAAAACTGGTTGAAAGACAACTTGGAGGTCTGCTCAGTTATATCCAGGTCAATCGGATCATCAAACTTCCAATTCATTAGAAAACATGAAGAGAGCACAATTGGAATGTGGAAATCACTTCAAGAAGCACATCAGGACAATTCCCCAGGAGGCAGGATGTACTGGCTTTGTAAACTCCTCTTAACAAAGCTGAAAAATAAAGATATGAGGACCCACCTCTCCAAAATAGTTTTGTATGGCGAGAAACTCTCTTTGCTCATCACTCCCAAAAATTGGCTCACAGCTGACAACCTTCAATCTACTGCTATACTGCTATCGCTTCCCAATGACTGGCTAGGATTTGTCTCCAGCATGATGAATGAGGAATCAGTTCCTTCTTCTAAACTGATCAATGCATTGAAGCAAGAACATCTCAGAAGACAACTATGCAATTAACTCTGTTAAAACCCTAACAACCAACCCTAGACTTCAAAATCAACATGATTGGGAGGGTCAAAGCTTCTCAAAAATGTACTTCTGCACTAACTGCAAAATTGAGGGCCATTTGTTTGCGAGATTCCCGGAAGTCCTCGAGGCGCTAGAATACTGTAAAAAAAATCAAAAAATCCCCTAAAAACCTTCAGTCTGGTTCCAAAAAAGCCAAAGCAAATCTGACAAAAGCAAAAGAAAAATCAGATGAAGATAACAATGATGACGACTTCACCAACTCTGAAATCATCATCCATGCAGGATATGCCTCATTCAATCTCACCACCTCAGTCCAATCCCATGGGAACAACTTCAACCTGGATTCAGGATGCTCCATGTTGATGAGTCCACATGACTGCAAAGTAAACGGGAAGAGAACCAACTCTACCGCAGTTTGACTTGCAAACGGAACAAACATATCTGCAAATAAGGAGGGTTTTCTTTTGCTCCCATTTGCACAAGTTTGATCTCTAGTGGTTCCAGACCTTCAAAAACCATTGCTTTCAGTTTCCAGTCTCTGCAATGCTGGTTTTCTAGTCATTTTCTTGTCCAACACCTGCAAGATCTTTGAAAACTTGATCTTGAACATAAATACCAATCCGGTTGCCAACGGGTACAGAAAAGGTAACCTTTATTATCTACCTCAAGACAAAGTAAGCTGCAAGGAATTGGTCCTATCTGCCATCACACAAACTTCTGAAAATAGTCTTTTTGGATACCATTGCAGACTTTCCCATCTGAACCTGAAGTCCCTGCAAAAACTGCTCAAATCCAAAGATATCCATCCTGATCCCAACAACAAGTCCAAGGTACAACAATGCACCACCTGTATTGAATCAAAAATGACAAGAAAACTGTTCCACTCTCTACTAAGCTATAGATCCAAGCTACCGGGGGAAATTATACACTCAGATCTATGTAGTTTTGACACCACGTCAAGAGAGGGCTACAATTACTTCATTACTTTCATTGACTACTGCTTGAAGGCATTATTTGCATACCCACTGCGTCAAAAATTGGATGCTTTTGAGTCAACCAAACTCTTCTTCTCCTTTTTTGAAAATCAATTTCAACACTCTATTAAATCCCTCAGAACGGACAACGGCAGGGAATATCTCAACACAAAAATGTCTACCTTCCTCACTGAAAGGGGTTTCCAACACAAACCTGGGCCTCCCCACTCTCCTCAGCTCAACGGGGTTGCGGAGCACTCCAACAGGACCATCCTCAACCTAATCCGCTTTTTTCTCTCAGCTTCCAACCTTCCAAAATCTTTCTGGGCCAATGCCCTCAAGCATGCTCTCTTTATTTTCAACTCCTACCCCTGAAAAACCCCTTGTGGTTTCACCTCACCAAACTCAATCCTTGCCACCGATGACATTCCAATCTCCTATCTTCATCCTTTTGGCTGCCTCACTTGGTACAAAATCCCAGAGGCTAACCAAACCAAGCTATCTCCCAAAGGAAAACCCTCAATCCTTCTGTCCTATCTCCCCCAAGGCAACGGCTACCGCGTCCTCAACCTATGCACCAAAAAGATGATCAAGTCTAGGGACGTTATCTTTGACAACTTGAATTTACCATACGGTCAGCCTCTCCAAAAAGCTGATACGGATTCTTTGCTCATTCCCGTTGTCCTCCCCTGGCCCCAGCCTCCCCCAACCCCTAGCCCTCCATCTCTCCCTGTCCTCCTGGACCCCCCTTCTTCTTCTCCTCCCTCCAAATCCCCCGTCCCTCTTTCCTCATCCCCCTTGCTTCTGCACAGAGACTTGGAAAAGCCACAAATCTTTCCTCCTTGCCCTCCCGTTGTTGAATCTTGCGCCCACCCTTGCTCCACCAGCCCCGCCTTGTCCAAGGACTTGGAGATCATGGCTCCCGTTTCCCTATCTTCAGTTCTAACCCCCCTCTCCTTCTTCTGTCGTTGTCTCCCCGCTTCATTCCCCCCCTCCCTCCCCTCCATCCTCTCCTCCACCCCAACCGCGCCGCTCCACCAGACCAAGGCGCCCCCCATCGCGCTTTGGGACGTACTTGCGCTCCGCCTCCGTCAAAGACAACATCCGGGCACCCACGACCTGGAAGAAACTCCTGAAGTCTCCTCACCAACACCGCTGGATCATGTTGGCTTGCAAAGAACTCTCCTCCCTCAAAGGAATGAAGACCTGGACTCTTGTCCCCCCCCCAAAGGGTTGGAAGGTCATTAAGTCAAAATGGGTTTTCAAAGTCAAACAACGCCCCAAAGGCTCAATTCTCAAGCTCAAGGCGCGCCTGGTTGCCATGGGGTTCACTCAGGTGCATGGTTTGGACTTCTCAGAAGTTTTTTCTCCCACTCTCTGTCTGGAGACCCTCCGTCTCCTCCTCACCCTACTAGGCACAAACGATTGGGTTGGCCGGCAAGTTGACTTCAAAACAGCCTTTCTGAATGGCTTCCTGGATGAACCAGTTTATATGTCTCAACCACCCAGATTTGAGGATCCTCTCCACCCCGACTGGGTCTGCAAGGTCTCAAGGGCAATCTATGGGCTGAAGCAATCCCCTTGAAAATGGAACATTGAGCTGAACGCTGCCATTTTATCCTTAGGCCTCTCCCGCTCTGCTTATGACCTGTCCCTCTATTTTAAAGTTGTTTATGGTACTCTTGTGGGTGCTCTCACTGCGCATGTTGATGATCTGGCGGTTGTTGGAACTCCAGATTTTGTCTCTTTCTTCATCTCTGAGATTGGCCATCATTTCACAATTGTTTCTGAAAAAGACCTCAATCTCTTCCTCTTGATCGCAATCCGTTGTGATCTGGGAAGTAGGACAGTCTTGCTGGACCAATCTCACTACATCTCTACCGTCGCCTCCACCTTCCTACCCTCAAACTCTCCGCCAACAAAGTCCCCAACATCAATGTCTTTCAAGAACTTGACAAAGCTGAACCAATCTGAGCCTGCTTCTCCGGCGCAGTACAGTCAGCTGATCGGATCTCTGCTCTGGATCTCCCAATGCACATGGCCCGATGTATCCTTTGCAGTAAACAAACAATTGCAGTTTCTTCAAGACCCGTTGTTTGAGCACTGTGAGAGCGCTCTCTGCGTGCTTTGTTTCTTAAACTCAACCAAACACTATCATCTGACGCTTGGAGGCCCCTCTCTCAAGCTCTTGGGCTACTCTGATTCCAACTGGGCCAAAGACAGAGACGATTGAAGCTCCATCTCCGGCTACACCTTCCGCCTGGGCCTTGGTGCTATCTCCTGGAGGTCCAAAAAGCAACCCACCGTGTCCCTGTCAAGCTCCAAGGCTGAATACAAAGCCCTCTCCAACTCTTGCAAGGAATGGCTGTGGCTCTGGAACGTTCTGTGTGAACTACGACTGCGTGACTCCTTGCCGGTTCCTATCTACGTCGACAACCAGTGAGCCAAATCCCTTGCAAGAAACCCCAAAAATCATTCCCGGAAAAAGCAAATTGAAGCGCATCATCAATTCATCAGGGAATGCATTTCCCAGGGCGTTTTTACCATTCATCATGTCATTACCAAGGACATGCTTGCGGATATGCTAACCAAGCCGCTGAAACATGTTCTCCTGCAAGCACATCAAGAACTATTTAGTCTCAGCGGTGGTGGTTAGCAAGGGGGGGTGTTGGAGTATATTCATATCTCCATACTTTAATTTCTTTCTATTCTCTTCATATCTCTTTCTATTCTTTCCTCCTATTTGAATCCCTACTCATTTCCTTATATTTCACACACTGAACACACCAAAATCATCCTCACTCAATCTCTAGACGCGCGCCCTTTCTTTCTTTCACAATCAATACTTGTTGTACTCTTAGCATATCACACTACGCGTGACATCCAGTCATGGCGCCTCTACCTGAGGACAGAGCTTGAGGAAAGTAGAAGGACTTCTTTCCTCATCCTTCTACTTTACCACTCATCTCTGTTATTCTTCAGGTAAGATTTGTCTTTTCTCCTTTATCTCTTTCTCACCATATATGTTTCCCTTTTCACTCATGAAATTCATCCTTCTACTTTACCACTCATCTCTGTTATTCCTCAGCTCAACACTTAGGACAATAGGTGGGGCTTTTGCTGATATTCTTCAATGGAATTCATGATGGGGTGAGAATTAACAATTATAATATCAGAATGAGGACATGAATCACTTTTTTATAATTCCTAAAAACTTGATCACGGATGGAAATGGGTCTTGATTGATTACTTAAAAATTACTGGTGTTCAAATCATCCAAAAAGGGCTGTATATATACATTTTTTGGGGTAAGAGGACCTTCCCAGGGCACGTGGAGAGGGTTGTTCTGGTGGTCTAAGGCTAGTAGACTTGCCAGGGCTACTTTGGAACATATTCTTAGTGCGGTCAATCAGCTATATCTTTCTGTTTCATATTTATGGGTGAAATAATTATCAAAATCTGTTTAAATGTCAATTTGTTATTTTTTCAGTTCTGGCATATTTTCTAATTTTGTATTAGTTTCTTGTTATTCAAATGGTCAGAAGTGAGTATTTGTAGATTTTAAACCATCTCCTGAAAATTTTGGTAATTTTTCAAAATTTTTAGGAGAAAACCTTGATATGTTGCATGGTTCATAAAGACTTGATAATAACATTTATGTGACAACCTTTATTATTATTTTCCCCAATTTGTCTGTCTTATATTTTGAATTTCATAATTTTTATTCAATTTTCATAGGTTTCAGACACCCCTCTATCCTTCAGTTAGGTTTTTAAATATGCATGATGTATGCATGCAGGTTGAAGCCTGTTCCTGCTGTACCTGGCTTGTCAGGAGTGGTGCAGTTATTTTTGACAGGTGCATACATGAAAGCTGCATGCAGGAATCCAGCATCTTCCTCCAGCAGCATATTTCATGCAGGTTTCCGAAAGGCCCGTGTAACCTTGCTGTATGGATGCGGGGCTGTGCACAGGAATTGTGAAAGAACACAAATACGGCTGTAACTCTTAAAATATACACAAAACCTCAATTCTGAGTGAGTTTTAGGTGTGAAACCTATACATGACATTGTACCTGAAATATTAAAATGGCCAAAAAGGCCCATAGTGATTCCATGGCTTTTGTGTCACTTCTTGTTTTAATTATTTAAAAATATAAGGAGTTGGAATTCAAGGGTGGGGTCAGTGAGTGACCCTACCTTATTTTGGGTGAGAAATCCAAACATGTGATAAGATTTGAGGATTTATAAATATTTTTTATTTTTATGATTCATTTTTATTTTTATTCTACTTTGAAAGGTTGCCCTGTACAAGTAGAAAGATGAAATTCCCCCACTCCAAGACATGTCCATATCTGAAAATTTTTTTGGGTTCAATGTCTCTTATTTGCCCCGTAATTTCTTAGGTGTATGGTTCCATCTGGAATGTTTTTTTCAGGTAGCCATTCATATTTATCAGCAGATTCTCCTTTATATCTGACCAGGTAAAGACTGATATCTTTCCCATTTATCCTTTCCTTCTTGTCTTTACGGATCTTACTAATTTTCCCTTTTCCTTTATCAGGTTCAGCTTCCACAGGTATCTCTGGTGAAGGGATTTTTCCTCCTTCCCTTGGGTGAAATTTTTTGATTAGGCTTACCAGGAATACTGGGTGTTTCCTGGAAAGTTAATCACTCAGGATCACTTCTACAGAATTCTTTCAATGAAGCTTCTTGATGGTGAATGGTCCTACAAAGGCAGGCCTCAATTTCCTGTTTCCTGAAAGGTTGTTAAAATTAGTGGTTGAGATTGGGACTTGTTCCCAAATTTTAAAATCAGGTTCTTTGTGAGCTCTATTCCATCTCTGTTGATTATATTCAACAGCCTCTTGAAAAAAATTTAGCAGAATGTTTATTGGCTATTTCTATCATGTTCTTGAATTCTACTGAGGTAGGATGTGTATTCAAAATATCTTTATTAAGGCTGTCTTTGGGTAGCTTGGGTGTCCATCCTCTTTCCAGGACATAGGGAATTTCTTTGGTAGTAAAATGTTTGCTGCTTTTGTGAGGCCATTTCCAGGGAAGGTAAAAGACTAACCCAGTCATGGAAATATCCATCTGTGTTTTTTTTATTCTAGCCCAAAGCAGCAGAACCTTCTGAGCATGTCCTCTAGAGTCTGGATCATTCTTTCAGGTGATCAATCAGTTTGGCAATTGTAAGCTGTGGAGAAGGCTAAGGTAGTTCCCAACATATCATGAAGTTTTCTCCAGAATTTAGATTTGAACTTGGGGTATCTTTCACTTATTATAATCTTGAGGAATCCTCAATCTGCAATGAGCCTGTTCCAAAAAAGTAAAGCTACTTCCATTGCAGTATCCTCTTTGTGGTTGGGCAAGAATTTGGCTTTCTTGGTGAACCTATCCACTATGACCAGGACTGAGTTGTAAGAGTAAGCTCCTCCTGGAGCTATTCCTGTGAAAAAGTCTATTTTGATGATTTCCCATCTATTCTTGGGCTCAGTGATCTTCTGTAATAAGCAAAATTTCTTCCCAGTAGTTCTGTTAGGTTTTTGGCAAGGATCACAGCTAGAAACATACTTGATGGTTTAGTATCTCCAGTTAATCAACCAGGCTGTTTGTTTTACCTTTTCCAAAGTCCTGTCAGTAGATAAGTGTCCAGAGGAGCATTTATCACGGCATTTGTCTAGGATATGTTTGATATGTTCCTCATCAGTCAAGACTAGGACACTGGAGTGTTGATGTCTGTAATATACTCATCCATCCAATAAAGGAAATATTCCAGCTTTTTATATTTTCAGTAATGGTTAAGGTAAGCTGTTGATTATTTCAGATGGAGGGTTAGTGCTTTCCATTATAGAGATCAGAATTCTCATACTAGGGCTGTAAGTTTTCCTAATGGATTCAAACAATGATTCATCCAATTCATAGATATGTATCCCAGTAATTGGAGCTTCAAGTTCAAGCAGGTTCATATTCAATGTGGGGAAAATTTCATGATTTTCTGGGTCATGAGAAGGGTTGCTAGATTCATTAGGTAGAGCATTCCCATTTAGACTGTCAGCATTCTGGTGTTTTCTACCAGATTGATGGAATATGGTCATATGTCCTCTATACTGCTTGATGGCTATCTGTCATCTCAAAATATGACTGATAGGTGATTTCATGTTCATTAGAGTTCTAAAAGAATTGCAATCAGTAATCACCACAAAGTTAGTACCTTCAAGGTAGTAATGGAGTTTTTCTAAAGCCCATACTAGAGCAATCCATTCCATTTGACTAGAACCATATCTTTTCTCAGTATCCTTGACCTGTCTAGAGATAAAGAGTATTGGTTTGTCTACTGGTTTATCATCTTTTATGATTTCCTGATGAAGGGCAGCTCCTAGTCCTTCCATACTAGCATCTATGTATAGCTTGAATGGTTTGCTGTAATCAGGTTGGATTAGCACAGGGGCTGTGGTCATAGATAATTTGAGTTCTTCATAATTCTTTATGCTTTCATGAGTCATCTCAAAGAGAGTGTTGTTGTTGCAACTTTTGTGAAAACTTTGGTAATTAATTTCTGTAATTTCTACAGAAGCTGATGAACAACAAGAGTTCAGTCTTATTTGGGGCATTGATATATTCATAACAGCAGCTATATTTCTTTGGTCAGCTGTGAGGGTTAGAACAGATACTATATGCCGTAAGGCCTTGAGTTCTCCATATCCAAAGTTGCACTTCTTCATGGATACTTTAAATCCTATGGTAGAGATAGTTTCCAGGAATAATCTTGCTTTTTTCATATGTGTATTCAAATAATCAGAGTAAATGATAACAAAATCAATGTATACCATCATCCAGCCTTGTCTAATAAATTGGCCTATTGCTTTATCCATAATTCTTTGGAAGTGGGAGGGAGAATTTTTGATTCCAAAGGGCATTCTCAAATACTCATATATCCCTAGGTGGAATATGATTCTCATGAATTTCCTACTATCAGGACTGATAGGAATCTGTTGAAATCCTTTCAACATGTCCATGGTAGTGATAAACTTAGCCTTTGAGAGGTTATGGAGAGCATGGTAAATCCTAGGGATAGGGTAGTAGCCAGCTTGGGTATGGTTATTCAGAATCCTAAAGTCTTCAACCATTCTTGATTTGTCATTATTCCAAGCTATAATCAATGGTGTGGTGACATCTACTTTTTCATTAGTTCCTACTTTCCTTAAAACTTGTAGGTCTATGAATTAATGGATGTGAGGTTCAAGGGAAGCTCTTGATTTTGGGCTAGAAGGTTCAGCAGGTCTCCTAAGATTTGGAGGATAAGGAGGTTGAATGGTTAAGTTAAGAATCATATCATGTACTTTAATATTACCAATAGGGTGATCCTTAGTGAAAAAAGCATTTTGATTTTCAAAGAAAACTTGGAGAATATCCCATTTTTGGTCCTCACTGAGCCAGGAATTTAAAGCTGCTTGGAAGAAGTATTCTTTGTTGAAAGTCTCCAAGTGTTTCTCATAGGTGGAATCAGAAGTTTGAGAATTAACATGGCATATTTGCAACTTTTTCTTCCAATTTCCTCCTACAGTAAAGTATACACACTTACTTTGGAAAACATCTATTCCATACAAGCATAGAGAATCATTTCCCAAAATGAAGTAGTCACATACTCAATTTTGTAGTACTAAACATTTGATTTCCAGTTTAAGTGATCCTTTAGATTGAGGGAATATGATATCTGTTTTCCATACACCAATAGAATTTAAAGATGAATTTCAACTGCTAAACTTAGCTTGTGGCACTGGTAGCAGGTTTGTTTTGAAATTTGGATCCTGTTTTTCCAAATAAGATGATCCAACACAAGAGCAAAAGGCACCACTATCTAGGATTAGCTTAACTGGAGAACCTTGGATTAGACCAGCAGCATAGCAAGTTTTACCAGAAGTGTAACTTTTGCCAGCAGAAGGTTTGAGAGTTAAGGTCTTAGCTTCAGGAACATGTTGAATCTTCATGTTGGGATTCCATTTTGGGGAAGGTTAGAATCTTCAAGGACATATTTCATTCTAATTGAGGATTCTATATTCCCTTCAATGAAATTGATGGGGTTAGTAATCAGGAGTTCAAATTCAGATATTGAACCATCAGTGTCATCAAGTTGAGGGCAGAATTATTTTCATACTCTTCTCCTTCAATAGGAATAATCCTTCTCCTGGGTTGAGAACAATCAGGTCTTACATTGCCTATCTGGTTACGGTTCCAGCATACCGTTTCCTTAGTTTCTGAATTCTTCTTGAATATGAAGTTGGGGGTAGAAAAATATTTGTTTTTGTGTTGTATTCTTCTTTAGTCTTGGTGCTGAGGTCCTTTGATTTGATAGTTGTTGTTTCAAGACCATTCACATCAAAAGTTTCCTCTAATATACCAATGAGAGTAGAGAGGTCAGAATCCATAGGTATTCTTCATTGTACACTGTGGTTAAGGTGTCCTGGACATAATTTAAAGAGTCTTTCATCAATCTCCTCTTTGTCAGCATTAGGATAGAAGCAATCCAACCTCTTCTTTTTTTCTAGACACCATTTATGAGGTTTATCCTTTGAAGGGTCAAACAATGAATTCTAAAAGGTCTTCATCATCTTCCTTTTCCAAATTCTGGTGCCAAACTGGTCTTTAATCAGTCCTTTCTAACAATTCCAAGATTGAGATCCTACTTCTTCTCTCTTGTTAATGAAGCAATCTAGGGCTACTCCTTCAAATAGTCTGGGCAACCTTCCTACTGCTATAGTATCTGGGAGTTCATATGAAGCAAGAGTATGGTCAATTAATTTGATGAAGCTGATATGGTTTTACTCTCCTTATCCTGAGAACTTATATCAGCTCTCTGATACCAGGAAACTTGCAATCCTTTAGCTACGGAGAGTGATAAAAATGCTGGAATAATAATATTCAAAAAATAAACACAAAAAGCTCAAATAATGAATACTTCAAGAGCTGATGCAAGGTTTAGTTGGTTTGGTTGGAAGGGTTTTAAATATTTTATAAAAAGAGGGGCCACAGTATTATATTACTGGGGATCTTTATAGACAGAAAGCCTCTCTTTAAGGGGCCTCCTTGGGCAGTTTAAGAACCTTGGAATGAATGATGGGTGCCTTATAAGGACATATCCACTGATATGTCCCAGCAAAACAGCACAATTGCCAAGGCAGGAAGGGAAAAAATTTACTCTGAGAAATAATTACACAGAAAGCCTGCAAAGATTCAGGTAAAGGGTTTCAGAGAAGTTGGGTTTGATTGCTTGACTATAATTTGATGAATCAGGTTGATTGTTTTAAGAAATAATAATAATAATACAGAATAAGTCATAAATCAATTTCTTATCTCCTTATAAGAACTTGATAAATAATGACACGGTGTCTGATTGATAATAATAATTCCTGGTAAACTGATGGGGAATAATGGATCCAAAGACGTCTGTATAAATACCTTTTGGGGTGATAATGAGCTTCTCAGGGAACGTAGAGAGGGTTCTGATCATGGGCTGAGGCTGGTAGGCCAGTCAGGGAGGGTTTAGCACTTTCACTTGGTGCTTTTAATCAGCTATCCTCAGATATGCTGGATTTCTGTACTATTTTAGCCACAGGATCTGTCAATCTTTTAATGGCTTAATTCTGATCATTCTGAAATTATCTTTCATTTTTAATATTAATATTGTTTTAAAGTAGACATATGTGGATATTCATTGATTTTTCATCATCTGATGAGAAGGTAGGTAATTTTCAATAATTTTTATGGCCACTCCTTGTAGTGTTTTGTGGTCTTCAAAGATCAGGATCTGTCTGTTTTGTGGTAACCTTCAATATTTGGTTTATTATTTAAAATATTTTTAAATTAATTATATAATATTTTTATTAAGTTTTTAAGGTTTTTAGACCATTTTCAATGAATATTTCACCTTATTACATATTACAGGTAAACCTTACTAGGTTGTGGCTCCTGTGAGCGGTACTTGCTTGTCAGATTTGTCACGACTGATACTTACACGGGGATCAGTCCATTCAGATGCACACGGTGTGGTGCCCAATCTGGGACACCTCTGGACCAGTACCAAAAGAGTAAAATTTTTATGAACTTTTCTATAGCCTCCATTTAGATCCAAAAAAATAAAAAAAAACTTTTTGATCCGGAAGGATTCCCATATCCAGTTCCCAAACTTCCGGCTCCCACTCTCCTAGTTGTCTAGGATCATCTCTTGGGTGCCTAGCGCCCAGTCCTATGTTCAATTTGCCCTCGCTTTGTGCTGCTATCCACCCTTTTGGCAAACGCGCAGATGAAGACCGGCTTGGCTTGCGGGCTTCTATCTGGCACCAGCACCCCCAATTGGCTTCCCTCAATCCCCTTTTTGGTCATCTCCCATCCCAACCCCAAATAAAATCCCAATGAAAAACTTGCAACCAAGTCTCATTCCTTGTTTGATGACCAAGACCAAGACTTGGATCATCAACATGATGCCATCAATTGACTCTCCAACCTTTCCGACAAGGATGAGGACAATAAGATCAACCTGCCCAGCTCATTCATCCCTCCTAATGCCCTTGGAAGCCGTTGACTCATCTCACCTTGCCCATCATTTGTTCACATTCCTCACCCCATCAACCAATCTGATCACTCACGCAAAGTTGATCATGGGAACAACCAACCATCACCCCCACCACTGCAACAACCAACTTGGCCATCTCAAACGCCCGTCTTACCCATCTGGTCCATCTTGATGCTTTCCCACCTCCATGAAATCTTGCTACCTCATCCTTCTCACCTCCACCAGTCATCCAACCACCTGCCATCAATCTTGGACCGCGCTCATCTTGCTGCAACCCCAAAACTTTCTCTGCTTGCACATCTCGCGTTTGTCCGCGTGGCTTGCTGTCGTCCGCGCGGGGCCCGCTGTTGCTCATCCATTGGCTGGGCCCATCAGAAATTTATCTGCGCGGGCCTCCCTTGTAATCCGTCACCTGCTGTGCCCATCATTGGCACGGGCTGGTGTCTTCCATCCCCGCTCATTCATGATTTGTTTCATTGTTTCAATCATTTTTTTTGGTTTGTTTTCTCATCAGTTTTTTCTTCTCATCTCTGTTAATATATATATATATATATATATATATATGTATTTCTGCTCTAGCTGTGTCATCATTTGTAAATAGTCTACAGGGACCCATGGCCCATAAAAGGAGGGGCTCTCCCCTACCTTTTTCAAAATCATCCATGGGAGTGTGTGCATATGTCCCCCCGTTATCATTGAAATCTGATCCTCATCCTCATCCTGGGTATATCTATGATTGCCCCGTGATCCATTGATCCTGAGTCTTTGCCCCTCTGTGGCCTGATCCTTATCACCAACCAATAGCCTTGCCGGTTGAAGAGAATTCTGTCTGTTGGAATTCTTGAGTGTGTTATACCACTCCTTGATCCCTTTCTCTGACCATACTGGTCTTGATCCCTCCTTGATCATCTTTCTAGAGCCAATAACAATTGATTGAATAGCTCTTATTAAGCTTAAGACCTGGAGTGTAATACCTCCCTTATTTTTTTGGAGTTGCATTCTGCCAGCCTACTCTTGAGTTCCTTGAGAAGTGTTGAGGTTATCCTTGCTTCAAATCAGTTACTGTTTGCTTTTAGAGCTTCTTAAACATAGTGCTTTGTCTTGTACAGCCACCCTCAGTTATCTGGTACCCTTCAAGCGCTTGATTGCGGAGAGTTGGGCAGGTTCATTGAGAACCTAAAGGATGGTTGGGTTTGAGTTGATCATCCCCAATCTTCTGCTGAAAACCAGAGATATTAGCTTGTGGGAGTTGTTTACATGCAACAGCTTTGTTCTTTGAACTTTAAACAAACTTTAGCTTCTTTTGTCCAAGTTTTTCCCACATAATCTTGGCTCAGATAGTGCTGTTCCATTTCTACCAAACAACTATCATCTTTATCCTTCACTACTTGATTCCTCATTTACCAGGTTCTGGACCTTGATCTTGGTTACATTTGAATATTTTTGTAACACTCAGGAGGGCAGCCTAAACAGCACCTTTCCCCTCCACAGAACTGCCATGGCCTAGCACCATTTGGAGTCTTACAGCAGGCTAGGATCCACTGCGTGCGTGGCAAACTTGGCTGCACGCAGGACTTCTGTATGCAGAAGAGTGATGCTTAGGGGTTTTATAGGGATGTGGGGATGCGCGTGAGGTAGGATCCACTGCGTGCGTGGCAAACTTGGCTGCGCGCAGGACTTCTGTACGCAGGAGAGTGATGTGTAGGGGTTGTATAGGGACGCAGGGCTGCGCGTGGGAATTGTGACATACCACATCTTAGTGTGTAACTCCTGAAATATACACAAGACCTCAATTCTGACAGAATTTTAGGTGTGAAACCTATATGTGACAATACATGTGAAATATTAAATTGGCCAAAAGGTGCCATATTAGTGCTATCACTTTTTGGTCAATTTTTATTTAATTATTTTAAATATGAAGGAGTCATATTTCAAAGGTGGGGTCAGTAAGTGGACACCTTATTTTGTTGGGGAATCCATTTCTTCATTAATATTTATAGATTTCCCACTCCTTAATATTTTATTTCTTTTATTTTTATTTTTATTTTTATTTTTATTTTTATTTTTATTTTTATTTTTATTTTTATTTTTATTTTTATTTTTATTTTTATTTTTATTTTTATTTTTATTTTTATTTTTATTTTTATTTTTATTTTTATTTTTATTTTTATTTTTATTTTTATTTTTATTTTTATTTTTATTTTTATTTTTATTTTTATTTTTATTTTTATTTTTATTTTTATTTTTATTTTTATTTTTATTTTTATTTTTATTTTTATTTTTATTTTTATTTTTATTTTTATTTTTATTTTTATTTTTATTTTTATTTTTATTTTTATTTTTATTTTTATTTTTATTTTTATTTTTATTTTTATTTTTATTTTTATTTTTATTTTTATTTTTATTTTTATTTTTATTTTTATTTTTATTTTTATTTTTATTTTTATTTTTATTTTTATTTTTATTTTTATTTTTATTTTTATTTTTATTTTTATTTTTATTTTTATTTTTATTTTTATTTTTATTTTTATTTTTATTTTTATTTTTATTTTTATTTTTATTTTAATTTTTATTTTTATTTTAATTTTTATTTTAATTTTAATTTTAATTTTAATTTTAATTTTAATTTTTATTTTTATTTTTATTTTTCTTTTTATTTTTATTTTTATTTTTATTTTTATTTTTATTTTTATTTTTATTTTTATTTTTATTTTTATTTTTATTTTTATTTTTATTTTTATTTTTATTTTTATTTTTATTTTTTTTATTTTTATTTTTATTTTTATTTTTATTTTTATTTTTTATTTTTATTTTTATTTTTATTTTTATTTTTTTTAATTTTAATTTTAATTTTAATTTTTATTTTCTGTTTTTTGTTACTTTGACAGGTTTCTCTGTACATAGTAGCAAGCTGACAACTTGGGCCATTCAGTTACAGGGGGAAAGAGTTTAAGGGATTTTTACACCTCAGGAGTTGGACTGGGTCTGTAAGATTCATTACTTACAGTTGCAGTTTTATGGGGGAGGTTAGGAGTAATACTCATTCTGATGGGCTTTGCTTCTTCTAAGTTTACCAGGGAGGGACCAGTAGAATTGAATTTTAGGTCCCTAAGGTCATTTTTAACCATTCCTAGTTCTAAATAAATCTTAATGCTCAGGAATTCTATTTTATTAACTAGGTGAGCAGAGGGGGTATCAGTTTTTTTCTTAAATTCTCCTTTAATTTGTTCAATGGACAGGAGAATTGTGTCTTTCACTGAAGATTAAATATTTTTTATATGTTGATTCATGGATACCTTATCCATATTAATAGTATCCTTCAGTTGTTTGATTTCTAACTCACTGCTCTTAAGATGGGCAGCTTGATTACAGATTAATTTTTTCAAACTTTGAATGACCTTATCCAATTGGTTAGAATATTGTCTAAATTTCTGCTTAATATTTTAAAGTTAAGGAAAAACTTGGTAGAGAAAGCATTAAAGATAGGTGTAACATCTTGATCTAATTGTGATACACTTTCTTCCACTTCTGAGCTAAAGATATTATATTGTCACAATCTTTGGGATTACCCATCTTTTGGTGACTGGAAGACCTCATCTTTTTGGGGTCTTTTCCATTTAACTTTGCTTATTTGTCCCAAGGATTCCAATTCTCCTTGTATTTTTCTACCACCTTCCCGGGGATCAATGTCTGAAGGGCCATCTGTGAGCCTTTGGCCTGTGACATGGCCTTTCTCATGGATGCCATATCTTCTTGGGCTTGGTCCAATTTTTAGGCCTCCCATTAAATCACATGTTTCTTTATTAGGGCCTTTATTTTGGAATCCTTGGCTGAGTCCAACTGGGGTAGCATGGGTGGAGACGTAGCCTCTGGGGATAACTTTCTGCGTGAGGGAGACTTCTCCAAAAATTCATTGGTTGAGTTGGATGGTGCAGGCGCTGGCGGGTCTCACAGTGCTGGTGATTCAGGATTGAGTCCCCTCAACGTGCTTGCAGTGGGCGCTCTTACAGGCCCATGTTCCTCTGGGAAAAGGTTCATAGGAAGGGGTTCTTCCGGTTGCATGGGTGTTGGGCCTGTTTTGTGACATAGTACAAAAATAGGTAAGTTTTTGTCAAAGTTTTTTCAAAAAAAAAGGTAAAAAAATATTAATAAATTTTATATATTTTTTTAATTAAGTTAAGCTTGCTTAAAGTTAAGTTCAATGGTACTAGGGGTTTTTTGGGGTTTAAAGAATCCTTGGTTGGTAATCCAGGGGGGTCCTGATGAGTACCAATTAGGTCTTGGCTTAAGTCCAAAGATGAGTGGTCTGAGCGGCTTTCCAACAGGTCTTGCTCAATAAAATCAGCAAGGGAAAATGTTCTTTCCACTAAAAAAAAATAACAAAAACAATAATTTTTTATTTATTTTCATTTTATTAATTTTTATTAATTTTATTTTGAATTTTTATTTTTTTCTTTGCAAAAAAATATTATAAGCTTAATTTCTTCTTTATTAAATAGATAAAGTAGTCTTTGATATTTTTTCCAGGCCTTATTTTGCCTGAGTAAAAATTTGAAGTTTATATGTCTCTCAAGGTCTAACTCCTTTTCTTTCTCCCTTTCTTGGTGGAAAATTGAGATTTTTTTTTCTGTTGTTCAGGGGTTAAAGAATCCCAACAATCAGGTATAAGAAAACATGCATTGGCTTTTTTCTTTTGTTTAAGAATATTCAAATAATGATTAATTAAGTCTCCTTTGGTCTTAAGATCCACTGGAAAAAGAATTAAAAAATAATAATAATAAGTATTTTTACTTATTTTTACGTAGAATATCTGGTCCAAAGAAATTAATTAATTAAATATTGACTATTCAGGGATATTTCCTGGACAGATTCCCAGGTGTCAGCTTACTGATACCAGGAACCGTTCAGTCCTTTAGCTACAGCAAGTGATATTGGTGTTGGAACAATAATAATTCCAAGGAAAATACCTAAAATTCTCAGAAATATTGATATAATGAGAGCAAGTGTAAAGTTTGGAGTTTGGTTTTTTTAAAATGGTTTCAATACATTTTTGAAGAGGGGCCACAGTTTATACAGAACTGGGGATCTTTATTGAAACAACCTCTCTTCAAGGGGATCTTTTGAACGATGTAAAGAACTTGGGACAATGAGGTCCTAAGTGATTGCTCAAGAAGGGGTTTACTCAAGGGGAATGGCTGGAATGGCTGTCTTAAAGCACTTGTGCTTGGATGCAAGGAGGAGATAAATTACTACTTTCAGAAGAAACTCCAAGATACTTGCAGAAATTCATGGTTTGAAAGGGTCTCAGGACAATGGGTGGGGCTTTTGCTGATATTCTTCAATGGAATTCATGAAGGGGTTAGAATTAAAAATTATACTATCATAATGAGGTCATAAATCAATTTTTTATCATTCATAAACACTTGATCACAGATGTAAATGGGTCTGGATTGATTACTTAAAAATTACTGGTGTTTAAATTATCCAAAAAGGGCTGTATATATACCTTTTTGGGGGTAAGAGGACCTTCCCAGGGCATGTAGAGAGGGTTGTGCTTGTGGTCTAAGGCTAGTATACTGGCCAGGGTCATTTTGGAAAATATTCTTAGTGCGGTCAATAAGATGTACCTTTCTGTGTCATATTTATGGGTGAAATAATTATCAGAATCTGTTTAAATTTCAATTTGTTATTTTTTCAGTTCTGGGATATCTCCTAATTTTGTATTAGTTTTTTTTGAGTCACATGGTCAGAAGTGGGTATTTTTAGATTTTGAACCATCTCCTGAAACTTTTGGTAATTTTTAATAATTTTTAGGAGAACAACTTTTTATGTTGCATGGTTCATAAACACTTGATAATAACATTTATGTGAAAATCTTAATCATTATTTTACCCAATTTGTCTGTCTTATATATTGAATTTCATTATTTTTATTCAATTTTCATAGGTTTCAGACACCCCTCTATCCGTCAGTCAGGTTGTTAAATATGCATGATGTATGCATGCAGGTTGTAGCCTGTTCCTGCTGTACCTGGCTTGTCAAGAGTGATGCAGTTATTTTTGACGGGCACATACTTGAAAGCTGTGTGCAGGAATCCAGCATCCGCCGCCAGCAGCATATTTCACGCAGGTTTCGTGACAGGAGCCTACATATTGAGTGTCAGGCGCGCGTACCCTTGCTGTATGGATGCGGGGCTCCGCGCAGGAATTGTGACAGAACACAAATTTGGCTGTAACTCCTAAAATATACACAACACCTCAATTCTGAGTGAATTTTAGGTGTGAAACCTTTACCTGAAATTGTATGTGAAATATTCAGATGGCCAAAAAGTGCCATAGTGATGCCATGTATTTTTGGTCACTTCTTTACCTAATTATTTAAAAATATAAGGAGTTGGAATTCAAGGGTGGGGTCAGTGAGTGACCCTACCTTTTTTTGGATGAGAAATCCAAATATGTGATAAAATTTGAGGATTTATCACTCTTTTTTATTTTTATGATTTATTTTTATTTTTATTCTAATTTGAAAGGTTGTGCCTTAAAAGTAGCAATCTGAAAGTAGATGATCCAAAAATATGAAAAATAAATTCAAACTGTGGAAAAATCAAAGTTTAAGATGTCAAAAAAAATACAAAATAATTAATCCTATCACAAAAAAAAAAGATCACAATCTTTGATGACCACAAAAAGTATCAAAGAACCAACTATCTAAGAGATAAAGAACACCAACATGATCAAAAGAATCTAGAAAATCATCAAAAACCAAATTTAGATCATTTAGAAAAAATATAGCTAGTAAAATGAAATATGTTTTGCAGAAAAATCAACTTATCAAAAAATCACAAAGACAGAGCAAGAGAAAGAAATAATACTCTGATCCTCCATATCTTGGATCAACCATGCAAAAGCTCCAAGAATATGCACTGATACAACCCTGGCTGCCCTTCTAACCTCAGAAAACAGACCCTTACCTCCCTACATTCCCTGAGAAGACCCACTCAACTCCAACAAGATATACAGTGCTCTTTTGGTCATTTTCATCCAGAATTCATTATATATCATTCCATACACCACTCCGACCATTATTTATGCGACTAAGGAAGATAATGAGTAAACTGTGGTCATGATCTGATATTATTTAAAGAAATTTCAAACATTTTGCTTATTTTACACTGCAAAAAGTCTCCGAGAATCTCTCTTAGACTTAAAACCCTTCAAGTGTGAATTACTGCAGGTATCCATAAAGTAATTATATTAATTAGAAAGTCATGTTCTATCTGATTTGGCTGGTTTTCTTCCATAGCCTGGACATACTACACCATGTCTTGATAATAATTCCTTATTATGAATTATGAGGTTCCAATATCCCAGGGAGAAAGATTAAAAACAAATACATTGAAGTAGAGGGTTTGAAAATCACATCTATGTTTACACTAGCCCCTTTAAAAAAAAAAAAATTATATTCAAATGAAAAAAAATCAAAACAAGTCACTTCACCTGGCACCATCAACAACTGCTTAAATCACTTTGAAGATTATTCTTTATTATTCCAAAGAATATATTTATTCTTTTTCCTTATCAAATCTGGTAGCTAAAAGATTGAAAGTGTCTTGTTATCCAGAAGCTGAAGTTTTTTGAGAAATCTGTGCCTTCAGGATTTTGGAAAGCATTTTTTTTAAACTAAAAAAAAACTATATATTTTTAAATCTATGCAGGTTTTTCTTTTGGTTAAAAAACATAGGTTGGATTGAATTCATAAAGGAAAAAAAATTCTGCGTTTGTTCTAAATTTTAAGCCTCTTCTTCATCAATGAATCCTTAGGCAAGATGATTCTGAATTATTGAGCAAGTGCCATCAAGGATCTCAGGTGCAATTTATGATCAAGCACAAGCAAAGCCCCAACCAGGATCAGTTTGAGCTTTAGCAAAGCTCCAATGCACATTCAATGTTCATTTTACAAAGTAACTGGGCACCAAATGCTTGGTTGAATAATGGGGATAGCTTCAGCTATAGATTGGAGAAAGCTTCCACCAGATATTCCTTGACGGCACTTGCTAGAAAGTGAAATCAAATTTTTCATGGTGTTAAAATTCAGAATCCCTTGAAAAAAAATCAAGTAGAATTTTCTTTGAGGTCAAGAATTAGATTTTTTGGTAGCTCAAAATCTTGATTGGTTTATAAGCTGCTTTCCAAGTTAATCTTCAAAATTGATTTCTCTTTTGATGATTCTATCCAACAATTTCCTTTCTTTTCATTTTTCATTTTTGGTGGCGCATGAATCATTATTTAAAATTACTAAATTTCTGATCGTCCTAATCTTAGTGTTCTCAAACTAAATCTCTCATAGAATAACACTTTGGTGCAAGATTCATCCTCACATCTCATCCATTGAATTGATTTTTATTTTCTTTATTTGACTACTACACAATAACCAAGTTCTTCCAAATGAAAAAAATCTCTGGCCTTTATGGCCTTAATATTTCTTATGCCTTAATTCAGTAATTCATTTGGTGAGGAATTTCTTATATGCAAATTCAATCAAAATTTTGCAACTTGAAAATTCATTATGAGACTATTTCTTTCAAAGAATTGGAATGAATTTATTCTTCTCTGGTATTTTTGATTTACTTAAAATTGATCTTCCAAGTAAGTTAAATTTACCCTATCTTTTTCTCTTGATTTGAGGTTTGTTAAGATGATAGGGTGTATCAGAGTTAACCAAAAAACTCCATTAAAAATCTAAAAAAACCCACTTATTTCACATCAGACATGCCAGATTTCCCTGAAAATAAATGAATTTTTTCAAATAAATTATTTAAAGGCTTTCACTGCCTCAACAACACATAAGTCCAGGTCATACAACCCTGATTTCAACCTCACCTCATTCTACCTCTGACCTCATTGGAAAAATTTAATTCATTGCTCTTATCTTTGTGCTATCCTCATTGCTTCATCTATCATCTCCTTGTCACTTCATTACTCTCATCACATTATTGCTCTTGTCACTTCATCACTCTCATAACTTTAACACTGTCATCACTTTATTTCTCTTATCACTTCATAAATATCATTGCTTTATTGCCCTCATTGCTTCATCCATCCATCCCTCTGAATCTTTTCAAATGGCCCCTCAGAAAACATTTCCCCACAAGTACACTCAAAAATCAAATTCACCAAAGAAAACATCCCCAAGGAACTCTATATTAAAAATCCTCCCCCATCAGCTTCAAAAGGCTCAAGTCAGCTGAAGAGGGCTGGTCACATCATCCTGGTAAACTGGCTCAAATTTCCCTCCTACTATGACACTTGCTTTGTATCAGAAGATGAACCACAAGTTGGCCAACCTCCATCCTCTAAGGTTAATGATTATCTCCTGATAGCCAATGAAAAAAATAATAAAACAAAAGTTAGGCTGGATCTTTCATCAAAACAGATGAGGGAGTGATTCAAGAATTATCAAGCCAAGTACAAAAAGGCCCACTCAATGTCAATCTCTACTGGCTTGATATCACCCACTCCAATAAGGCCAGGGGAATCAACTCAGTGGGTGATAAGTTGGACTCCATTTGTCCTTTTTTATATTCAAATGGATGAAATATTTTGAAAGAAGGCCAAAATCACCCCCTTAGCTGATTTTGATTCCCAACAATCTAATTCCATTGATGCTGAGTACTTGGCTGTAGATGCTCAGCCAAGAAACCATGACCCTGATGAAACATTGGAGTTGCCTCAATATGATGTGGAGGAGAATATTCCAGCTCAACCACCTCCAATCATGTCCACATTGGCATCAATCAAACCTAAAAACCCTTCCTTGGAACCCTCTCTTACATATTTTGATTTTTCCATTCCTGGGGTGAAAGGACTGGAAAAATTGGCCAATGGGGAGATGGATATTCTGGTATTGCCATTGCAATGAAAATATGTTCAAGTAAGGAAGAAATTCCTTTTCCTTTCTGGCTGATTCTGACTGATTTTTAATGTAAAACAACAGCCTCATCCTTTCCTGAATGGCCAAACACCAAAGCTAATGAGGCCTCCAACATCACCTTTAAATAAGAGTGAAAAAGCTCACACACAAACCTCCTTGGCAAAGGGAATGCAAAATGCCTCCAATCGCATCAACATTAACCCCAATAGCCATCAAAATAGGTGAAAAACTTCAAATTCTGTGGGCTTTGAAGATATTGTGGAGAAGCAAGATTCAAGTAAGTGCATTGATTGAATCTCCTTGCTTTTGAAATCAAGCTTATTCCTATTCCCCTCCAAAAAACAGAAAAATCACAAATTGAATCTTAAAAAATTCAATTTGAAAGGACAAGTGGGACAGTAAACTGTCTATTGATTCTCAAGAGCAGGAAGCCAAGAGTTTGGCTTATCAAAAAAAATTTGATTCTGAGTGGAAATTGAAACATGCAGAGCCAGATTTTCAAAAAGAGGAAAAGTAGAAGAATTGAGTGGAAGAGAAACTTGAAAAGGAGAGAGAACAAATGGCCAAGGAAAAAAGGTAGGTTATTGGTAGGCATGGCATGTATTGGTAGCAGTCAAACAGTTGATTAAATACAGCAGATTACTCAATTTCTAGGCTTGTAGATATATTTACTTTGATAAAAATTTCAAAAAGAAAAACATAAAGATTATTTTTGATTAAAAAAACTTTTAAGACTATTTTTAACTCCACCAATAAAGAAATCTTTTTTATTTTTATTTAATTTTTTTCTAGAGTATATTTTTCCACTTTTTAAGTCCTTGCAAGGTTTATGAGTTGTTTTGTTGAGTTTCATCGAAATTACCATCTTTTTATGAGTTGCATTCTCCAAAGTAGAAAATGTACAGTGCTTGTAATTATTTTCTTCCAAAATAATTTTAAAAACACCTTTTTCTTTGAAATCAATACCAAAACCAAAGTCAGGAAAAAAGAATTGGCCATCAGATACTTGATATTTTTCCTTGTTGTCAATAATTTTTCCATTAAATTTTTTGGTTGGAACCACCAGTAAAAAGGAATAGGAAGAGATGTCACCTTTTTAGATATCAGGAGAGTTTGAGAAGGAACCTGAAGTGAAAGTGATGGGGGGGGAAATTCGAAAGTAGTGAGGCTGGATCCAAATTCCAATGAAGAGAAGGAGGGGATGTTTTTGTCCATCATTATTTCACGGTTGGCTTCAAATGCTAGTCTGCCTAATTTTCAAAACATTTGGCCTAAGATTTGAGAGAACTTGTTGGACATAAGGTTGAAAAAATGAAACTCTTGAGGGGAAGATTTCACAGGAGCTTTCATCAAATATTGTCCAAATAGTTGAGAAGGGTGCATAAATTTTTGCCATCCAATTGCCCAAATTTTCCCACCCCAAGATCTTGAGGGACCAACAGTGTTCCATTTTTTTTGGATTTGTGAAGGAATTTTGTGAATAATTTGATGTCCTTCTTCTTTTTCTCAGAGGGTTTATTCAAAGGGAAAAATTTGATTATTACAAAAAGAGACTCACAATCAGATTGATCTTGAACATATAATTTTCCAAAGCTAAAGAAGTAAAACTTTTTGATCTTCTGTTTGGCCTGTTCAAACTCTTCAGGGGAGGTTTTTCAACTGTTCTTAAAAATGGAAGAATACACATCCAAAGGATGCAGTTTTTGCAAAGAACACACAAAATTTTTTAATACATTCCTTGGCTACTTCCAATGAGATTTTGGAATCCCTCATTTGAGTCCTCCTTTGATGGAGAGCCCTTTTCTTCCCACCTCTCTTTATTTTTTTCAAACCATCTCCTTCCATCTTGTTCCCTCCCAACCATATGCTTTTATTGGGGTGAGGACCAAGATGGAATTCAATTTTTTGTGTAACATTTTGTCAGCTATCTGATACCAGGAGCCTTGCAGTCCTTTAGCTACAGAGAATGATAAAAATACTGGAATAATAATAATAATAATAATAATTATTCGAAAAATAAACAATTAGAGGATCAAATAAATAATATAATAAGAGAATTTGCAAGGTTTAATTGGTTTGGTAATAAAAGGTTTTCAATATATATATAAAAGAGGGGACACAGTATTATACTACTGGAGGTCTTTACAGACAAAGCAACCTCTCTTCAAGGGGCCTCCTTAGGCAGTTTAAGAACCTTGGAATGAAGATGGGTGCCTTAGAAAGGGCTTATTCCACTAATGGCTGGGCATAACAGAACAATGGCCAAGACATGAAGGGAAACACTCACTCTGAGCACTTTACCACGAAAATCCTGCAATAATAGGAAGGGTTTCAGAGCAGATGGGGTGGATTTCTTGACTAAACTTCAAGGGTTGATTGGTTTTAAGAAATAAATGATAATACTACAGAATTGGTCATAAATAACTTGCTTATATTATTCATAAGCACTTGAATAACAATGACACGGTTTCTGATGGATAATAATAATTCCTGGTAAACTGATGATGGAATAATGGATCCAAAGAGGTCTGTATAAATACCTTTTTGCGGCGATTTTGAGCTTCTCAGGGCACGTAGAGAGGTTTCTGCTCATGACCTATGGCTGGAAAGCCAGTCAAAGCAAGATTAGCACGTCAACTTGGTGCTGTAAATCAGCTGACTTTAGATCTGCTGGATTTCTATACTATTTTAGCCACAGGATCTGTTAATCTATTATGGCGTAAATTTGATCATTCTTCACTTGTCCTTCATTTGTACTATTAGTATTGCTTTCAAGTGATCAGATGTGGACTTTTACTGATTTTCCATTATCTGCTGATCGTGTAGATAATTTTTAATAATTTTTATGAACACTCCTTGTAGTGTTTTGTGGTCTTCAAAGATCAGAGTCAATGATTTACGTGGTAATCCTTGATCTTTGATTTATTATTAAAAAATGTTTTAAACTTAATTTTTATTAATTTTATTTAGCTCCTGATCTTTTTAGACTATTAATAATGCATATTTCAACTTTTTACATATGCCAGGCAACCCTAACTAGGTTGTAGCTCTTCTGGGCGGTACCTGGTTGTCAGATTAGTCACAACGGATCCAGACGCGGGGATCAGTCAGTAAAAATGCGTGAGGGGTAGGATCCGCTGCGTGGGTGGCAGAATTAGCTGCGCGAGGGTCTCTAGTACGCAGGAAACCGCTACTACAAGTAGGTAGGGGTATTTAATGATGCGGGGCTGCGTGCGGGAATTGTGACATAATGCATTTTGGCGTGTAACTCCTGAAATATACACAACACCTCAATTCTGAGTGAATTTTAGGTGTAAACCCTATACGTGAAAACACGTGTGAAATGTTAAAATGAACAAAAGGTGCCATACTGGTGTTGTAATTTTTAGTGCTTTTCTTTTTAATTATTTTAAAAATGTAAGGACTTGGATTTCAAGGGTGGGGTCAGTGAGTGACCCTACCTAATTTTGGGTGAGGAATAAATTTTGTTCATAATATATATGGAGTTCTCACTTCTTCTTTTGTTAATTTAGATATTCTTGTTTAATTTGTTCTTTATAGATTTGTGTTGCTATGACAGGTTGCTCTGTACATAGTACCAAGCTGACACATTTTGATTTTAGTGGGAGAAGAACGGGTGGTTGAGAAAAAGGGTGGATGTGGAAAGAAAAAGTGGTCAAATGGCAGGTTGCATTCCATGGAATCAAAAAAAAAAAATCATTAGTTGGTTATAATCAAGGTAAATGGTCAAAAAACATGAAAAAAAATACAAAAACTGGTCAATTATCCTACCTACCAAAAAAAATAGCCAGTCCCTTTTTTTAATCACCAGAGAGGAGGAAGAGGAGGAGCTTGAGGGGAAGGAGGGGAAGGGGGGGCAGCAAACTGCAAACAATCAAACAATCACTTTCTCACAGTACAATTGATCAATAAAACTGTGACTAATAAATTTTTTGATCAATAAAATGGGAGAAAACAATTGATCAATCAAGCAAGCTGCAAGGGAACAATTGATTTTTTTCTTTTTGATTGATCAATTGATCAAACAAACCACAAGAAAAAAAACCAATCAATTGAAACAAAAGCAAAATATTGATCAATTGAACCACAAGCAAAAAATTTTCCACTTGCTGTTCAAGGGACAATGAAGAGGAGGAGGAGGGGGAGGTGGCAAGCGCCAAGAAAATGACAAAGCATGGAAGGGATGCAGATGGCCTAAAGGGGCGGGAGGAGAGAAGAGTTCAGAAAGATGAGGAGGAGGCAGAGGGGGGGGGGTGCTTACCTGAGGCATGGTTCTGAACAAAGAATGTGTGATTGAGGTGGAGGTAGAGGTGGAGTGTGAGGCAGGTTGGTGAGGAGGGGTAAGGAGTGAACCCATTGGTTTGGTGAGGAGGAGGAAGGTGGACCATTGAGTGAGTGGGTTTGTGGTTGGCGGTTTGCTGAGTGGTGAGGTATGGGGTGGAGTTTTTGTTGTGTTTTTTCCAAGTCCAGAAAAACATTTAAAAAACCCCTGAGTCAGCCTAGTATTCTTGGTTTTTAAAAAAAAACAAAATTACTATGACATTATTTTTTAATTATTTAGAAATCACATGCTACTCATCAAAGTGACCAAGTTTGAGGGGCGGAATCCTCTCTCTCACAGCAGAAGATGAGGGAAAAGATGAGAACAAGATGGCTTGAGGTGTATTGGGAATATTTTCTTCAAATATTTTATCCCATTAATCTTTGATGTTGGCCAGAAGGTTGTGAAGGATTAAAAAACTGATAATCCATTTGATAAGGATCTTCATGGGTTTGGAATTTTGAAGCTGGTTTAAAATTTCCCTTAAGCTGTCCCACCTTCCTTTCAAGAAAGTTATGGCATGCTCAATCCAAACTAGTGATTGGGAAAGATGATAGTTGAAATAAGTTTTGGCTTGATCATTGTATGAAAAATTGTGATATTCTGGAACCACATACTTCCCGCTAGCATAAGCTGAATCAGCCAGGGGGTATTGATCTTGTTCAAAGTGGTTCTCTGGTTGTTGGGAAATCTGCATCTGATTGAAAACATATGAATCATGACAAGAACCTGGAAGACCAGCATGGAGTAATATGAACTTCTTTTTGTTATCACAAACAAGTTTTATTTCCACAGATTATCTATAAAAAAGATAAAAAATACTTTGTCAGTGTGTTATGAAAGGTGTTATCAAAGTATTTGGAAAAGAAAAAAATCAATTGTCTTTTTTTCCAATCAAAATAGTATTTCCATCAAGCTTGGGTTTGTGACTCAAGGGGATAATGGTTTCATCAACAAAACCAATAAAACCAGGAAAGCCTTTGGTCTCCATTACTTGAGATATCTCCTTGTTTTATTCTTTGGTGGTCCAAAAAAGGACTGAGAAATGGAAAAATAGGATAGCAATCAAGAATCTTTTGGTGTATAAGTCAATGGTTGCATAAACAACTGAGAATAGATTTTCTAATTGATGAATTGCTCCTCCATTTCTATTTGATCCCAATATTAAAAGAGCAACAGAAAGTTGGATAGCTGGATTTCATTGAGGATTCCAAGAATTTTTCTAGAAGATGTGGTGGCCTTCAATCATCTCCAAAATTTTCATGAATGAAGGCAATAAAGTTTGGAACAGTTTCTTGAAGCTTAATTTGGGGAAGAGATGAAGCTTTTGACTTTCATAAATAGGGTTTTGGAGAGTCAGTCTTCTTGGAACCATTTATTGCTTTTCCAATAGAGAATACAAATCTAACCAATTTGATTACAAATTGGAGCCTGAATCAGAGTCAAATAATAAAAAAAATTCAGTAAGCTTTTTTGCATTTTCAACTTGCTACTGGGAAGTTTGATTGGACATGTTGGGAGAGAAGGTGATGTGATGTGGAGTGATGAGATGATGATTGGATGTGTGTGAAGAAACAGAGATAATATGTATGTGATGCAATGGAGATGGGGTTGGTATGGATTTGCTGAGCTGGAGCTGTGGAAGGCTGGTTTGTATGCATGGATGTTGGATTGATCATGGTACATAAATGGCAGATTTTATGTTTGAAATCCAATGGTGCATAAATGGCGAATTTTATGTTTGAAATCTACCATTTCCAAGAGACACAACCTCATTAAATACACCAGTTAGGTGGTATGTGTATTTCAGAAACCTTCCATTAAAAGTGGTGGGTTTGGTCAAAACAAAGGGCCCATTTCTAATGGTGGGTTTGGTAACTTTCAAAGACCCTAATGGGGCATATCAAAATTAAAATTTAAAAAAATCAATTCATTTTCAAGAAAAAAGGAAAAAAATCCCAAGATGATTTTTGTTTTCAATTTTTAATTATCATCAAAAAACCATTTAAATTTGCGCAATATCCCCAAAATAGGGCATATCAAAGTTAAAATTTAAAAAAATATTAAATGGCTGATTTGATGCACACATAAATTCATTTTCAAGAAACAAGAAAACAAATTGCCAGATGATTTTATTTTTCAATCTTTAATTATCATCAAAAAAAACCATTCAAATCTTTCAAAATTTGAACTCAGACATATTCTAATGTAATTCAACCTCAAAATTTGGATTAATATTTCAAAAATTAATAATTTTTTGTTGATTTCTGCAAATATTTTCATCCATAATTGTTCATATAATTAGTTTTTATATTGATTTCTTCAATGAGGAATATGAGACTTGGAAAATATGTCATTTTTTTAATTGAGGGTTTTATCAAAATCTTCCATCAAAGGATGAAAAAAAATAAATAAAAATAAAATAAAATAAAAAAAAAACAAAAGAGAAATAGATTTTCAGTCACTTAAATTTCCAATTCAGAAGAAGAAAACTTGTCCCAGGAATTAAAAATTAGCCAGTCCTCCTCCTTAATCAAACTACAAATTTTAAATTCAACCCAAAAGAGTTCATTATTTCATTCCTTTAAAATTTATAAGAATGCTGCTAACTAAAAAAAATTATTTGAGACCAATAATTAATTTTTTTTTGAAAACCTCCATCTTCTAATTTTAATGTTTTTAACCCAATTTAAATTCATCAAAAGAAAAAAAGAAAACTTGGACTTTGTTTTTCATCAAAAAATATGAGAGGGTTCTGGAGAACTATTGGGAAAAGGAAAACAAAATCCTTGTCCATAAAAACTAGATTTGGAATAAAAGACCCCCAACAATTCAAGAAGTATCAACTTGGTGATCTATAGAGTTGAATAAATCTTTAATTTCCAAAAATAAAATGGATTAAGTCTTTGTTAAAAAAAAAATTACTCCAATGGCTTCATCTTTCACTCAGTAAAATTATTAACTGGATCAATCACTTTTCTCTTTGTGCCCCCCTGCTTGAATCTAGTAAATTAGTTTATCACCCTTCCACAAGATATTTAAAATTCACCAACCCCTATCCATATACACAAATATAATTTCCAATTGGATGAAAATTCATTCATTATGGAATTCATTATGCTTTCATTTCTTCATGAAAAATAGATTATTTCTGGTATAAAAGGCCACACTATTTTATTAAAAGGATGAATATTAATCAAAAAGGACCTCCTATCTAACCTTCTGATAATATTAATTATGTTTGTAAATATTTTTCCTCATTAAAGGGAAATAAGAAGTCCTAAAATTAATTCCAAATAAAAAAAACTCACAAAAGGAGGAGAATCTGCTCATGCTTGAAATGCTTTAAGGAAATCCTGGGGCAAAAAATTAAGCAAGATATTTGCAAATATTAAAATATGGTTAAGAGGCATGGAGTAATACATGGCTCTAATTAGAAAAAAATTATATTCAATATTGAAATCAAAATATATTATTTTGAAATGAAAAGGTAGGAGAATCAAACATAAATTGAGCAAAACAATTTAATTTCTGAGCTAATACTTTCAAGAAAAAAAAATTGATACTGGAAAGAATGTGTAAAAAAATGATTTGGTATTAAGAAAGAGGAGAAAAAGAAAAAAAGGTTCATCAGATAAACAGTGAAAGCTCTCTTTAATAATTATTTGTGTTATTATTAGTGAAAAAATTGTGAAGATGGGAAATTTTTCTCACCAAAAGTTGAGGAGATGGAAAACGTTTCTTACATAATTGGATTGAAAAAATATTTTTTCATATTTTTTTTTGAGAAAAAAAAACAGAAAGACAAATATTTTAGGCCAATTTTGAATTTGTAAGGTTGAAACCCCCATTCACTACCTGAAAGGGGTCATGTGGCGCAATTTGCAACCCATTGTGTATTGAAAACGGCCGCTTGCTACCTTATAAAGTCATGAACAGCCAGTTGAAATCTAGGCTAGTTGTGAACAGCGGCTCACTACTTGATTTAGTTTTGTCAATGGCTTTTTGCAACCCCCAAGGGTTGCAAAAGGCTGTTAACTACCTGTTTGCAACCCTTTGGGGTTGCAAAAGGCTTTTAGCTACCCTTTTGTAACCCCAAAGGGTTGCCAAAGTCCATTAACTACCCATTTGCAACCCCAAAGGGTCACAAAAGGCTGTTCACTACCCATTTACAAAAAAAATAATCAAAATTAAAATATTAAAAAAAAAAAATAAAAGAAAATAAAAAATAATCATAAATAAAAATAAATAAAAAAGATAAAAATAAATCAAGGTGATGTTAAATTCACAGCTCATTGAGCCGTGGACACAGTTCAAAGTGGGCTGTGTGGCATGCCACACGGTCCAATCCAATCTGTGTAAAGCCCCATGGCTCAAAGAGTTGTGCAGCCCACCCAGCCTGGTCTGATGGCATGTTGGATTCCACACAACTACATTGAAGCCATGTGGAGTTTTACACAGCTCAAATGTAGTTGTGTGGCATCCAACATGCCACCGGACCGCAGTGAGCCAAAAGCAAACAACAAAAAAAACAAAAAAAATGGAATGAAAGGGCACTAAAAAAACTCATGAATCAAATAAACCTTCCAAAAAACAGGAATCAACCAAAAAATCAAAGAAATCAAAAAATCTTGATTTTTTGGTTAAAAAAAATAAATAAATAAATAAAAAACAAAAAAACTGGGAATATCCAATGGTCTAGCCCTAAAGTGAAAAGACACAAAAAAACACAAGTAAATGGACTAGCAATAAACTAAAAACACCAAAAAAAAGAAAAGTAACTTGACAAGCCCTAAAGTAAAAACACCAAAAAAAAAGACAAGTAACAGGACAAGCCCTAAAGTAAAAACACCAAAAAAAGACAAGTAACTTGACAAGCCCTGAAGTAAAAACACCAAAAACAATAAAAGTAACTTGAAAAGCCCTTAAGTAAAAACACCAAAAAAAAGACAAGCAACTTGACAAGCCCCAAAGTAAAAACACCAAAAAAAAAGACAAGTAACTTGAAAAACTCTAAAGTAAAAACACCAAAAAAAATATAAGTAACTTGAAAAACCCTAAAGTAAAAACACCAAAAACAAGACAAGTAAATTGAAAAGCCCTAAAGTAAAAACATAAAAAAAAACCTGTTCAACTTGCGTTAAGCTGATCCCATTATAAGGAGTAAAATACTCCTTATGATAGAATCAGTTCAACACAAGTTGAACTGACTTACCATCAAACTATCATTAAAAAAACTCAATATAATGATGTTAACTCAAAGGATGATGTTAAATTCACGGCTCCAACTGTTTGGTAGTTGTTTAGGGCCCTACATGGCTCAAATGAGCCATGGGGGCCCAAAGACGACTACAAAGGGTTGTTTCAAACATGCGCAACCCCCAGGGGGTCATGTAGGAGCCGTTTAAAACCTGGAAGTTGTGCCAGAATTTTGGGCACCCCCTGGACCACGCTTGGGTTCTGTCAACCCAAATTTGGGATTAACACATACTTTGTGGGCCTGTTGTTACACACCTAGCAACCCCAAAGAGACACTAAAGTGAAACCCAAGTGAAATTGAAGTGAAAACTGAAAGCATAAATCATATAAAATTCTCCAAACAATTCTTTATCAACTCAAAAGTGAGAAAAATTTTTTTTATCAATTGAAAGTTGGATTGAATGCTGAAGTATAGCATTGCCTTTTTTTTCATGGGAACAGTGGCAAGCCCTCCTTCTTCTGACATGGCTGTGTGGAAGGTCTACATTGATTGTGGCATCAACAGAGCTTTGTAAAAATAAAAAAATGATTTGGCTAATGAAACATTGGAAGCCCCAAGTGCATCCTCACCAAGGGTAAAAATTGAGGAACAAAATGATTCAAAAATGGACATGACTTCTGGTGGTGAGTAACATTTTATGTTACTGGTCTTTGCCATATTTAATTTGATTGAAAATGATGTAGTGCATGCCATCAATAAAAATACGTAACTATGGCAGATCCACTTGACCCACCTCCCTTGAGAGATTTTTCTACTAGAGAAGAGGCAAAAAAAAATTGTCAAACATGGGAAATGAAGCATGGTTATGCTTTAACAGTTTTCAACTCAAAGCATGACCAATATGTGGATTTAGCCTGTGATAGACATGGTTCCTATTTGGGAAAATTTCTTACCAAATGGTTCAGACAAACTCACACAAGGAAAATTGGGTGCAAGTTTTTAATCCATGCAAGTTGCACAAAGGAAGACCCCTTGTGGCACCTCTCCTAAAAAGAAACCCAACATAACCATCAACAATCTGAACATCCCTCTGTGAATCCTCAACTGAAGATAATATTGGGGGTGGCCTTCAAAAATCTAGTAGAAGGCATGAATGATGGGCTCAATACCTTACAGCTTAAGGGAAAATTGAGCAAGATTGAAGGGGGGGATTATTTTAATGACCAAAAAATTTATAACAATAAGCTGAAGGTAAGGCTTGCAGAACTAAAGGGAAAAGTGTTATGGAGGTACTCTATGAACAGCTTGAAGAAAAAAGTTGGATTCACCGGTAAAAGTTCAGTGGAGAGGGTCAGGTCAAAGTTCAGTGGAAAGGGTCACTTGGAGGCCCTTTAATTAGCACATCCAGAGGGAGCAAAGCTTTCAAAACCATTCCATTATATTGCTAGGTTGGATTGTACTTAAAAGACAAATAAGGACAAAACCCCACAATTGCATGTTGTAGGAATGACAGCCAATTTCAAAACTTTCACAAAAGCTCTTGTTTTTATAACAAAAGAAAGGTTTGAGCTCTACAGTTGGTCTGTAAATGAATTAAAGGAGTTGGCTTATGATCCTGAGAGACTTCCAAAAGTCTTTGTGAAGAACCATGAAAAAGCTCTGATTTGTGATATTGAATCTAGTTTCCCTGAGTCATCAATACAATGTTGCACTTGGCACTTGTCTAAAGACATACAAGGAAACTTTAAAGTGCGCTTTGTTAATGACATTGAAGGATGGAAAAGCTTTATGGATCTGTGGGCAAAGTATGGGGCCTCAAAGACCAAGGAGGAGGAGGAGGTAAATGATGCAGAACTGAGAGTAGGTCCAGATCACTGCTTCTTATTATTCCTAGTTTTGGGTTCTGACCTTTTGACTTGTATAGTGTTTCTTGAAAGACTATGAGGATGGAATTGAGTATATGGAAAATAACATTTTCCCTATCAAAGATAGTTTTCTAACAGCGTGGACTTGTATAAACCCAGATTTTGGAAACAAAACAACATCTTGGGTTGAAGAGGCCCATGCAACTCTCAAATGATTCCTTTCAAACTCTTTGGGAAACCTGTTGGATGTTTGGAAAATCCTTAACGGAACAGTTTTGAATAAAATTGAATCAGTTCATGCATCAATTTATAACTCTTGAATCAAGTTAGGGACAGTTATTCCTCCTGAACTGTTCCCATTGGGTTACAAAGTGTCTTTAGAGGCAATCCATCTTGTTAGGGAACAATTCAAGAAGTTCAAACATGATCATGATGGCAAAGTCTGCACCAAGTCATATTCCAAGACTATGGGTTTGCCCTGTTCCCACCAAATAGGTGACCTGCTAGCATTCAGAGGATCTGTGATACCCAAAGATGTTCATCCTCAGTGGAGGTTGGACTATGACCCTTGCAGTTCTAGTTCTTTAAGTTGGCTTAAGTTGGATTGTTCAATTTGGATTTTTCAAATCACTATTTGATTAATTCTTTTTGGTTAATGAATCCTAATTCACTAATGGTTGATCCTTTTGAATTTTTCCAGTGCAATTTTGATGAAATGATAAGAATTACTCAGTTACATAAAAACATCAATGCAATGATATTGGAATCTCCAGATCATGAGCAAAGTGGACTATGGAAGTATATCATTCAGAAGATTACATAATATCAATTGAAGCCAAGACTTGAACCTAAATTCTTACAAAACCAAGTAGGGGAAGGCCAAAATTGACAGATACGCGCAAAGAACCATCTCGTTTTTAGCTTGTTGGAAAAAAAGTCAAGGGGGAAAAAAGAACTAGAAGGGCTCCAAACAAGAAAAGACAAAAGATTTGAAGTCTTTTCTTTTGGGATATGTTCAATTTTTTGGCTTAATAAACTTAGTTACTAACTAATGATTAATTGTTAGTAAAAGTTGGCAGAATCTGAATCTGAATTTCTTATTTCAGAGGAAGAGACTGAAATTTAATCAGGATCACTTAATTTGGAATCAGAATCCTCTTCAGAGGAAGAGAATGTGAAGCAAAGCTCAACCAGAAGTTCATCTTTGGTGAGTACTCAATTAAGTGATCTGATTAAAGAAATGAATACCAAGTTATTTTTCATGATAGGAACCAAAAGTGAAATACATCAATCAAATACCCAAGAAATTCCATAAGTTCTTGGGTGAGGTTTGGGATCCAATTGGAGATGGGAATTGCAGATTTAGATTCGTTTCTAAATCTCTTGGTTATGAAGAACATGGTTGGTTTAAAGTTAGGAAGGAAATGATTGAAACATTAGAGAAACACAAAGCATGCTAAATTAAGATGCTTGGTGGTGAAAAGGCGGTTGAAAAGATTAAAAAAAGACTTGATGTTGAAGACATCAATGAAAAGATTCCCTCCTCAAAATTGCTGGCTAAATTAGAAATGGGTCAAATTATAGCAGACACATATTCCAAACCTATATTTTTCATTTAATTGGAGTCATGTGATACTTATACTTGAATAAAAAATGGTGTTACTGATCAATCATATCAAATGTTCATTTCCTTTGTAAACAATAACAACTGGGTTCTATCAGTACATGAGGGAGAAATGATTCCAATCCTGCCAATTGTAGCAAAAACACATTCCTTGATTTCTAAAAAAGCCTCTGGTTGGGTTGATCATCTCAAACATCAACTGCAAATTAATTCTAGATTGCAATAGAATTTGACTTCATTTCATCATTGGGTTTCATATAAATTTTAATTCTAATGCAGCTAAAAAGTTCTATTAATATAAAGGGTTATCACATTTTGAACATCATTATGTTGAGTTTTTTGAGTTAACATCATTATATTGAGTGTTTTGAATAAGAGTTCAATTGTAAGTCAGTTCAACTTGTGTTGGGCTGATTACATCACAAGCTTAAATTATGTTAAGCTTGGGATGGGATCAGCTTAACACAAGTTGAACTTGTTTTTTTGCTGTTTTTACTTTAGGACTTGTCAAAAGAATTGTATTTTTTTGGGCACTTTTACTTTAGGGCTTGTCAAAAGAATTCTCTAATTTTTGGGCCCTTTTACTTTAGGGCTATTCAAGTTGAAATTACTTCAGGGCTTGTCAAGTTAGTTGTATTTTTTTTGTTGTTTTTACTTCAGGGCTGGTCAAGTTACCTGTCTTTTTTTTTTTTACTTTAGGGCTAGTCCAGTTACTTGTGTTTTTTTGGATCTTTTTACTTTAGGGCCAGTACATTTGATAGTACCAGTTTTTTTTTATTTTGATTTTTTTATTTTTTTTAACCAAAAAATGAACATTCTTTGATTTTTTGGTTTATTTCTGTTTTTTTGGAAGGTTTATTTAGTTTATGATCAGCCCAAAACAAGTTGAACTGACTTAACATTAAAATCTCATTGAAAAAACTCAATATAATGATGTTAATTCAAAACACCCAACATAATGATGTTCAAAATGTGATAACCCTTTGTATTAATAGAACTTGTTAGCTGCATTAGAATTACCATTTATATGAAACCCAATGATGAAATGAAGTCAAATTCTATTAAAATCTAGAATACATTTGCAGTTGATCTTTGAGCTGATCAACCCAACCAGAGGCTTTTTTAGAAATCAAGGAAAGTGGTTTTGCTACAATGGGTGGGATTGGAATCATTTCTCCCTCAAGTATTAATAGAACCCAGTGGTTATTTTTTACAAAGGAAATGAAGATTGGATCTGATTGATCAGTAAAACCATTTTTCATTGGAGTATAAGTATCACATGACTCCAATGAAATGAAACATATAGGTTTGGAATATGTGTCTGCTATGATTTGACCCATGTCCAATTTAGCCAGCCATTTTGAGGAGGGAATCTTTTCATTGATGTCTTGAAAATCAAGTTTTTTTTAATCTTTTAAACCTCCTTTGAACCACCAAGCATCTTAATGTAGCATGATTTATGTGACTCTAATGTATCAATCATTTCCTTCCTAACTTTAAACCAACCATGTTCTTCATAACCAAGAGATTTAAAAATGACTCTAAATCCACAATTCCCATCTCCAATTGGATCCCAAAACTCACCCAAGTACTTATGGAATTTCTTGGGTATTTGATTGAGGTATTTAAAATTTGGTTCCTATCATTAAAACTAACTTAGTGTTCATTTCTTTAATCAGATAAATTAAATGAATACTCACCAAAGATGAGCTTCTGCTGAGCTTTGCTTCACAATCTCTTCCTCTAAAGAGGAATCTGATTCCAAATTAAGTGATCCCAATTCACTTTCATTCTCTTCCTCTGAAATATAAAATTCAGATTCAGATTTTTCCAAATTTGACTAACAATTCATCATTAGTTAGTAACTAAGTTCATTAAACCAAAAAAATGAAGATATCCCAAAATAAAAGACTTACAATATTTTTTCTTTTCTTATTTGGAGCCCTTCTAGTACTTTTTTCACCCTTTAGTTGTTTTTAAAAATGCTCAAACCAAGATGGTTCTTGCTGCATAACTTTCAATTTTGACCATCCCCTACCTGATTGTAAGACTTTAGGTTCAAGTCTTGGCTTTTATTGATATTTTGTAATCTCCCAAATGATATAATTAAATAGGCTGCTTTGCTCATGATCTGGAGATTCCAAGATCATTGCATTCACTTTTCACATAACTGAGGAATTCTTAGCATTTCATCAAAATTGCACTTGAAAAATTCAAAAGGATCAACCATTTGTGAATTAGGAATCATTAATCAAAAAGCATTAATCAAATAGTGATTTGAATAATCCAACTTGAACAATAAAACCTAAGCCAACCTACATAACTAAAACTGCAAGTGTCATAGTACAACCTCCACTGAGGATGAACATCTTTGGGTACCACAGATCCTCTGAATGCTAGAAGGTTACCTATTTGGTGGGAAAAGCAAAAACGTATAGTCTTGGAATATGATTTGGTTCACACTTTTCCATCATGATTACGTTTGAATTTCTTGAATTGTTCCCTAATAAGCTGAATTTCCTCTAAAGTAAATATGTAACCCAATGGTAACAGTTTGGCTGGAAGAACTGTTCCTTACTTGATTGGAGAGTTATAAAGTGACACATGGACCGATTCAATTTGATTTGAAACTGTTACTTCAAGGATTTCCAAACATCCAACATTTTTCCCAAAGGCTTGCAAGGAATCATTTAAGAGTTGCATGGGCCCCTTCAACCCAAGATGTAGTTTTGTTTCCAAAATCTGCGTTTATAAAGTTCCACACTGTTAAAAACGTCTCTTTGATAGGGAAAATATTATTTTCCATATACTCAAGTACATCCTAATAGTCTTTCAAGAAAAACTATACAAGTCAAAAGGTCAGAACCCAAAACTAGGAAGAATAAGAATCAGTGATTTCACCTACTCTGAGTTCCGCGTCATTGACCTCTGCCTTCTCCTTGGTCTTTGAGGCCCAATAATTTTTCCACAGAGTCATAAAGCTTTTCCATCCTTCAAAGTCATTAACAAAGCACACTTTAAATTTTTCTTGCATGTCTTTAGACAAGTGCCAAGTGCAACATTGTCTTGATGACCCAGGGAAACTAGATTCAATAGCACAAATCAGAGATTTTTCATGGTCCTTCACAAAGACTTTTGGAAGTCTCTCAGAATCATAAGCCAACTCCTTTAATTCATTTACAGACCAACTGTAGAACTCAATCCTTTCTTTTGTTATAAAAACAAGAGCTTTTGTGAAAATTTTCCTAATCGTTGTTGTTCCTAAAACATGCAATAGTGGGGTTTTGTAATTATTTGTCTTACAAGTCCAATCCAACCTAGAAATATGATGGAATTGTTTTGAAAGATTTACTGCCTCAGGATGTGCTAAGTACAGGGCCTCAAAGTGACCCTCTCCATTGAAATTTGACCAGTGAATCCAACTTGTTTCTTCAAGCTGTTCATAGAGTACCTCCATAAAACTTTTCCCCTTTAGTTCTGCAAGCGTTAACTTCTGCTTAGTGTTATAGATTTTTTGGTCATCAACACAATCCCCTCCATCAATCTTGCTCAATTTCCTCCTAAGCTGCAAGGTATTGAGCCCATCATTCATGCCTTCTATTAAATTGTCTAATGCAACCCCCAAGATTCTCCTCAGTTTAGGATGAACAGAGGGATGCTTAGATGGTTGATGGTTATGTTGGGTTTCTTTGTAGGAGAGTTTCCACAAGGGGTCTGCCTTTGTGCAACTGGCATGGATTAAAAAGTTGCACCCAACCTTCCTTGTGTGAGTTTTTCTAGACTGTTTGGTAAGAAGTTTTCCTGAATAGGAACCATGGCAATCACAGGCCAAATCCACATATTTATCTTTTTTCAAGTTAAAAATCATCAGAGCATAACCATGCTTCATAGCCCATGTTTTACAATATTTTTGCGACTCTTTCCTAGTAGGAAAGGTTCTCGGAGGAGGTGGTTCAAGTGGATCTAGCAAATATTCATTGGTTAAGTCATAGTTTCATTTACATGGACCCATCATTTTCAATCAAATTAAATCCAGCAAGGGCCTCCGTAACATAAAATTTTACTCATGACCAGAGGTTGAATACCACTGTGAAAAATTCTGTTCCTCAATTTTTACCCTTGATGAGGATGCAATTGGGGCTTCCAATGTTTCATTTGCCAAATCATTTTTGTATTGTTACAAAGCTTTTTTGATGGCACTATCAATATAGACCTTCCACGCAGCCATTTCAGAAGAAGGAGGGCTTGCCACTGTTCCCATTCAAAAAAATGCAATGGTATACTTCAGTATTCAAATCAACTTTCAATTGAACAAAAAAAGTTTGCTCACTTTTGAGTTGAGAAAGAATTTTTCACAGATTTTTATATGATCTCAATTTTAACTTTACTTTCACTTTGGTTTCACTTTAATGTCTCTTTGGGATTGCTAGGCCTGTAACAACAGTCCCACAAAGTATGTTTTGATCCCAAATTTGGGTTGACAGAACCCAAGTGTGGTCCAGGGGGTGCCAACAATTTGGTCAAAACTTCTTAGGGGTTGCGCACCCCCAAAAATGGCGGTTCTGAGCAGTGTATGGGGGTACACAGCTCAAAATTGCTGTGTTTGGGGGGTAAATGGATCCTATACAACCCTCCGGGGGTTGCGCTTGTTTGTATCGGCCTTTTGTAGTTGCCTATCGTCACCAAGGGCTCATTTGAGGCGTTTAGGGCCCTACACAACTCCCACACAACTGGATTTGTGAATTTAACATCACCCAATAAATAAATATAAATAAAAATAAATAAATATGGATAAAACTAAATAAATATGAATAAAAATAAGTAAATATGAATAAAAAGAAACAAAAAGAAATAGATATTTTCATTTGGGCTGGCCTTTCATTTATTAAAAAAAAAAAAAAAAAAAAAAACAGCAAAAAAAGAAAAAATATGAGTACCAAAAAAGGAAAAAAATGAAAAAGGCCTGAAAAAATATGAGTTAAACTTTGCTAGCGCCTGAAAAAATACAAGTAAGTTCAACTTCACTAGCCTTAAAGTAAAATTGCCAAAAAATTCAAGTTCAACTTGACTAGCCCTAAAGTAAAAGGGCTACAGAATATAAGTTCAACTTGTGACTATTCCTAAAGTAATAGTTCCCAAAAATACAACTTTTTTGAGCATCCCTAAAGTAAAAAATTCAAAAAAAAACAAGTTCAACTTGTGTTAAGCTGATCCTATCACAAGAATTAAAAATAATCCTTATTATGGGATCGGCCCAACACAAGTTGAACTGAATTACCATTAAAATCAAATTCAAAACACTCATCATAATGATTTTAACTCAAAAAACTCAACATAATGATGTTCAAAATGTGATAACCCTTCATATTAATATAATTAAAATATCAGAATCAGAACACAAACCCAAATGATTAAATTAATCTATAATTTAGAATACAACTTAAGTTGATCTTTGAGGTGATCAAACCAACAAGGTGCTTTTTTATAAATCATGGAACATGGTTTGGAAAATATGGGCAAAATGCAATCACATCTCCCTTAAGTACAAGCTGGAAATAATGGTTATTATTACAAAATGAAATGAATATTGGGTCTGATTTTTCTTTTAAACCCAATTTCATAGGTTTAAAGTGCAAAATTAATCCAATGAAATGAAAAATATTGGTCTTCCATAAGTATCTGCTATTATTTGACCCATGTCCAACTTTGAAAGCCATTTTGATGATGGAATCTTTTCATTGATTTCTTTAAATTTAATTCTTTTTTCTATTGTTTCAATGTATTTAATGCCCTCAAGGATTTTAGAATGGCACCCCTTATTTTTCCTCAATTTTTCAAGCAATTCCTTTGTTACATTAAAAAATCCATTATTGTCATACCCAAGTGATTTAGAAATGACTCTAAATCCACAATTTCCATGACCAACTGGATCCCAAACCTCACCCAAGAGCTTATGTAAGTTCTCAGGAATTTGATTGAGGTACTTCAATTCCTACAGTCAAAAAGTATTTAGCCAAAATTCTAATCTCATCAAAGGAATCAACACTCACCAAAGATGAGCTTCTGTTTGACTCCTCACTTTCTTCTTCTTCATCATTCAAAAAGGAATCTGATTCCAATGCCACTAACCCCAATGAAATTTCAGTTTATTTGACTGAACTATGAAATTCATATTCTGAGCCTAAAGAATAGTAATACAATCATCATTTCCCATCAGTTATCCAATAAAAATGATCATTTCTCAAAATAAAAGACTTAATTTATTTGGTCTTTTTGATCCCCTTTTAATCCTTCTTTCAGTGACAAGGAAAAATCTGGTGGATCTGGTCAGCCAGTGAAATCACATCCTTTGGATTAGATGGTTGCATCAAATGAATTTCTAGAATTTTTCCATCATTTGGAAACATAGCTTACCCCCAGGTAACAATGAGTTTCTTCACAATTTCTCAAATGATTCACATCTTTTTCTGATTTAATTCCGTTCTGTTTCCCCTTTTGATATCCTATCTTTCTCCTTATTTTCTTCTTGTCTTAATTATGATTTCAATTGGTATTCTCCAAGGTTTCTATTTTACTTCCTCCCAGATTCCATGTGGCTCCAATTTTTTCCTCCATGATTTCTCCCAGATTTCTCCCAGATTTCCCACAAGTTTCCATTTTACACCTATTAGCACAATCTCTCCTGAATTTCTGAAATGAAATAAAATCATTTTTTGGAAAAAAATGAATCCTCATCATTCATACAATTCTTTCTCATGAAATTTCTGTTCTATCTACAGGTAATGCTTGATAAATTTATTTAATTGGAATTTAATCCAAAAATAATTCAAAGAATAAAAAATTTAAACAATTGATAACACTTTGCATATTCCATAATTTCTAAATTTCACTTCCAGGAAGATATAACTTTGTGACTAGTATTATTCCATTTTGAGAGAAATATATCCCCATCTAACAGATGGGGATGAGCCTTGTCATTAACAATCAAGCTCATCCTATCCATCTACTTTGATGCTAGGAATCAGAATTGCAAGAAGAATTCAATCACAATCCTCAAGATCATCAGACCACCGTTTTGTAGTCAATGGATGGCTAGGATAGAATCAAGTTGGGAGTCAAAAAAAGCCAAGGACCAACCATTTGGGCACCAGATTATCTTTGATGTGGTCAATTGATTTGAAGATCAGATTAAGGAACCTTGTACAATCAGACTAGAGATAGTCTAAACCTTGATAAAAAAGGGATCTGAGAAAGAAATCAATAAAAATCACAGATAATCTGAAGTTGATTCTTGTCAATTTCTTTTATCATACCTATTTGGGTAGTTAATTTTTCCTGATGATCATTCAGGAGTTGAAACTGGGGTATGGTAAGTGAAAGACTCATGGCACCCAGCTTTCTTCCCAAGAAATTTTGAATAAAAATGCATAAAAGAAAGTCAAGGCAAGAGCGGGACATTAAAATCTTTGCATTGATAATAAGCAGCACTTGTGAGACAAGGGCAAGGATAACAAACAAAAGTTGAAAATTGTATGGATTATTTCAATTCATCCCTCATTTTATCCAATGTGAAAGTCTCAGATCAATCCTTCATCCAAAAGTGGCTCAGGAAAATTTTAAATTTAGCAATCTGATAGCCAAGAATCTTCAGAAGAGCAGCTTGATTGTTTTTCAGTTTCTGAACTTATTCACATACTACAAAGGGAGATGAAAGAGTTGGTAAACCACATTTCAGGCTTGTGGGTAGACCCAGGGCTTGTAATTGGGGTTCTAGTGCACCTTTTGCAACTGATGGGATATCATTGCCTGTTTTGATCATGACAGGCCCTGCAATGTGTGTGTGTGTGTGTGTGTGTGTGTGTGTGTGTGTGTGTGTGTGTGTGTGTGTGTGTGTGTGTGTGTGTGTGTGTGTGTGTGTGTGTGTGTGTGTGTGTGTGTGTGTGTGTGTGTGTGTGTGTGTGTGTATACGACTACTATCATGACAGTCCTCACCAGGCTGATTACTGTTACTAGTGTTGGTCATCAAAAGGTTGTGACTTGGAGTCATCAACTTCAAATGACAGGAAGAGGTGGATGAATAGAGCAGGAAGGGATAATTTGCTTGATTCAAATTGCTGATGGTTATTTCTTGGTTCAATTCTTCCATGGCTGGTGTCATAGTAGTCAAAATCAAGCTGGAAAAATGATAGCATTGATAGGTCAAAAATTTGTTAGAATGATGGGATGAGTTTAGAGAATACTTAAGGCAGTTGATCTTCAGGCTTGTTGAATTCATCATCATTCAACCCTTTGGAGTGGTCACCAATTATGAAGATCCTTTTTTTCCATTGTAATGGGTTAGATTACTTAGGTGAGCTTGATGATCAGTATCTGTGGATTGACCCCTGGCCCCCCCACTGACAACTTTCAAACTGGTCACACTCATCAATTGCTTTTGACCCCATTCTAACCAGCACTTGGAAGCCTGTTGATTTGATCCCGGCTCTTGAATAGTAGAATATGGATTGAGAGAGGAACCAGTCCTGCACCAAGGGATCCTTAGATTCAACATAGAAGCCCATGGACTGACCTGCTTCAATTTCAACAGTCTTGGTGGCCACATTGCCTTTCCAAGCGTAATCATCCAATACATAATCATCAAACCAATTGATCAATACTTGTGGCTCTTCTTTTGTGAACAATAAACCAGCATCACCCTCTAAAAAATGGAGAGATGCACAAAGGTGGATGATTGAGAGTGGATGTGAGCTTGATGTCTGTATAAGTTGAGGATTGATGAGGTGAGTCAATGGCTTACACAGGAAAGGGATTTTCACCTTTCCAATGGTACCTAGCCTGGTCATGTGCATTTCCTCATCTGTTGAGCCCAGGCCTATTCTCATGACAGGGTTCCTGCCCATGTAACTCCTGAGGGAAGGTAACTGTGCCAAAAGTGATCAGAAAGCTTTCCCAAGCAATCAAAGCCAATCTTGGGATGTTGAAGTGATGACAAGAATTAAGGAAAGCTGGTGTTCCCAGTTGTGGAGTAAGTAGGATGAGGAAAAAACCTTGAAGGCTTCCAGGATGAACAAACGTCTTGAAGATAAACAGTCCAAACATGATCAATGGTGAACAGGTGATGCCTGTTTTCCAGAAACCGGGCATCACGGGCAGTTTTATGCCCCCGTAGAGAGAAAAACACCACAAGATTCCAACTAAAATAATTTGGAGTGCCATAAATTTCCTTGCTTATTTTGCTCTACAGGGGCATACGACTACCCAAAGTTGATTTCTGGTTTCCAGAAAACAGGCATCAACAGCCATCAATTTAACATACCATAAAGAGTGGAGGCCTGAGATCAACAAAACCTGCATCTATTTGTACTCTAAATTCAAGCTGATTTTCCAGAAAAAAATGAATCTCATGCATCATGCACCCCTACCTAGATAATGCTTCATGAAGGACTTCAAAATTGAATTTATTTTCTTTAGAATACTGCATGTAAAAATATGGAAAATTATTTTATTAATTTCTGAAGCTGTGAAATTAGGATAAAAAACAATGAATTCTCCTGCAATTCAAAATAAATAGCTCAATTCCCAGCACAGATAATTTTGATGTGCCATTTTTTCTAGTGAATTTTGTGAGCAGTTTCTGCTTCTGATTTCTGGAACTCAAGAAATAAATTTGCTGGAATTTCAGAAAAAATAAGACCAAGCAACAATATTCCTGTGTATCCAAGTTTTTCTGCTTGCGTGCACAGTTGAGGAAGCTCTTGAATGGTGGATCTGAAATATTTATGATCCACTGCCATTATTACCAGCTTTTTGGGTTACTTTGAACTTGGCTGTTCATTTAATCAAAAGATATTTTTCAAGTTTTATACCATTGTGCCCCCAGAAATTGATGGTGGTTCAAGTGAGGGAACCAACATAATTTTTGTCAGCTTGCTACTATGCACAGAGAAACCTGTCATAGCAACACAAAAATATAAAAAATAAGAATATCTAAATTAACAAAAGAAGGAGTGAGATATCCATAAATATTTTGAGCGAAATGGATTCCTCATCCAAAATCAGGTAGGGTCACTCACTGACCCCACCCTTGAAATCCATGTCCTTACATTTTTAAAATAGTTAAAAAGAAAAGTACTAAAAATTACAACACCAGTATGGCAACTTTTTTCCATTTTAACATTGCACACGTGTTTTCATTTATAGGGTTTAAACCTAAAATTCACTCAGAATTGAGGTGTTGTGTATATTTTAGGAGTTACATGCAGAAATGTGTTATGTCACAATGCCCGCGCGCAGCCCCGCATCATTACATACACCTACGTACTAATAGTAGCAGTTTCCTATGTACTAGAGACCCGCGCGCAGCTAATTCTGCCACACACGCAGCGGATCCTACCCCACGCGCATCTGAACTGACTGATCCCTGCGTCTGGATCCGTCGTGACTAATCTGACAACCAGGTACCGCTCAGAAGAGCTACAACCTAATTAGGGATGCCTGGCATATTTAACAAGTTGACATATGCATTAGTAATAATATAAAAAGATCAAAAATTAATTAAAATTAAGAAAAATTAAGTTTATAACATTTTTTAATAATAAATTAAAGATCAATGATTACCACGTAAATCATTGACTCTGATCTTTGAAGACCACAAAACACTACAAGGAGTGTTCATAAAAATTATTAAAATTTATCTACGTGGTCAGCAGATAATGGAAAATGAGTAAAATTCCACATCTGATCACTTTAAAGCAATAATAATAGTACAAATGAAGGATGAGTGCAGACTGATTGAATTTACACCATAATAGATTAACAGATCCTGTAGCTAAAATAGTACAGAAATACAGCAGATCAAAAGTCAGCTGATTAACAAAACCAAGCGGACGTGCTCATCTTGCTCTGAATGGCTTTTTAGCATCATCCCATGAGCAGAACTCTCTCTAAGCGCCCTGAAAAGCTCAAAATCACTCCAAAAAGTTATTTATACAGACCTCTTTGGATCCATTATTCCATCATCAGTTTACCAGGAATTATTATTATCAATCAGACACCGTGTCATTGTTAGTCACGCTCTTATGAAGAATCTAAGAAAGTGATTCATGAACAAGTCTGTAGTATTATTATTTATTTCTTAAACCAATCAATCCTTGAAGTTTAGTCAAGCAATCCACCCCATCTGCTCTGAAACCCTCCCTATTATTGCAGGATTTTCGTGGTAAAGTGCTCAGAGTGAGTGTTTCCCTTCCTGTCTTGGCCATTGTGCTGTTATGCCTGGCCATTAGTGGAATAGGCCCTTTCTAAGGCATCCATCTTCATTCCAAGGTTCTTAAACTGCCTAATGGGGCCCCTTGAAGAGAGGTTGCTTTGTCTTTAAAGACCCCCAGTAGTATAATACTGTGGCCCCTTGTTTATATACTTAATATAAAACTTTTATTACCAAAAAAATTAAACCTTGCAACTGCTCTTATGATATTATTTATTTCAGCCTCTAAGCATTTATTTTTGGAACAATAATAATAATAGTTATTCCAGTATTTTTATTGCTCTCTGTATCTAAAGGACGGCAAGGTTCCTGGTATCAGAGAGCTGACAACTGGGGGTCTTGCCAGGAAATATCCTTGAATAATTAATCTTTGATTTTTTAATCCTTGGACCAGTCTATTGTTTTTAAAAAATAAGTTAAAATACTTATAACATATATTTTTGATCCTTTGTTTCTCTAGTGAATCTTAAAACCAACGGAGAATTGATCAATTATTATTTGAACCTTCCTAAAAAGAAAAAAGAAGAAAAAATCCGTAACTTTGTCCCTGTTATTATAACTCCTGAGCAACAACAAGAGAAATTGCTTTATTATAAACAGCAGGTTATAAAGGACAAAGAACTTGAGCTTGAAAGAACTATCAATTTCAATTCTTTATTAAGGCAACATAAGGAGTGGAAAATTTATCAAAGGAAGCTTTATATTTATAAACTAAATAATCCTGAAGATAAAGAAAAATCCAAAACTAATAAAAGTGATTATTTTTCTAAAAACATCATCTTGCCCCGTAAGAACAAACAAAATATTAAACTTACATTTTTTTGTCTTTATCCATCTCAGTGGATTTGGTTTTTGGTGATCTCATTGAACAGGACCTCCTAGAGGACGTCTCAGACAGTGTACCCTTGGACTTAACCTTGGATTTATCCCAGGATCTGATTGGAACTCACTCAGACACCGTTGGAATACCCCCCAAGGGCAGTTGTGATCCCAACCAAGTGTTGGTATCCTTGAATTTAACTTTAAGTGAGTTAATATATATATATAATTATTAAAAATATAAATACACAAAAAATATTATTTTTTATATTTTTAAGTCTTTCTCAAAAGTTTTGACAAAAGACTTACTTACTTTTTTTGGTGCTATGTACCAAAACAGGCCCAAAACCCGTGCAACAGGTAGAGCCCCATTGTATGGATCTCTGCCGGGAGGAACCCGTAGGCGCAAGGACTCCAGTTGCGAGCGAAATGAGGGGGCTCAAACCCGTGACCATAGCGTCAGGCGGGACAACAAGGGCGACAAAAGCAGCCTCCAACTTGACCAAAAGACCGTTGGAGAAGAACCCTCTGCCCAATGTGTTATCCCAGGAGGATACCGGTCCTCCTATGCCACCCCAGCTGGACTCAACCAAGGAGGAAAGAGTCAAGGTATTAGTGAAAGAACATGTGAGCTATTGGGAACGATTCACAATGGCTCAGACCCATGAGGATCAGCCAGGTATGAGAAGAGCTTTTTCTCTGGCAAAGAAATCTCAGATTTCTCTACAAAAGTTGATCCCAAAGAAAGAGGTAGAAGGCTACGTGCAGAACTGGAATCCTTGGATTCAGTTAGCTTCCTTAAAGGGAAAGGACCCCAAAAAAAAGAGGTCCTCAGCCCATCAGAAGTTAAGGAACCCAAAGGATTGGGACAGCATAATATCCCTATCCCAGAAGTGGAAAAATGTGTACCCCCAATTAGATGTAGAAGCTCTTAATAGCTTTTCTGTAAATGTGTCTCACAATTTTACTTTTATCAGCCAGTTTTTTGACAAAGCTTATCAACAATTGGAAAAATTTAGTCTGAGTATTTTCAGAGTGATTGATACCTAGTCTCAGACTATGAGAATTGATGAGTTAGAAATACAACAAATCAAGGATAGTATAAAATCTAGTAAGTTGGACCTGACAAAACATATTGATGATAACCAATCAATTATCAGGAAGATATTCTTGCAACCATGAACCAGCTTAAGGAAGAAGTTAAGAAAACTAGTCCTACTCCTTCAGCTCACCTGATTAACAAAATTGATTTACTAAACAACAAACTTGATTTGGAGTTAGGTATGATTAAGAATCATCTCAGAGATCTTAAAGTCAATTCTACTAACTCCCCAGTCATTGAACTGGAAGAAACTAGACCTGCTAGGTTCACCAGTACTCCTAGTGTTCCTTCCAGAACTAGGACAACTAGGGATGAATCTTTTAGGCCCAGTCCTACTCCTGAAATAGAACAGGCTTTGAAGTTACTTCCTCCCATTACTGAATGGCCTAAATTATCTGGAGAAGGAGAATACAACCATGTTAGTTTCATTAAATTTATTGATTATACCCTTGCTTCTTATGAACTCCCTGATACAATAGTTGTGGTGAGGTTGCCCAGAATATTTGAAGGAGTGGCTCTTGATTGGTTTAAAAATAAAAGCAAAGAAGTTGGATCTTTTTCCTGGAGTTCTTGGAAAGAATTTATCAAAGTACAATTTGGTACCAGGATTTGGAAAAGGAAGATGATGAAAACTTTTGAAACCTCCCAGTTTGATCCATCCAAGGACAAACCTCATAAGTGGTGCTTAGACCAGAAAAGGAGGTTAGACTTTTTTTACCCAGATTCTGATAAAGAAGAATTCAATGAAAGACTTCTCAACTTATTTCCCGGACAAATCAACCACAGTTTAAGGTGCAGGATGCCTATGGATTCTGATCTTTCTACCTTGATAAGTGTGTTGGAAGAGACTATTGATATGAATGGTCTAGATAAGAGAGTCAAAAGACTCCCCAGGGAACAAAATACTAGGTACAGCAAAGAGTACACTGCCAAAACTAAGGAATCCCCTGCTAATCCCACTACCTTGGAGGTCAAGAAGACTCCAGAGTTAAAGGAAAAAGTATGTTGGAACTGTAACCAAACAGGAAATGTAAAACCTGATTGTCCTCTGCCTAGGAAAAGGATTAATCCTATTGAAGGAGAAGGGTATGATAAACCTGACCCTCACCTAGATGATACTGATGGATCACTTTCTGAGTGTGATTTGATGATCACTAACCCCATCAATTTCATTGAAGGAAGTATTGAGTTTTCTCTAGACATAAATTCTGTTAATGAGGATTCTAACTTACCTCAAAAATGGAATTCCAACATGAAGATTCACCACATCTCTGAGGCTAAGGCCTTGAATCTAAAACCTTCTGTTGGTAAAAGTTACACTTCAGGCCAAACATGCTATGCTACTGGTTTAATTCAAGGTTCCCCTGTTAAGTTACTTCTAGATAGTGGAGCCTTTTGCTCTTGTGTTGGTTCAACTTATTTGGAGAACCAAGACCCAAACAGGAAACTGAACTTATTAACAGTACCTCAGGCTAAGTTCAGCAGTTGTAATTCTTCTCTTAATGCTGTTGGAGTATGGTCCTCTGATATCATACTCCCTCACTCTAAAGGATCATTCAAACTGAACATTGAATTTGTAGTGCTCCAAAGTGGCGTATGTGATTACTTTATCCTTTTTAATTATTCTCATTGCTTGTATGGTATAGATTTATTCCAAAGCAAGGGTACATACTTCACCAGAGGGGGAGACTGGAACAAGAGGTTTCAAATATGCCATGTCAATGCTCAAACTTCTGATTCAACTTATGAAAAACACTTAGAGACTTTCAATAAGGAATACTTCACTCAAGCAGCTTTGAATCCCCTGCTCAATGAAGAACAAATATGGGACATCCTACAAGTATGCTTTGAAAATAAGAATGCTTTCTGTACCAAGGATCACCCCATTGGTAACATCAAAGGACATGATATGATTCTGACTCTAATCATTAAGCCTCATTACCCACTTAACCTCAGGAGACCTGCTTATCCTTCTAGTCCAAAATCTAGAGCTGCCCTGGAAACTCATATTAAAGATTTGGTTGACCTACAAGTCTTAAGGAAGGTAGGACACAATGAACAAGTAGATATCACTATTCAAGGAATTATAGCTTGGCATAATGATAACTCAAGGATGGTTGCAGATTTCAGAATGCTGAACAACTACACCCAAGCTGATTATTATCCAATTCCAAGGATTGACCATGCTCTGCATAACCTGTAAAAAGCTAATTAAATCACTACCATGGACATGCCGAAAGGTTTTCACCAAATACCTATCAGCCCTGATAGCCAGAAATTCATGAGAATTATCTGTCATTTGGGAATTTATGAGTATCTAAGGATGCCTTTTGGTATAAAAAATGCTCCTTCTCATTTTCAAAGGATGATGGACACATTTCTAGGATTTTTCATCAGACAAGGATGGATGATGGTTTACATTAATGATGTTATCATTTAATCTGATGATTGGGATACCCACCTGGATAAAGTAAGATGAGTCCTCAAAACTATCTCTGCTGTGGGATTAAAAGTATCAATGAAAAAGTGTAACTTTGGTTATGGAGAACTGAAAGCCTTAGGACACATTGTCTCTGGACTAACCTTAGCTGCTGACCAAAACAAGTTAGCAGCAGTAATGAATATGCCAATTACTCAGAAGAAAACTGAACTCCTATCTTTTATTAGCTTCTGCAGCTACTATAGGAAGTACTTACCAAAGTTTTCTCTTCTAACCAAGTATCTGTATGAAATCTGCAACAAGCCAACCTTGTTCAAAATGAATCATGAAAGAGTTAAGAATTATGAGGAACTCAAGATGGCCATGGCTTCAGCTCCAGTACTGATTCAGCCAGAATATTCTAAACTCTTCAAGCTCTATATAGATGCTAATATGGACGGCCCAGGAGCTGCATTACACCAGTAAGTCATAGAGGATGAAAAAATGATGGGAAAACCTATACTCTTCATATCCAGAAATGTTAAGGATACTGAAAAAAGGTATGGTGCAAGCCAAATAGAATTCCTTGCTTTAATATGGGCTCTGGAGAAACTTCATTACTACTTGGAAGGCACCAGGTTCACAGTAATTACTGACTGCAATGCTGTCAGGACTTTGATCAACATGAAGAACCCTAGTAGGCACATGTTAAGATGGCAGATAGCTATACAACAGTACAGAGGTCAGATGACCATAGTTCACCAAGCTGGTGCTATTCACCAGAATGCTGATAGTTTGAGCAGGAATGCTTTACCCAATCACCCAAGTAACCCTGCTTATGATCCAGGGGATAATGATATCTTTCCTATCCTTAACATTAACATGTTGCAAGTTGAAGCTCCTATAATGGTAATCCACATTTGTGAATTGGATGAATCCTTGTTCAACTCAATCAAAGAATCTTACAATTCTGGCATGAAAACTCTGATCACCATTATGGAAAGTACTTCTCCACCATCTGAATTGATCAATAGCCTACCTGAACCCCTCTTGAAACCATACAAAGCCAGAAGGTTCACCATATGGGATGGTCTAGCATACTACAGGCATCAAAATTCAAGTGTTATAGTCTTAACTAAGGATGGCCATATTAAATGTATCCTTGCTGAATGCCATGATAACTGCTCATCTGGTCATTTATCTGCTGATAGAACCTTAGATAAGGTTAAAAAAACTTCTTGTTGGATCAATTGGAGAGACTCCACTATCCAGTATTTTACTAGTTGTGAAACTTGTCAGAAGTCCAACAGGACCACTGGGAAAAGTTTTGGTCTACTGCAAAAGATTGCTGAACCCAAGAAAAGATGGGAGATCATCAAAATGGACTTTGTAACTGGACTAACACCAGGATGAGCCTATTCTTACAACTCAGTCCTATTCATTGTGGATATGTTCTCCAAGAAAGCAAAGCTTCTACCTAATCACAAGGAAGACACTGCTATGGAAGTTGCCCTATTATTTTGGAACAGACTCATTGCTGATGTTGGATTTACAAAGATAATTATCAGTGAAAGAGATCCTAAATTCACCTCTGAGTTCTGGAGAAATCTTGATGAAATGCTGGGAACCACATTAGCTTTCTCTACAGCTTATTACCCTCAGACGGATGGCTTAGCTGGAAGAATGATTCAGACCCTGGAAGACATTCTCAGGAGATTCTGTGGCTTTGTTCTAGAATACAAGAATTCTGATGGTTATTGCCACAATTGAATTAGCCTTTTACCTGCCCTAGAGATGGCCTACAACAGTGGCAAACACTCTACCACCTAGGAAGCACCCTACATACTGGAAAGAGGATGGATTCCTAAATTACCCAAGGATAACCTTAATCACCAGCTAACAAACATTCACCCTACATCACTTGATTTCAAAAAAATTATAGATGTAGCCAATAAACATGCTGTTACGTTTGTCCAGGATGCTGTGGAGTATAGCCAAAAAAGGTGGGATAAAACCCATAAGGAGCCTGATTTCAAGATTGGTGATCAAGTCTTGATCTCTACCACCAACTTCACCAACTTAGCTGGAAATAGAAAGCTTAGACCGGCTTTTGTTGGACCTTTCACCATTAATAAACTTCATGGTAAGAATGCTGTGGAAGTAATCCTTAGTGATGAGCTTTCTAGAAAACACCCAGTCTTCCCAGTAAGTCTCAGACAACACTACCACCAAAGGAATGGAGAATATACTCCTTCAACTGAAATACCTGTTGCAGAAGAACCTGAAAAATACAAAGGAAAAATTAGCAAGATCCTTAAAGATAAAAAAAAAAGGATCAATGGAAAAGATGTCAGACTCTATCTAGTTAGATACAAGGGAGAATCAGCTGATAAGGATTAATGACTACCTGAACACAATATCCCTGATGGAACCATACACCTAAGTAACTACGGAGCCAGCAGAAGGCATTGACCCAGAATTTTTTTTCAGATATAGACATATCTTGGAGTGGGGGAATGTTAGCTTGCTACTATGTACAGAGTAACCTGTCATAGCAAAAAAAAACTATAAAAAATAAGAATATCTAAATTAACAAAATAAGGAGTGAGAAATCCATAAATATTATTGAAGAGATTGATTCCTCACCCAAAATTATGTTGGTTCACTCACTGACCCCACCCTTGAAATCCATGTCCTTACATTTTTAAAATAATTAAAAAGAAAAGTACTAAAAATTACAACACCAGTATGGCACCTTTTTGCCATTTTGACATTTCTCACATATTGGTTTTACACCTAAAATTTGCTCAGAATTGAGGTGTTGTGTATATTTTAGGAGTTACACGCAGAAATGTGTTATGTCACAATTCCTGCGCGCAGCCCCGCATCATTATATACCCCTACGTACTCATATTGGCAGTTTCCCGCGTACCAGAGACCCGCGCGCAGCTAATTCTGCCACGCAAGCAGCGGATCCCACCCTGCGCGCATTTGAACTGACTGATCCCTGCGTCTGGATCCGTCGTGACTAATCTGACAACCAGGTACTGCTCAAAAGAGCTAGAACCTAATTAGGGTTTCCTGGCATATGTAACAAGTTGAAATATGCATTATTAATAATCTAAAAATATCAAAAATTAATAAAAATTAATAAAAATTAAGTTTAGAACATTTTTTAATAATAAATTAAAGATCAAGGATTACCATGTAAATCATTGACTCTGATCTTTGAAGACCAAAAAACACTACAAGGAGTGTTCATAAAAATTATAAAAAATAATCTACGTGATCAGCAGATAATGAAAAGTCATTAAGTTTCCACATCTGTTCACTTTAAGGCAATCCTAATAGTAAAAATGAAGGATGAGTATAGAATGATCAAATTTACGCTATAACAGATTAACAGATCCTGTGGCTAAAATAGTACAGAAATCCAGCAGGTCTAAGAACAGCTGATTGACAGCATCAAGAGGACGTGCCAATCCTGCCCTGACTGGCTTTCCAGCCTCAGCCCACGAGCAGAACCCTCTCTACGTGCCCTGAGAAGCTCAAAATCACCCCCAAAAGGTATTTATACAGACCTCTTTGGATCCATTATTCAGAGATAGTTACCAGGAATTATTTATTATCAATCAGACAACTTTTCATTGTTGATCAAGTGCTTATATGAAGATAAGAAAGTGATTTATGAATTAGTCTGTAGTATTATTATTTACCCTTATTTACCAATCAACCATTGAAGTTTAGTTGAGCAATGTTCATAAAAATTATAAAAAATAATCTACGTGATCAGCAGATAATGGAAAGTCATTAAGCCTCCACATCTTTTCACTTTAAGGCAATCCTAATAGTAAAAATGAAGGATGAGTACAGAATGATCAAATTTATGCAATAATAGATTAACAGATCCTGTGGCTAAAATAGTACAGAAATCCAGCAGATCTAAGGTCAGCTGATTACCAGCACCAAGTGGACGTGCTAAACTTGCTCTGAATGGCTTGCCAGCCTCAGCCCATGAGCAGAAATCTGTCTACGCGCCCTGAGAAGCTCACAATCACCCCAAAAAGGTATTTATACAGACCACCTTGGATCCATTATTCCATCATCAGTTTACCAGGAATTATTATTATCAATCAGAAACCGTGTCATTTTTAGTCAAGTGCTGATGAAGAATCTAAGCAAGTGATTCATTACCAAGTCTGTAGTATTATTATTTATTTCTTAAACCAATCAACCCTTGAATTTCAGTCAAGAAATCCACCCCATCTGCTCTGAAACCCTTCCTATTATTGCAGGATTTTCGTGGTAAAGTGCTCAGAGTGATTTTTTCCCTTCCTGTATTGGCCATGGTGCTGTTATGCCCATCCATTAGTGGAATAATCCCTTTCTAAGGCACCCATCTTCATTCCAAGGTTCTTAAACTGCCTAAGGAGGCCCCTTGAAGAGAGGTTGCTTTGTCTGTAAAGACCCCCAGTAGTTTAATACTGTGGCCCCTCTTTTATATACATATTGAAAAACTTTTATTACCAAACCAATTAAACCTTGAAACTGCTCTTATTTTATTATTTATTTGAGCCTCTAAGCGTTTATTATTGGAATAATAATTATTATCATTATTCCAGTATTTTTATCACTCTCTGTAGCTAAAGGACTGCAAGGTTTGGGGTATGAGAGAGCTGACAATTTTGGGTGTAGAATCCATTTCTGGCATAATATCAATGGATTTCTAACTCCTTCTATTTTTGTTCATTTTATTTTAATTTTATTATTTCGAGCTACTTCTGGCAGCTAGCTCTGCACTAGTAGCAAGCTGACAATGACAATTGGGGATTTGCCAGGGGCCCAAAAAAGCTTGAAAGACCATAAGAGGAAAAAAGGTGAATAATTGAAGAATTTTTTACTTGGAAGGGATGAAATTGGGTTAAATTATTCAAAAATAATACAGCTCTGAAAAAGATGGAACATTAATCTGAAGGAAATCAAAGAGAAAACAGGGAGAAATGAAGGGGATTCTTTGGGGGGAAAATGATGGAAAATAAAAATACTCCTTTGATAATTGCTGCAGAAACCAATAGAAACAAAGTGTAAAACTTGGAGAATCAAATGAGAATTTATTGGTGAATTTTCAAGAATTTAAGAGGAGACTCAGAAGCAATCATGGATCCACTGTGTTTTCATCTTTGTGAAATCTACCAGAAACAAAACATATTTCATGGTGATTTTGTCTGGAAATTGATTATAAACTGTGAAGCAATTTGGGAAACCATCATGGTGAAGTGAAGTCTCTGTTCTGCAAGAGATTCCTGATTTTTCCTAGTGATTCTTGTCCTCTGAACTACAAGATTCAGATGAAGAGCCTTCCTTGAGCTGCAGAAATAAATTTCCCATCAGTTTATTAAACCATAAAATGGAGCATTTCTCAAAATGAAATACTTACTGCCTTTGGTATTTTGGTTCCCCTTTTAACCCTTTTCTCCCTCTTAATTTCTCTTTCTTCATGCTAAAATTTTGAAATTTCAAAATGAGTTGCTTCCTTTTTTGGTTGACGGTGGCTTGAATTTAACACCTTTGACTCAAGAACTGGATTTTCAATCAAAGCAGCTGTATTCTCAAGCATTGAAATTAGAATCTCCAACCTAATTTCTTTAGCTTGTTCCCATACATTAAACTCCACTTGTTAAACTTTTGAGATTATTCATCAAGACCTGTATCTGTTTTAAACTATCAAAAACCAAAACAATTATCAATTTTTCAATCCAACAAGTTATCTTCCAATCCAATAATTAATCTGTCAATCCAATTATAAATCTTTCAATCCAATAATTAATCTTTCAATCCAATAATTCATCTGTCATTCCAATTATTGGTACCCTTAAAAACCCCTAATTAATTCATTGGAAGTGTCATACCCTAACTGCCACTGAGGATGAACATCCTCAGGAACAACAGATCCTTTTGATTCTAGTTTTTCACCTAAAATGTGGGAACAAGGCAAGCCCATTTCTTTTGAAAATGACTTTGAGCACACATGGCCATTGTGGCTGCACTTTTACCTCTCCAATTGTTCCTTAATGAGTTCAATTGCCTCAATTGACAATTTTTAACCCAAAGTTAATGGATATGTTGGAAGATGTGTGCCCAAATCTATTAAAGAGTGTTTAAGTGCTGCATGGACTGATTGGATTTGACTTTCAATAGTTCCTTCAAGGTGTTTCCACACATCAAAAATGTTCCCCAACAATCCAACTAGTATTTGTTTGAAAGTGGAATGGGCCCCTTCTACCCAAGACATAGTTTTATTTCCAAAGTCTGGGTAGAAACAAGTCCAAGCCATTACAGACTTATCTTTGATAGGAAAAATATTCTTTTGCATATACTCAAGTAAATTCTCATGGTCTTTCAAGAAACACTGTATACAATTTTCAAAGTAAGCACTCCCAACAGAGATCAATTCCCAACAGATATCAATAGTCAATAAATTGACTTATTCTGAGTTTGGAATCATTTTCTTCTGCCTCACACTAGGTTTCAGAGGCCCCAAACTTGCCCCAAAAATGCATAACATTTGCCAACCTTCATTTTCATTACTTAAGCGCAGTTTACAGTTTTCTCGTATCTTTTTAGACAAGTTCCACGTAAAACACTGTCTGGATGACTTGGGAAAACTGTGTTTGATATCACAAATAAGAGCCTTTTCACGGTCAGTCACAAAGAATTTTGGAAGCCTCTTGGGATCATAATCCAACTGCTTTAACTCTTTCAACACCCAAATATAAAACTTATACTTTTCTTTTGTTATAAAAACAAAATCCCTTTTAAAGGTCTTTTTTTTAGAAGTCATTCCTACAACATGAAATACAGGGATGTTTTAACTATTTTTTTATAAGGAAAATCCAACAAAGAAAGGTGATGGAATTTTCTGTATAGTTTTATAGACTCAGGATGAGCCAAGAATAAGTCCTCTAAGTGAACCTCTCAACTAAATTTGGACCTGGAAACCCACTGGGATTCCTGTAGCATTTCCAATAGAGCATTCATAAAACCTTTCCCATCCAGTTCAGTAAGCTTTAGCCTTTGCTTAGTGTTATAGATTGTTCAATCATAAATGTATTCTCCCCAATCAATCTTTCTCAATTTCCTTTTCATTTGAAACATATTTAGCCCATCTTTCATACCTTCCCTAAGTAAATCTAATGCTTGACCTGATATTCTCCTCAGTTGAGGATGCACTGTAGGACTTTCTGATGGTTGATGATTGTGGAGGCCATTTCTAATGGAGAGATGCCACCTGGAATCTTATAATTTCCTACTTGCACAGATCATGAATTGGCAGCCAAAATTCCTAGTGTGAGTTTCCCTTTGAATTTTTGAGAGGCATGGCCCTTCATAAAACCCATATCTGTCACAAGCTAGATCCATTGATTTATCCTTCCTTGATTTGAAAGTTGTCAATGCATAGCCATGTATGGCTGCCAATTTATGACAATAAATCTTGGCTTCTTTACTACTCGCCAAATTTCTCACAGGAGGAGGGTCAAGCGTGTCTGGCCCCCCGTAGTTTCATAGTTAAATGTTTAAATTATTATTGATCAAGCCAAAAACTATTCAGTCAAATGAAATATGAAATGTCACCAACCACCTTTAGTCAATTTAAGTTGTGATGGAAAATCTTGTTCCTGTTGTGAAGAAACATCTTGTTCCTCAATTGTAACTCTAGATGAGGATGCAACTGGGGCTTCCAATTTATTCTTTTCCAACTCCCTACCCAAATCCCTAGATTCTGTCAGCTCTCTGATACCAGGAACCTTGCAGTCCTTTAGCTACAGAGAGAAATAAAAATACTGGAATATTAATAATTATTATTCCAATAATAAAAGCTTAGAGGCTCAAATTAATAATATAATAAGAGCAGTTGCAAGGTTTAATTGGTTTGGTAATAAAGGTTTTCAATATGTATATAAAAGAGGTGCCACAGTATTATACTACTGGGGGTATTTACAGAAAAAGCAACCTCTCTTCAAGAGGCCTCCTTAGGCAGTTTGAGAACCTTGGAATGAAGATTGGTACCTTAGAAAGGGCTTATTCCACTAATTGCAGGGCATAACAGCACAATTGCCAAGACAGGAAGGGAAACACTCACTCTGAGCACTTTACCACGAAAATCCTGCAATAATAGGAAGGGTTTCAGAGATTGGGGGGTGGATTGCTTGACTAAACTTCAAGGGTTGATTGGTTTAAGAAATGAATAATAATACTATAGACTTGTTCATGAATCACTTTCTTAGATTCTTCATAAGAAATTGACTAACAATGAAACGGTTTCTGATTGATAATAATAATTCCTGTTAAACTGATGATAGAATAATGGATCCAAAGAGGTCTGTATAAATTCCTTTTTGGGGTGATTGTGAGCTTCTCAGGCCGCGTAGAGAGATTTCTTCTCATGGGCTGAGGCTGGAAAGCCATTCAGAGCAAGATTAGCACGTTCACTTGTGGCTGTAAATCAGCTGACCTTAGATCTGCTTGATTTCTGTACTATTTTAGCCACAGGATCTGTAAATCTTTTATGGCATAAATTTGATCAGTCTGCACTCAACATTCATATGTACTATTATTATTGCTTTAAAGTGAACAGATGTGGACGTTTACTAATTTTCCATCATCTGCTGATCACGTAGATAATTTTTAATAATTTGTATGGACACTCCTTAGAGTGTTTTGTGGTCTTCAAAGATCAGAGTCAATGATTTACCTGGTAATCCTTGATCTTTAATTTATTATTAAAAAATGTTCTAAACTTAATTTTTATTAATTTTAATTAATTTTTGATCTTTTTAGATTATTAATAATGCATATTTCAACTTGTTACATATGCCAGGCAACTCTAATTAGGTTCTAGCTCTTCTGAGCGGTACCTGGTTGGCAGATTAGTCACAATGGATCCAGACGCGGGGATTAGTCAGTTCAGATGCGCGCGGGGTGGCATCCGCTGCGTGCGTGGCAGAATTAGCTGCGCGAGGGTCTCCAGTACGCGGGAAACTGCCACTATGAGTATGTAGGGGTATGTAATGATGCGGGGCTGCGCGCAGGCATTGTGACATAACACATTTTGGCGTGTAAATCCTAAAATATACACAACACCCCAATTCTGAGTGAATTTTAGGTTTAAACCCTACACATGACAACATGTGTGAACTGTTGAAATGGCAAAAAGGTGCCATACTGGTGTTGTAATTTTTAGCACTTTTATTTTTAATTATTTTAAAAATGTAAGGACTTGGATTTCAAGGGTGGGGTCAGTGAGTGACCCTACCTAATTTTGGATGAGGAATCCATTACTTCAAAAATATTTATGTATTTCTCACTCCTTCTTTTTTTAATTTAGATATTCTTATTTTTTATAGTTTTGTGTTGCCATGACAGGTTGCTCTGTACATAGTAGCAAGCTGACAGATTCCACCAAAACTTTGTTAAGTATACTTTTAATTAAGTCGTTTAACATAGCCTTTTTTAATCTGGGAGTGCTTGGGCTTGCCACTGTTCCCATAAAAAAAAATTCAACGGAAATCTAGTATTCCATGCAATTTTCAAGCCAACAACTCCAAAAGTTAGCTCAATTTTGGGTTGATAAAAATTAATTTATCCAGCGGGGGTGTGGTGTGTGGGTACAAGGTTTGTTTCAAGAGTTTTTGCCAATAGGAAGAGTGTTTGATTCCAAAGTTTCTTTTTGTAGTCCAATAATAGCCACACATAGTATTCCACATACCCAAATTTGGGTTGACACCACTTGAATGTGGTCCTGGGGTTCCTAGGTACCCCAATTCCCCCCACAAATGGCGCATTTTGGTCTATTTTCCCCCAAATGGGCCTGGAAAACACGCGCAACCCCAATTGCAACCCCCAGGGGGTTGTTCCAGTCAAAAGCCACCTGGATCATGCTTTTTTGGGGTGTGATCTGGCCTTTGCAACTGCGTACAGTTGTGAAAGGCCATTCACAACTATTTGGGACCTTTGGGTTGCAAATTTAACATTGGCCAATATTTTATGTAAATATAATTTTTGAATCATTTTCCTTCTTTATAAATAGAAAATAATTTTCTGATGAAAGCATTAAAAAATATTTTTTCAAAAATTACATTTCTTTCAGGATTAGCTATTTAATTTTGCTTAACTCCAATATTAAATTGGAATATTGGGCCATTTATGTATACAATTAAAGACAATTGGAGATTTAGTGATAAATTTGACACAATCAAACAAGTTGATTGTAGCTTTGAGATGGTGAACTTTTGAATATAGTCTGGTGATGGAAATACCTTCAGCTGAAACCACAGAATTAAACACCATAGACCTTTTTCAAGTCCAAATAAAAAAAATCCCTGAATGAACATTTTCCTCAAAGAATATCAAAGCCTTCATTTGAGGAATGTGGTTCCCTCCACATTATTTGAGAGGATTGAAGATTTTTCTCCAAAGAACTACGGAAAATCTTTCCACATTAGTTTACATTTGATTCATATTGAAAAATTCATGCACTTAAAAATTTAAATGGGAAGAAAAATCCATTTCACTGTATTTTCAATGATACTCCATGTGAGATATTGAAGGAAGGTTTCTCTGTAAGATTCTTTTTCATTAAAATGAAAAAAACACTTTAAATTTTTTTAAAAATCTTTTAAAGTAAATTCCCTGCTTCTTAGATCCACCCAGCTTCATTTTCAGGGTTTTGTTTTCTTTTCCTCATAATATTGAAAAATTGACCAACTGAAAAATATTTCCAAATTTCTCTTCCATTTTTAAGAACTTCTTCCAGAAAACAGCCCAAATTTCACCCCCTGTTTCAAGCAATTCTTCTTCACTTCATATATTTAATGATTATTGAAAGCCTCCTGGATTCCAAGGTCCTTGCTACCTTTTAGCTACCAGAGGTGATAGAATAAATAATAAACATATTATCAAAAGATTGTAGCAATAATCTGTAAAATATTTGGATAAAGAAAATGCAAGGCAATGTGGTTTGGTTATTGATGGTTATTATTAATCACTATTAATAAAATTATTATTAAATAAATAAAAAGAAGGGCCAAAATGATATATTGTGGATCTTTAAGGCCTCTTCTTCAGAGAATTCACTTTGAAATCCATAGAACTGGTTACTTTGGAACCTTTAATTTATATTCTTAAAGGAGTTATTTCCCAAAGATAATATATATATAAAATATACGTTAGAGGGACAGGGATTTTTATAAAAGCTGCCACAAAATAAAAAGGATAAGAAAATTACTTTTATATGATTTAATCCTTTAGGTACCTGTTGGAGACGTGTACTGATGGGTTTAAACCAGTATCTGGGGTCAAAGGCCTTTCAGAAGCATGGATTGATCAAAATAGGGTTGGGATTGATAATATTAATCTGAATAAAGCCATAAATTACTTAATTATCTCTTATAAGTATTTGATAAATTTGGCATGGTTTCTGGATGTATATATACCTGGGTCTGGGGTATCAAGAACCTCAAAAAGGGCTCTTTATTTATAGCTTTTTGGGTCCCAATTCTATCCTTCTGAGGGCGTCAAAAGGACAGTTGCTAAGGCTAAAAGGGAGACCAGTGGTAGCACATCATTTGTTCTTGGTGCTTTGACACGGGTGGCATCTAATTCTACAGGGTGAGGGAATTATTATACTCTTTGATTGAGTTGTTGGCATGTGAATGACACCTTATTTATTTACATGATATTTATTTTATTATTTATCCCTAGTAGATATTCCCAGTTGGTTAATATTTCTTCCTATTAGACCTTCCTAAGATAACTCTGATTTAATGTAAGCTCTCATTATTTATTGGTGAATGGGAACAAAATCATAATAATGATTTTGGTCTTAATTTTTGTAATTCTTCTTATGTACCTAAAATAATTAATCAAAAATATTAATATAGGAAATCATAAAATATTATTACATATTATTTTTTCTCAAATTGTGACGTGTATTTTGATTTTTTGAATTGCTCATATTTGTCACTTTAAGGTAGTTTTTAAGGTTTTTCAATCTGCTGTTATCCATTTTTGACATAATCATTTCTTCTTAATATATTTAGTAAAAATATGTAAAAGGTACTTTTTAGGTAATTTTGTAGTTATTATGCATGTTTCTAATCATTCTCTACCCACCAATACATTTATTTCATATGTGGCATGTCTCCGTCTGGGTAGTACCATGTTCAGGTGGTACCTCAAGTCTCCCGCCGTCAGACTTTCAAGCCAGCCCGTAGTCCCAAGGCTGGGTGTTTGTCAGATTCCCGGGACTGCATAACCGGCTTGTCATGTCATGTAGACAGGAAGGCCGTTGTGCTGCTCAGCTGCGCGCGGATATCTCAGTTGCTGCATCTGCGTGCAGGAATTGTGAAAAATCACTTTTCCGCAGGTAACCCCTCAAATATACAGCATTCACATATTCTGACTTAATTTTCACTGTGAAAACTATACATGGGGTTTCATGTGAAGTATTAAAGCGGCCAAAATCTCAAAGCTGTGCCTTATTTGAATCATTCTTTAATTATTTAAAAATGTAAGGAGTGAGAATTTGGGGTAGGTGTCAGTGAGTGACCCTACCTTAAATTTGATGGATAATCTGAATTTTAAATAATATTTCAAGATTATTTCTTCCTTCAAGTATTTTTATTTTTGTTCTTGTATTTATTTATTTTTCTGTTACTTTTGCAGATTGCTCTGTAATAGTAGCAAGCTGAAAATTATGTTTCAAGAAGTTACAGCCAAGTTTCTCCCACCCACTTTTTTCACTCATGGGTGTGTTTGACAGCTGTATAAAAATAACTGCCAGAATTCTTGCTAGGATCAAGGTTCAAAAATGAATTTAAAATTTTAAATTTTTTAGTACTGGTAAATTTTTGAAAGATATGTGAAGACTTAACGGGTTTCTTTTTAAAAATGATAAATGGGTTAAAAAAAATGGAAAAAATTTCATTCTACATGATTATTTTCTGAAGTCATTTAATTATGTGTTATTGAGGATTTAGGCTTCCTGAAAAAGTACCCTGTTGCAGAATAAATGTTTTCAGAAATTTGAAAAAATTTCAACCATATTTTGGATTTTTTCATATTTTACCCTCTTCTTCATTTATCTGGATTAATATGGTTGTTCAAACTTTTTTGGGAACCCACCCCAATTAAGAATATTCTTTCTCAAGCATTTTGGGAACCTCCTAAGTTCCCCATGGATCCCCCAGAATACTGTGTGGCAAATAACCAAGCATGATTTTGCACCTTGCCAATTTTGGGTTGGTTGGGCCAAATTTTGCCTTGACCAAAACAAAAGCTAATTGATCATGCCCGCCACATTCAATGGAGAAAGGGGGTTTTTCAGAAGATTGGCCGGGGAAAAGTGGGACTAAGCTGTGTTCCAAAATCTTCAGCGGAACTGGATTCCAACTCAAGCATGATTAGCACTTTTTCAAGTGGGACTGTCAGCTCTCTGATACCAGAAACCTTACAGTACTTTAGCTGCAGAGAGTGATAAAATATTGGAAGAATAATATTCCACAAAATAAAAATTTAAAAAAGATCAAATAATAAATATGTTAAGAGCTAGTGCAAGATTCAAATGGTTTGGAAAAAAGGTTTTCAATATGTTATAAAAGAGGGGCCACAGTATTATAATACTGGGGAAATTTAAAGACAAAATGCCTCTCTTCAAGGGGCCACCTTGGGCAGTGTAAAGACCTTGGAATAATGGTGGGTGCCTTTTTAGGACTTATCCCACTAGTATTACCCGGAAAAAAGAACTCAGGCAAAGGCAGGAAAGTAATAACTCACTCTTGAGCAATAATTCACAGAAATACCGCAAAGACTTTGATAAATGGTTTCACAGCAAAGGCGGTGTTGATTGCTTGACTAAACTTCAATGGACCAATAATGGTTTCAGAAATAATTCTTATGTAAATCAGACAGGGCCATAAATCACTTGCTTAACTCTTTTAAGAACTTGATCAGGGATGGCAAAGCATCTCAATAATAATTCATAAATTTCTAGGTAACTGGGGGAAAATAAGGCAAAATAAGGTCTTTATAAATACCTTTCTTGGGTGAAAAAGAGCTTCCTCAGGGTGTGTAGAAAATGTAAAAATCAAGTTCCAAGACTATTAAGCCAGACAGGGAAAAATTTGCACGTCATCAAGTTTCTGTCAATCAGAATATCTCAGATCTGCTGGAAATCTGCCTTTTTTTATCTGTAGGATCTGTTAATGTGTTAATTCATCATTTTGATCATTCTGCACACATCTTTAATTTGTACTGTTAATATTTTACTATAGTCATAAGATGTGGATATTTATTAATTTTTTATCACCTGCCTACCACATGGATAATTTTAAATAATTTTTGGCGCAACTTTTTGATATTTTTTTTATCATTAATGATCAGGATCAGTGCTTTTTGTGGTTGCTCTCAATAATTTTTTCTTAATTTAAATTCTTTAAAATTTATTATATAATGATTTTATTTGATATTTTACATTTTCAGACTTTCTTTCATGCAAGTTTCAAGTTATTGAATACGCCTGGTTTATCCTTCTAGGTTTTTGCTGTTATTGGCGGTACCTCTGGTTTTTGATCCTTTCTGATGCGTGGAGCAGTCTGATCTGCTGCATGCAGGAATTTGAGTTTGGCTGATTTATGCATATAAGGGATGAATCAAGCATGCAGAAATTGTGTAGGGATGCGGGGCTGCACGTGGGATTTTTGACAAAACACATTTTCGCATGTCAATCCTAAAATGCACACAACACCTCAGTTTTGACCAAAATTTAGGTGTAAAAACCTGTATGTGACAAAACATGTGAAATATTAAAGTTTCCAAAAAGTTCCATAGTGGTGCTGTGAATTTTTGTTCAATTTTTGTTTAATCATTTAAAATATGAAGGAGTAATAATTCAAGGGTGGGGTAAGTGAGTGGCCCTACCTAATGTTGGGTAGGTAATCCATTTTTGACATGATATTGATTAGTTTCCCACTTCTTCTGGGCTAATTATTTATTTGGTTATTTTTATTCATTTTTTCTACTTTGACAGGTTGCTCTGTATTAATTAGCAAGCTGACAGGGAATTTGGAGTGTGCCCAGGTAAAATTGAAATAAAATACCAAAAAAAGCTATTTTTTTTAAGAAAATAGCTCATTTTTTCAAATCTTGAATGATACATCATTCATCATCAAGATTCAGCCTTAATTTTGGTAATTTCCAGCCCTGAATGATTTTCAAGCCACCAGCACCAAAAACTGTAGAGCTAAGAGAGTGACACCTCCTCTACAGAGGAGTGGGCAACGGATCACCCCGCGGGTATAGTCACCACTGCAGACACTTCAGTTAGGATGAAGCTCTACTTCAACCTGTCTCTAGTTGTTCTCATCTCTTTCATCTTGTTTTGATATTATTATTTTCATTTTTTTTCCATCTCTCATTCACTCTGATCTCACCACAGTCAAAAGGCATCATTTTGAACTTTTCACCATTGATAGGGACCAAGGACCCTCTACCAGTCAACCCATCCTATGTCTAACTGGTAATATCAACCTATTCCAACCAAAACACTCCAGGAGGTTCAACTCAAGTCAACGTTTGATCAATCAGAAACATCATCTTCTGTCCAGACAATAATGCCCCTCTCTCATCCAGTCACTCATTAATAATAAATTGGGGCATCTAAGTTACGGTCTTGCTTGTTTGTCAATAAAGATATTTCTCACAGTTTCACAGTTAAAAGCCAAAGCCTACCGCAACCAGCAAGACTTAGGACCATGGCATTGGGATTGGGATTTTTGTGGGACTCATTCTGTCAAGCTATGCTCAAGACAGCCCTCAAAACTACCCCACTGCTGACAGAAGAGAACTATTGTATATGGATGGATAAGATGAAGGCTCTACTCAAACTCAGAGGAGTGCTGGACACACTTGAATCAGCCTTGGACCACCTCTCACCTCAAGACAACAATGGAATCCAGCTGCTCCTCATATCAAAGGTAAATTCCATCACTCACAATAACGTTATCAGCGCTGCCACTATCAACTCATCCAAGGACATATGGCTAGCCATCAAGGAACAATTTTCCTCCTATCAAGCGTATAATCAAGCCAGAATCTTCAACGACTTCTTGCAACTGAGCTTCAAAGAAGACAAGATCCTGAAGTTTGTCACAGACATCAAAACCGCTGTCAAGAAGACAATTGACATAGGTATAGAATTACCAGACAACATCTTGGCATACCTAACCATGTTCAAATTTCCATCAAATCTCCAGGATCTTAAGCGCCAACTCATCCACTCAGACAAGCAAATCTTGGTTTAATTTTTATGCAACCACCTTGTTCAATATCACAACAAAGTCAAGTCCAAAATCACCAAGAAAGGTATCCTACAAGGTATGAATGAAACTTCTCTTGCCACAATGAGGACCAAGGTCAAAAATCAACTGTCTAATCAATGTTTCAAAGGATATCACAACCCAAAACAAGACAAGAATCACTCAGAATCAGAATGCTATCACCTCCATCCTGATAAGGCCCCCAAGTGGTGGAGAGAGAATCAGACTCTATGGAAAGACAAGCAAAAGAAGACTCAGGACTCGGACCACTTCCACGCTTTTGTGACCAGGTGGATAGACTCAAAGATTGGGGCTGAGAAGAACATCCTAATTGATAGCGGTGAAACCTTGCACATCTTCAACCAGTCAAGATTCTTCACCACACTTTAACCTTACAATGGAGAGAACATCACTACTGGAAAGGCTGGAAAAGACCTCCCTATCCAAGGGGTGGGAACCATCAAGCTGGAATGGAAGACTCACACAATTACACTGTTCAACTGCCTGTACGTCCCAGAAATTTTTGTCAACCTAGTCAGCCCAGGAAAACTCCTTGATCAAGGATGCACTCTTGAGGCCAAATCTGGACACTTCAAGGTAAAAAAATACAGGAAAAGAGTCTGTCAAGGCACAATTACCAACAATCTCTTTTTCCTTGACACACCCGGCAAGGTTGGCAGTCAAGAGTGCTACTCAACAAGTGTGGAGGGGCAAAGGACCCTGAAGAATCTCCATCTGTCCTATTGTCACGCCTCACTCAGTCGTCTGTCCAAAATCCAGGGAGTGCAATACACATTGACGGAGAAAGACAAGTTTGAATGCAAAGACTGTCTTCTATGCAAGATAAGCAAATCTCCCTTCAAGTCTGTCTCATCCTCTGCCACAAAACTCTTTGATAGGATACATCTTGACATTGTGGGTCCAATCAGTCCAGAATCCCACAGACACAAAAAATATATATTGACAATTGTGGACAATTATTCTGGTTACAACTCTGGCATTCCACTGACTTGGAAGGACAATAAAACTCCCATATTGATAGAGGTTATCAAGAAGCAGAAGAACATCTGTGGTTACTATCTTTCTATGGTCTGCTCTGATGGTGGAATGGAATTTGTAAGCAATAGGTTAATAACATACTTCAAGGAGAAGTTCATCAATCATCTTTTCACTGAGCCCCACCATCCCAAACACAACGGCTGAGCCAAAAGGGCCAATTGAAACATTTTTGAGAGCGTGAGATCAACTCTAAGCTCAGAAAAACTTCCAAGAAAATACTGGCTGGAGGTCCTCAAGTCCTGCTGTACTGGTCTGAACCAGATCCCCAAAGACGATCTTGAACACTTGCCTTGGGAACTCATCAAAGGAAGCAAGCTTCCCCTCAACAATCTCCAGCCCATCGGCATCACAACCATTGTTCTAAACCAAAGAAGATCAAAGGGAGACAAGTTCCAGCCTAAAGGGAGAGAAGGAAAACTCATTGGCTATAACACCAACCTACTCTCCTACCGGATTCTCATGCCCAATGGGTAAATTGTTCAATCCAAACATGTCAGGTTCCTGAAGAACTGGGTAGATGATCTAGGAATTAGCTTGAACTCAGATCTTGACTTCTGTGTGAACAAATTGGATTAAGAATATCCCTCAATAACCAAGGAGAATCCCCTGTCTAGAATGAACTATGGGGATCCGCCTGTCGAAGTGTACTCCTTGGATGAAGAAGAAACAGTCTCAGAAGCGGAATCTAATGTAAGTGAACCGGTGGGGAATCTGTCCAAACCTGTCAAACCAAGTGTAGATTAGAGGGTAACAGAGGTGGTTGAAGAACCTGTGAGAAGATCCCTTTGAGATCAATCAACCATCAGACCCCCTCAATGCTATGGATTTCACCATTACTTTGAGCCCAAGACCTTCAATCAAGCTCATTGGTGTGCGGAAAGCTTCAAGTGGGGGGGGCAATAAAGAAAGAAGTTTATCAATGTGAACTACTTGAAGTCTGGGAAGACTATGAAGGAAACACACCACTGAACCCACTCAATACGGTATGGGTATTCAAAATCAAAGATAATGCCCATGATGATGCGGTCATCTACAAGGCTTGGATCTGCATTAAAGGATTCAACCAAGTCCATGGCCTCAACTTTGATGAAAAATTTGCACCAACCAGAAAGATAGCCTTGCTCAGAGCAATCCATCTGTACGCCTTGAAGAACAAACTGAAAATTCAACAATACAATGTAAAGGCGGCCTTTCTCCACGCACCCATTGAGGAAGAATTAATCATCAAGACACCCCAAGGATGGCAAAGCAAATGTCAATACTTAAGACTCAAGAAAAGCCTATATGGACTCAAGCAATCTCCCAAGAATTGGTACGGTAAACTCAAAAACTGGATCAAATCAGTTGGCTTCAAGGAGTCAGATAGTGATCCCTGTCTTTACAAGTCCAAAAACAACAACTCATTCCTGTTCTTCCACATGGACAATCTAATCCTCATGGGTGACGGGAAAAATTTTGACAAAAAATTCAATTCTTGGTTCAAAGACTCACAAGCTCACAAACCAGACACCATACTTGGCATGAGGTTCAAACAAATGCCAACAAGCATTCTTCTGAGCCAACCCAATCACATTTCACACGGCTTGGAAGAACTTCGGCTCCTCAAATCCAGACCCTGCTTGACCCCATTGACTCCACACCTACAACTGTGCGAAGCATCAGATGAATACTTTGAGCAGTTCAAGAAGCTCAATATAAACTAAAAATATGCAATAGGACTCTTCAACTACATTGCGAGTCAAACCAGACCAGGTCTCAGCTACTCTGTCTTGAGCCTAGCCAGGTTCCAAAACAAACCCGGACTGACGCACTGGAAGGAGCTCAAACAAACTTGGCAATACCTCAACCACACCAGAGAATGGAAGCTGACTCTCACCTACAACAAATCAAAGGGGCCGCTGGAATGCTACAGCAACACCTCCTGGGGAGAAGACCCCATCAGTCGCAAGTCACAATCAGGGTAACTCTGTCTGTCCTTTGGCTCCCTCCTCTCCTGGAACAGCTACAAGCAGCGGAATATAACCTACTCATCCACAGAAGCTGAACTCAATCCACTATTGGACTCCTTGCTAGAAAGAAAATGGCTCTGCCATTTGCTGGAAGAAATATTTCATAAGGATATCCCCTCATCCAAGCACTTTGTTGACAACAAAGGGATAGACAACAAACTCAAAAATTTTGGCACCAATGCCAAAACCAGACACATGGATCTCAACAGAAGGAATTTGAGACAAACTCAAAGAAGGATCCTTAACGGTACAAATAATTGATACTTCCCAGATACTTGCGGACCCACTAACCAAGGCAGTCAATGAGAAGCAACTGAAAAAATTTACAGATCTTATTTTTAGAAAAGAATAGGCTTTATCTCCAGTTAAGGGGAGTGTAGAGCTAAGAGAGTGACACCTCCTCTACAGAGGATTGGGCAATGGATCATCCCGCGGGTATAGTCACCACTGCAGACACTTCAGTTAGGATGAAGCTCTACTTCAACCTGTCTCTAGTTTTTCTCATCTCTTTCATCTTGTTTTGATCTTTTTATTTTCATTTTTTTTCCATCTCTCATTCACTCTGATCTCACCACGGTCAAAAGTCATCATTTTGAACTTGTCACCATCAATCACAAACAAGGAACCTCTACCAGTCAACCCATCCTACGTCTAACTGGTAAGATCAACCTATTCCAACCAAAACACTCCAGGCGGTTCAACTCAAGTCAATGTTTTCTCAATCAGAAACATCATCTTCTGTCCAGACAATAATGCCCCTCTCTCATCCAGTCACTCAACAATAATCAATCCAGGCATCTCAGTTACGGTCTTGCTGGTTTGTCAATAAAGATATTTCTCACAGTTTTAAAAACCACTCAGTTCAATTTAAGCAGCAAGGAATAGCCACAAATTTTGGTTCAAAAGAACTGAAAAGAAATTTTTTTTGGAGGCATATCCTTCTTTGATGTATGTTTGATCCTAACTTAAAATGAAAATTTGTAGCTCTGCAAATTTTCTAAAAAATTCCTCTGCATTTTTTTGCTTCATATTTAATTCTTCATTGAAAAATATTGTTTAATCTTCACCATCCACCTTTTTCTGGGAGTACCTAGACCCAACCACCAAAATGGGAACCAAAATTTAAAGCACCAGCTGTTCCTTCTATTTATCCTACTGGTTCAATATTATGCCTTGACCAAACTTATGGATTCCACCACAATCTTTATTCCCCCCTTGAAATATTCCATCCCTTTGAAGTAGATCCATTTTCACACAATATAGTCCAAAGGTTTTGATTCCCCATTTCATACTTCTGTCAAAACTCACTGGAAACCCTTCCAACCCAGATGATGTAGAAGGCTTTCCATCTTCAAAAACAGCTAAATAAAAACTTTCACAAACCCAAAAAGACACTAAATTAAATTTATTTGTGAAGTTTTAGCTTTCTACTATTCCAGAGCTAGCTGTCAAAGTACCAGAAATGACAAAAATAACACAAAATAAATCAAGATAAAGCTAAGTAGTTGGAAAATAAAAAAAATGATTTTATATTTTTATGGCCCACCCAAGTTTTGCTAGGTTCAGTCAGCAACCATACATTTGAATTCACACTCCTTAATTAACTTGATGATGGAACAAAAGTCACAGAATCACCTTGGCAATTTTTGGCCAATTTAATATTTCACACACATTTTCACATATATTTTTCAAACTTAAAATTCATTCATAATTGACAAAATATATATAGTTTGAGATTTATGAGCGCAAAGGGTTTTTTTTCTCAATGCCTGAATCTAGCCGCAGGAATATGTCCCTTGGGAACTTCCAAACCTCTGCAATGAGCCTTCACACTTCCAATCCGCCCCAGATGATAAATGATGAGCTCTGTTTGCATAAACAGATCAGTATTGCATGCAAGGTACATCTCAAGGCCCACATGCAGAAGGACTGATCACAGAATCCAGGATTGGCTACACATAAAGAGAAGAAAGGTACTTAATTAACTTTTAAAACATAGCTGGATCAACCATGCAGATTTTATAACCTAAAGAATGCATGGTAGAGGATCCAAAAACATGAAATCTCAAATTAAATTTCCAAAAATCAAATTTTAAACTTTCAAATATAAATATAAAATGATAAAATTTATCACAAAAATAAAAGAGGCAAATCTTCGACTACCACAAAAAATATTGAAAAATAAACTATCAAATAACTAAAAAATAAGAGAATTATTGACAGAAGCTATAAACTCCTTAAAAAATAACTTGAATTAATTTTTTACATTTAAAGATTACATGCAGAAACATCAAATTAAAAAATACTCAAAAATACAGATTTATATCCAGCAATCATGCATTGATCCTCCATATCTGGGATCCACCATTGTGGTGTCATTATATAGACTTGGATTGGGAACAGTGCCACGGTCTGCGCGCTCATTGCAGCCTGCCAGACATTGGAGTTGGCCCTCTTGAACATTGGAGACCCAAGAATGGAGCCAGCCCATCCAGGTTTGCGGGAAGCTATTTTGGGAAGATAGAGCGGGGCAATTGGGGCTATAGGAGCGGGGTGGGCGCGTGTAAGCGCGGGCCAAACTGCGGGGAAGGAAATCATGCGGAGCGCCAGGCAAATACAGACAACGCAGGGGGCTCCAAGTAGGGCGCAGAGGAGTTTGGCGTCATGAGAAGGATGAACCGGGTGTGTGTAACGGTAGGCAGGCTTGAGGTTGGTTGCAGTATGGGAAAGGCTATAGGAGCGGGCCAGGAAGACTTGCAGGGAAGGAAATCACGCAGCGTGTTGGGCAGATATGGAAAATGCGGCAGAGGGACGCATCATGAGAAGGAAAAACCAGGTGTGTGTAAGGGTAGGCGGGCTGGAGGATGATTGAGGCATGGGAAAGGGTTAGGGTTAGTTTAGGGCTCTGGTTTTTAGGGTTTCTTTTCTATTTGTTGTTGGGCTTTCATTGTGCTTGTACTTAGGATAGGGTTGAGAGTGTGGGCATAAAGTCTGCGCTCTCAACCCCAGCTTGGATACATACACATACATACATGTATAGATGGCTTAGGATATGGCTTAGGATTATGGCTTAGGATAACAGCTTAGGATACAGCTAGGATACGGAAAGGAAAGGAAAGGAAGGAAATTAATCTCTCTCTCTATATATATATATACGGGCACATCCTTATCCTTACAGACGCTAGGACAATTGATTCCGGAGCTTAGGGACAACTGGGGGAGTATCTCTCCCTTACATTCCACACAGTGCTAAATCACCAAGAAATCATTCTGATCTAACTCTGAGATTTTATTAAAATAAATTAAAACCCTTATAAACATTTTCACTGAGATATATCTTTAAGCACCCCTCTTAGATTTAGCCCTGTTCAAGTGTCAATTAATTGAGGCAACAAGCAAGTTATCACTTAAATAATAAGTTAGTTTCTATCTTCTTTGGCTGGTTTGCTACCATAGCCCAGACATACTACACTATCTCTGGATAATGCTTCCTTATTATCAATGATAAGTTCCAAAAATTTCAGGGAAGCAGGATATCAATTAATCCCATGGAGAAGAGGTGTTAAAGGCCCTAGTCCATATAAAATGTGGCTCCTTTCAAAAATTTTTGTAATATTCAGAAAAAAAAACTAAACCAAATCACTTAACATTGCACCATCACCAATTATTTACATCCTTTTAAGGATTTTCATTTTTTTTTTGAAAGAATTTATTTGTTCTTTTACTTTGTGATTTCTGGCAGCTAAATGATTGAAATTTTCTTGGTGTCTAGAAGCTGACATGAAGCATAATGTGGAGTTGGACTAGAAAAAAATTGATTGGCCTTAGCATTCATTTTTTTTACCCCTGAAAAATTAATTCATTTCCAAGAATCTCCAGTTCAGGGAGACACACCACAAAAGTTGTTCCAAAAATCATTAATAAAACCTCTTCAATTTTTAATAGGGTAAATTACAGAAACCAAGCATACTCCAACAAAAAAAAAAGATCCCCTGATTATCCACTATTAAATACCCTCTGTAGTCATCTCTTGGCCCTTTAATCCCCATTTCATAAATAAATATCTGCACCTTGGTTGTAGTTTGATCCATCAGTATCCAATAAATCTTTTCCCGGTAAAATTAAACAGTTTCAACTGATGGTATTTGGCACCATAACACCTGAAAATTGACTGTTTTTTCAGCCAGTCTCAAAGACTTTTAGTTATAACATCTGATAAATCATATTATACACTATTCCCCTACCTCTTGGGTTAGAAATTCACCTTTGATTGTTAAATAAATGATAAATTTAAGGTTGATAAAAATCTTCAGGCTGTTACTGTCTTGTTTGAGCACTGCAAATATTGGGCTGGATTAGCTTAAAAAAGAATTCTCATAAAGACTATTCTTAAAGATTTCATGAACTATCTCTGTGTAAATTTTTAATGCAAAAATTTCAGAATTCCAATAGGCTTTAATTTCCACATTTTTTATCCACTGTTGGAATATGTTGAGGTTCCTAAATTTTCCCTTCAAGGAAAAGTTGCTCCTCTGGGCCAAACACAAATTATTTGTGCAAAAATAATATAGCTGTTAAGATTATTGCCATCTCATCCTGTGTTCTGACTTTCACTCAGTCTCCGTCCCAGTAGCTCCATGAATAAACTGAGACAAGTTCTCACGACATGTCTGTACCACCCCAGTCTCCTTACTTCATAAGATGACCCGGGTGAACTTCTGGCAACCGCTCTCTCTTCATTCTTTCCTCTTTCTTATTATCTTCTCTTTTTTGATTCCTTGTCTCCTTACTTTTCTTATCTCCTCAACCCAAATTCTCCCCAACTCAACACTTCCACTCTGGTCTGAAATATCTCTCCATCATCCAACCTATACCTGGTAATAATCTAATCCTCAAGATAACCTCTACATGATTGTTCTGACAACATCATTCAATCTTTTATTCATCTGTCTTCATTGTCTGAACTCTATCAACTTCCTCGCTGCCAACACCTTATGCCCTCTGATCTCTTTCTTACTTTCTAAATAACTCAAAGCTGTTGGTCTTCTCATTCTTTCTTCTTCTTAATTTTTGTCTTGTCTCTCGTGATTCTAACTTTTATCCTTAGTCCGCTGGTTTTCAGTTTGGAAGAAATACATCTAAATCTTATCAATAGCCACTTTAGCAAGTCCAACTCAGACTCCAAAAACAATCCTTCAGTTCCAAATTTAAATCCTCCCATTCATTCATCAGTAGCCCTTCCTACCAGCTTTAAATTTGGAAGGAAAATATTAAGCAGCATAGAATAGGTATCTCTGTACAAATCAATATTTCACCAAGGCTGGTTGAGATATGGAAGAATTGGGTTTACCCAATAATTAAACTTATTTTCCACTAGATTTTACTCCTCCAAAATATATTATCTTGGGCAACCAAAATAATCCATCTCTCTCCTCAATCCATAACATTCAACCTTCAACTATATCTGGGTTTCTCACAACCATTGAAAAAGGGTAGATTATTTTTCTATACCGCTCTGGTGGGACATACACAAAAGGACTCATTCTAGGAAGAAAAACTTCAAACAATATACCCAATATTCCTCCAATTTTCATTCCCATTGCCTTGATCCCACAGATCAGCAAATATACTTTTCCCTTTTCAGCCTTCTACTATTGCAGAGAAAGCTGAAAAAGTAGCAAAAAATATAAAGAATAATGAAAAAAAATCATAACTCACATAAAGAAGGGGAAATAATAAATTATTATTACAGAAATTTATTTCCCACCTAAAATTATGTAGGTTTGCCCACTGGACCTAACTGCAAAATACAACTTCTTACACCATGAAAAATGTTGAGATTTCATGGCAGAGGAATCAAGTTCACCCAGGGCCACTTGACTTATACTCTCACCCCCGGAACTGTCACAACCAGGGATTCAATTCTCACCCGCTCACTTCCCTCTCAGTGAGGGCTTACTGGGGTAAACTGACATGAACTTGCTTCTCGCCTCATCTCGATCCAACTAAAAACCATCAAAACAACTCACTCACCAAATCACCAAAAGTCAAGACCACTAAATCAACGACCTCTTCCAAAGTCCTCATTTTATCACCACAGTCTCCTTGCTGCTCCTCATATCTTTTCTTTTTCATTTACATTTTCTTCGCTTCTTATTCTTCAATCTCCTCCAATTCACTTCTGCCTGAAATCGTGCCTGGTGAGATCTCTCTCTCGTGCTGCTCAATATACATATATATACTTCACCTACTCACTCTACTTGCTGTTCTAGCTTGCTCAACTTCAACCTCACTTCAACCTCAAGAACCAGTCAACCAAATGATCTACTTTCCCTCTCGTCTCCAATAATGACTCTTGCAGTCTTGTTTTCCTGTTTGTCATCGTGTCTTGAGCCATTTCATATTACTCTTGATTTGTTCTGATCTATTGCTATCTTTGATGTTCTTAGCTCTCAGCTCTGTGATCAATTCAAGCTCGTATTATCTCTTTACGGTTAAAAGCCAAAAGACAGATTCAATCAAGCTCAACCAACCTTTGAATATTCTGCTGAGAGAGGATCCTAACTTGGCGCCATGGACATCTTCAAACAAACCATGCTTAAGACTGCTCTTGAAACGATTCCATTACTTGGAGACGACAACTACAGCATCTGGCGAGATAAGATGGATGCTGTTCTTGATTTCAGAGGATGTACAACTTCCATGAATGACAAGACCACCGCACTGGAAACTTCTGTGAACAACAAGCTTAAAATTCTCATCATCTCAAAACTCGACTCAAATGCTCATGAGAATATTGTCACGGCCAAAAATAGAAACTTGGCAAAACTCCTATGGAAGGCTATTATTCATAAATTTGCATCATCCCAGGCATCAAACCAAGCCAGAGTGTTCAATAGTCTTCTTTATCTCTCATTCAATCCCGAGGATATTGTCAAATTCATCACTAAGGTGAAGGTGTGTCTTAAGAAAATGGCCGAGGTTGGAATCCAGTTTCCAGACAACATCCTAGCCTACCTCATTCTCTTCAAGCTCCCAAACTCCATGGACGATTTTAAAAGGCAAATCATGCATTCAGATAAGGAACTCTCCGTCGAGTTTGTTTTAAATCATCTAACTCAACTGAAAAACAAATCAATGGCCCAATCCTCCATTTCCAATTCAAGGTCAAAGGGTGACGTAGCTCTTTTTGGAGGAAAGACTGCTTCAAACTCAACTTCTATAAAAAAATCTGACCCAAAGCAATGTGTGGAAGGTTACCATCATCCCAGCCTCGACAAGAATCACTCAGCCAAAGAATGTTGGCATCTTTATCCGGAAGTAGCACCTGAATGGTGGAGAGAGAATCAATCAAAATGGAAAGCAAAAAAGAGCGGATCAAAAGGCAAGCTCAAGTCTCACTCTGCGCACTACTTGGCTCTACTCAATCTGTGGATTGAACATGGCAATCCAAACCAACGGTTCCTGCTTGATAGTGGAGCATTGGTTCATATGATCAACGATAGCCGTTACTTTGTCGAGATGGAACCATACTCCGGAGATCCCATCAGGACAGGCAAGGAAGGAGCAAGTTTACCAATAAAAGGAAAAATTACCGCAAGGCTTCACTGGGACAACCTCATGCTCGAACTTGGGGAGGCATTCTACGTGCCGGATGTGACTATCAATCTGATAAGCGCTGGTGCTTTGAATGGAAAGGGCTGCACAATTAGTTCCAGAGACAGCAAATTCTCAGTCTCACACGGTGTAAGAACTGTACTGACCGGACTAATCAAGGATAATCTGTACACTCTTCCAACTCTGTCTCATGGAATGGTTTCCTCCACAAAATCTCTTTTCTAATCTATTTCATCATTGCCAGAAGAAGCCCTACTTGAGATCCACCAAAAATTTGGACATGCCTCACTTTCTAGACTGGCTCCTCTCATCCAACACATTCTGCCCAAATTGAAGCAAAAATTTCAGTGTGTAGATTGCGTCAAGAGCAAAATAACAAAATCATCCTTAAAAATCACTTCTACAAGATCCTCCAAAGCTTTCAATCAAATACATTTGGATCTCATGGGGCCTATTCAACCATCTTCCAAGTGCGTTCATAGGTTCATATTATCCTTAGTTGACAACGCTAGCGGATACTTGGCCACCTTCCCTATTGCCTCAAAAGATGAAACGGCCAACATTATCATCAGCTTACTTGAAAAAGAACATCACCGCCGCGGGGTTTATCCTTCCAAGGTTTGCTCTGACGGAGGAACCAAATTTGTCAACAAAAAGTTGACCTCCTTCCTAGAAGAACGACACATCACTCATATCGTCTCAGAACCGTATCATCCGGAGCACAATGGCCAAGCCGAGCGTGCTAATCAAACCATCATTGAATCAACCCAAGCGACCATTAAAGATGGCTGTCTACCCTCTTTTTTGTGGCATGAAGTTGTGAAGGGATGTTGCCTGATGCTCAATCACATTCCCCTAAAAGGCAAAACGGTGACTCCTTGCAAGAAGATACGCAGCCAAGCTCTTCCATCCACTTTCTTGAATCCTATCAGAAATCCTTGCATCTATCTCATCAATAAAAGACAGAAAGGACTTAAATTTGATTCAAAAGGCGAAGAGGGCATACTTGTAGGCTTCAATCAGCTTCTCATGTCATACCAAATTCTAACCAAAAATGGTTCTGTTATATCTTCTAAGCATGTCCGATTCCTGCGCATGCCTCCATCCAAGGCTTGCGGACCACACTTCAACATTGACTCCATCAATTCCAAAGCGGGTAACACTGACCCTACGCCAGCTCCAGATCAAACTCCTGAAGAACATCCTCATTGCCCAGCACCGTGGACGGGGTATAGAGACAGGTCCAACAAATCAATGAGTTCAGACGAGGACACCAAATCAATGAGTCAGTTGTCCGACAATGCAACCTTGAATTCTCCTGTTTGTGCAGTGCAAGAAAACCCTAGACAGTCTCAGGAGGCTGGTCAACTGGATGAGCAAGCTGCCACTTCTGCGGGGCGAACCCTTTGGGATAGGTCAAGGATTAAACCTCCGCAACTTTATGGTTTCTTTCATTTCTACGAGCCCAAGACTTACAAGGATGCCCTTCACTGCGATGAATATCTAGAATGGATCAACGCGATGGACCTTGAACTGAGATCAATCAAGGATCTCAATGTGTGGGAAGAATATGATGGCCCCAATCCAAAGAATGCACTCAAGACCACATGGGTCTATAAAATCAAACTAGACTGCCAAGGCGACCCGATTAGATATAAGGCCAGGCTGTGTGTGCAAGGGTTCAATCAATTTCAGGGCTTAGACTACTCTGAGACGTTTGCGCCAACCGGTAAACTGTTGACTTTAAGAATGCTGCTTCTCTATGCAGAAAAATCAAGGCAGAAGATCCGGAAGTTCAACATCAAGAGCGCCTTTCTCCACTCACCGATTGATGAGGATTTAATCATTCAAACCCCAAAAGGTTCAAAAAGAAAATGCCGATTCCTCAAATTACGGAAGTCACTTTACCGCCTCAAACAGGATCCCAAGAATTGGTATGAGACTCTGACGGCTTGGTTTGGGGAAGTAGTTTTTAAAGAATCTGGGTCCAATCTGTGTCTCTATCTGTCTGAAGACGGCAGATCTCAAATATTCTTCCATGTAGAGGACTTAGTTCTGGTTGGCGACGGTGAGGATTTTGAAAGAAAGTTTCTAAAGCGTTTTGCCGGCTCAACAGCAAAGGATCCGGATACCATTCTGGGTATGCGGATAGAGGTGAAAGAAGATGAAATCCTTCTCAGCCAACCCAAGCATATTGAGGGCAGTCTCAAGGAATTAGGTCTGGAAGACGCAAAGCCCAGCAAAACTCCACTCACTCCCAATTTACAACTCAAACCGGCGACTGACGACGAATATGAGCGATTCAGGGCCCTGAATGTGAACTACCAATTGGCTATTGGCTTACTCAATCACATTTCCTGTTACTCTCGGCCCAATGTAAGTTTTGCCGTATTGAGCCTGTCCAGATTCAACATCAAGCCGGGCATAAACCACTGGAATGAACTCAAAAAGACTTGGAAGTATCTCAAAGCAACTTCCAACATCAAACTTTGTTTGAGGGCAAATGATGCAGACTCCTTAACCTCAGCCTTTTCCGATGCATCATGGGCTGATGATCCTGAAATTAGAAGATCTCAGAAGGGGTACTTTTGTTTGGTTTATGGATTTGTTGTGTCGTGGAACAGTGGCAAGCAGAAAAAAATCACTTACAGATCTACTGATGCCAAGCTCAATGCTCTTGTCGACGCATTTCACGAATCCACCTGGATCCGTTCTCTGGCATGTGAAATTTTCTCAACCGGCACCTCACCCATTGCTCTTCACACTGATAACAGTGGCCTCATTGACAAACTTGAGAAATTTGGATCTAACTCAAAGACTCGTCATCTGGATCTCAAGACCAAAGGGATGAGGGAGGAGCTCAAGGCTGGAAACATCTCTGTCAAACTTGTCAAGTCTGATCAAATTCCGGCAGACGCTCTCACCAAGAGCTCTGATCTGGCAAGCTTAAAACGACTCCAGCTGTCCTTCTTGTCCGTGGCGTTGGCGTGATGCTAGCTTTTACTTTTTTGCTTGTGTTCATTTTCTCTTTTGTTTCTTTTATGTTTTCTTTTTTTCTACTCTCTCTGATGGGCTTCCAGAACTCTGGATCTCTCCAGGAATGGGGCGTGTTGAGATTTCATGGCAGAGGAATCACGTTCACCCAGGGCCACTCAACTTATACTCTCACCCCCGGAACTGTCACGACCGGGGATTCAATTCTCACCCGCTCACTTCCCTCTCAGTGAGGGCTTACTGGGGTAAACTGACATGAACTTGCTTCATTGCCTCATCTCAATCCAACTAAAAACCATCAAACCAACTCACTCACCAAATCACCAAAAGTCAAGACCACTCAATCAACGACCTCTTCCAAAGTCCTCATTCAATCACCACAGTCTCCTTGCTGCTCCTCATATCTTTTCTTTTTCATTTCCATTTTCTTTGCTTCTTATTCTTCAATCTCCTCCAATTCACTTCTGCCTGAAATTGTGCCTGGTGAGATCTCTCTCTTGTGCTGCTCAATATACATATATATACTTCACCTACTCACTCTACTTGCTGTTCTAGCTTGCTCAACTTCAACCTCACTTCAACCTCAAGAACCAGTCAACCAAATGATCTACTTTCCCTCTTGTCCCCAATAATGACTCTTGCAGTCTTTTTTTCCTGTTTGTCATTGTGTCTTGAGCCATTTCCTATTACTCTTGATTTGTTCTGATATCTTGCTATCTTTGATGTTCTTAGCTCTCAGCTCTGTGATCAATTCAAGCTCGTATTATCTCTTTAAAAAATTTAATTTCACTTGCTAGATATTTCCATCAAGGAATCTCTTTTTAAAGCTCTTTCCAATCTATAGTTAAAGGTATGCTCATTCTCCAACCAAGTCTTTGGTTCAAAGTCACTGTGCAAAATTCACGGTGACTGTGAATTGAAGATTAGATAGGGCTGGACCTGAGCTTGGCTGGAGCTTGACCTGATCTTGGTTGCATATTGGGCCTGAGCCCCTTGATGGCGCTTTCTAGAAAGTGGCATGAAGTATTTTGTGAGGTTAAATCCTTAATTTATTGAGCCAAAGTATCCACAACACCAATTTTGAAATTTTTGAAATTTTTGAAAGTTCATTTGGAACATAAGGTATATTTAACCTGATTAAAATTCAGCAATAAACTGATCTTTGTGTATAGCTTAGGAGTTATGGACATTTATTTTTCTGAAGTTCTGCATGCAGCCATGTGCACCATCAACAGGCTATTGCACAAACACCCCATGTAATATAGGGAATTTTTAGATGATTGTGAGCGCAAAAGGAAATCTGAGTGCAAGGGCAAGTGCAAGGTAGCAAGGGCTAACTGCAAAGAGAAAAATTATGTTGAAGTAACTTAACACACAGCAAGAGGGATAAATGTTCCAATGGAAGGAAACCAAACCCAAGCCCAATGTGATGACTGGATTTAGCAAATTCAAGAATGTATGAAATCAATTAACTGAGGATAAAATCCTCAGGCAAACAAAATAGACTTTATAAGGTAATCCAAGATGACTAGATACAACCTGATGGATGGTCAACTACAGTTCTGAGTGGTGAGGCAATGAATGACATGGACAGAGTAAAAAATTAAATGAAAGTATGAATTTTTTCCAAGGTCTTAGCGTAAGTGCAAGACAATAGGGGACAAATTTCTTGGAATTTAACGGTTGAGACATGAGGGAATGATGTCAGAAGAAATGCAAATATGAAGGTGTAGTTTATGCAGGGTAAGGGACTAGTCCATTTGCAAACTATACAGTTGAGATGGGTTGACTAGCGTGAGTGAAAACTAGCAATAGCATGTGACTGGAAATGGGAACCCAAGGGTTATTGATACCCAGGGTGAAAAGGGAAGAACCCAAATGGATGGTTGGCCAAGAAAGAGTTGACTGCAAGGTTTGCAAGTAGATGCTGAGTCAGTTGAGGAGCATGGAAGGTCATTGTGCAAGCCAGAGTTGATAAGCGGAAGGCACCATTGATGTTGTGCTTCTAGTTTTTCACGCATATGGACTGAGGTAGATGGTACTTGAATAAAAAAAGTATGTCAAAGTAGGAAGAAAATAACCCTTAAGCTTGAAGCGTGACAGCTTCCCTGGTATAAAGACGCAAGCTCCTACAAGTGTTTAGACAGTTTTCCCATCAATTCCAAAGTTTTTACAATTACTGTATACCCATTAATCCTTACTTCTTTGCTTTTGATAGATTCATAATTAATTATGTTTTCATCATCATTCCGCCGTTGCAAAAACTGCATTCAACAAAACAAGCAATGTGTCCCTAGTACAGCCACGCAAGGTATTTGAGACAATTGCAAACAGTGTTGCGTGTGAAAGGTTGCTTGTACATTCCCTATAAGTAGCAAGCCGGTTGTAGATGTCCCAGCAGGGTCCAGAAGGGAGGTGCCAAGTCAAAGGCCTGTGATGCAAGTCAATTATAAGATACCACCAGTGCCGGAAATTTAGTTCTTAGGTTTTTGGAACCCTGGTGAGTTGAGGCTTAGAGACTAACAATAAGTAGAAAATTAAAGAAAAGAGAAATGGAAAGAATATAATCCTCATTGATCTAGTACTGCCACAATTCCAACAAAACACCACCAATAAGCCTCTGCTGCCCCCACCATATACTGGATCAATTGGGTTGGAAGTGCAAAGTGAGGTAAAAATTGAAGTGTGAGCCAAAGAAAGGCAGACAATTGAAGAGGCAAGGGAAGAAGGAATGGCTGAAGGGGAGGTGGAACCGGAGCAAAGGGGGGAAAATGAGAAAGAAGGAAATGGAATAGAAGGAAGGAGTGGAATGGAACAGGAGGTGGAGGAATGAGGTGGAATGGAAAGAAATGAGATGGAAGGCCAAAATGAGGGGAGCCAAGTGCAAGTCAAAGGGCCAATCAAAACAAATGTAAGGCTATTGACTGGAGATGTTGGAGAAGGTTCTTCAAGGGGCCAAAGGAAGAGATCTCACAAGGAATTCATGGAGGAAAGTGGATGGAATACCCAACCAAAGAGGGTTTGGACTGCAAAGTGCAAGGAAATCTTCAAAAGACATCTGGTGACGCAATTGATGATCTTGCAAAGATTGTCTTCTTTGGTGGATGACAAAGACTTGTAAGAATTTAGGTTGATGGTAGAGGGATTGAATGAGAATTGGGAGGACGCGGAAAGGGAAATAAAGGATAATCTATAGAAATGTATATTTTATTTTTATTATTTTACTATGCTATATATATATATATTGTTTTTTTAGGAAAAATAGAATTTTTGATTTAAAAATAAAATGTAAAAAGATAAAATTTTTGAAAAGAAAAAAGAGATGGATATGAGAAAGGCAAAGGAAATGAAATGAGGAAATGGGACAAAATTAATGGGAAGGAACGGGATGGAAGTGTGGAATGAGATGGAAGTGTGGAATGGGATGGAAGTAATGGAATGGAATGGAAGTAATGGAATGGAATGGAAGTAATGGAATGGAATGGAAGTAATTGAATGGAATGGGAGCTACAATTGGCAAGTTTCTCAAGGGTAACTTGCATGGAAGTCTTGAACCAAATTGGGAGAGTTTCAAAGGTGATGGGCTGCTTCCCACAAGGTGCAATCTTCATTGGACTGGAAGCCAGTTCATTTGACCAGGTATTGAAGCTTTCCTTTGCGTAACCTGGAATCCAGGATACAGCTTACTTTTCACTCTAGATGATTGTGGACTTGGGCAGGTTCAGGAGGGGGATGAGTCTTGCCTGGGTATAGGACTTGAGCTGGCTCCAGGAGAGACACATGAAAGACCGAGTGGATACCTTTCCATTTTGCAGGTAAGGTAAATTTAAAGGAGTTAGGGGAGACTATTGATTTAACTTTGAAGGGGCCAAGCTTTCTTTCAGAGATTTTACAAGTTGTGAAATTACTGCAAATATTGCAAGCATTGAGCCATACCCAATCTCCTACTGCAAAGGTTGGGGCCAAAGTGCAAAGTCAATCTGCTTGTTCCTCATAGCGCTGGTTTGCTGCTTCAAGGTTGATTCAAAGTTGTGACTGAAGGGATTGGATGTGGTTAAGGTAATTGGTAGCAGGTTGAGAAGTTGCTGCATGAAGGCAAGAGAAATTCAGGTTTCTACCATAAAGAGTCTGGAAGGGCAACTGTTTGGTGGAGGAATGAGCAAGTTGTTGTAGGCAAATTCGGCTAATGGGAGCCATTTTGACCAGTTGTCCTGTTGGTAGGAGATTTACATTCAAAAATACTGTTTGAAGATCTGATTGATCCGCTTGGTTTGCCCATCCATTTCTGGGTGGTAAGCCGTTGATAGATTGTGAGTAATCTTCAAATGTTGACACAGCAAGGTCCAGAAGCTAGAGACAAAAAAAGATCCACTATCACTAATTATATTATCAGGGAGACCATGTTTCAATAATACATATTCTATAAATAAATTAGCTAAGTCTTCCAAAGAGGCCGTCACATTACTTCAAAGAAATAAAGCCATCTTTGAGAAGCCATCTACTACTACTAAAATAGCATCATAACCAATAGAAATAGGTAATTTCAAAATGAATTCCATAGAAAGCAAGTGCCAAGAAATCGGCGGAATTGGAAGTGGCTGGTCCAGCCCATACTTCTGTTGTTTTGAGGACTTGTTCCAATTTCAATCATAGCACCCATTAACATATTATTTTACTTCATAGGTCATACCAGGCCAAAAAAATTCTTGTGAGATCAATTGGTAGGTTTTATCCTGCCCATAATGAGCAGCAAGCGGGGAATCATGCCTTGAATTGAAGATATATAACTTAATGCAAGGATTATTGGGTACTACTATACAATTTTTATAAACTAAATAATCATTTTTGTCAATACTATAATCACTATCTAATAATTTTGCATTCTTGCCAAGTTTTCTACAATTGAGGTTGTTGAGTTGAGATTTTGGTAGCTCAGAAGCCAGATCTCAAACCTGAGTGATGATTGAACCAAGTTTGGCAGACTGGGTTGAGAAAAGTGTCCTAAAGTTTTCAAGATTGTTGTTGGCAAAGGTGCTCCCCCCTCCTGGGTAAACATTTTACCAATGTGACAAAGCATCAGGGACTACGGCATGTTTCCCAGGATGGTATGTGATTGTAAATTTGAACTTAAAGAGGTATTTGTCCCAACCTGCCTGTCCGCATGTAAGGAATTTTAGGCTCATGAAATATTTCAAATAATTGTGATCAGTTAAGACCTCAAAAGTTTCCATAAGGCTCAAAAGGTATGAATGCCATTTTTTCAAGCAAAAAAAAGTTTCAAGAAGCCCTTGTCATGAATCTCATAATTAAGCTCTGCAGCAAGCAATTTGCAATAATCAAAAGCTACAGGATGAAAAAGAGAACAAGAGGAGGAAAACTGCAAGATTACTCCTGCAATTGCATAGTCTCTTGCATCTGTTTTGAAGATAGTGCAAGCTAGCTTGTTAAAGTGAGCAAGTATTGAAGCAGTGGTAAAGGCTTTCTTCATAGCTCCAAACTCCAAAGCAGCTTGTTCTGTGAAAACAAAATGAGTGTCTTTTTGAAGAAGGTTAGTGAGTTTTATTGTTTTCTTGGCATAATGCTCAATAAACCTCCTGTAAAAATTACTGAAACCAAGGAAAACTTGAAGGGATTTAACAGAGGAAGGTGGGGCCCAGTCCAATATGCGTTGGCGTTTTGCTGGGTCCATCAATAGTCCTTTCTGCCAGACTATGACACCTAAAAATTGAAGAGAAGGAGTATGAAATTTTCACTTAGAGTGTTTTGCAAACAGGTCATTCTTGCAAAGTTGCTGCAGCACCTCTTGCACATGTGATATGTGATCCTCAAGAGTTTTCAAGTAGACTAGTATATCATCAAGATACACCACAAGATATTTCTCTACAAGGTCAAAAAAAATGTCATTGACAAAATGTTGAAAAGGGGAAGGAGCATTGCGGAGGCCAAAGGGCATGACGGTATACTCATAACTGCCAAAACTTGTTCTCATTGCAGTCAAATACTCATGGCCTTTTTCAATGAAAACTAGGTTATAGGCGCCTGAAAGGTCTAACTTTGAGAAATAAGCAGCTCCATGAAAGAGAGTGAGGAGGTGCAACATAGGCGGTACTGGGTAGTCATTCTTCTTGGTTACCTGGTTCATTTTCCTATATTCAACACAAAGGCAAAGTCCACCATCTTTCTTCAGAAAAAATAAGACGGGTGAACCAGTGTTCAAATTGCTTGGTCAAATAAATCCTTTCAATAAATTTTCCACAATGTATTCTTGAAGCGCAGTTGATTCCTGCTTTGAGAGAGATTAGACTGGTCCGGGTGCTGGTGGTGGGCCAGTAAGTTTGATCTTATGATTGCAAGAACAGAATGGAGGAAGTTTATCTGATTTTACAGCAGAAAAGATGTCAGCAAAGTCATGATAAACAGAAGGTAAATACTCTTGAATGATTTCTAAATCTTCAATCTTGTCAACTTCAAGCACGGGATTCAAAGTGCTTGCATGATTCAAGAGGATTAAGGATCTCAAAATAAACTGTTTGGTTGGTTCCTGTTTCTCTTTGAAGAAACAAGGAAGAGGTAAGTCGGAAAAATAAGCAATAACTTTTAAATCTGAAGAGGGAATTTGGGAATGAATGTCAGGATATTGCAAAACTCCAGGCAGAAAAGTGTTTGCCAACTCAATGACAGTGTCAGGTAGGCTGTTTAATCCCTGTCTGCCCAAAGGTTTAGTCTCCTGGGGTTGCAAGGTTCAAATCTTAATTACTCCTTGCCAATTCAAATCCAGATTCCAGTGGATTAGGAAATCATGGCTTAGAATGGTATCATCCATTCCAGGAATATCCAAGACAAATAAATCCCATTTGAAGCTTGGGAAATTGGATAATGCAAAGGTCCATTTTGTCTTTTGGGAACCCCAATGAGACCGCTCAATTGCACTACTTACTAAATAGAAGGGGAACTTATCTATCTCAGAATGTGTAAGGTTTTTGGAAGTGGCAAAAGATTCACTTATAAAAGAAACATTGGTGCCAGAATTGAGTAAAACTCAATAAGGAGAGTTTTTGGAATGGAAAAGGACAAATCTTGAGCTTGGAGCACCTAGTTTCTAGCAAGTGCAAAGATTGACTTGCTGTAATTTAGATAATGTGTAGCCTTCCTTTTAAGTTTCAGGAAAACTATAAGCTAATTTTTTGACTGTTTAGCCGCTTTGCACAACTATTGACATCATTTTTACCTCCACAATACATACATAACCCATTCTTTTCCCTCCTTAACCGTTCCTCATTCTGGAGCATCCCAGTTTCTTTATCCAGGAACTTTGGATTTTTGGCAACAGATTTTCCTTTTGGGTTGGAGTGCCAGGTTGGATTTGGTCTGGATTTCTTTGGGTTCTTCAAATATTTTTTCAAGGATTTGTCTGTCTTTGGAGTCAAAGTTGATGGTCCATGGTTTTTTTGTTGAGAGCCATTCTTGTTGTGATAACCATTATCAAGCTCAATCACCCAGTCAATTAACTGCTGAAGGGAGGTTGTCTTATGTCCCCTAACTGCAAGTTGTTCAATTAGGCGTGCCGTTAAACCTTTTCAAAAATGAAATAAAATGGCTGCCTTGTTCCATTGGATGCAAGACTGAAAATTTCAAAAATTTGAAATATAAACAGAAGCTCTACTATTTTTCTTCATGACTATATTATTGAGTTTGTATTTGTCATTTCAAACTTCATTAGGTTTTCCAAACAGGGTGAAAAGCTGTTCCTCAAACTTGTACCAATTGTTGAGAATACAAGTGGGGCTAGTATTATTTAATAGTTCAAGGTAAGTTTCAAACCACTGCAAGGCTCTTCCACCAAGGAAGGAAGATGCATAAATAACTCTAAGTCTATCACTAGAGAAATTATGAGGATTTTTTGAGAAGATGATTTTGCAGGACTGTAGGTAGGATCTAAGCTTATGAGGGTGTTCCCCAGTAAAGTGATCAGGCTGCTTCATGCCCGGGGTGCAAAAACTAGGACCACTTGGACCAGATTGCAAGGCAGTTTGATTGAGTGCCTGGATCAGAGTCATGAGTAAGGTTGAGGAACTGGGTTTGGGAGAATTAGTGCAAGCCTTTGATCTACCACAAGTCAAGGTTTCATTGGAAGAGTCTTTAATTTCTTTGAGAGGGTCCAATTCCTCCCGCAAAGGAGCAAGGGGATCATCAAGATGTTTGACCACAGGAGATCTAGAAGAAGGGACAGGATCTAAAGTTTGTCTGGCCCAAGAAACCCTGGATCTCCGTACCCAATGGATATTATCATTGTAAGGGGTGAGGGAAGCGTTCCTGGTTGAGCCAGTATGTGACATTGTAAAATGAAATCTATTATAGGTTTGCAAGCTACAATAGATGAATTGAGTTAGATAATTTACTGTCACACAACCACCCCAAGTACTATAGGGCAATCTTAGATGATTGTTAGCGCAAAGGGAAAGCTGAGTGCAAGGGCAAGTGCAAGGTAGCAAGGGCTAACTGCAAAGTGCAAAATTTTGGTGGAGTAACTTAACACACAGCAAGAGGGATGAATTTTCCAATGGAAGGAAACCAAAAACAAGCCCAATGTGATGAATGTATTTAGAAAATGCAAGAACATATGAAATTAACTAACTGAGGAGACAATCCTCAGGCAAAGTGAATAGCCTTTATAAGGTAATCTGAGATGACTAGATACAACCTTATGGATGGTCAACTACAGTTCTGAGAGGTGAGGCAATGAATGACATGGACAGAGTACAAAATGAAATGACATTATGAATTGTTTCCAAGGTCTTAGCGTAAGTGAAAGAAAATAGGGGACCAATGTATTGGAATGTAACGGTTGAGACATGAGGGAATGATGTCAGAAGCAATGCAAATATGAAGGTGTAGTTTATGCAAGGTAAGGGACTAGTCCATTTACAAACTATACAGTTGAGATGGTTTGACTAGCATGAGTGCAAACTAGCAATAGCATGTGACCAGAAATGAGAACCCAAGGGTTATTGATACCCAGGGTGAAAAGGGCGGAACCCAAACGGATGGTTGATCAAGGTAGAGTTGACTGCAAGGTTTGCAAGTGGATGCTGAGTCATTTGAAAAGAATGGAAGGTTGTTATGCAAGCCAGAGTAGATAAGCAGAAGGCACCATTGATGTTGTGCTTCTAGTTTGTCACGCTTATGGACTGAGGTAGATGTTACTTGAAGAAAAAAATTATTTCAAAGTAGGAAGACAATAACCCTTAAGCTCAAAGCGTGACACAGGCCTGAGAAATGCACACATAGCTTTCTCTAAAAATTACCATGCACAGACATGTAAAAGCTAGTCCATGAAAAGTACACAGGCTGAAAGCTTTGCTCCTAGCTGCCAGAGCTAAAATGAACACAAAAGCTATGTCATGAGGGTTACAACAGAAATGGGGAAGGTATGCAAATTTAATAGGTATAAAAATATATCAATCATGTCACAAAGCCAACAGGTAAGTCATTCAGTGGCAGGAAAGACACATAAAAAGTATTTCTTCAAAATATTAATTTAAAATTTTCAACAAAATAGCAAACATGGCCAATATCTACTTTCACAGACTTCTCAAGCCTGAAAAATTCACATCTGAGCTTGCTAATTAACATAGAATTATCCATAAAACTATATTTAATTAAAATTAACAAATCAATCCATCAACAGGTTGTATAAAAAAATTGCAGGCACATTTCCCCTTCCATTATCACAAATGAAATTCCAAAAATATCATAATCCTTGGTTTTTGAAAAGTTCCTCTGGCCTACACCACAAAATAAAGCCTGCAGGCTATGCATTGATGCACTTCTGTAACCAGGAAATGGTTTCTTCCCCTCCTTTTACCATTATAAAACTCATGGAGGCTTCTGAAAAACAGAAAAGTGATAAATACAAGCCTCTTTCATGATTTCTATCACACAGCTACTCATTATAACTCATACAGAAATTTTTCCATACAGGAATCAAGACTTATTAAGAATAGTAAGTCAAAAATGCTTTAGTTTTACCATTCTATTGAACATTCAACCCTTGTAACTCAGCTTTTTCACCATGGTAAGTACTCAAAGAATCATTTTAGGACCACTAGCAACCCTTGAGTTCATCTATTTCAAGTACCCTGGTATCAAATGCCTACCCAGTAAGTTATTCCTCACTTTTCTGGATGATTTTCTGCCCAATCCCAGACATACCACATATTTTCTGGATAATATTTCTGTTGTTTCAAGGTCCCAAAGTCCCATGCGCATGGATTATAAGTTTAATAACCTGAAGTGAGGTGCAAAAGAGAACCATTATTAAATGTTTCCCCTCTTTTTATTTAATTCAAAATTAATTGCTGGGTTGGATCAACCTCCAACCACACAAAGCCACCTCCTTGAAATTTCTTTGTTCATATATTTACAGATAATTGGTGCATTTACTTGAATAATTTATTGATTCTTATTCTATCACCTCTAGGAGTTAAATAATTGAAATTTTCCTGGAATCTAGTAGAATGAAACCCCTGATTCTTGCTATTTGGGCAAAGTCATTGAATTGAAGCTAAGTCTTTATGGTCTTTGAAAGCAACCCTTAAAATTACTTCATGGTAGATCCCCCTGGAATCTTCCCTTTATCTCTCAATTCCTATCCATTGTCCCACAAGATGGTAGTTTCATACCTCTCCCTGTTATTTTATGCTACCACAAACATTTCCTTCCAGATTTTTTCATTGTATTTTATAGAGCGTTGAAATGAAAAGAGTAAATATTTCCCCAGGATAATCTCCTTTACCTTGGTGAATGAATATTAGAGTCAATGATGCACCTTGGAAACCTCCAAGAGCTCCTGATCTACTATGCCTTCCACCTTGCACACATATTCACCATGGTTTATACATCAATTTTCACTTTATTTCATGAAAAACTGAAATATGCACTTGATTTGATTTAATGATGTTTACCATGGATCCACTAAAAAGCATTTTTTTAAAATTTCTACTTTCCTAGCACCAGTTACATGTATCCCAGGTGACACATAAACGGTGTGGTGACCAATTTGGGACACCTCAGAAAAAGGGGAAATTTTTAATTTTTTTTTATTACAAACTTCCATCTAACCATCATCAAAAAAATATCTGTATCTCCATGGGAAACCTTCCATTTTGCAGTTTCCCAGCTCCTCCCTGTCTTAGCGTTCTAGGAAGGGCTTTCCAGAGCTTTCAAATTTCTAGATTCTCCGTTCAATTCCTCCTCCTTGCAATTGGAACCCAATTAATTTTTTTCCAAGTGCGCGCAATCCATTGATCATCCTTGGTCTCTCCATCATCAACCAATCCACTTCATCCTCCTCCTACCAACACTCAACATCCATCTCATCATCATTGTCATTGGCAACAACAAAAATGACCACCCTCAACTTCATCATCATTGAGGGTTGCTTGCTGACAATTGCCCCTCCCACAGTCCCCAACCACAGCTGCTCCTCCATTGTGATCAGGGCAATGAACCTTGCTTGCAAACCATCCTCAATCAGAGCAATCTCCTCTAGCAAGGAGCTCCAATTGCAATTCCCTTCAATCCCAATCCCTGCATCATCATCATCATCTTACGCGACTGATCCATTACCCCTTGCTGATGGGACCGCCGCTTCCACTCATCTGTTGCTTGCAGCCGTTGAGTCAGTTTTTGCAGCTGATTTGCCAATTTTCTGACTCCCATCAGCAACCAGCCCAACTCTTCCAACCCCCTGGCGACTGTAAACACCCATCATTGCATTGAGCGCTCATCTCTTTCCCCAAGGCTGTTTTTTTCCTTTTCCAGCTTTCTGTTTCTTTTTTTATGTCATGATTCTTCTGTGGGTCTGCATCTTCTCAATCACCATCATTCATTTATTTTTAAAAAAAATATTCTACTTTCATTTTTTTTATCTCCTTGTAATTAGTACACAGGGTCTCTTTCCCATAAAAGGAGGGGCTCTCCCCTGCCTTTTTCCCCATCATCATCACTGTATGTAATCAATAAATCTGTGGGGCCCTTCCCCTTTATCCAGGCCATTCATCATCCTTATCCTGGGTATATCTATTATTTCCCCTTGATCTTTGAGCCTCCATACTAAATCTTTGATCCATCTCTCTGTGAACTTGTCCATTATAACCAGCCAATAGCCTTTCTAGTTAAATAAGAATTCATTTTATTGAATTCTTGAGTGTGTTATACCACTCTTTGATCCCTTTTTTTACCATACTGGTCTTGATCATTCTTTGATTATCAATCCATAACCAATGACGTTTGACTGAGAGATTTCTTTAAGCTTGAAACCTGGAGTGTTAAACCTCCCTTCATTTCCTTGAAGTTGAATTTTGCCACGCTACTCTTGAGTCCCTTGAGAAGTGTTGGGTTATTCTTGTTCAAATTTGTCATTGCTTTGCTTCTAGAGCTTCATAAAACAAATTGCTTTGTTTTGTAAAGCCACCCACACTTATCTGGTACCCTTCAAGCACTTGATTATGGAGAGTTGGGCAGGCTCATTAAGAACCTGGAGTTTGGTTGGGATTGAGTTGATCTTTCCTAATCTTCTGCTGACAACCAGAGTTATTAGCTTGTGGGCATTTTTACTTACAACTGCCTTTTTCTATTGAACTCTGACCAAAACTTTAACTTTTTTTTTCAATTCTTTTCCTGCACCATCTTGCCTCAGATAGTGCTGTTCCATTGTTACAAATTACCATCAAACTTATTCCTCCCAATTGATTCCTCATTCATAAGGTTCTGAACCTTGATTCTGGTTAAATTTCAATATTTTTGTAATTCTCAGGAGGGCAGCCTAAAAAGCACCTTTCCCCTCCACAGAACTGCGTGCGGCTCAGCACCTTTTTGAGTCTTACACTGGAGTTACCACCGTTTTTCCTGCATTTGCCTCAATAATCACTGCCATAACCTGCACAGACTTTTGGGAAACCCTTGTGGTTTCCTCCCGGGAAAAATATTTTTTAAACACTTGTATAGTATCTTTGGTCATTTTTGGAGATATTTTTTCCACTTCCCCTGGAAAAGGGCTCACTAGTGTATCCAATATGTAGAACCTCCAAGATATTTAACATGCCAGCTGTTGAAATCTGATGCTCCTAGATTGCCCTGATGCCTCTTCAATCTGTACCTTTTTGAAACATCCACCTCCATCTTTTTTTCCACCCTTAACCATTTTCTTTTCAAGATGCACTATTTAAACTTCTGCAGTAAATTTTTGAGGATCCCAGGCCAGCTAGTGAAAGGCAACCCCTATGTAAAACATGGAATCCTTTTTTAAGATTGTGCCTTCTGTGCTCCTTACAAGAGTTTTTTGATGAAAGGGAGCCTGGTGCTTTAAAACACTCCTTGAAATTTAAAATTATAATTTTCAGCTCTCTGATACCAGTAAACTTGCATTCCTTTAGCTAAAGATTGTAATGAAGTAATTGAATAATAAAATTCCCAAAAATTAACTTGTAAAAAGCTCAAATAACAAATATGTTAAGAGCTGGGGCAAGGTTTATGATGTTTTGGTTGAATCATTTTAAATATTTTATAAAGAGGCAACACATTCCTATAATACTGAGATTCTTTACAGATAAACAACCTCTCTTCAGGGGGTCACTTTGGACATTATAAAACCCTGGAATAATGGGAGCCTTAATGAACTAATCAAGAAGGAATTATTATCCAACTAATTGCTGATAATGGCTGGGAAATTCAGCAAAAAAAGCCAAGGCAGGAAGTAAATAAATTACTTCTTTGAGTAATTGATCTCATGGTGCCTGCAGTGTTTCACAGTTGAAGGGTTTCAGATCAAGATTGTGGTTGTTGATGACTAAACTTCATGGGAAAAATAATTGTTGTAAAATAAATCACTCATAAATCGGACTGAGGCCATAAATAAATTGCTTAAATCTTTGAAGAATTTTATCACAGATGGCAAGTCTTCTGGATAATAACTGATGAATTCTTGGGTTGAAAGAACCAAAAGAGGTCTGTATAAATACCTTTTTGAGTGGAAAAGAGCCTTCTCAGAGAATGTAGAGAGGGTAGGTCACATTTTCTAAGGCTAAAAATCCAGCCAGGACAGGATTTGAACTTTCCCAGGCTTCTGTCAATCAGCTTTTCTCAGATCTGCTGTATTTTGGCATATTTTTAGCTGCAGGATCTGTCAATTTGTTAGTTTTTATTTTGATTATTCTGCATTTATCTTTGATTTTTACCATTCTTATTTGACCAAACTGATTAGTAGTGAATTTTTATTGATTTTCAATCACCTGCTCATCAAGTTGATAATTTTCATAATTTCTATGATCATTTCTTGATGTGTTTTGTGATCATTAAATATCTGCATCAGTCCTTTTCATGCTGATCCTCAATGATTTTTTCTTAAATTAAAATAATTTAAAATTTAATTTATTATAATTTTATTTGATATATTATGTTTTTAGATCATCCACCATGCATGTGTGATGTTATTACCTGTGCATGGTTTATCCTTCTGGGTTTTAGCTGTTATTGGCAGTATCTGCCATCATTTTGGTTGTTGATTAACTCTGATGCATAGAGCAGTCAGATTTGCTGCATGCGGGGAAGGATCTGCTGCATGCATGGCAGGACTAGCTGCTTGCGGAGATCTTGCATGCAGGAATATGCTAATTGATGCATACAAAGAAAGGCAGAGGCACGTGGACTGTGTGTAGCAATACAGTTCTTCACCCGGGAATTGTGAAAAAAAAAATTTCTGTGTTTAACTCCTAAAATATTCAAAAACCCACAGTTTTGAATGAGATTTAGGGGCAAAATCCATATGTGAAAACAACTGTGAAATACTAAAATTTCCAAAAAGTGTCATACTGGTGCAATAAATCTTGTGTCATTTTTTATTTAATTATTTAAAATATGAAGGAGTAAGAATTCAAGGGTGCGGTCAGTGAGTGACCCTACCTGATTTTTGGTTTGAAATCCATTTCTGTAATAATATTTTTGGATTTCCTACTCAATTTGTTTTCTTTTGAATATTTTTCTTTTAAATTCCTTATTTTTTTTTACTGTGACAAATGCTCTAAAAATAGTAGCAAGCTGAAAATAATATCACACCACCAAATTCCCACTTGATTCTGTGGTACTCCAAAAGTTTTATCTAGCAATCAGAATTTCTTTTTTTATTCTAAATATGATGAAGTAGTTGAAATAAACTCAAAAAAAATTCAAAACCAAAAACAAAGTATATTTTCCCAGCCAAATTATCTCTCTATCCCTCATGGTTTAGAGGATACAGCTCATATTGCCAGCTTGCTACTATTGCAGAGTAAGCTGCAAAAGTAACAGAAATAACATAAAAATAATCATAATACAATTAACCTAAGAAGGAGTAGGAAAACCATAAATATTATTACAGAAATGGATTCTTCACCCAAAATTAGGTAGGGTCACTCACTGACCCCACCCTTGAAATCCAACTCCTTATATTTTTAAATAATTAAGGAAAGAAAAACCAAAATACTATGGCTCCATTATTGAGCTTTTTGGCCAATTCAATATTTCACACATATTTTCACGTATAGGTTTCACACCTAAAATTCAGTCAGAATTGAGGTGTTGTGTATATTTTAGGAGTTACGGGAGGAAATGTGTTTTGTCACAATTCCCGCACGCAGCCGCGGCAGCCAATGCACCCGCGCGGGGCTGAGATACAGCCTTGTCACTCTGTCGAGGTCGTGTACGCAGCCCTGGGCCTCTGAAAAGTACACAGCCGCAGGACTACGGGTTGACAGAGTGACAGGCGGCCTGTGAGGCTCAGGTACCACGTAAACAGGCTACAACATACACAGGAACTTTCTACATATGTAATAAATGTTCCCGTGGATAGTAGACTGTCTAAAAATACATAATATTATATAAAAATACATAAATAATCCTTACACGTATTTTTTATTTAATATAATGCAAAGTACCAAGAATGTCGAAAATAAGACAATGACAACTTCTAAAAATATATTATAATACTTTTATATACTTTTATGAGAATTGCTAGACATCCATATCTTTTTGACATACTAAGAAAACTACTGATGTAAAAAAATCACAGGAATTCACATGACTTATATTTTTAAGTAATTATCTTGGTAAATCAACTGGAACTCGAAAATAAAGATTAAAATCAATATTATGACTTTGACTCCAGTTATATAATACATAATGAGAACTTACCTGACATCAAGATGTCCGTAGAAATTTCTATTAATATAATCATTAAATTACTGGGAACATTTACAAAGGATAATTAATTAAATAATACATAAATAGGACAGATTAGTGTTATTCACACGTCCTAATGTCTATTATAAGGTGGAATAATTCCCATACCCTGAGGAATTAGATGCTACCTGTGCTATGGCACCAAGAACACATGACAGGCTACCTCTGGTTACCCTGCTGGCCTTAGTGTCCGTCCCTTTGAGCACCTACAACCCTCAGAAGGGCCATATTGAGACTCCAAAAGCTATAAATAAAGAGCTCTTTTGAGGATATTGATGGGCAGAGACCCAGTTATATTCATATCCAGACGCCGTGCCAAGGTAATCAAGTACTTATAAGAGATAAGTAAGTGATTTATGGAAATTTCTGATCAGTAGTATCTGTCCTCAACCTCTTTTTATCAATTAAAACTGCTGAACAACCTTATAGCCCCAGTATACAGGTTTAACCCATCAGTACACGTCTCAAACAGATACCCAAAGGATTTAATAATATACTAGTAAGTCTTTCTATCCTTTCTCTTTTGTGGTAGCTTGGCTACAAGGCCTTACCACTCCACTGTGTATTTTATATACATATTATCTTTGGGTAAAATATTCTTTAAACTAAAGAGCCCAAAGTAACCAGGACTACGTGTTTTCATACTGAAATCCCTGAAGAGAGGTGTTAAAGATCCCTGATATAATTGTGGCCCCTCTATAAATATTTAATAATCAATTTATTCATATTGATTCAAAACAATAAACAATAAACAAACCATCTAACCTTGAAATAAGCTTAATCCAAGTATTCTACGGATTTTTGCTGCTTTTATTAAATAATATATTTATTATTTACTCTATCACCTCTGGTAGCTAAAGGATAGCAAGGGTCTTGGCATCCAGGAGGCTGACACATATAAATCATAAATCACTCAGGCCTCAACCAGTTATCACAAGCCTGGTGAGAGAAATATGGACATTCATTAGATACTCTCAGGACAAACCAGTGACACATTAATTCAAAAAAAAATCATAAATTTGCCAAACACTCATGAAGAATTTTCCAGAAAATGAACCCAAGAGTCAGGGGTACAAGCAGGACTAACCATGTTTCAATATTAACCAAAAAGAAGAAATAAATCAGTAAGAATTCTTCTCTATACCATCAGGGAAGACATGAGGCCTCAAATGAGTCCCATAATTCACACTGTTTATATATTTGCCAACAATTCACTCATAAAAATTGTGAAAATTTGTCCAGAAGAAGGGGTAGATGCAGGACAAAGAATTTTTCAACATTTGCCAATCAGCATCAATAATTTACCTGCATTAAAACTAAGTAGTATCATAAAACTCAAATGGGCCTATATGCTTCCCACCAGTCACCCTTTTCATGAATTTCCCATCAATTAAACCATAAAATTTTTGCACATGTGCCATGAGTAAGGGGAAAATGCAGTCCCAAGCATGTTTCAACATTTTTCAACCAGAAAAAATTACTCAGGCAAAATGGATTTTCTAAATCATTCCATGCATCAAAAAAAATTCATAGAAAATACTCTTCTGAAGAATTCTCATGAAATTCAACCAGAAATTTTCATGCAGTAGCAGTTTCAGTCAGCTACTGTGCCAGAGCCACCTGAAAATGCACCAAAAATAACCTGAATAAGATGAATTTAAAACAAAACTTTGAAAGGGTAGGAATATCCAAAATATTATCAAAGATTTGGATTACCCACCCCGTTTCATTCAGGGTCACTCAGAAACCCCAAATTTCAATCCTCACCCCTTGAATATCTTAATTAACATGTTAAATGAACCAGACTTTGTGGTGCTACCAGTCTGCATTTAACATTAAATTTTAGGTGAAGGTTTCATGACTAAATTTGAGTCAGAATTAGAGAATTCTTTATATTTTGTGAGTTATCAACAAAGAGTAATTTTGTTGAAAATCCTGCGCGCAGAATCAGAAGCTATACATCTGTGCACAACTGCCATCAACCGTAAATATACAGCCATGGGACTAACCACCTCCAATTTTGGGAGAACTTGCAAGTTTTCCCAATTGGGATAAATTAGCAAGTGGGCTCATAGCCCCAGGCAGGTGACCCACACACAGCTGTTGGACTGAATACCTCATATTTATCCCAATTGGGATAACTTGAGGCAATTTCAACTACAAAAGTTGCCACAGCTGCTGTCAAGAGGAACAAAAAGTGGTGTCAAGGTACAACCTAAAAATGACACTACCTGCATGGAGACATGCAGCAAATGTAATAAATTTGTCTGTAGGTAAATGATGATTAGAGACATAAAAAAATAAAATAAAAATGCATAAAATTTTGAAGAAACGTATTAAATAAATACATAAAACTTCAAAAATAATTATTAACCACTTTGGAGGCCTGAATCCCCAAATTAACATGACATATATGGGAAAATACAGACACCAAAATTCACATAAGATGCAATATACAATAAAGTTTATGAAATTCTCATGTCATCCATGAATAAAAGGAGATCATGTGAACAATTGGGTGCTTTTTCCAATCAAATTATTAAATTATTAATGAAAATAGCTCCAATTTTGGACTGATTCAGCTCCTACCAGTGCTAAAGCACCTAGATCACATGCTGTGCCACCACTGTGTCAGCTTAATGATAAAATTTACCTTGCAGTCCTTTAGCTAGAGCAAAGGATATTGGTGTTGGAACAATAATTATTTCAAGAAAATATGTAAAATTCTCAATATTAATTATATCATAAGAGCAAGTGCAACATTTGGGATTTGGTTTAGTTAAATGGTTTGAAATATATTTTTAAAGAGAGGCCACAGCTTATAAAAAGCTGGGGATCCTTATTGAAACAACTTCTCTTCAGGGGGCTACTTTGAACAGTGTAAAGACCTTGGGACAATGAGGTCCTAAGTGATTTCTCAAAAGGGGTTTACTCAAGGGGAATGGTTGGCCGGGATTTCTCACAGCACTTATGCCTGGAGGCAAGGAGGAGATAACTTACTTCTTTAAGCAGGAACTTCAAGAATCTTGCAGAAATTCACAGTTGAAAGGGTCTCAGGGAAATGGTTGGGTTTTTTGCTGATTTTATTCAATGGAATCAATGAGGGGCTTAGAATTAATAATTATACTAAAAGAATTAGGCCATAAATCATTTTTGTATCTCTTACATACACTTTATTACGGATGGCAATTGCTCTGGATTGATTACTTAAAAATTACTGGTGTTTATATCATCCAAAAGGGCTGTATATATACCTTTTTGGAGGAAGAGGGTCTTCCCAGGGCACATAGAGAGGGTTGTGCTTTTGAGATAAGGCTAGAAGGCTGACCAGTGCTAGTTTGGCACGCATTCTGATTGACGTCACTCAGCTGGAGCTGTCTGTTTCATATTTATGTGTGAAATAATTTCCAGGGCTTGTTTGAATGTTAACTTGTTACTTTTGTAGTTCTGACACCTTTATTTATTTTTTATTATATTCTTTTGAGATTCATGGTCAGGAGTGCATATTTGTAGATTCTACGTCATCTTCTAAACATGTTGGTAATTTTCAATAGTTTTTAGGGGAAATCCTTGATATGTTTCATGGTCCATAAAGATTTGATAACAATATTTATATGAAAATCATTATTATTAATTTCCCTTATTTTTTGGTCTTATAATTTGAATTTCATATTTTTTATTCAATATTCAGAGGTTTGAGACATCCTTCTATCCAAAAGTCAGTTTTTTACGTATCCATGATGCATGCATGTGGGTTGTAACCTGTTCCTGCGGTACCTGGCTTTGAGGAGTGGTGCAGTTATTTTTGACGCGCGCATACCTGACAGCTGCGTGCGGGAATCAAGTATCCGCGGCCAAAAGCATATTGCATGCAGGTTTCTTGACAGGTTCCTGCATTTTGAGTGTCAGGCGCATGCAAATTTACTGTATGGTTGCAGGGCTGCACGCGGGAATGGTGACAGAACACAACTCCAGCTGTAACTCCTAAAATATACACAAAACCTCAATTCTGAGTGAATTGTAGGTGTGAAACCCATACATGAAATTGATTTCTTAAATTGGCCAAAAAGTTCTATATTGATGCAGTGGCCTTTTGTTCATTACCTTTCTTAATTATAACAAAATATAAGGAGTTGGAATTCAAGGGTGGGTTCAGCAAGTGACCCTACCTTATTTTGAGTGAGGAATCCAAATTTGTAATAATATTTTAGGATTTCACACTATTTTTATTTTTATGATTTTTTTATTCTTTATTCTACTTTGACAGGTCTCTCTGTACAATTAGCAAGCTGAAACACTGTTAGCCCTTCTATCATTAGAAGACGTCCCCTTTGGCCTCTATAGCCCTTTGAAGGACAGGCTTTGACCCACAAAGCAATAAAAAAGGGATGCTTTAGATGATTTTTAGACCCCAGACTCAGTTTCATATACATCCAGAAACTGTGCCTATGTAATCAAGTACTTATAAGAGATAATTAAATGATTTATGGATTTATTCTAATAATTGTTTTTTGTAACAAAACTCTTCTAAATTAATTTATGCTGCTAAAATTCATCAACCCCAGAACAGACTCAAGAACAACCAGTATAAATTATTTCAGGTACCCTGGAAATTAATGCTCTAACAGTAAGTTATCCATTTCCTCTCTGCTATGGCATTATTTCTACAAAGCTCTTCCACTTCACCACATCCAATTATAAATGAGCAGAAAATATGATATCAAACTTGAAGAATCTTTTTTACCATTGAAAAATCTCTTCAGGTGCTTTGAATGAGGTTTCTTCAAGGGCCTATATTATTTAGTGAAAAATTATTAAAAATTAAATTAAACCACCAGTAACCTTTTCAAGAACAAGAGCAATATAAAACAAAAAAAAATTAATTTACCCAGATCCCTTTTGTTTAAACAATCCTTGGTCCCCCCTGCTTTAAACTTAAAAAAATCCTTGACTCTTGGGATTGGAATTTTTTTGAAGATCACATATATCTGATCAATCAATTTGGTGATCCCTCACCCATCATCCAACACAACTGAGAATATCCTTCCAAAAACTTCCAATCATTTCTGATAATGAATCTAGGTCTGCTCTGAGGCCTATTTTCAGTTTCAAAGAAACCAGCCATTTATGGCCCAGGTTAAAAGCATGCCTCTAAAATTACTAAAATGATGCATTTTTTTACTAAATTAAAGCATTTTGCATTCTTTTAGTTATTTTTAAACTGAAATAATGCCTTTTTGCACACTTTCCCACGCCAGGAAGGTGTGATACTTTAAAAAGTACTGCAAATAAAAAAAGTTGTTAAAATAGACAATAAGGTTTGGAACACCTTTTTAATATTTACGGGAGTTCCTGGGGTGGTAGAAAACACCTCTCCAGGCAGTCTTTGGCTACCCAAGGCCTTCAAAAATTCATTGAGGCCCTGGGGGGATGATATAAGTTTTTGAGGAGGGCTGGAACCCAACCCATGCCCAACTCAAAAATCAATTCCAATGAACAACCTGCAGTTATACCCACTGGTTTGGTATCTTATTTTGATTTCACAACCCCATACCTGCCGGTATCAGGTATATACCCAAGGCCCAACATCCAATTTGATTCTACCCTCATTTTAATTTCCATCAATAATCTGGATGATTGCTCAGCATTCTATGACTCTTTGGTCTACCCAGTGCTCCTGGCCAGCAAATAGAACTCAGGAGCAACAAGCAGATGACCTCACAAGGCCAACCTCAAGTAACCAGCCAGCTGGATGATGATTTGACCCACAGGTCAAAATAACCTCCAGCCTGCGGTAAATCAATCCCTGGCTGGTCCTGATGTTGAAATGCCAGCTGTTCAACACAATTTACATTGAGTGAAATCCTGTTGTTGACTCTGTGGCCCTCAACCACCCAAAGTTAGCCCATGGTGCAACTCTGGCACTATTTTGCAAAATAACCAACATACCCAGTGTGTCAGATCTTTATGAACAACTCCCAACTCAAGTTTTTCACAACCCATACCCAATGCCCTTTTGAAAGCCTTATTCCCAACCCAACCAGGTTTGGTACTGGGTATTTCCCAAAATTGAGTGATTGGGGTGCAGCCCTAGCCTTGGAAACTCTGTGGGGTTTGTCTGGGGTAGCATTTTTTGGAGAATCCAAATATGGAAACCAATTGAATTAGTTTAATATGTAAAAAAAAAAATTCATGTCAATTTTTTTTCAATTAATTCAAATATGAGGTTTTAGTTGAAAAAAAATCTGCATGTAGTATGATAAAAATAAGAAAAATGATAACAGTTCATTTTCTTTGCAAAAAATAGATTATTTACAGTGGAATTTGAATAAGTTTTTACCAAAAATAAAAGAACATACAAAAATGCCTCATATACCTATTTGAGGATGGAAATTCAAATATCATGAAACATTCCAACAAAAAACCATCAAGTACAAAAATAATTATAAAAAAATATTAATGTAATTTTATTTGGAGAAAGTTCAAGCTTTATGATGGAATGTAAATACATTTGTACCAAAAATGATTATAAAACTAAAAATACTACATTAGGGTGTCTAAGATTTAGCCCACCCCCATTATGAAAATGGAAGGTTTATAGAAAAATTCCCCAATTTCTAAAACAATGTCAAAAACTAGTTCTCTCATCAATTCATCAATCTCATCACTTTATTTCTCTTATCAATTCATTTCTCTTACTTGCTTCCTATGGCCCCTCAGGAAATCTCCCTGCGCAAGTCCTCACAAAAATCCAATGCACCAAAGAAAAAAATTTTCAGGAACTCTACAAAAAACAATCCTCCCCCATAAGCTTGATGACAAGGAGGATATTCCATAACAACCAGCTCCAATCATTTCTACATCAGCTTTGATCAACCATTCAGACTCTTCATTGGATCCCTCACTTACTTCTTTGGACATCTCCCCTCCTGGGTTGGAAAAAATCAACAACTTTGCGCATGGGGAGCAGGATATTCTGCTATCTCCATTACAATCAACATATGTTCAAGTAAGGAAGCAATTTCTTGTCTCTTCTGGTCAGAAGATTAATTAATTACTGGTTTTTTAAATATATTTTCTTTCAAGAAGTAGAATTGTTTGATATTCAGTTTGGCTTTTTCAAACTATTTTAGGGAGGGATTTTGATTGTTCTTTTTATTTTTGGCAAAAATGGTGGTTCACAGATCCAAAGTTTGCAGTTTTTTTCCTGAAAACAAAAATTTTTTTTCAATCCCTCCCTCTGTTAATTCCAAAGATATTTCAGAATATCTCTTTTGAGACCTCTTTTTCTGACAATCTCTATTCTTTCCATTTCTCTGTATGTTTCTCTAATCCTATCCTCCCATCTTTTTTCCTCCCATCTTTTTCCCTCCCATCCACATACTTTGATTTTGGTGAGTATCAAGAGGGATTCAATTCATTTTATTAATTCTTGAGGGTTGTGCAAGAAGAATTGGTGTTGCAGAAAAAGGATTGGTGTGGAAATAAAATGTGTTCAAACATGATGTTTCATTGCATGGATTATAAAAATAAAAGTGAAAATCAATCACAGAAAACCTATAATCAAGCCCAAACAAAAAAAAACATCATTGGTCATGTTATAATCAAGGTGGATGATCAGCAAGCTTTGAAAAAAAAACATACTGGTTGATGATCTTAACAACAACAAAAAATGGCAGCAAACCAGGAAAGTGTGCTGGGAAATTATTATTTCAGGGAGGTTCATGTGAATGAAATTGAGATAGATACTCAAACTGGATGGGTTTCTTTGAACCAAATTCAGAGGATCAAGGTGGATAGCCAGCTATCAAACCATTTTGGAAATTCATTTTGTTGGGGGGGGAGGGGGGGAGGGTGGCAAAGGGCAAGGGAGGAAATTTTTTTTATTTTTGTTGTTGTTTCCGCCACCAGGATTGTTGTGGTAATTTGTTTTCTAAATAAAATAAAAGGGAAAATAAAAGACTCCTTCTAAAATGTGGAACTTGGAACTTAGGATAAAAGAAATAAATAATAATCAACTACTAAGACCAAAAAAAAAAAATAGTGGAGAATGATGATTCTGATGAATGAATTCTGAGATGATCATGTGTGGAGTTGAGTGCATTTAAGGTGGAAGGTTTAGTTGTTTTGTGTGATTTGAGAGGTAAAAAAGAACCAAAGATTGTTTTTCTCATCTAGCTGGTTAGTTATTTTGTTGGATAAGAAGCAAAAATTCACTTTACTCTGGGTTGACTCAATTGATCATGATAATTTTTTTTGGTTGTAATATATATAGCTATATATTTTCTTGGAAAGTGAGCAATAGATAAACAAGGGGGGTAGGGGAAGTTTTTGGAGCAAGCAAAAACAAGGGAGAAATATATGAGGGCAAGATAAAATGTTTTTAAGCACTGGTTGTTCTATCAATCTTGATTTTGGGTAAAAATGACAAGATGACCCTCAAAAATATGAATAGATAACTGTGGATCAAGGTTATAAAATAGGTATGCATCCAATTCAGACCTGCATCAAGTCAGATCACAAAATAATAAGAGTTCCTATTGGATTTTATTGGGCCCTCAGCTTTTGGAATCAGATTGGGTGACAAGCGGTTCTGATATCAAAAAAAAGGAAGGAAAGAAGCGAAGATTGAGTTCTCAACTGATTGAATTGGATGCCTTTGAGCTTTTTTCTTGAGACTTGGGTCTCAGGGGGTGGTTGAAGCTATTGGGACTGTTAGCTTCCAAGCCATTTGGGGGATGATCCAATGAAAATATCCTCCCCTTCAAGTGATGATTCAAACTACTACTCAAAATAACACTGGTGACCTTCTGGACAACCCCACCAATCCAAGCCTTTGTCTTACTGATCAAGCTGGCAGTTGTAGCCAATGACTGTTTCTGTTGATATTCCTTAAAACTACCATCCATCCTCTCAATCATGTTCTTCATGGCGCTAGAATGCTTAAATTGATGGAAATATTCCAAGTTCAAGCCATTCAAGTGAGGGAGCTGTTTGATGGTGACCGTCTTCTGAGTCCATCCTGGCTACAAAATACCCAAGATTGAGATATGTTGGTGATTTGGAGGGTTTGCAGAAGATAGGACCCAGAGAAGGGTTGTTGATGCCAATGATCAACCAATCCAGACAAGCTGGGTTGAGGAGGGGGCCAAGGAGTTTGAAGATTGTAGGGAATCCAAGAAAATTCTAGATTTGGGACAGATGGAAAAAGATTGGATATTAATTGGATGGGAATAAAAATTTGAAATGAAAGTCAGGGTCGTGAATGATTTGAGCAACTTGGGATGCTCCACAAAAATTAAATAGAATTCCTAGATCCATGAAAAGTTTGCCTTAGTCTGATTTGGATGAGGATGCTCTATTACTGTGCTTGGAAGATAGGAGGAGGATGGAGTGATTTTAGGGAGATGGGGAAGCAATTGGGAAGGATATACCCTGGGAGATCAACAGGAGCTCAAATCTAGAGACCTGGAAACCAGTGGCAGCAGCAATGATGGCGCTGGTTGTGCTCACATTGAACGTGTTGAAGTCATCTCCACAGGTTCCAACAATATCACAGACTGGATTGAGGTGAGGATCATGATCAACTGGGTGTTGATTGACAAAACCAAATCCAAGCTTGAACTTGGAGGAGATTGATTGGAAAATGTTCTTGATGACCTCTTGGTTCCTATCACAGCTGGAGACATGGAGATGGTTTGAAGTGTTGGACAATCCTATAGATCTGCTTCAGGACACAACCAGTTTTAGGTGGGAGGGGTGACAACCTGGATGAGATACCATCAATCTGAGATTGGGATTGATGGATGGATCAAATTATGTAAGTAGTCTGCTGTGTCAAGTAGAGGGAGATGGTTTTGTGATATGGAGGTGTGGATGGGATTTTAGGATTCAATGGATGGTGGATGGATGATGATGCATAAATGGCAGATTGGATGTTTGAAATACCCAATTTCCATGAAAAACACCTTTTTGAATTACATCATTTAGAGGGTATATATATTTCAGAAGGGTAATGGTAAATTCACCTCTCCAGTCGTGTGGGAGCCGTGTAGGGCCCCACACAGCCTGTGAAAATTGTGTAGGGCCCCACACGACCTGTGGGAGTTGTGTAGGGTCCCACACGACCTGTGGGAGTTTTTTAGGTCCCCTCAACGCGTAGAGGCCCATACACTACTCCATATAATTTATAATTTATTATTTATAATTATTTATTATTTATTATATATTATTTGTTAGTTGTTATTTATTATTGATTATTTATTATTTCTTGTTTATTGTTTATTTTTTATTATTTATTATTTATTATATAAAATTTATTATTTATTATTTTTAATTTATAATTTATAATATACAATTTATTATAATTTATTATTTATTATCTATTTTTTATTATTTATTGCTTATTATTTATTATTTATTATTCATTATTTATTATTTATTATATATAATTTATTATTTATTATTTCTTATTTATAATTTATAATTTTTTATTCATTATTTATTATTTAGTGGAGGCTACACAACTTAATTTTAGTTGTTTAGCGTGCCACACAACTCAAATGGGACATGTAGCATGCCACACGCCCCATTTGAGTTGTTTAGCTTGCCACACGGCCCATTTGAGTTGTTTAGCATGCCACAAGGCTCATTTGAGTCGTGTAGCATGCCACACGGCTCATTTTAGTTGTGTAGGGTGCCACACGGCCCATTGATCCATGTACACAACTCAAAGAGTTGTGTACAGATTTTTGTACACAACTCAATGAGCCGTGAATTTAACATTTCCCATTTCAGAAACCCGCCATTAAATTGGCCATTTTTCTAGCCCTGATACACCCTATTTATAGGTTGTGAGGAGAATTCAGTAATTTTTAAACATTCAAAAGAAGGCTTCATAAAGTCAAAAATCGAAAATTGATTTATTTTGAAAAGAAGAGATATTTGTTGTGGGATTTAAATACCTTATAACAAACATAAGCAGACATTAAAAATAATATATATACCTATTTTTGTGAGGAAAATCAAAATCTGTTAAAATATTCAAAAAAAATTCATTGATTAACATAATTATAATGATATAATAAAAAATTTATTTCTTTCAATAAGAAATTATATTTCTCATGGAATTTGAATAAATTTTTTCAAACAATCAAACATGATATAAAAATTCAAAAGGAAGACATGAAATGAAAGGAATTAAAATAAAAGTGAAAATTGAAAAAGAAACTTAATCAAGTGTAAGAATAATCAAATAAATATCAAAGCAGGATTTCTTTAAATAAAAGTGAAAATTCCTGGTGGAATTTAAAGATTTTTGTTACAAAAAAACATTTTCAAACTGCAAATACACATATTAAATTAAAATAAATTAAATGAAATTAAAAGAAATCAAAAGAAATCAAAAGAAATTAAAAGAAATTGAAATAAATCAAAAAATTAAAAATTAATGCTCAATAAATCAATGAATTACAAGTAATTCATGAGAAAAGATTGAAAATATATTTATTTGTTGATGTTTCTGATGGGCTGTAGATGTTTTTGTTTCAAATATAGAAATATATTCAAAAAGGAAACATAGACCTATTTCAAAGTATTAATTAAAACATTTTTAAATTCTTAAAGTGAAAGCAATTCTTTTTTTATATTTTTTTCATTTTTTTGCATTTGATGAAGGTTAATTTTTAATTTTTAATAATATTTTAATGAATCTAATATAATGGTTTTATAAGATTTTTTTATTTTTTTCAGTTTTTTTATGTTTTTATTTTCCTTTTTTTTGTAAAAAGATATATAAAATGCATCAGGATTCTTAAGTTTTATTCAAAGGCATCAATTATTCATTTTATAGTTTTCCTCAATGAATTATTTTTTGGAATATTTAAATATATTTTGATTATCCTCACAAAACATACACATCAATTATTTTTTTGTATTTTTATGTTTGGTATAAGGAATTTGAATCCCACTAGAAATATCTTGTTAGATTGCTACTTGAACAGAGCAACTTTTCAAAGCTGATTAAAAATGAAAATAAATTATAAAATTACAAGGAGTGAGAAATACCAAATAATAGTTACAAATTTAGATTCCTCACCCAAAATAAGGTAGGGTCACTCAGTGACCTCAACCTTGAATTCAAACTCCTTATATTTTTAAATAATTTTCAAGTAAAATGACCAACAGACCACAAAACCACTATGGCACCTTTTTCGGCCACTTCAATATTTCTCATGAGATACCATGTATAGGTTTCACACCTAGAATTGACTCAGAATTGAGGTTTTGTGTATATTTTAGGAGTTACAGGCGGATTTGTGTTGTGACACAATTCCTGCGCGCAGCCCCGCATCCATACAGCAGGGGTACACAAGCATGAAACTCATTATCTAGGCATCTGTCAAGAAACCCACATGCAATATGCTGCTTGCTGTGGATAATGGACTCCTGCATGCAGCTGTCAAAGCCTGCACGCATCAAGAACAAATGCACATCTCCTGACATCTAGGTACCGCAGGAACATGATACAACCTGCATGCATACATCGTGCATATGTAACAAGTTGACTGACGGATAGAGGAATATTGGAAACCTCAGAATATTGAATAAAAAATATGAAAATCAAAACCCAAAGCAAATAAATTGGGAGAAACAATAATGAAGGATGTCACCCAAATATGATTGCCAAATCTTTACGGACATTGAAATATGCCAAGAAGTTAACCAAAAAATTATTAAAAATTACCAAAAAAGTGCAGAAGATGGCGTCGAATCTACAGATACACACTTCTACCGATTTCACCCAAAAGAAAATAATACAAAACAATGAAATTTTCCTGAACTTTAAAGATAACAAATTAACATTTAAACAGTTCCTGATAATTATTTCACATAGAAATATGACACAGGAAAGGCTAGCAAATTGACAGCACTAAAACTATGTTCCAAAATAGCCCTGACCAGCCTGCTAGCCTCAGCCCACAAGAACAACCCTCTCTAAGTGCCCTGAGTAGGTCTTACTACCCCAAAAGGTATATAAACCACCCTTGTTGGATGTTTTCTAACCCCAGTAATTTTTAGTCATCAATCCAGACCCCTTTCCATCCATGATCAAGTGTTTATATAGGATAAACAAGTGATTTATGGCCTCATTCTGATAGTATAACAGTTAATTCTAACCCCACCATTAAATTAAATTGAAGAATATCAGCAATATTGCCAACAATTTTCCTGAGAACCTTTGAACCGTGAATTTCTGCAAGTTTATTGGAGTGCCTGCTTAAATTATTAATTTATCTCATCCTTGCTTCCAGGCATGAGTGCTGTGAGACAGCCAGTCCACCCATTCCCCTTGAGTAAACCCCTTTTGAGTAATAACTTAGGACCTCATTGTCCCAAGGTCTTTACATGGTTCAAAAGAGCCCCTTGAAGAGAAGTTGTTCCAATAAAGATCCCCTGTTTGCATGAACAGTGGCCCCACTAGAAAAATATATGCAAACCATTTTTAACCAAACCAAACCATCCAAACTTTGCCCTTGCTCTTAACCAATAATTCTGAGCACTTTACGTATTTTCTTGAAATTATTATTATTTTTCCAACCCCAATATCACTTGTTTTAGCTAAAGGATGGCAAAGTTCCAGGTATCAACAAGCTTAAATATGCCTTATTATTAGATGAAAACAATTTTAAAAATTTATTTTTTTTATTTTGACTTTATGAAGCTTTTTTTGGAGTATTTGAACGTAATGTAATTCACCTCATGATATATATATGTATAATGTTTTTGTTTTTTATTATGCTTTGGGAAATAGTATTTGAAATCTATTTGAAATCTGTAATTTTCTTCAAAGGCATATGTTTTTCATATTTTTTATGATTATTGATGTAGCTAAGATGTTTTTGTTGGAATATTTCATAATCTTTGAATTCCCAGAGTAAAATTGGCATGTGTAGCATTTTTATATGCTTTTTTATTTTTGATACAAATTTATTCAAATTCCACTGAAAATATTCCATTTTTTATAAATAAAACAAATTTTTCTTATTTTTCTTATTTTTATAATACTTCTTGAGTTTTCTTTTCAATTCTGAACTCAAATTCAAATTCCTTGAAACAATTTGATATCCATTGCACTTTGACATATTAAATTTACTCAATTTGTTTCCATATTTGGATTTTCCAAAACATTCTACCCCAGAAAGACCCTGGAGGCCTTTCATTAGCCCCACAGGGCTCCAATTGATGTTTAACCGCCTGGGGGGCCTAACAAATCCTCAAAAAGTTTTTTCTCCCACCACAAGCAATCCTGTAAACCTTAAAAAGTTGTGTCAAACCTTAATTTTGTAGTTTGATCCATTTTTGGTGTTGGTACTAATCTTCAAGGTTTATGTGCCTTAATGGGGTTGAAAAGCAACCCAGCAGGTGTTATTTCAGTGTATGTTTTTTACCAATTAAACACCAAATGCTTGAATTAAGCAAAGCACCTTTTAAAATGAAGCTTTTTTTTGAAAAAAGGATCATTTTAGTAATTTTGAAGGCATGATTTTAACCTGGGCCACCATTAATTTAAAACAATTAGTTGGCAGACTTACTATATTTTTAGAAGGGCATGTAAGTCAAAATCACCTTAGTGGTTTATTAGCACTCTGAAGGAGTAGAATAAAAATTAAAATAACCTTCAAGGAATTCTAGAAAGCTATTTCTAAATTTATAAACCATGCAAGAATCCTCTACAATGCTTCCCCAGTTCCTTGATAAAATCCTTAAAATCCCTGTTAAATTTCGCAAACTCCAACAGTTAGTAGAATTGGAGAGGCTTCATCATTTCTATGGATTGGTGCAGTCCTCCAGGGGTTTTACCTGCAAGGTTTTTGCACTTGCCATGTGCAGGGGAGGTCCTCCTGCGTTGAGCTGAGAGCTTTTTAAAATGAGTGGGGGTTGTTCTCAGGGAATTAACTGAGTGAATGAATATTTTATATTTTCCATCATATCCCAAACCTCTGTAGGCTCTGCTGGAGTTACGGGTGGTACTGAATTTTATTCCCTCACTGGCACTTCAGATTTCTCCTGAGATGGGACTGGACTGTCCTGCATTAGCTATTTTGAATCAAGCTCTCCATTTGATGAATCTCAGATTACCTTCACGTCTTTGAGTAGCACCCCCCCCATCCTGAAACCTCCATGAAATATTTTCCTTGTACATTTTTAGGTGAATCTTTTCCCTTAATTCCACATAAAGACCCCGTACAATATTTTTTTGAAAAAGTCCTTTTTTTCTACAAAAACCTTGTACAAGACCAAGTATTTAAGGGTACTGTAAAATGCCAAACAGCAGGCCATGGAACCCTTCCAAGATCTCCATTCTCCCTCTGCAATGGAATTGATAGCTAGTTTCTCCAAATTTATCGCCAAAATTTGTTGCTTCTGCTGCAGAAACTTCTTCACAATTTACCCCTGTAGTTTTTTCAAGTTATTCTTCCAATTCCCTTCATATCTACTACATCCTTCAGATCATGTTCCTCTGGTATGAAATCCATTACCTGCCTTACATTTTCCTCCCCTATATCTGCCTTGGTTTCACCTGCATTCCCAAATTGGTTCGGAAATCAGTGGATTTTGTATTTTTGGAAGAAGACTATGGTGTGATAATTTGAATATTTATTATGTTTCCACCATTCTGCAAATCAGGAACAGAAATTCCATAGATTTCTCAAGGTATTCTGTAGAAATTGCAGTCTCTTGGAGGAGTAGGAAGTGGTTCCTGAATGGATCCAGATTCAAAATGTATTGGAGGTTCTGGTATTTGGTAAAAAGTGCTCTTAATGAAGGTTGAAAGCATCTTTTCCATTGTATATTTTAAAAAATTCAAGAAAAATTATAGAATCAGAAAAGGATATCAAGAAGTTCTGTACAAGGTCCCCAAATATATGGAGCATGATTCCAGGAAGAATTATTGATTTATCCAGAACCTCTTCTAGTTGTGTTTCCATAAATTCAAATTAAAATCTGCATTTTTTCATTTCAATTGTGGAATCAACTCTATCTTCTGAAAAAATTACTTTTGGAAGACACACATCTACAAATTGGTTTTCTGAGGCTAGTACAATTGGAACTGTAACTGCAAAATATTCAAAACTTGCTTCTCAATCTTGAATTTCACAAAACAATGATTGCACCCACAAGAAAACTAAAATAATTTGATAAAAATCCTTCAAAAATAAAAATATAATTATAAATACTTAAATAGTAGTTAAGAAATAGTGAAGAAAACAAAATTTTCAACTCATCTCCCACCTTCCCATGCTATCTTTTCACATCCAGAAAAAGACCCACATGCTAAGCTCCTTATTAAAGTTGACTTTGCAAAGGAGGAGTGGTCCCTCTTCTCATCTACAGCCAAGTTTAGATGCATGAAAATGTTAAAAAACAATACTCTACAGTTTTTTCAAGGGTGACCCACCATTTTTTGTCATCTCCAACATCTTTCTGATCTACCACAGTTACTCTTCTGCTGGATATTCTGAAATTAAATTTCTGGTGGACCCAATATACTCAAATTCCCCCCCCATTTTCCTGAAAGTAAAATTCCCAATCCAGTCATTCCCTGTTTTCCTACTCCTCAGTCATAAATCCATTGCATTTTTTTCTGTTTTTGGTAATATGTGCCTGATTTGTATTCCATTCCAACCAATTTTTTTTATTTATGGTGTAAAAATAAGCTGTGTCTCCCATTTCCTAAGCTGAAAAGGTGCCATGCTGAATCCTTTCCTTCTCATCAAAATTACCTATTTAACAAGCAAGATCTCTTCTTTTGGCTCAGAATCTTTGCCTTTGAAATTTATATAGAAAAATCTGTGGTGCTTTTGTTGGCTCACAATCTCCTTCATAGTTCTGAAGGTTTTTTTCTACCACATGTTGACCAGAAGATCCACCTTCACAACTAAACAAGGAAATTCAAAGATTTTTCCATTACTAATTTCCTTCATATTTCAAATTATTTCAAAAATTCATTTCCCCTCCTCAGGAAATATTTTTACTTGCTTAAGAAACTGAACAATTTCATTTCTTAAATTTCTGTCAGAATAATTTTTAGAAAAAACACAATTGAAACTTGATAATACTTGAATAACTATTACCACTATGCAATTGTTAACATGATCAAAAAGAGTCCAATGAATGGAAATATAAGCTTTCTATTAAAAACTTGGTTGTTTAAATTCAATTCAGGTCAAATAAATACTTCTCTTTTTTTGAAATGAGGGTCTTAACTGATCTTTATTGATTAATTTTGATCATATTTCATTGGATTTTCAACAGAAAATTTGGTGCTTCAATTAAAAAATTCCAAAAAATAAAAGGCTTTCCAAGCCATGAGAATAACCATCTGGTTTTTTGAATGCTGATTCAAAGGCCAGGAATTCCCTCAAAATATCTTCTATGTTTGAATAATTCTTCCAGCTAAATCATCGTTTTGAGGATGGTAGGCCTTATAAAATCATAATTTGGTTTATTCCTATAATATCATGTTGTTCCATCATCCATTTTCACAACATCCAAACAAAAACCACACACACTTTCACACGGTGGTATGTGACACCATAACAACTGCAAAGTGAACTGGTCTTTCAGCTGGTTTCATAGCCTTTTGGCTAGGCCTTGCCTCTCAGTTTGGTTTGCAATTGTGCAAGGTATGACACACACACTCACAAAACTACTTCTTATCCAAAGAAATAAAACCTTATCTGCAGAGAAATTCACTCAAGGCCATGCCTCTAGACATCCAAACAGGGAAGTTCAACTCACCAGTAGATATGCTAATTTACCAGCCTTGATATGGAATAGATCCAGTCACACTTTCCAAAACTATCAATCCTCCCCCTTTGGAATTTCCACCTCCTGCAAAGGCCTGGAAATCTTCCACTTAAAATACTTCAAGCTTTGAGCCCAGTCCCAAATCTTCTTCCCTGAATTTGGTCACCAGGGTTGTACTAGAATCTGTTTCCTATTCTCCAGATTTTCAAAAATGACTCAAGTTCCTGGAAAGTTTTTTGATTGAAAAAAGTCCCCTGGCATTTGTGCCATATAAAACAAATAAGTGAAATTAGAAAATATTGATTCAGAAAAGTCCCTGCATAGTAAAAGAATTGAGAACCATTTTTCTTTACCCCATTCACCAAAAAACTCTGGTGATCTATCTAGAAGCTGCATAGTCATTTGATTATATTATATTCTTGCATGAGTATGAAATGAGACTTGGGCCATTTCCTTTTCAATCAAGACATACATATTGCAAAATTAGACTTATATTAAAAGCTTCTTTGCACTTTGAACCCAATTTGAATTTGATCTGGAATTCAAATGCTGCATTGAAGCTCCTTGATACCTTTGAGGTACTCACTTTGTGTCACAACCATCCAATCTCTGCCTGATGCAGCAGGTGGTTGTTTGGCAATCATCTCAAATATATTGTGGGAATAAAGTACTCTTGTTCATCAAATCAATCAAAGAGAAACAATTGAAAGAAGAAACCACAATTCTTACCAACCACTCCAAGTCTCATTTTCAAAAGAAAGGTTGGAATTTTTTGTAGTCGAAATCCTCCTTTCATCGGTGTTTATGGTAAATCCAGGCCAGTCTTGGAGCCGACATTTTCCAGTGTACAGTATCTAGTGGTGTTTTCCCTTTGGGATCGATGGCTTCAATGGGTCGATAGACATTCTTGTACACACAGTCAGAAGAGAACATGCTGAACATGGTTGTTTTGATTACCAGGAGGCTTACGATTGAGAACTGGGCGCTCGTTTTGGACATCATGTGCTTGCGTTGATGGGTTCAGGAGCTTTGAGTAGTCTCAATCACCAAATGTCCGGACTGGTTGGCATCTTGGCATGTGTGCCCGTGGATCTCCCCTGTTGACCTGGATGCAAATGGGGTGCTGTGGCTTTCCCTCGCGGCAAATGGGCGCGTGATGCAAGCCTTGCCCGGGCAGGGTCATACTCCCCGTCCCGGTCTCTAGCACTGCCGGGGACTACCGATCGGTGAGTGGTTATTTATCACGACATCAAACCTAACTAGGGTTTCCCTCATCTATCGCCCCCACCCTAGCTAGTGTCGCATTCCTCTTACTCTGAGCATCGTGAGCAGGTTATCCCCATCTCCTTCATACGTCGCCTGCGCTAGCTCATCATTCGAGATGGTCAAAAGTAAGTCGAAGCTTTCGTCCAGAATTTTCGCCAGCAAGTTGCGCCACTTTTGCGCCTCTCCTCACCATAGCGGCTTCCCCCAACTAAACTCGACCTTCTATGATTCGCGTTTCACCACCTCCACTCGATCGATCTCACCATCATTATTTATCTCTTCACCATCACAAGCATATGCTTATTCTATGACCACTCAAAGTTGGGCTAGAGTTGATTGGCTGACCCTCATGTTGCGATTACGTCACCTTCCTGTTAGTCTACAAACCGGGTAAGGTCGCCGTCGTTCTTTCTGGACGACATGCTGGCAAGAAAGTCGTGGTAATCAAGCAATCTGATGAAGGCACCAAAGAGAGACCTTACCCCCATGCTGTTGTTGCTGGTATTGAACGTTACCCACGGAAGGTCACGCGTGGAATGGGTCCCAAGAAAATCGCAAAGCGGAGTAAAGTCAAACCTTTTATTCGGGTATGTATCAATTGCCAACAGTCTTATCCCAGCAACATGACCCTCGGACCGACACGATTTTCTGGTCGTCTCTTCCTCAGGTTATCAACTACAACCACCTCATGCCTACCCGATATGCTCTTGAGTTGGAGGGGCTGAAAGGCCTGATCAGTTACGAAACTTTCAAAGAACCGTCTCAACGGGAAGAAACTAAGAAAGTTGTTAAGAAATTGTTTGAGGAAAAGTACCAAACTGGAAAGAGCAAATGGTTCTTTACAGCCCTAAGAGTATGTTGCGCTCTATCCTGTAACTCTCTTTGGCTTTGCCTATACTGATCTTCTGTCACCTCTCTCGTCTTATCCTTACCCTTTTGTGTATCGTAGTTTTAATGTGCTTGCAATTACATCTCTTAACACCTATTGCAAACCGCCCCGCTCCCCGCTCTGCCGCGCCCCCATTCAATGAGCTGATGCCGTTCTCAGTTGAGACTCATCGTGGCGAATTACAATGCCTCATCCCCTCTTGATTATCAGTCCTTGTTAGGTGCCTGGAGGCAATTATCCGTCCAATTTAAAAGCCCGTTGGCTGAAAGTCTATGCCAGCTGAAATCCCAAAGTGGTATGAAATTCCCACTGATCCCTCGCCAAGTCATCCTAGCTACTCCAGCCAAAGTAGGTCTGCTTGCCACCGGTCCTGCCTCCACCGCTTTAGTTTCATTGCCCTGTTTTACTGGCCATCTTAAGCTCGGTTCGGTTTTGACTTGCTGGCCCACAAATCTTACGAAGTCATTATATCTCTTATCCTGCACCGGGCGTTTTTCTGCCTAAGAAAAGTTGTGGCTACTCAACAATGTCGTATTGGACCAAGCGGGATGAATGGGACCCTAATACAGCTTACTGCTCATTTCAGGAATGTATGCTAATAAGGTACCAGCGGGAAGTGCCATGACACCTAGCCATCTATTCTGGCGTTTGGACTGGCGCCCTGCACCTATTGGTTGGGTTGGCCGGGTAGTTCTCGGCACAAAGCAGGCTTTATGGAACATTGGAACCCTAAGTTTATGAGTTGTGTGTAGGCAGGCATGTAAGAGGACGTCCCCCATTAAGGGTTAGAATACCCACCGACGGCACGAGTGTCTTTTATCAACTTGCATGTACAGAGGCGATGCTGCTTAGGAAAGATGGGGGCTCTGAAACTTATGTAATATGGCGGAGGACCGCTAGGATTGACTGAAAATTTTTGCGATCCATTTCCATCAAGTCTGTAGAAATCACGCGGTTGCACAACCGGCCAGTCCCAAAGACTTAACACTGGAACGTATATATGAAAAGAAACCCAAAGAATCAAAATAAAATCAGATCAAGGAGTGACTGGTTGCCTACTTGAACTGGTAAAACTTTCACCAAATCCAAAGTGGGAGAGGTTTTGGTCATTATAAAGCATTGATGCCAAACTTAATATATGAGGATCTGAAATAAGAATTTAAGAATTCATTCATTTGAATCCCGCAAAAAAAAAGTGGATTATAAAAGAAACACTTCCTCCAACACAGTTTGTGTGGATTTGAATCATAATGAAGTGTAAAATGTAGAAATCCTCCTGGTTCAAATGTCATTTCTTTGTGTCAACCAACCCTTTTTAATGATGGGTTCTCAACACATGCCAAACTCATAAGTAGTACTTTGAAAATGGAAAAGGCTTGATTCAAAATTGTGCAGAGTTCTAGATAGTCATAGCAAATAGGGTGTGATATTACACCAGATGAGTGTTCAAGTTCATCTTTCTGTTATTGCAAAGCTAGGTGCAACAGTCTCACAAGGGATGCAATGTACAAGCAGGGATTGGCCCTAGGACTCTACTCAGAGTAACTCAGGACCATGGGTTGAGTTTAGTAAGGGTGGAGCAGAGGTAATCTAGAGGCATCCCAAGCTCTGAAAGGGAGTTTGTACAAAGGTTTGGGTGCAACAAGATCAAAAGAGAACAGAAGAAGAACTAAATAGGATCCAAAAAAGGAATAAAAGCTTTCTCAAGGTGAAAAAGAGAATCCAAACCCAAGGGGAGAATTAGGTGAGTGAGTCTCAATGAAAGAAGCAGGATCTGATGATCTTATGCAAAGGATCATAAAGGGAATGATATGAAACAAATAATAGATAGACAAACTTTGGGCCTAGTGTAAAGTAAATATTTAACAAGAGGAAAATAAGATAAGATGGATGAGAAGCCAGATGTAACAGAGAGTATCACTAAAGAAATAATAAGTGAATTTCAAGAGCTAATATTAATTTTACCAGGAAAACTGTGCAATGGGCCCAATTTTTTATAATTAGACAGGCTTCATGGGAAAGTTACAAAGCTGGGAGGGAAATTGAGTTTCCTTCCCCCCCTGATTTTTTGTTTTTACTGTACCAGGAAACTTGTTTGTTTCTCCAAATATTCCACAGCTGGGGTGCGGGGTTTTTTGAAAGTCAAAATATTTGACCCCACCAAAAAGCTCTTCATCAAAAACCAATTTCCAGCAAGCAATTTGAACCTTCACATCCTCAAAGGTATGTTTTTTGTGTTTTCTTCTGAGTTTTTCTGCATCACCTTTCTTTTTTCAGCCATATCACTGATGTTTCAATGAAAATTATCTTATTTATCTATTTAATTGAAATTTATTTTCATTTTTTTCATAGAAATGAATAGGATGGATAAGAAACACCTTCTTAGAGCTAAGGAATTTGTAACCAAGACCAAGGAACCTCCTCCAGAACTACCTCCCAAAGAAACCAAGAAAACCTCTGAACCTAGACAAATAGCATCAGTGTCATACTGACACTCAGCCTAGTCTAACTTGAAAGGAATTCCAGCTCAAAGGAAGTCTAACTCCTAAGGGGGCTTATCTAAGTACATACCCTCAGCAGCTACATATACTCAGTATCTAAATGCACTGGATATCTACATATAGTCTAATCCCCACTAATACATAAATGAACCACATAGGCTTGCATATAAGTGATCTACAAGGCTGCAAATACTTAATCTCACAGGCTTGGACATGCTTTAAACTTATTCAATCTGTCTATCGTATATTTAATCATGTTTTATCCTTTTGGAATACTTATGTACATCCTTTTGTAGATTGCATCACATACTCTCTCCTACTTTGTAAATAGTGTCATGAATCCCATGTAAACTGTACATAATTCAACTGTATACTCCCAACCTAGACAGTCCAGGCCTGAGAGCTTTTCCCAATGTAGTAGAAAAACTATGCCAATGTTGTAGTACTGTCATGTCAGTTCCTCTCTGTAGCTTTGACTGATCTAATCACTACACATATAGTCTTAATTCTGTGGCTTGTTGTACCTTTAGTTAGACCATGATCCCTTGAAGAATCCTTTCTACCTCCTGTTCAGATCCTTTTATATATAAAATAGCATTTTTTCCTCCTTTCCCTCAAGAAATTAGTTTAATACTTCTTACTAGGAAATCTATTCCAGCAACTTTCATCCAAGCACTCTCACTCTTACTCTATTACTTACACTGCTCCCTGCAGAATTCCCCCAGCCAAAACCTCCTCTAAGCCTGTTTTGAGTAGATTAATCATGGTCCAAGCCCTTCTTGCATGTAAGCAGCCCTTTTGACATTAAAATGATTTCTTCACCCAAAAAAACAACCCTTATCCACATCCAATCCTTATACTAATAAATTTGTTCAAAATTTGATATTGAATTTGTGGAATGTTTTTGTTACAATTTACCTTAAACTCTATAAATTACATGAATTTTTGAATTGGATATCTAATTTGTGGCCACTAACCATCTATTAAACCATAAAAAACACTATCCAACCCTATTTAAATAATTGTCTTTTTAAAACCTTGAAAAAGCCATACTTTGATGCCTTGATGGTTTGAAACTTCAAAACTTCCACACTTTGAATTCCATGCTTTAAACTCAATTTTTCAATTCTTCAACGCTTTTACAGATTTATTTGAATTCTTTGATGCTGGAATTTTTTGAAACACAAAATTGGTAATATATAATACAAATATAAATATATACATATTTCATTCTTTTTTTTGTGGATCAAAAAAAATTAGGTTCATTCTTCAGCAGGAAGTATTATCACTTGTAGAAATGAATTATCATCTCATATTTCTAGCCCAGATTTCACTTTTAGTCCCAGAGGAAGGGGGAAAATTGAATCAACTGACCCCTCCACACCATGAGCCTATGGAAATGGAAAAAACCTTTTCACTTTCTCCAGTGCTAGTGGCTAGAATCTCCACTACTATGGACACTGGAATTTTGGAACCTGTGCATCAGGTGTCCATTTCACCTATTCCACCCTCTGAAACAGCTTAATTTTACAGGATCCTAGTTCAATTTCCATAAACCGTCTATCATGGTTTGGGTTATCCTTCTTCTGAACCCAAATTGGTCCCAATTCCAGGAGAGGATCAAGGAAAGGACAAAGACAAAGAATCTGATTTTGATTCCTGGATCCTAAGTGGTTTAAATTCAACTTACCCCAAAGTTAATCCAAGCCAAATATCTAATGCAACCGCTGTGACTCCAACTCCCCAAGCTACTGGAACCTTACCTCTTACTCAGGGAACCTCTACTGACCCCGCCCTGGTGGCCATTCTTCAGCAATCACTCACCTGTCTCAAACTGCTGACAACCAAAATTCTTGAAAACCTGAAGTCACCATCAATCAATGCTCCAGAAAAATTTGATGGAACTTAACCCACCAAGCTTCAACCATTGCTTCAAAATTTCAAACTCATCTTTTCTAATGATGAAAGAGTTTTTCCCAGTGAAAGAAAGAAAGTGTTATTTACAGTCTCCTACCTCTCATGGAATGCAAGCAGATGTATTAAACCTTATCTTTCTCACATTTGTAACCTTGAATCAGAATTCATCCTAAACCTCTGATTTCTCTTCACCCAGAAACTTCATAATATTTTTGGGGATTGTCTGGAGATCCAACATGCTTAAAGAGACTTAAAAATACTCAAAAAAAAGAGACTGGCTATGCTACCAATCATATGTCTGAATTCAGAAATTGTATTACCAAGGTCTCTGGATGAGGTGATCATGCCTTCTTTTTAAATTAAAGACAGGCACTACCTTCTAGAATATTAGATCAGCTAGCTTGTTATGAAAGAACTCAACAAAAATTCCAGAAACTTATGGAAATTTTCCTGAAGTAAAATGATTTTTTCCATGAAAGGAGGAGGGGGAAAGCCCTCAGCTACCATCAGGCCCCAAAGACTGGGCCCAACTCTAAATTCCCTCCAAAATCTCCAAATCCCAATCAGAAAGGTAAAAATAAAGGAAAGTATAATTCCTCTAAAACTCATATCTCCAATCCTGTAAAATCTAACTTACCAAACCCCAATTTGGGGGAAGACATACCCCTTCAGGCTGAAGAAAAGGCTAGAAAAGAAGAGGAAGTTTTTTTCAACTATGTGGAGGTGCTCAAAATTTAGGCTCTGCAGGAAACAACCAGGCTTCAAGCCTGCACACAAAGCAGAACCAGCCAAAACCAAGGAGGTTAAAGACAAGATAATGACAATGTGGTACTCCATGATAATAAAACCTCCAGCATACAAGTGCAGAACTTGGAAAGCAAGGTACCTGACCCATTGAGTAAAGGATTAAGTTTATTTTTTTTTAAAAAGGGCAGGCTTAAAGAATACTTGTTGATTCAGGGTCAACACAATATGTTATTTCAAAAGATATTGTTTCTAAGTTTTCTCTATCTCCTATATCTCTGACTAATCCTATTTTTCTATTAAACTTTAGTCCCTCTGAATGTCCTTCACAAGAAATCAATCACAAGGTTTCTTTCAATTTTTCACTTCCCTCATTTCCCAAATTAGAATAGGAATTATTTTTCATCAATAATCCCTCCATCAAGGACATAATTTTGGGTATTGCCTTCATCAACTTCTGGAACCCAGAGGTAAACTGGAAACCAGGACTGATAACTCCAAGAAAACAACTAAATTTGGATCAGTTCCCTCCTTTTGGACTCACTATGGCCACTATTCTACATAATGTATCACTGCAAGTGTACCTGCGGGCCACTAAACTTTCTCCTCCTTCATAATATATGAAACTTTGACCCCTCTTCTTGTGTATTTGATATTCTTTGGAAATTCTCTGAAATCCCTGGAGGACACAGGGGATGATCTATGCGTTCAAATTTTGCACATAATTATTTCCACTTCTGATTCTTTTCCTAAGAAATTCACTGTAGAGGACTTAGATGAAGATGAGGAACCTTAAAAAATTGAAAACATGATGTAGAAGGGTCCAAAATCTTACCATGAATTTTGAGATTCCTTTTCCAAGTTTAAAGCTAATAAAATTACTCCTCACCATGCTTAAAATCATCACATAAAACTGGAAGGCCACTTTCATGGTGTTGGTAATATATATTCCCTTAGCCACCATGAAAAATAAGCACTGAAAGCCCATATAGCAAAAAGCTTAGAGAAAGGGTTCACTTGCCCAAGAAATTGAAGCACTGGTGCACCTGTAATATTTTTTTTCCAAAAGAAAGATGTTGGTTTGCAGTTATGTGTTGACTATTTATAATGAATACTGTTAATAGGAAGAACTGGTATCCTATTCCTCCCATGAATCACTTATTAAAAAAATGTTCTGAAAATTCTTTTCTGGTTCTAATATGTTTTCTAAAATTGACCTCAGGGGTGCTTATGATTTTCTTTGGATTAAGGAAGGAGACAAAAATCTTACAGCATCCAGAAAGCAGTTTGGTAGTTTTGAATATCTGCTTATGCCGTGTGGGATGAAAAATGCTCCTGCATCTTTTCAATGCATGATAAATGACATATTTTCTGACCTCCTAACCATCTGTGTTGTGGTCTACCTCAATGTCTTACTAATTTTTTACAAAAAGTTAGGGAAAAATATGGCACATGTATATGAAGTCCTAAAACAACTTGGGAAAAACAACCTTTATGCAAAAGCTTCTCAATGAAATTTCATGCTTCTTCAGTGAACTAACTTGGTTAATTAATATCTGAAAGAGGAATTCAAATTGAAAATTCCAAGTTTTGAAAGATTTTTGAATGTCTTGCACCAACAAAAAAAAGGGCTCATCAGCAATTTTTTGGTTATTCTAATTTTCATTGCAGGTTTTTCATCACCTTTTCCAGGAGTTTCCACATTCTCACTTATCTTACTGGAAAATATTCAGTCTTGCAAATATCTTCTGGGGCTTTACAGAAGTTCAAATACCTCAAAAAGGCCTTTATCAAGGCCCAATACTTAAAAAGTTTGACCATTCCTTGAAAAATGCTTTGGAAACTGATGCCAGTGATTATGACCTTGGGGCTGTCCTCAAAAAGTTTTCACTTGAAATCTCAAACACCCAATTTAATTTCATAGAAGGAAACTGGGTAGTGCTTAACTGAAATATGAAATCCATGACAAGGAACTCCTAGCCATTGTATGGGCTATTAAGAATTGGAGAGCTTATGTCTTGAGTCTTTCTGAAAATTTGAAGTTCTCACTGATAATCTGTCTCTGAATTATTTCATGAATTCAAAATAATTGACTTGTGGCCAGTCCCAGTGAGTTTAATTCCAATTTTAATTTGAATTTTTAATTATCTACAGACCTGAGAAACACTCCATTTTCCATGATGCGTTGTCATGTTGGGTTGATTTCAATCTCAAGGGGGTATGGCTTTTTCAGAAAGGAACACGTATAATGTAAAACATCCCTTGAAACAGACTAACATTGAAAATTCAAGAATTTTCTTTTTTTCAACTAAACAGGTTGATGAAAATTGGGAAAAGTGAATTAATTATCAGAAATTAAATAAGCCAACCCAACAGATTCTTTAGAAGCTACATAAGAAAGAGAAAAGAAAGAGTTAACTAGTTGTTCCAGATACTGGCCTGCTAATCTTCTAGAAAATGATTTTCATTCCCAAGGAGGATGAACAACTAAAACTAAAGATACTTTTAAAAATAAAAAACTGCTCATTTTCCGCTTCATACTATTTACAGAGAAAACTGTCAAAACACCATTAAAATTAAAATGAAGAAAATTAATAATTAAATATTAGAATGAACAAAGAAATACTAAAGGATCAAGAAAATTAAAAAAAATATTTTAAATTTGGATTCCTTACCCAAATTTAGGTAGGTTCACTCACTGACACCACCTCTGAAAGTTTAGTCCTTAACACTCAAAATAATACATTAAAAATGGTCCAAAATCCTTGGCACCACCGGTGTGTTTTATGGCCAATAAAATTTTTCACATGCATTTCCACATAAATTTTTCACACCTCAAATTCAGTCAGAATTGATGATTTGTGTGTATTTAAGAGTTATGGTCAAAAATAAGTTTTTCAAACTTCCCACATGCAGCCCATACGCTTCACAACTTCCCTGCTGGCATAAATTGATCAAGACACCAGGGGAAAAACAAAGGCACGTGCTGGCATGTGCCTCCCTGTAATTATGGTATTACTGAAAGAAATAAATCTGGTGTAACTGGAGGTTCAGAAAACCATATATCTAAACAAAAAATGAAAATCTTTCCCAACCAACATCAAATTCACTTCTAATTGTGATACAATGCACATGCATCCAAGGTTTTACAAAGGAAATGAGCTTAAAATTTCAAGGCAATTAAATTAAACCTATTTGAAAGGAAGGTGATAAGAAATGAAGAATAATTATGAAAAATAATGATTTTGGTTGTGTCAAAAACAGGGACTTGAATTTCTTCTATCATTCCAGAAATATTTATCTGGTTTTCCAATTTATCATGTTCTTTGGTTTAACTGACCAAAGACTCAATTTGAGAATTGACAAGACTGGATGGGGGCATCAATGGACTGCTTTCATTGAGACAGGAAGATGATTTTGAAATTTTCTATTCAAAATTATTCATGGAACATATCATTTATCAAGATATCTTCCAGCTGAAAACATTCATAAATTGATTTTAACTTGCTCACTTATTAGCAATTTAACCAAACTTAAAAAATTTTGATAGAAATAATCCAACAGATAAATAAAAAAAAAATTAAAAAAATCAGACTGACTCTCAACCATTGGAATGCTTGTTCAATGCTTGTACAACATCAATCCACTTGGAGTTTCATCCCAAGCCTATTTGATCTTTTATCTGTTTTTTTTTCCAGCTCTTTTTGCTTTCCATTCTTCTCTGAAAAAATATATAAAATAACTCATTGATCTCTTTAAACATAGTTTTTTGTGAACCAAGGCTTAATTAAAAAATAAAGAATTTATAACAGGGAAACAGCTTGAATGAAGCCAACCAAAAAGACTATTGGATTGTGCTTTCATCCCAAAACCAAAAATTGCATTTATTTGGATTTGTTGTTGGACGGGTAAAATCTTAATTATTATTAATTCTGATCAAAAACCTGGGGGATATTTAGAACTTCATTTTTTAAATTTCTGGAACCAACCAGATCAAGTAAAATATTTCACATAAATAAATTGAAAACCAATGAACGGTTTAGTTTTAAAATCAACTTGAATTTATTCAGAATAACACCACCAAAAAAAAGTTCAGATTGGGAATTTTTCAATAGTAAGTTGTTTGGATTATTTTTTTTGTTTTATGGCTGCCACAGTCTTTCAGAATAAATTTTCTTGAATTGCAGTATGATTTATTGGCAGAAAGAAATTTAAATCTGATTTGGAAAAGGTGTTGGGGCCATTCACAAGGACAGTGTGTATATGCATCCAATTTTCTTTTTTCAATCCTAAATTCATATACTGTCCCCCAACTCCTCTCTCTAAGTTCTGGGGGACATTTCTGTCTCTATGTTGAAACATTTGTGGAATAAATTAATATTGGGCATCTTTTAAACAGACAATTTAACACCAAATCACATATTTCAAACATGGATAACTCCATAAACCCTGGTTTTTCATTATATCTTTAAGTAGATGAAACTCAATTTCCACAATTGCAAATACCTTTAATTCATGCCCCCCATTTTTCAAGAGAAAAGCTGAAATTTATTTTTCTAAATTATATCTACCTCTAAAAAAGTTAAGATAAATATCAAGAAAAGTGATAGGTGCATTCCAAACAAACCAGATTCCACTCATAAAAAATTGTAGACAATTAATCAGTGGAAATAAATTGAACAAGGTTTGTTGAAGGGTAGCAGCCAGAAAATGTGAATATTTTAATGGTTAAAAATGATATCTGACAAATTTAGAAATACTTTAGTCTAAAAACACCCTGTGAAAGATATTTTGAAATTTATTCAGTACAAAGCACATGCTGTGGATTCAATGAAAATTCCAGCACCAGGTTAAACTTCATCATGAGAATATATTCAAAAAATAAAATTGCAGGGAAATCAGGATGATACTTAAATAATAAAAGATTGAAAATTATCCTAATGAATTGATTTTCTACAATGTTATTACAAAACCAGAATATCAGATAGGGGAAAAAATGTGAAAGACATTATAGATTAGTTTTAGCTTATTGAATCACTAATCATTTTTCTCCACTTCTGTTGTTGGGTTTTTGAATATAATAATTTAGCTTTGAGTACCAACAAGAGTAACCAATATTTTTATTTGTTAATTTTAAAAAATTGTGCTTTTTTAAGAAGTCAAGCTAAATTAATGCTTTTAATTTGTAGTTGAATCATGATCTTCTTTGATTAATTGTTCAGAAATTCTATGTTAAAATTCCTGACCATGATGGAAAATCAGAAACAGGAGTGATGGTTCTATTTACCATCAACAAAAAAAATTGGTAAAAAGACCCTAAAAACTGTGTAAAAGTTGAGAAATATTCTAATTTTAGTGTGAATAAAATAGCTAATTACACTCTGAATATAATTTTTCAATTGAAATAATAAGCTTATGAGAAAATCTTTCAAAGCTTGAAGATTTTGGTAGATATTCTTGCAATACTGTGTTTTTTATCAAAGTTGTGATGCATATATGGGCCCATCCTTGTGAGAATATTAGGTCAAAGAACATGTTTGAAAATAGGTTTTTTCTTCTTCTTTCTTCTTCTTTTTTTCTTCTTTTTCTTTTTTGTTTTTGTTTTTGTTTTTGTTTTTGTTTTTGTTTTTGTTTTTGTTTTTGTTTTTGTTTTTGTTTTTGTTTTTGTTTTTGTTTTTGTTTTTGTTTTTGTTTTTGTTTTTGTTTTTGTTTTTGTTTTTGTTTTTGTTTTTGTTTTTGTTTTTGTTTTTGTTTTTGTTTTTGTTTTTGTTTTTGTTTTTCTTTTTCTTTTTCTTTTTCTTTTTCTTTTTCTTTTTCTTTTTCTTTTTCTTTTTCTTTTTCTTTTTCTTTTTCTTTTTCTTTTTCTTTTTCTTTTTCTTTTTCTTTTTCTTTTTCTTTTTCTTTTTCTTTTTCTTTTTCTTTTTCTTTTTATTTTTTTTGTTTGAAATGAATAAGGATCCAGCTTCAGTGGGTATTTTTTGCCCAAATTCAAGGTCCAGATTTGCAGAACCCACATTATCCCAAGATTGATTGATTTATTTTAATTTGAATTATTTTTGGGAACATACTTGAAAGTTCATAATGAATTTCCAAGAATGAAAAAATTCAAAAGAAAGGTATGATCTATATCAAACTCATTTTTTGATCAAACATCACCAGAATATATTAGAAATTTTAAAGAAACCTTGAGTTAAAATTGAACCTTCTAAAACACAGAATTACTAACAGGTATCACACCTCACCACTACAACATAGAGGGATCAAAAATGCATATTTAATGGTGTTAAATATGCATAAAAGATGATAAAAAACATGATATTTCAAAGAAAATTAGAAAATCAAAGTAAAAACCATTCAAAATGATCAATCAAATAAAAAAAATTACCAAAAAATTAGAAGAGCCAGATCTTTGGAGACCAAAAAACACATCAAGAGATCTGAAAATAAAAGAATAGAAAACACAAAAATTATCAGCAGGTGATTTAAAATTAATAAAAACTCACTAATGATTGTTTCAGTCAATTATAAATAGTAAAAAAAATAAATTACCAGAAGGATCAGCAATTTAACAAATAAACACAATAACTGATTCTCATCCAAAAATCATGCAATAATCCTACAGATCAATGATAAGCTGAGCTAAAGAACCAAGATGATGATCTAAATCCGGTATGAATGGATCTCTGGCCTCAGAACATGAGACCTACCCTCTCTATGCCCCCTGAGGAAGCTCCCTCAATCCCCAAAAGGCATTTATATAGCACCTTTTTGACTCTTTTCCAACCAGAATTCATCAGTATAATCCCTGAAATCATTCAATCAGTGATAGAGTGCTTATAAAGGTATAAATAAGTGATTTATGGCTGCACTCTGAAGTATATTAGTATCCATTCACAACCATTATTACTGTTTTCATTGAACATAAATCACCAAAAACCCCATCTTTGATTTGAAACCATTCAACTGTGAACTATTTCAGGTACCCAGAAACTGAATTCTCAAATAAGGAAGTTATTTACTTCCTGCTCTGGCCTGTGTGCTACATCATCTCAGACATACCACCATTTTAGTAGGTCATCCTTCCTTATTGTTAAGTCATAAGCTTCCCATCATTCAAGGTTACCAGATTCAAAGTTAATCTCCTGAAGAAGAGGTGTTAAAGACCGCAGTCTGTGTAAAATGGGACCCCAATTAATCTTTATCTGTTCATTATATTGAAAGAAATTAACCAAAAAATGTAAAAATTGCACTATTTCCAATAATATTTATCATTTTGGAGATTGGTTATTGTTTAATTTTAAGAATATATTCATTCTTGAATATCACAAATTCTTGCAGCTAAATCATTCAAGGATCCTGTTATCTGGAAGCTGACACCCCCTTTCTGGCCGCCCTGGACAATAAAAAACCAGAGAATTTGTTAACAGAGATTTTAATTGGGAGAATATGACTTCCTTTATCAACAACTATTTTTTTCTCCTGAAACCTTTGAAAAAGAAAAAAATCAAGTGAAAACAAGGAATTTGGAACCATTCAATCCCAACCTATTCCAGATACTTCCTGGAAATCAATATCTATGGACTTTATTTATCAACCACCCCCATATAATGGATTTGATTCAATCCTTGTGGTGGTTGATTGCTTCCCTAAAATTTCCACCTTTATCAAAACCACAAATAGAAATTTTTCTGTGGAATGAGCTAAATACTGATTTCCCAAATCTTTTCCAAGCATGAGATCCCCACTGAAATTTTCAGTGATAGAGGCACCTAATTTGTTTCAGCCTTTTGGAAAATGTGTGTGAAAAAAATGAAGGTAAAAATAAATTGCTCAACAGCTTATCACTGCAAGACAGATGGTAAGACAGAAATTCTGAATTAGATCCTGGAAAAATTTCTTAGGATGTATTCTATTTATCACCAAGAACACTGAGATACCTGGATTCCCTTTGCTGAATTTTCCTAAAAAAGATACACCCACACTTCAATAAAGCAATCTGCTTTCTATAATATTAATGGAAAACATCCCCACTTCAAATGTCTGCATGTAGCAGACAACCAGACCACAATTCACTACATAACCCAGATACACTGAAATCAAAGAAAGTTAGGTTTAGAGGCTGAAAAAGCCATCAAGAGACAAAAAAGATATGCTCAAATTAAAAAGAATTGATTTTCCTGATTCATTTTCCATTTGAAAAAAAGTATGGATCTCTTCTAAAAACATCAAAAATAACAATCCAAAACAAAAGCTTTCAGAGCAATAGTTAGGCCTTATTTTGATTACAGAACAAATTGGGAAGAATATGTTCAAAATTCAACTCCCTTCTCAATGGTCCACAATTAATCACATAGTCACTCTTACTTACCCAAGCCTTATCAGATAAACCAATTTTCTTCCAGAAAAAAGCAACCAAACAAACCAGTTGAGGTAGGTGGTGAAGAAGAATGGGAAGTAGCTCAAATAATTGATTCAAAATTGAGGAGGGGGAAATTATTCAATATTTTCAAGTGGAAAGGGTCAAGAAAATGAAGAATTTACTTCTTGGGAACCTCAATCTAATCTCACCAACTGCCCTGATTTACTCCAAGATTTTTAAACCATTTATCCACTCAAACAAAAAAATTCTTGATAATAATAATGAAAAAAATTTTCTTTCATATTATTTCAATCAAAAAAAAAAATCAATATCTTACACGTGTATTCAATCAAAAAAAAATATGTATATATAAAAAATATCTTAAAAATTTTCAGAAATAATTTCTTCAAATTCTTTTATTCTAGAAATCCAAGAATTTAATAGTTTAAGATTTCTATATTCATAAGCTTTAGTAAATTTTACAGAGGAACCTAATTCAAAGTTAATACCAGACAAAGAAAGAATATCACAAAGTTTGTTTTTTATCTCTACCCTTCTTTTCATTCTAGAATCAATAAAACCAAACTTTTATTTTCTAATATCACATACCCATCCTTTTAATAAGCCTTCCTGCATTCCAGAAGCCAAAGCTTCAGAATTTTTCCTATAGATATTTAAGAATGAGTTACTAGCCCCTCATTTAAAAAGAATCTGTCATACTGACACCTAACTCAGTCTAAGCTCAGTATAATCTACTTACCTCAGGAAATTCAACCTCAGGGCTCTGGCAACTTCACTAGTATATCTCCTTCAACTACATATCCTCAGAATCTTCATGCCTTACATATATACATATATTCTAACCTCATGCATTATAAATATAGACTCCTTAGGCTTGTACATACTTATCTCTCAGGTTCTGCATATACTCCAACCTTCTTCACTCTGTCTATCCCATAATTCATTATGGTTTATCATTTGGGAATCCTTATGTACATCCCCTTGCAGATTGTACTACATACTCTTGCTACCTAGTACATAGTGTCAAGACCTTCATGTACACTGTACATCCTCTCACTGTAAATTCCCAACTTAGACAGCCAGACCTGTAGCCTAGCCCCAATGTGGTAAGCATCCTATCCCAATTTAGTAGCATACCTGATCATCCCTCTCTGTTAACTTGACGGTTCCCTTGTCATCATATATGTAGTCTGAGCCCCAACCACTTGTACCTCTATTTTAGTTCCAGCCTCCTGTCTATTTGAGCAGCCCTTCTCTTCCTCTTCCCTGATTTTCCCCCAAGAAAGAAGTTTACTACTTCTTACTAGAAATACATCCCTGAAAGTGTCATCAGCACCTTAACCCCAATTCAGTCCTACTATGCTCCTTGTAGCATCTCCCAGTATCCTTGCCCCCAAGCCTAATAAGGGTATAGTCCCCTTTGTGCCAAGCCCTGCTTGCATCTCAGCAGCCCTTGTGAAACTAAACTGATTTTTTACCCAATTACCCCTTCTTCACTGTCAGCTTGCTACTATGTACAGAGCAAAACTTTCAAATAGTAACACAAACTATGAAAAATAAGAATACCTCAATTAACAAAGTAAGGAGTGAGAAATCCATAAATATTATTACAGCAATCAATTCCTCACCCAAAATTAGGTAGGGTCACTCACTGACTCCACCCTTGAATTCCAAGTCCTTTTATTTTTAAAATAATTAAAAAGAAAAGTACTAAAAATTAAAACACCTGTATGGCACTTTTTTGGCCATTATAATATTTCACACGCATTGTCACGTATAGGGTTTACACCTAAAATTCACTCAGAATTGAGGTGTTGTGTATATTTTAGGAGTTACAGGCGGAAATGTGTTATGTCACAATTCCCGCGCGCAGCCCCGCATCATTACATAGCCCTACGTACTAGTAGCAGCAGGTTCCAGCGTAATAGAGACCCGCGCGCAGCTGATTCTGCCACGCGCGCAGCTGATTCTGCCATGCGCGCAGCTGATTCTGCCAAGCACGCAGCGGATCCTACCCCGCGCGCATCTGTACTAACTGATCCCCGCGCCTGGATCAGTCGTGACTAATCTGACAACCAGGTACCTCTCAGAAGAGCTACAAACTAGTTAGGGTTGCCTAGTATATTTAACAAACGGAAATATGCATTACTGATGATATAAAAAAGATCAAAACTTAAATAAAATTAATGAAAATTAAGTTTTTAACATTTTTTAATAATAAATCAAAGATCAAGGACTACCACGTAAATCACTGATCTTGATCTTTGAAGACCGCAAAACACTACAAGAAGTGTTCATAAAGATTATTAAAAATTATCTACATGATCAGCAGATGATGGGAAATCAGTAAAAATCCACATCTGCACGCTTTAAAACAATATGAATAGTACAAATAAAGGATGAGTACAGAATGATCAAATTTACGCCATAACAGATTAACAGATCCTGTGGCTAAAAAAGTACAGAAATCCAGAAGATCTAAGGACAGCTGATTGAAAGAAAAAAGTGGACGTGCTAATCTTTCCCCGACTGGCTTGCAAGCCTCAGCCCACAAGCAGAACCCTCTCTACGTTCCCTGAGAAGATCAAAATCACCCCAAAAAGGTATTTATACAGACCTCTTTGGATCCATTATTCCATCATCAGTTACCAGGAATTATTTATTATCAATCAGACACCGTGTCATTGTTAATCAAGTGCTTATATGAAGATAAGCAAGTGATTTATGACTTATTCTGCAGTAGTATTATTTACCTATATTAACCAATCAACCATTGAAGTTTAGTCAAGAAATCTACCCCATCTGCTCTGAAAACCTTCAAATTATTCCAGGATTTTCGTGGTGAAGTGCTCAGAGTGAGTGTTACCCTTCCTGTATAAGCCATTTGTGCTGTTAATACCAGCCATTAGTGGAATAAGTCCTTTCTAAGGCACCCATCTTTATTCCAAGGTTATTAAACTGCCTAAGGAGGCCCCTTGAAGAGAGGTTGCTAGTCTGTAAAGATCCCCAGTAGTATAATACTGTGGCCCCTCTTTTATATTATATTGAAAACCATTTACTACCAAACCAATTAAACCTTGCAACTGCTCTTATTAAATCATTTATTTGAGCTTCTAAGCGTTTATTATTGGAATAATAATTATTATTATCATTCCAGCATTTTTATCACTCTCTCTAGCTAAAGGACTGCAAGGTTCCTGGTATCAGAGAGCTGACAACTGGGGGTCTTGCCGGGAAATATCCTTAAATAATTAATTTTCAATTATTCATTCCTTGGACCAGTCTATTTATTTTTGAAAATAAGTTAACATACTTATAAAATATATTTTTGATCATTTGTTTCTCTAGTGGATCTTAAGACCAACGGAGAATCAATCAATTATTATTTGAACCTTCTTAGAAAGAAAAAAGAGGAAAAACTCCGTAACTTTGTCCCTGTTATTATAACTCCTGAGCAACAACAGGAGAAATTGCTTTATTATAAACAACAGGTTATCAAAGACAAAGGATTTGAGCTTGAAAGAATTATCAATTTAAATTCTTTATTAAAGCAACATAAGGAGTGGAAGATTTATCAAAGGAAGCTTTATATTTATAAACTAAATAACCCTGAAGATAAAGAAAAATCCAAAAATAATAAAAGTGATTATTTTTTTTCTAAAAATCATTTTAACACATAAAAACACAAAAAAATATTAAACTTGTATTTTTTTTGTTTTTATCCATCTCAGTGGATTTTGTTTTGGGGGATCTCATTGACCAGGACCTCCTAGAGGATGTCCCAGACAGTGTACCATTGGACTTACCCTTGGATTTATCCCAGGATCTGATTGGAACTCACTCAGACCCCGTTGGAATACCCTCCAAGGACAGTTGTGACCCCAATCAAGTGTTGGTACCCTTGAATTTAACTCTAATTAAGTTGAAATATTTATAAAAAATCATTAAAAATATAAAACACACAAAAAATATTATTTTTATAATTTGAAAGTCTTTTTTCAAAAGTTTGACAAAAGACTTACACATTTTTTTTGGTGCAATGTATCAAAATAGGCGCAACACCCATGCAACCGGTAGAGCCCCGTCATATGGATCTCTGCCCGGAGGAACCCGTGCACGCAAGGACTCCAGTTGCGAGCGCAATGAGGGGACTAAAACCCGTGACCATAGTGTCTTGCAGGACAACAACGGCGACAACCGCGGCCACCAACTTGACCAACAGACTGTTGGAGAGCCATCCGTTGCCCACCATGTTATCCCAGGAGGGTACAGGTCCTCCTACACCACACCAGATGGACTCAACCAAGGAGGAAAGAGTCAAAGTATTAGTAAAAGAGCATGTAAGATATTGGGAACAATCCAGTTTGGATCAGACCCAGGAGGATCAACCAGGTATGAGAAAAGCAATTTCTCAGGAAAAGAAATCTCAGATTTCTCTGCAAAGGTTGATCCCAAAGAAAGAAGTAGAAGGCTACGTGCAGAACTGGAATCCTTGGGATCAGTTAGCTTCCTTAAAGGGAAAGGACCCCAAAAAGAAGAGGTCCTCAGCCCATCAGAAGTTAAGGAACCCAAAGGATTGGGACAACATAATATCCTTAGCCCAGAAGTGGAAAAAGGTGTACCACAATTAGATGTAGAAGCTCTTAATAGCTTTTCTGTAAATGTGTCTCACAATTTTACTATTATTAGCCAATGCTTTGACAAAGTTTATCACCAATTGGAAAAATTAAGTTCAAGTATTTTTAGAGTGATTGACACTCAGTCTCAGATTATGACAATTGATGAGTTGGAAATACAACAAATCAAGGATAGTATAAGAGCTTGTAAGTTGTACCTGATTAAAAATATTGATGAAAACCAATCAATTCTTCAGGAAGATATTCTTGCAACCATAGACCAGCTTAAGGAAGAAGTTAAGAAAACTAGTCCTACTCCTTCAGCTCATCTGAATAACAAAATTGACTTATTAAGCAACAAACTTGATTTAGAGTTAGGTATGATCAAGAATGATCTCAGAGATCTTCAGATCAACTCTACTAACTCTCCGGTCATTGACCTAGAAAAAACTAGACCTGCCAGGTTCACCAGTACTCCTAGTGTTCCTCCCAGAACCAGGATAAATAAGAATGAGTCTTTCAGACCTAGTCCTACTCCTGAAATTGAGCAGGCTTTGAAGCTACTTCCTCCCATCACTGAATGGCCTAAATTCTCTGGAGAAGGAGAATACAACCATGTCAGTTTCATTGAATTTATTGACTATACTCTTTCTTCTTATGAACTCCCTGATGCAATAGCTGTGGTAAGATTGCCAAGATTATTTGAAGGAGTAGCTCTTGATTGGTTTATCAATAAAAGAGAAGAAGTTGGATCTTTATCCTTGAATTCTTGGAAAGAATTGATCAAAGTGCAGTTTGGTACCAGGATTTGGAAAAGAAAGATGATGAAAACTTTTGAAACTTCCCAGTTTGATCCATCCAACAAAAAACCTCATAAGTGGTGCTTAGACCAGAAAAAGAGGTTGGACTGTTTTTATCCTGATGCTGATAAAGAAAAAGTCAATGAAAGACTCCCCAACTTATTTCCCAGACAAATCAACCACAGTGTAAGGTGTAGAATTCCTATGGATTCAGATCTTTCTACCTTGATAAGTGTGTTGGAAGAGACTATTGATATGAATGATCTAGATAAGAGAGTCAAAAGACTCCCGAGGGAACAAAATACTAGGAACAGGGAAGAGTACACTGCCAAAACTAAGGAATCCCCTGCTAATCCCACTACCTTGGAGGTCAAGAAGACTCCAGAGTTAAAGGAAAAATTATGTTGGAACTGTAACCAAACAGGACATGTAAAACCTGATTGTCCTCTACCTAGGAAAAGGATTAATCATATTGAAGGCAAAGGGTATGATAACCCTGACCCTCACCTAGATGATACTGATGGATCACTTTCTGAGTGTGATTTGATGATCACTAACCCCATCAATTTCATTGAAGGAAGTATTGAGTCTTCTCTAGACATAAATTCTGTTAATGAGGATTTTAACTTACCTCAAAAATGGAATTCAAACATGAAGATTCACCACATCTCTGAGGCTAAGGCTCTGACTCTAAAACCTTCTGCCGGTAAAAGTTACACTTCAGGCAAAACATGCTATGCTACTGGTTTAATCCAAGGTTCCCCTGTTAAGTTACTTCTAGACAGTGGAGCCTTTTGCTCTTTTGTTGGTTCAACTTATCTGGAGAAACAAGACCCAAGCTGGAAACTGAAATTACTACCAATACCTCAGGCTAAGTTCAGCAGTTGTAATTCTGCTCTCAATGCTGTTGGAGTATGGTCTTCTGATATCATATTCCCTCACTCTAAAGGATCACTCAAATTTAACATTCAATTTGTAGTGCTCCAACACAGAGTATGTGATTATTTTATCCTTGGGAATGATTCTCTTTGCTTATATGGTATAGATGTATTCCAAAGCAAAGGTAGATACTTCACTATAGGTGGATACTGGAATAAGAAGTTCCAAATATGGCATGTCAATGCTCAAACTTCTGATTCAACTTATGAAAAACACTTAGAGAAGTTTAATCAGGAATACTTCTTTCAAGCTTCTTTGGATTCCCTTCTCAATTAAAAGCAGAAATGGGATATCCTACAAGTATGCTTTGAAAATCAGAATGATTTCTGTACCAAAGATCACCCCATTGGTAACATCAAAGGACATGATATGATCCTAACTCTAACTATTAAGCCTCCTTACCCACCTAACCTCAGGAGACCTGCTTACCCTTCTAGTCCTAAATCCAGAGCTGCTCTGGAAACCCATATTCAAGAGTTGGTTGACTTACAAGTCTTAAGGAAAGTAGGCCACAATGAACAAGTGGATATTACTACCCCAGTAATTATAGCTTGGCACAATGATAAGTCAAGAATGGTTGGAGATTTTAGAATGCTGAACAACTACACCCAAGCTGATTATTATCCAATTCCAGGAATTGACCATGCTCTGCATAACCTGTCCAAGGCTAAGTACATCACTACCATGGAAATGCTGAAAGGTTTTCACCAAATACCTATCAGCCCGGATAGCCGGAAATTCATGAGAATTATCTTTCATCTGGGAATTTATGAGTATCTTAGGATGCCTTTTGGTATTAAAAATGCTCCTTGTCATTTTCAAAGGATGATTGACATAGTCCTAGGATTATTCATCAGACAGGGATGGATGATGGTATACATTGATGATGTTATCATTTACTCTGATCATTGGGATACTCACATGGAGAAATTATGGCTAGTCCTCAAAACCATCTCTGACGTAGGATTGAAAGTATCAATGAAAAAGTGTAACTTTGCCTACGGGGAACTCAAAGCCGTAGGACACATTGTCTCTGGCCTAACCTTAGCTTCTGACCAAAACAAGATAGCAGCAGTAATGAATAGGCCTATGCCTCAGAATAAAACTGAACTCCTATCCTTCATCAGCTTCTGCAGCTACTATAGGAATTATTTACCAAAGTTTGCTCTTCTAACCAAATGTCTGTATGAGATCTGCAAAAACACCACCGTGTTTGAAATGACTCATGACAGAGTTAAGAATTATGCAGAACTCAAAATGGCAATGACTTCAGCTCCAGTACTGATCCAGCCAGATTACTCTAAACCTTTCAAACTCTACATAGATGCCAGCATGGACGGGCTAGGAGCTGCTTTACAACAGGAAGTCATAGAAGATGATAAACCAGTGGAAAAACCTATACTCTTCATATCTAGACAAATTAAAGGTACTGAGAAAAGGTACGGTGCAAGCCAAATGGAATGCCTGGCCTTAGTATGGGCCCTAGAGAAAATCCATTATTACTTAGAAGGCACCAACTTCACTGTTATTACTGACTGCAACGCTGTCAGCACATTGATGAACATGAATACCCCTAGTAGGCACATGTTGAGATGGCAGATAGCTATACAACAGTACAGAGGACAGATGACCATAGTTCATCAGGCTGGGACTAAACACCAGAATGCTTATAGTTTAAGCAGGAATGCGTTACCCAATGACCCAAGTAACCCTGCCTATGATCCAGAGGATAATAATATCTCCCCTATCCTTAATATTAACAGGTTAAACATTGAAGCTCCTATAATGGGAATCCACGTTTCTGAACTGAATGAATCATTGTTCAACTCTATTAAGGAAGCTTACAGTTCTGGCATAAAGACTCTGATCACTATTATGGAAAGTACTTCTCCACCCCCTGAATTTATCAATAGCCAACCTGAACCTCTTTTGAAACCATACAAAGCCGGAAGGTTCACCATATTGGATGCTCTGGTATACTATAGGCATCAACATTCAAGTGTCATAGTCTTAACTAAGGATGACCATATCAAACATGTTCTGGCTGAGTGCCATGATAACTGCTCATCTGGTCATTTGTCTGCTGATAGAACCTTGGATAAGGTTAAACAAACTTCTTGGTGGGTTAATTGGAGAGACTCCACTATACAGTACGTTACCAGTTGTGAAACTTGTCAGAAGTCCAACAGGACTACTGGGAAACGGTTTGGACTGCTACAAAAGATTTCTGAACCCAAGAAAAGATGGGAGATCATAAATATGGACTTTGTGACTGGACTACCACCAGGAGGAGCCTATTCCTACAACTCAGTCTTGGTCATTGTGGATAGGTTCTCCAAGAAAGCAAAGTTCCTACCTAATCACAAGGAAGACACTGCTATGGAAGTTGCCCTATTATTTTGGAACAGAATCATTGCTGATTTTGGAGTTCCCAAGATTATTATGAGTGACAGAGATCTTAAATTAACCTCTGAGTTCTGGAGGAACCTACATGATATGCTTGGAACAACCTTAGCTTTCTCTACCGCTTATCACCCTCAGACGGATGGATTAGCTGAAAGGATGATTCAGACCCTAGAAGACATGCTCAGGAGATTCTGTGGCTTTTGACTAGAATACAAGAATTCTGATGGTTATTGCCACAATTGGGTTAGCCTTTTACCTGCAATGGAGATGGCCTACAACAGTAGCAAGCACTCTACCACTAAGGAAGCACCTTACATACTGGAAAGAGGATGGATTCCTATATTTCCCAAGGATAACTTTAACCACCAGCTGACCAATATTCACCCTAAATCACTTAATTTCAAAAACATGATAGATGTAGCCAACAAACATGCTGTTAAATGTGTCCAGGATGCTATTGAGTATAACCAGAAAAGGTGGGATAAAACCCATAAGGAACCTGATTTCAAAATTGGTGATCAAGTCTTGATCTCTACCACTAACTTTACCAACTTGGGTGGGAATAGAAAGCTTAGACCAGCTTTTGTTGGACCTTACACCATTAATAAAATTCATGGTAAAAATGCTGTGGAAGTAATCCTCAGTGATGAGCTTTCTAGGAAACATCCAGTCTTCCCAGTAAGCCTCATCAAACACTACCACCCAAGGAATGGAAAACATACTCCTTCACCTGCAATACCTGTTACAGAAGAACCTGAAAAGGAAAAAGGTAAAATTAGCAAGATCCTTAAGGATAAGAAAGATAGGATCAATTGAAAAGACGTCAAACTCTACCTGGTTAGATACAAGGGAGAATCAGCTGATAAAGATGAATGGTTGCCTTAACATAATTTCCCTGACGGACCTATACACCTGAGGAACTACAGAGCCAACAGGAGGCATTAGCCCAATTTTTTTTTTTTCAGACATAGACATATCTTGGAGCGGGGGAATGTCAGCTTGCTACTATGTACAGAGCAAAAATGTCAAATAGTAACACAAACTATCAAAAATAAGAATACCTTAATTAAAAAAGTAAGGAGTGAGGAATCCATGAATATTATTACAGGAATAGATTCCTCACCCAAAATTAGGTAGGGTCACTCACTGACCCCCCCTTGAATTCCAAGTCCTTATATTTTTAAAATAATTAAAAAGAAAAGTACTAAAAATTACAACACCTGTATGGCACTTTTTTGGCCATCATAATATTTCACACGCATTGTCACGTATAGGGTTTACACCTAAATTTCACTCAGAATTGAGGTTTTGTGTATATTTTAGGAGTTACACGCAGAAATGTGTTATGTCACAATTCCTGCGCGCAGCCCCGCATCATTACATAACCCTACGTACTAGTAGCAGCAGATTCCCGCGTACTAGAGACCCGCGCGCAGCTGATTCTTCCACGCAAACAGCGGATCCTACCCCGCGCGCATCTGTACTAACTGATCCCCGCGTCTGGATCAGTCGTGAATAATCTGACAACCAGGTACCGCTCAGAAGAGCTACAACCTAGTTAGGGTTGCCTAGTATATGTAAAAAACTGACATATGCAGTGCTAATGATCTAAAAAGACCAAAACTTAAATAAAATTGATGAAAATTAAGTTTAAAACATTTTTTAATAATAAATCAAAGATCAAGGATTATCACGTAAATCACTGATCCTGATCTTTGAAGACCACAAAACACTACAAGGAGTGTTCATAAAAATAATTAAAAATTATCTACGTGATCAGCAGATGACGAAAAAATCAGTAAACATTCACATCTGCACGATTCAAAGCAATATCAATAGTAAAAATGAAGGATGAGTACAGAATGATCAAATTTATGCCATAACAGATTAACAGATCCTGTGGCTAAAATAGTACAGAAATCCAGCAGATCTAAGGACAGCTGATTGAAATAACCAATTGGACGTGCTAATATTTCCCTGACTGGCTTCCCAGCCTCATCCCACGAGAAGAAACCTCTCTAGGTGCCCTGAGAAGATCAAAATCACACCAGAAAGGTATTTATACAGACCTCTTTGGATCCATTATTCCATCATCAGTTACCAGGAATTATTTATTATCAATCAGACACCGTGTCATTGTTAATCAAGTGCTTATATGAAGATGCGCAAGTGATTTATGACTTAGTCTGCAGTAGTATTATTTACCTATATTAACCAATCAACCATTGAAGTTTAGTCAAGCAATCTACCCCATCTGCTCTGAAACCCTTCAAATTATTCCAGGATTTTTGTGGTGAAGTGCTCAGAGTGAGTGTTACCCTTCCTGCCTAGGCCATTTGTGATTTGAAGCCCAGCCATTAGTGGAATAAGTCCTTTCTAAGGCACCCATCTTTATTCCAAGGTTCTTAAACTGCCTAAGGAGGCCCCTTGAAGAGAGGTTGCTAGTCTGTAAAGATCCCCAGTAGTATAATACTTTGGCCCCTCTTTTATATTATATTGAAAACCATTTACTACCAAACCAATTAAACCTTGCAACTGCTCTTATTAAATGATTTATTTGAGCTTCTAAGCGTTTATTATTGGAATTAAAATTATTATTATCATTCCAGCATTTTTATCACTCTCTGTAGCTAAAGGACTGCAAGGTTCCTGGTATCAGAGAGCTGAAATTCACCACAAACATTCCTTACCCTATTTAGAAAGCATCAAATATTTCTATACAGTTGTGGAAATTTTTATTTGCTTTATTAACTCTCCCAAAATTGAACTTGGCTATTGAGTTGTGGCTATTTTCATTGTACCCCTTACCTTGCTATAAACCTCCACAAAGGCCCCAAATTTACAACATCTAAGCTCCTCTTTGACACTTCAACACTTTGAAAATTTGACACTTTGACACATTGAAACTTTGATGCTTCAACAAGGTAGTTCAATGCCTGATTTGACCAATAATTAAGGTAATTGGGAGTGTCAGCTTGCTACTATTGCAGAGCAAGCTGCAAAAGTAACAGAAATAACATAAAAGTAATAATAATATGATTAACCTGAGAAGGAGTAGGAAAAACATAAATATTATTAAAAAAATGGATTTTACACCCACAATTAGGTAGGGTCACTCACTGACCCCACCCTTGAAATCCAACACCTTATCTTTTTAAAATAATTAAGCAAAGAAAGACCAAAATACCATGGCACCACTATTGAACTTTTTGGCCAATTAAATATTTCACACGTATTGTCACCTATAGGTTTCACACCTAAAATTCATTCAGAATTGAGGTTTTGTGTATATTTTAGGAGTTACGGAAGGAAATGTGTTCTGTAACAATTCCCGCATGCAGCCGCGGCAGCCAATGCACCCGCTCATGGCTGGGATACAGCTCTGTCACTCCGTCAAAGTCGTGTATGCAGCCCTGGGCCTCTGACAAGTACGCAGCCGCGGGACTATAGGTTGACATAGTGACAGGTGGCCTGAGAAACTTAGGTACTGCGTAAACATGCTACAACCCACACAGGAACTTTCTACATATGTAATAAATGTTCCCATGTATAGTAGATAGTCTAAAAGTACATAAAATTATATAAAAATACTTCAAAAACCTTTATACGTATTTTTTATTAAATATAATTCAAAGTACCAAGACTGTCAAATATAAGACAATGAAAAATTCTAAAAATATATCAAAATAATTTAATATACTATTATGGGAACTTCTAGAGATCAATATCTTTGTGACATAACAAGAAACCTAATGATGTGAAAATATTACATGAATTACCATTAATTATTTTTTTAAGTAATTATTTTAGTAAATCAACTGAAATTCAAAAATAAGGAGTAAAATCAATATCATGACTTTACTCCAATTATTTAATACATAATGAGAACTCACCTGAAATCAGAATGTCTGTAGGAATGTCTATTAAAATAATTATTAACTTACTGGGAACATTTACTAAGGATAATTAATTAAATAATACATAAAAAGGACCAATTAGTGTTATTCACAAGTCCAAATATCAATTATAAAGTAGAATAATTGCCATACCCTGAGGAATTAGATGCTACACGTGCTGCAGAACCAAGAGAACGTGACAGGCTACCATTTGTTACTCTGCTAGCCTTAGTGTCCCTCCCTTTGAGCCCCTGTACCCCTCAGAAGGACAATATTGGGACTCCAAAATCTATAAATAAAGAGCTCTTTTGAGGATATTGATGGGCAGAGACCCAGTTATATTTATATCCAGAAACCTTGCCAAGGTAATCAAATACTTATAAGAGATAAGTAAGTGATTTATGGCTTATTCTGATCAATAATATCCATCCTCAACCTCTATTTATCAATTTAAACTGCTGACCAAGCTTATAACCCCAGTATACAGGTTTAACCCATCAGTGCACATCCCAAACAGATACCCAAAGGATTTAATAATATAAAAGTGAGTTTTATTATCCTTTCTCTGTTGTGGAAGCTTGGTTACAAAGACCTGCCACTCCACTGTGTATTTTATATACATATTATCTTTGGGAAAAATATCCTTTAAACTAAAGAGCCTAAAGTAACCAGGAATACGTCTTTTCATACTGAAATCCCTGAAGAGAGGTGTTAAAGATCCCCAATATAGTTGTGGCCCCTCTATAAAAATATTTAATAATCAATTTATCTATATTGATTCATAACAATAAACCATAACCAAACCAATTAACCTTGCAATAAGCTTTATCCAAATATTTCATGGATTTTCGCTGCATTTATTAAATAATATATTTATTATTTATTCTATCACCTCTGGTAGCTAACGGATAGCAAGGGTCTTGGCATTCAGGAGGCTGACAGGGAGAAAACTTTGTCAATCATTTTTTTTCTTGTTCTAAGCTGAAGAAATATCTTTGGGTAACTATTTATTCTTGAATAATAAGAAGGCCCCCATCACGTGCTCTATTTTCTTACATCTCTAGCCCAGCTGTCACCCTTAGCTCCAGAGGGAGAGGTGTCCCTGAACCTAATGAACCTTCTACTCCCAGATCTTGTGGAACAGGTGGAAACTTTTCTAAACTTCCAGCACCAGTGGCTACCACTTCTACCCCTATGGATACTGGCTTATTGGAGCCTATCCCACAAGCACCCCTTTCTACTATTGCTCCTCCTGACAATGCTAGTTTTCACAGGGTTACAGGACAGTTCCCAATCCCAGGATATCATGGCTTGAAATCTCCTGCTCATGATGCCAGCAAAGTCCCAATCCCAGGAGAAGAAGAAAAAGATAATGATGATGAGGAATCAGGATTTTATTTCAGAATCTTGAGTGGCTTGGATTCACCCTCCCCAGAGCCTTATCCTAGCTCAACTTCTAATGCAACAGCAATCCCTTGAACTTCCCCAGCTACTAACCTTTCTTCCAGTTCTCATGGCCCTTCAACTGATCCTTCTCTGCTTGTCATTCTTGAGCAAGTGACCACTGCAATGACCCATCTCTCTAAACCCGCTGACCATGGAACTTCTACTAACTTTAAGTCTCCATCTATCAACACCCTAGACAAATTTGATGGGAAAAACCCAACCAAGATCAGACCCTTCCTCCAAGCTTTTGAACTCATCTTTGCTAATGATGAGAGGGTTTTTGCTAATGACAGAAATAAAGTATTCTTTAAAGTCTCTTACCTTAAAGGAAGTGCCAGTTGATGGATCAACCTTATCTTTCTCAAATTGGTAATCATGAGCCACATTCAATACTTAACTCTTGGTTTTGGTTCACTCAACAGCTCCATACCCTTTTTGGGGATTTTATAGAAATAAAACGTGCTGAGAAGGAGTTAACACTCCTTAAGATGAAATATACCAGTTGTGCAACTAGCTATATCACTGAGTTCAGGAAAATTATCACTAAGGTCTCTAGATGGGGTGATAAAGCCTTTTTCTTCCATTTTAGACATGGACTCCCAGCAAGACTAATAGATCAGATAGCTGATTATGATGTAACTCAAGAAACCTTGCAGGAACTAATGGAAATTATCCTTAATTATGATACCCACTACCATGTCATTAACTAATCCAGAAAGTTCTATCTTGTCAATTCCCTAACCGGTTCAGAACCCATATTTCCTTTGTCCCCAGGGGCGCTGCAGCTGTTTGAAGACCTCAAGTTGGCCTTTAACAAGGCCCCTATCCTCAGAAATTTTGGTCTTTCCTTAAAAAACTATTTGGAGACTGATGCTAGTGACTATGCCCTAGGGGCTGTCCTCACCCAAGTCTCCCCTGATGGATCCAAGCATCAAATTGCTTTTGACAGCAGGAAATTGGGTAGTGCTGAACTTAATTATGAAATCAACTATAAGGAACTCCTGAAAATTTTATCAGCCACCAAGATCTGGAGAGCTTTTTTCTCAGTCTTTAACCTCTTTTTGGAGTTCTCACTTATCACTTGTCCCTTAAGTATTTTATGACCTGTAAAGTCCTGATTTATCATCAAGCCTGTTGGGCTGAATATCTATCAGGATTTGAATTTAAAATTGTATATAGAACTGGGAAGCACTCCATAGTGCCTGATGTCTTGTCATGTTGAGACAAATTTTATCCCAAAGGGGGGATTCCCTATGCAGAAAAGAATCCAGAAAATTTCAAACAAATCTTGAAACAGACTGAATTAAAAACTTCCAGAATTTATTTTATTTCTAAAAAACAGGTTGATGGAAATTTGGAAAAATTAATTCAATCGCAGATCTCCAACAAATCAACCCAAAAGATTATTCAGAAGTTACACAAAAAGGAACAAGTGAAGAGCTACCTCATAGACCCAGACACTGAAATCCTTAATTTCCAAAATAGAATAGCAATTCCCAAGGAAGACAAACAACTTCAACTTGAAATACTTTGAAAACAATGCAATTCCCCTCTCTCTGGTCACCCTGGACAAGAAAAAACAATTGATCTAGTAAAAAGAGATTTCCACCGGGAAAACATGACTTCCTTTATCAAAGATTATGTTTCTTCTTGTTACCTTTTCAGCAGAAAAAAAACCAGTCACCACAAGAAGTTTTGAATCCTTCAACCCCTACCAATTCCGGATTCTCCCTGGACCTCACTCTCTATTGAATTCATCTCACAGCTGCCACTATCCAATGGATTTGACTCAATCCTTGTGGTAGTTAATTTTTTTTCAAAAATGTCTCTCTTTATTAAAACCAGAACTGATATCTCCTCCGTGGAATTAGCTAATCTACTAATTTACCATGTTTTCACTAAACATGGACTCCAAACTGAAATTTTCAGTGACAGAGGATCTTTATTTGTTTCTTCCTTTTGGAAAACATATGTGAAAAATTACAGATAAAAAGAAATCACTCCACAGTTAATCATCCTGAGACAGATGGATAAACAGAAAGATTAAATCAGATCCTAGAACAATTTCTTAGGATGTATGTCAGTTATCACCAAGACAACTGGGATAACTGGATCCCTCTTTCTGAATTTGCCTACAAAAATTCCACCCATACTTCCACTAAGCAATCTCCATTCTTCACCATTTACGGTCAACATTAAAACTTTGACAGCCTCCATGTAGTAGACAACCAACCTGCTAGCCACTAAATAACTCAGATTCACCAGAATCAGAAACAACTAGGAGTTGAAATGGAAAAATCTATTAAAACTTATAAGAGATATGCTGACCTAAAAAGAAGCAATTTTACTGCATCATTTGCTTTTGGAAACAAAGTTTGGCTCTCCTCTAAAAATATCAAAACTGATTTTCCAACTCATAAGCTCTCAGAGAAATGGCTAGGGCTATTTTTGATTACAGAACAGACTGGAGAAAGTTCATTCAAGCTTCAATTTCCTCACCAATGGTCCACTATTTACCCTGTGTTTCACTCCTCCTTACTCAAGCCATATCAGGACAACTCACTGTCCTCCAGGAACCAACCACCAAATGAACCAGTCAAAATTGATGGGGAGGAAAAGTGGGAAGTGTCTCAGATATTGAACTCAAGACTTAAGAGGAGGAAATTAATTTACTTAGTTGAATGGAAAGGCTTCCAGAATGACCAGGAACACACCACTTGGGAACCTCACTCTAATGTTACCAAATTCCCTACTATACTTCAAGATTTCCATACACTCTCTCCCTTAAAACCAAAAAAATACTTAAATTAGAAAATAAATTTCTTTTCTCAAATAATAATAATAATATTACTACCAAGAAAAAAAATATACATAATAATAAAACAATAAAGCTAACAGAAGTAAATAAAATGAAATAAAGCAAAAAAATTTTTAAAGAAAAAAAAAAAAAAAGAAAAATATAATAGTTCTGATAAAAAAGCTTCAGATAGCTTCAAACATCAACTCTTCAAACTCTTTCACTCTAGAAATGCATGTATTTACTAGCTTCAATTTGGTAACTTGATAAGAAGTAGCTCCCCTTATAGTAGTCCCCACTTCAAAAGTTTGACCAGCCAAAGCTAATAATATCAGCTAGTCTTTTCTTTATCTCTAAAATATTTTTCTTCCTGGCCGCCAAAAATCAATACTTTTCTTTTCTAATTTCACTTCCCCATCCTTTCTTCAAACCTTCCTCTAAATGTAATTTAAGTTCCTAGAACTCCTACTATAAACCTCTAAATATTTATTAACTTGGTCTTCATTTAAAACTGGATCTTCTCTAAATCTACTTCCCTCCATCATCTCCAACAACCTTTCCTCACTTCCTATTTACTCAAACCAAACCTCTGCATCATTCCTCTTTTCAATCCACTTCTTCCTATTTATTCTGTCCTCTACCACCTTCATCTTCACCTATAAATCCTTCATCTTGCTCCTCAAATCCTCTAACTTCAAAGAATCATCTGATCTGCCCCCTTCTTTGACAATGAATTCTTTCTCTTTCCCTTTACCTACCTCTTTTTCTGTTTCTCTTTCATCCTCCATTTCAATTACTGCCATCTCTAAGATTCCCTTGGCGTCTTAATCTTCCTCTTCACTTCAACTCTCATCTTTGACGGTTTGATGCTTCAACACTTTCACCTTTGATGCTTTAAAAAACAACTTCAACAATTTGATGGTTTAACCTTACATGGTTTGACACAGAGGTTGAAGCTTAAAAATTTGATGCTTTGATGATCTCCTTTGACAGGTCTGACAGGTTCAATGACTTCTCTATTTCTAAGTCTTATTGACAGAACCTTGACCATGTTGTTTTCCAAGTCTACGTGAGGGGTTCCCCATCTTATAAACGCCTCCCCCCATTCCTCCTCTCAGCCTTACATATATACATATAGTATAACCTCATGCATTATAAATATAGACTCCTTAGGCTTGTACATACTTAATCTCTCAGGTTCTTCATATCCTCTAGCCTTCTTCACTCTGTCTATCCCATACTTCATGGTGGTTTATCATTTGGGAATCCTTATGTACATAACTGTTCATATTATACTACATACTCTCTCTACCTAGTACATAGTGCCATGAAATTCATGTACACTGTACATCCTCTCACTGTACAGTGGGTGGACATAAATAATGGGACTGACTGACCTAAAACAGCCCATTTATTTTCAGACCTGTTTTCCAAGCTAAATCTATTGTTCAAAAAAAGGCATGTACTTAAATTTATTCATGGTATTGTGTATTTCAGCATCTTTAATTCAATTTTAAAACAATAAAAATTTGAAAAAAAAATCAAATAATAATTTTAAAAAAAAAATTAAAAAAAGCACAAAACCCTCAGAAAACATGCTGGAGGAGAAAAAATTGAAAAATTCTGTAACATCAAATTTTTTTCTTATTTATAGGGGTGCTAGAGAGGACCCAAAGGAATTATTTGAATGAAAGAAATGTTAATATTCAAAGTTTATAAAAATAATTGAAACCAATATTCATTGATGTTGATTTTTGATAGCTTTGGTGAGATGGTGATGATAGTGTTGAGATAGTTAGGTCAGAATTCATGGAAACTGCTAAAAAACATTCATTCAAGCTTTCTATGCATCTGATGTTCATATTGTTTGATTTCTCTGCTCTTTTCCAACTTTGAGGTGCCTTGAGAGGCTTGAGGTTATATTGTTTTGAGGTTAAATTGGAGTGGAGGTGGTTCACATTGTTCTAAAAACAAATCCAACAATTGCAATTGTACCCTCTTCCGGTGGTGAGACCGTCTTGATCTTCTGAAACAACCAAACACCCAAAGAAGACTAAATATCAAAAAACAACATGAATCAGAATCAAATATGAAGAATAAGATTCAAAAAAAATCACTTACCATCCTTGTTTTTTGGTTTGATCAAGTAGTCAGACATCAAAACCCAAAACCAAGTTGGTGGTGATATGGCAATGTGTGGGATGGAGTGGGAGCCTGAAGATGGGATGGTCAAGAGCAAGATGGGGAAACCTGGGGCTTCATCTACATTTTTTGAAGTACCTGGGTGTGGTTGCTTTGACAAACAGTCCCATGCTTTTTGTCCACCCACTGTACATTCCCAACTTAGACAGCCAGACCTGTACCCTAGCCCCAATTTAGTAAGCAGGCTATCCCAATGTAGTAGTATACCTGATCAGCCCTCTCTGTTAACTTTAATGTTCCCTTGTCATCACATATCTAGTCTGAGCCAAAACCACTTGTACCTCTGTTTTAGTTCCAGCCTCTTGTCTATTTAAGCAGCCCTTCTCCTCCTCTTTCCTGATTGTCCCCAAAGAAATCAGTTTACTACTTCTTACTAGGAATCAATCCCAGCAAGTTTAATCAGCAGCTTAACTCCAATTCAGTCCTACTCTGCTCCTTGTAGCATCTTTCAGTATCCTTTCCCCCAAGCCTACTAAGGGTAGAGTCCCCTCTGTGCCAAGCCCTGCTTGCATCTCAGCAGCCCTTGTGACAGAATATTCTCTCAATTGTTGCTCCATTACTGAATGATCCATCATCTTCAATAATCTTTCCCCATTCTCTATTTCATACAAAAATTCTGGAGAAATATCCTACCTACCTGATCCCCATTCCTTCTTTATTCTTCCTCTCATCCCTATCTTTATAATCTTTTTATCTTCAATTTCTTTTGCCCTGAATTCAATCCCCTTCATTTTCTTCCTTATATCCTCCAATTCAAAAGAATGATAAGATCTGTATCTCTCTTTTACTACAACCACCTCTTTCTATTTCAAATTCTATTCCTATTTGTATTTCTCTTTACCCTTCTCTTTCTCTTTCTCTTTAACCTACTCTTTCTCTTTCTCTTTACCCTTATATTTCTCTTTCAATTTAACCTTCTTTTTCTCTTTCTCCACTTGACCAATACATTCTTCAAATTATTCATGAATGTCACTAAACTCCATCTACAAACTTCCTTTGGAATCTGGGTCCTCTTCAAAAAAATTCATGATAGAGTTTCAACAGGATCCTTTGGCAATTAAATGGACCCCTTCAATTATTTAAAAGACCCCTTTGATGCCCTGAAAGCCCTTTTAAACCCTCTGTTGACCCGCTTTGATGCTTCAATGTTTAACTTTGAAACTTTGATGTTTGGATTCAATGCTTTGAAAGTTATCTTTGACACCTTGATGACCACTTCAAACAATTAAACAACTATTTTAAACGCCTTTATTTCTATTTTTAATGCTCTGAGTCACCTCTTTGCTGCTTTGACGTGTATCTTTGATGGCTTTATGTAAATATTTGAAGGGTTTGATGGATTGCACTATTTTCCTGCATCAAGGTCCCTTTGTTAGAATTTTTCTAGTTTTGTCTTTGTCTGAATCCCTTAAGGGGGTTCCCCATATTTTGAAGGCTTCAAATATTTTTTTGCCTTTGTAAAATGTAAGTCCTGTTTGAGGAAAACCTTCAATCTCAACACAAAGTCTCACTTTTTGAACTAGTCCTTTCCAAATATTACTGCATTAATTGAACTATGAATCAAAGTAGGAAGCCTGAAGATTCATATTACAAATATAACTTACTGGAATATTTTCCCAGACTAGAATCATAAACCAGCATCATATCATCATCATTTGGAGCCTCTTTCACCTGAAAAGCTTGAATCTTTTCCTGGACCCAGAGGGTTGGCCCAAAGGTCTTCCCATTCTGCTTATCCATTTCACAGGAACTTCAATATTGACTAAAGTTTTCAAATTTGGCAGAATTGTGATTAATACTGGTGGTACATATCATTTACATCTTATTTCATCTTTCATAGCTGGGAAAGTACTGCTGAAATGGGTAGCATTAATTGGTCTTCTCCATGGTATAGGTTGATGTGGGTGTTCTGTTGTGGAAGATGGTGATGGTAGTGGGTTTGAAGGTGGTGATGGTTGTGGGTAGGGGAAAGGAAATCTCAAATAAGAAATGACTGGTTAAAAAAAGAATGGATAGCTCTTCAACCTGCTTCTTTTATGGTCATCAGGAGATGCCCTCCTTTTCACCAGGGATTAGTGTCATAATTTCACTCAGCAGGATAGTGTCATACTGGCACTCAGCCTAGTCTAACTTCAAATTAACTCCAGCTCAGATTAATTATAACTCCCAAGGGGGATAATCTAATTATGTACCATCATAAGATAAATTTACACAGTATATAAATGCAATTAATATCTACAGATAGTCTAATCTCCAATGATACATAAATAGAATCCATAGGCTTGCAAATACTTGATCTACCAGGGTGAAAATACTTAATATCAAAGGCTTTTGTATACTCTAACCCTATTAACTCTGTCTATCCTATATTCAATCATGGTTTATCCTTTGGGAATCCTTATTTACATGCTTTGGTAGATTGCATCACATAATCTCTCCTACTTTGTAGATGGTGTCATGAATCACATTTAAACTGTAAATCCTTCAACTTTACACTTCCAACCTACACATTCCAGGCCTGAGAGCTTTCCCCAATGTAGTAAAAAAGCTATCCCAATGTATTATTACTGTAATTTCAGTTACCCTCTGTAGCTTTGACTGACCTGGTCACTACACATGTAGTCTTAACTCCTTGGCTTTTTTAACCCTACTTAGAAAATGCTCCCTTGAAGAATACCTGCTACCTTCTTTTCAGATCCTTTTCTATATAAAACTGTCTCATTCTCCCCTTTCCTGAATAATTTTCCTCAAGAAATCAGTTTAATACTTTTTACCAGGAAATCCACTCCAGAGAGTATCATAAAAGCACTCTCAATATTACTCTATTACTTAATCTGCTCCATGAAGAAGTCTCCCATCCATAACTTCCTCTAAGCATGTTTTGAGTAGAGTAATCATGTTTCAATCCCTGCTTTTGTGGCAGCAGCCCTTGTCTCAATCAGGAACTTTTTGGAACTGTACCATAACAGGATGTACGAAGCAAGAATTTCCTATGCACAAAATGAAAGTGGTTGATTTCCTAGAAGGAGTAGAGCAAGACCAGAATCAAAATTGCTCTGAAACTGATCCATTCACATTGGAATATGTATTAATTTTTACCAACCAAATTCATCTAATAAATGGTCAAATTTTTTCTCCCTTAGAGATAAATAATTTAAATGGGGAGTCTTTCTTACCAAAAAAATGGGAAACTAAGATTTAGATACAGCATGTCTGTGAATCAATGAATATGAATATTAATACCAAAGCTGGTATGAGTTAGAATAAAGGAAAATTTTCTTTTCCACTGGGTTATACGTAAATAAAAAGGTCAGAATATTACTGGACAAGAAAATTTGTTTTTCTAGTGCAAGATCCAGCTTTTTGGCCAAATGTGCTCCTGAAGAGCAAGAAGAGGTACTAATAAATGAAGCAGCTAAGTTTAGCAGCTGTAAATCCAATCTGTACTTAATAGGAGTTCTTTCCATGCCCATAGTGGTTCACCACTCTAAAGGGCCATTCAAAATTCAAGTAGAGCTTACAGTAATCTGAAAAAACCCTGCAACTACTTCAAATGAGGTAATTAAAACTTGTGCCTCTATGGAATAGATGTATTTAGAATCCAGGAAAGGCATTTCACAATAGATGGTAACTGGGAAAAGAAGATTAAGATATTTCATACAAAATCTATCCCTGCTTCTAATAACTACCAAAAAAACTTGGAAGAATTCAACAGAGATAATTTTACAAAATATGAATTGAATTTCAAGCCCAGTGAAGACCAGAAACAGGAGGTTCTGACTTTATGCTTTGAGAAGCAGAGTTCTTTATTTGCCAAAGATCACCCTAAAAGCAATATAAAAGGAAATGAAATGATCATAACACTGACTATGAAGCCCCCTTACCTCTCAAAATAAGAAGAATAGCCTAAGCTGCTTGTCCCAAGCCTGGAGCTGCCTTGGGAAACCATATCTAAGGATTAATAGACCCCCAAGTATTGAGGAAATTAGGAATTATGAAAAGTAGAAATAATAACTACTTTAATTGGAGAATTTCATGATGATAAGTCAAGGATGGTTGGAGAATTAAGAATTCTCAAAAAATAAACTAAAGCAGATTATTAAACCATATCTTGGATTTATAAATCCCTAAATAATATATCAAAGCAAGATAAATTGATACTATGAAAATTATGAAGGTTTTTCAGCCTATACACATTGGTCCTGACCATAGAAATCTTGTAAGGAGAATATGAAATCTGGGTATCTATGAGTATTTCAAAATACCCTTTTAAATTGATAATTCTCTGTGTTGATTTCAAAGAATGATGAATAATTTCCTAGGATCCTTCATCAGACAAGGATTCATGATGGTCTAAATTAATGATGTAATTGTTTATTATGAAACATCAGAAATCCATATGGAGAAAGTAAGACTAGTCCTTAAAAAAATAGAATTAGTAGGACTCAAAGTCTCTTTGGGGAATTTAAACCTTGGGTATGGATAAATTAAAGCTCTGGGACAAAAAGGTTCTGGCTTGAATTTTTTAAAAGACCAAAATTTCAGCTCTCTGATACCAGCAAACTTGCAGCCATTTGACTACAGAGAGTGATTAAAATACTGGAATAATAATAATAATAATATTCCAAAGATAAAAACCCAAAAAGCTCAAATAATAAATATGTTAAGAGCTGGTGCAAGTTTTAATTGGTTTGGTTAAAAAGTTTTTCAATTTTTTATAGAAAGAGGGGACACAGTATTATACTACTGGGGATCTTTACAGAAAGACAATCTTTCTTCAAGGGGCCTCCTTAGGCAGTTCAAGGACCTTGGAATGAATAATTGGTGCCTTATAAGGACTTATCCACTGGTATGGCTGGGCAAAACAGCACAATGGCCAAAAGGAAGGGAAAAACTCAATCTGAGTCAATAATCCACAGAAAAGCCTGCAAAGATTCGGGTAAAGGGTTTCAGGGCAGGTGGGGTTGATTGAAAGACTAAAATTTCATGAATCAGGTTGATTGGTTTTGGAAAAATAATAATAATACTGCAGACTAATTCATAAATCAATTGCTTATCTCTTTATAAGAGCTTGATAAACAATGACCCAGCGTCTGATTGATAATAATACATCCTTGTAAAACTGATGGGGAATAATGGATCCAAAGTGGTTTGTATAAATACCTTTTGGGGTGATAATGAGCTTCTCAGAGCACATAGAGAGGGTTCAGCTCATGGGCTGAGGCTGGAAAGCCAGTGAGGGAAATTTTAGAACGTTCACTTGGTTCTGTCAATCAGATGTACTCAGATCTTCTGGATTTCTGTACTATTTTAGCCAAAGTATCTGTTAATATGTTAATGGCTTAATTCTGATCATCCCAAACTTATCCTTTGTTTTTACTATTAATATTGGTTTATCATCTTCTGAGCACGTATTTAATTTTTAATAATTTTAATGGCCACTCCTTGTAGTGTTTTGTGGCCTTCAAAGATTAGGATCTTTCTGTTTTGTGGTGACCTTGAAAATAAGATTTATTATTTAAAACACTTAAAAAAATAAATTATATAATGTTTTTTATTCAGGTTCTAAGGTTTTTAGATCATTTTTAATGCATATTTCACATTATTATTTATGCCAGGTAAACCCTACTAGGTTGTAGCTCCTGTGAGCGGTGCCTGCTGTCAGATTTGTCACAACTGATCCTGATGTGGGGATCAGTCCATTCAGATGCGCGCTGGATAGGCTCTGCTGCGTAAATGGAAATATTGGCTGCGCGGCACTTCTGTACCGGGGAATGTGATTCTACAGGTACGTAAGGGTTGTGTAGGGACGCAGGAATTGTGAAATAACACATTTCAGTGTGTAACTCCTAAAATATACACAGCACCTCAATTCTGACTGAATTTTAGGTTTCAAACCTATACGTGACAATGTACGTGAAATATTGAATTGTCCAAAAGGTGCCTGATTGATTCCATGAACTTTTGGTCAATTATTATTTAATTATTTAATATATAAAGGAGTTATGTTTCAAGGGTGGGGTCAGTGAGTGACTCTACCATATTTTTGGTGGGAAATCCATTTCTACAATAATATTTATGGATTTCCTACTCCTGTTCAATATTTTTATTTATTTTTATTTATTTTTCATTTTTGTTACTTTGACAGGTTGCTCTGTAAATAGTAGCAAGCTGACATTACCCCGCTATAAGATATGTCTATAGCTGAGATTAAATTTGGGTCTAATGTCTCTTTCTGGCTCTGTAATTTCTCAGGTGTATAGGTCCATCTGGGATATTGTGTTCAGGAAAACATCCATTGTTATCAGCTGACTCTCATTTGTAACTGAAAAGCTAAAGTCTAACATGTTTTCCTCTGATCCTCTCTTTCTTACCGTTGAGGATCTTGCTGACTTTCCTTTGTTCCTTTTCAGGATCATCTGCAACAGGTATTTCTGGTGAAGGAGTATGTTCTCTTTCTCTACAATGGTAATGTTTGATGAGACTCACTGGGAAGACACGGTGTTTCTGGGAAAGTTCATCACTGAGGATTACTTCTACAGTGTTCTTAACATGTAGATTTTTGATGGTAAAGGGCCCAAAAAAACCAGGTCTAAGCTTTCTCTTTCCAGCTAGGTTAGAAAAACTGGTGGTAGAAACTAAGAATTTATCACCAATTTTGAAATCCGGTTCTTTGTGAGTTTTATACCATCTCTGTTGGTTTTATTCAAAAGAATCTTCAACACACTAAGCAGCATTTTTGTTGGCTACATCTATCATTTTCTTGAAAAAAAGTGATTTTGGATGAATATTGGTTAGCCTCCTGGCTGAGGTTATCCTTGTTTAACTTAGGGATCCATCCTCTTTCCAGTATATAGGGTGCTTCCTTAGTAGTAGAGTGTTTGCTACTATTATAAGACATTTCTAGTGCTGGTAGAAGGCTAACCCAATCATGGAAGTAACCATTAGCATTCTTGTATTCCAGACCAAAGCTACAGAACATTGTGAGAATATATTCTAAGGTATGGATCATTATTTCAGCTACTCCATCTGTCTGGGGATGATAGGCTGTAGAGAAGGCTAAGGTAGTTCCTAACATGTCATGGAGATTTCTCCAAAATTCAGAGATAAACTTGGGGTCTCTATCACTGATAATGATCTTAGGAACTCCTACATCAGATATGATTCTCTTGCAGAATAGCAATGCTACTTCCATGGAAGTATCCTCCTTATGGCTAGGTAGAAACTTTGCTTTCTTGGAAAACCTATCTACTATGACTAGGACTGAGTTATAGGAATAGGATCCTCCAGGGGGTAATCCAGTTACAAATTCCATGTTGATAATATCCCACCTTTTCTTGGGTTCAGCAATCTTTTTAAGGGGACCAAACCTTTTTCAATCAGTCCTATCAGACTTCTGGAAAGGTTCACAACTAGAGAAATACTGGATTGTAGAATCTCTCCAATTGATCCACCAAGCAGTTTGTTTGAATTTATCCTGGGTTCTATCAGTAGATAAATGACCAGATGAACAGTTTTCATGACACTCAGCTAGGATAAGTTTGATATTCTCTTCTTTGGTCAGGACTATAATACTTGTATTTTGATGCCTGTAGTACACCAGACCATCCCATATGGCAAATTTTCCAGATTTTTAGGGATTCAGGAGAGGTTCAGTTAAACTGTTCACTAGTTCAGATGGTGGGGAAGTAATTTCCATAATGGTGATTAGAGCCTTCATGTCTGAGCTGTAAGCCTCTTTGATTGATTTGAACAGGGATTCATCCAGTTCACAAATGTGGATTTCTAGAATGGGAGCTTCAATATCAAGAATATCAATGTTTAGTACAGGAAATATGTGATTTTGCTCTGGATCATGAGCAGGATTGCTTGGATCATTGGGTAGAGCGTTTCTGCTTAAAATATTAGCATTCTGATGTTTAGCTCCAGCTTGGTGAAATATATTAATCAGGCCTCTGTATTTTTGAATGGCTATCTTCAACCTTAACATGGGCCTACTAGGAGTCTTCATATTCATTAGAGTCCTGACAGCATTTCAGTCAGTAATTACCATAAAATTGGTTCCTTCCAAGAAATATTGGAGTTTCTCCAGGAACCAAACTAAATCAAGAAACTCCATATTGCTTGCACCATACCTTTTCTCAGTATCCTTAACTTTTCTGGACATGAAGAATACAGGTTTCTCCACTGGTTTTCCATCTTCCATGACTTCTTGGTGTAAAGAAGCTCCAATTCCTTTCATGCTAGAATCTATATAGAGCTTGGAAGGTTTAGAGTAATCAGGTTGAATCAAAACTGGAGCTGTATTCATAGCTATCTTGAGTTCCTCATAATTTTTCAGCCTTTAATGAGTTATCTCAGACAAGGTGTTGTTGCAGATTTCATAAAAACACTTTGTGAGAAGGGAAAAATTAGGTATGTACTTCCTATAGTAGCTTCAAAAACTGAAAAGGAATAGAATTTCAGTTTTATTCTGGGGCGTGGACCTATTCATAAAAGCTGCTATCTTTCTTTGAAAGCAGTTAGATTTATTCCAGAAACAATACGTCCTAAGGCTCTGAGTTATCCATAAACAAAGTTAAACTTTTTCATTGATAATTTCAGTCCCACAGCAGAGATAGTTTTGAGGACAAGCCTTACTTTATCCATGTGTGTATTACAGTCATCAGAATCAATGATAAAATCATCAATGTATACCATCATCCATCCTTGTCTGATGAATAATCCTAAGATTGTGTCCATCATCCTCTGGAAGTGAGAAGGAGAATTTTTGATACCAAAAGTAATCCTTAGATACTCATAAATTCCCAAATGACATATAATTCTCAAAAATTTCTGGATATTAGCCCTGATAGGTATCTGGTGAAAGCCCTCCAACATAACCATAGTAGTGATGTACTTAGCCTTTGAAAGGTTGTGCAAAGCATGGTCAATCCTTGGGATAGGATAGTAGTCAGCTTGGGTATAGTTGTTCAGAATTCTAAAGTGTCCAGACATTCTAGACTTATTGTTGTGCCAAGCTATCATTACTGGAGTAGTAATGTCTAATTTTTCATTATTTCCTACTTTCCTCAAGACTTGTGGTTCACTTAACTGTTGAAAATGAGATTCTAGAGCTGCTCTAGATTTTGGACTAGAAGTGTAAGCAGGTCTCCTGAGGTTGGGGGGGGGTAAGGAGGTTTAATGGTCAAGGTCATAATCATGTCATTTACACCACAGAAATCTGCATGTCACTTGCTAGCAAGTGCCATCAAAGAGCTTTTCCCCAATGTAATGCCAAGCTCAGGTCAAGCTCCTACCAAGCTCAGGTCAAAATTTATCAACGCTCCAATGCACAGTTACTGACTGGGCACAATGCATAGTGACTGTGCACAATGCAAAGTGAGTGTGCACAATGCACAGTGACTGTGCACAATGCACCATGCCCAATGCACAGCAACTGTGCACAATGCACAGCAACTGTGCACAATGCACAGCAACTGTGCACAATGCACAGAAACTGTGCACAATGCACAGCAACTGTGCACAATGCACAGCAACTGTGCACAATGCAAAGCAACTGTGCACAATGCACAGCAACTGTGCACAATGCACAGCAACTGTGCACAATGCAAAGCAACTGTGCACAATGCACAGCAACTGTGCACAATGCACAGCAACTTTGCACAATGCACAGCAACTGTGCACAATGCACAGCAACTGTGCACAATGCACAGCAACTATGCAAAATGCACATAAACTGTGCACAATGCACAGAAACTGTGCACAATGCACAGCAACTGTGCACAATGCACAGCAACTGTGCATTGGAGCTTGGATAAATTTGTGCATAGTTGCTGTGCATTGTGCACAATTGCTGTGCATTGTGCAGAATTGCTGTGCATTGTGCAGAATTGCTGTGCATTGTGCAGAATTGCTGTGCATTGTGCACACTCACCATGCATTGTACACACTCACTGTGAATTGTGCACAGTCACTCTGAATTGCACACGGTCCTCATGCATGGTGCATTGGGCACAGTTGCTGTGTATTGAGCGCTGTCACTCTGAATTGTGCACAGTCACTCTGAATTGTGCACAGTTGCTCTGAACTGGGCATTGTGCACAGTTATGTGCATTGTGCATTGTGCACAGTTGCTGTGCATTATGCACAGTTTGTGTGCATTGTGCATTGTGCGCAGTCACTCTGAATTTTGCACAGTCACTCTGCATTTTGCTCAGTCACTCTCTATTCTGCACAGTCACTCTGCATTGTGCACAGTCACTGTGAAAAAAAAACATGTTAGAGAAAAAAAATACCTTTAACCAGAGATTGGACAGAGCTTCAACCAGAGCTTCCTTGATGGCACTTGCTAGCAAGTGCCACTACTTTTTTTGTGGTGTTACTTTGATATTACCAATGGGGTGGTCCTTGGTACAGAAAGAATTCTTGTTTTCAAAGTAAACTTGGAGAATATCCTGTTTTTGGTCTTCACTGAGCAGAAAATTCAAAGCAGCTTGGGAGAAGTATTCTTGGTTAAAGATTTTCAAGTGTTTCTCATAGTTTGAATAAAAATTTTGAGAATTGAAATTGCATATTTGGAACTTCTTGTTCCAGTCTCCTCCTATAGTAAAGTGTCTACCCTTACTTTGGAATACATCTATACCATACGAGCAAAGAGAATCATTTCCTAGAATGAAGTAATCACATACTCCATTTTCAAGAACTAAAAATTCAATTTCAGTTTGAGTGATCCTTTAGAGTGAGGGAGTATGATATCAGAAGAACATACTCCAATAGAATTGCAGGAAGATTTAACACTGCTAAAATTAGCTTGATGTACTGGTAATAAGCTCATTTTCCAATTTGGATCTTGCTTTTCTAAGTAAGTTGAACCAACACAAGAGCAAAAGGCTCCACTATCTAAGATTAACTTCACCAGAAAACCTTGGATTAAGCCAGCAGCATAGCATGTTTTTCCAGAAGTGTAACTTTTACCAGCCAAGGGCTTTAGGGTCAAGGTTTAGCTTCAGAGACATGGTGAATCTTCATATTGGGATTCCATTTTTGTGGTAAGTTGTAATCTTCATTGAAAGAGTTTATTTCCAGGGAAGATTCTATACTTCCTTCAATAAAATTGATGGGGTTAGTAATCATTAATTCACACTCAGAGAGAGATCCATCAGTTTCATCAAGTTGGGGATTGGGATTATTATCATACTCTCCTCCTTCAATAGGATTGATTCTTCTTCTGTGTTGAGGAAAATAAGGTCTTGGATTTCCTGTCTGGTTTCAATTCCAGCATACCTTTTCCTTTTTCTCTGAATTATTCTTGACTTCCAGAATTGTGGGATGAGGGGCAGGGGAATCTTTGGTCCTAAAAGCATATTCCTCCTTACTCCCAATACTCTTTTCCCTGGGTCTATTGAATTTATTTTAAAGACCATTCATATCAATGGTTTCTTCTAATAGTCCTATCAAGGTAGAAAGGTCAGAGTTCATGGGCATCCTGCATCTTACACTATGGTTGAGCTGTCCCGGACATAAGTCAAGAAGTATTTAATTGAACTCTTCTTTATCAGCATTGGGGTAAAAAAAAACCAATCTTCTTTTCTGATCAAGACACCATTTGTGAGGTTTGTCCTTGGATGGATAAAACTGGGAAGTTTCAAAAGTCTTCATCATATTTCTTTTCCAAATACTTGCACCAAATTTTTCTTTGATTAATTCTTTCCATGAACTCCATGAAAAAGATACAACTTCTTACATCTTATTAATGAACCAATCAAGAGCTACTCCTTCAAAGAATCTGGGTAATATTACCACAGCTATGGTATCAGGGAGTTCATAAGAAGCAAGAGTTTAATCAATAAACTTAATGAAACTGACATGGTTATATTCTTGTTCTCCTGAGAATTTTGGCTATTCAGTTATGGGAGGAAGTAACTTTAAAGCTTGTTATATTTCAGGTGTAGGACTAGGCCTAAAAGATTCATTCCTAGCTTTTCTGGATCTAGGGGGAATACTAGGAGTACTGGTGAATTTAGTGGGTCTAGCTTCTCCCAAGTTAGTAACTGGAGGGTTAGTAAAATTTACTTTAAGATCTGTGAGGTCATTCTTGATCATACCTAGTTCAAAGTCAAGTTTCTTACTCAACAAATCAATTTTATTGATTACATGAGTTGAAGGACTATGAATTATTATCTTAACTTCTTCCTTGATTTAATTAATTGAGCCAAAAAATCTTCTTGTATAGTGGATTGGAAACTGCTAATATGTTTCATTAGATCCATTTCACTCAAGCTTATAATGTCCTTTATTTTTTTTACTTCTAGCTCATCAATGTTAAGTAGGGTGGTTTGAGTTTGTATGACTTTGTTAAGGTTCAGATTAAACTTATCCAATTGCTCATATAATTTATCAAAGCACTTTCTAATAATGGTAAAAGTGTGAGACATGTTCACAGAAAAGAGTTTAAAAGCTTCTACATCTAATTGTTGTACACTTTCTTCCACTTCTGGGCTAAGGATATTATATTGTACCAACTCTTGGGTTCCTTCACTTCTGATGGGCTGAGGATCTCTTCTTTCTGGGATCCTTTCCCTTTAAGGGAGCCAAATGGTCCCAAGGATTCCAACTCTACACTTAACCTTCTACTTCTCTCCCTGGGATAAGCTTTTGAAGAGGGATCTGGGACCTCTTTTCCAGATAGATATCTTTTCTCATACCTGGATGATCCTGCTGGGTCTGAGCCAGTTTGATTTTTTCACAGTCGCTCACATGCTCCTTCACTAACACTTTGAAACTTTCCTCCTTGGTTGAGTCCAGCTGGGGTGGCATAGGAGGACTGGTATCTGCCTGGGATACAACATTTGGTGAGTGATGACTCTCCAATGATGAGTTGGTTGAGTTGGCGGCCGCCGTAGTTGCGGTCTTGGTCCTGCGTAACACTTTGGTCATGGGTTTGAGCCCCCCAATTGCGTTTTCAACTACACTCCTTGTGCCTGTGGGTTACTCCGGGAAGAGATCCAAATGATGGTGCCCTACTGGTTGCGTGGGTGTTGCACCTTTTTTGGTAGATAGCACAAAAAAATGTATAAGTCTCTGTCAAAAATTTTTGAAAAAATAGAAAAAAAGAAAAATAATATTTTTCAAGTATTTTTTATTTTTTAACAATGTTTGAATTACTTATAGTCAAATTCAACGGTACAAACACTTATTTGGGCTCAAGACTTTCCTTGGGGTGTGTTCCAACTGGGTCTGAGTGGGTTAGAATCAAATCCTGGGATAAATCCAAGGGAAAATCCAATGTTACACTGTATGGAACCTCCTCAAGGAGGTCCTGGTCAATGAGGTCACCAAAAAAAAGTCCACTCAAGTTGATTAAACAATAAAAAATATAAGTTTTATATTTTTTTGTATTTTTCAATTATTTCATAATATTTTAAAAGAAAATAATTTTAATGCTTACTATTGTGATTTTTCTTTTTATTTATAACTTCCTTTTTATTTCTTCTATAGATAGAAAGATTTCTTGATAAACTTTCCACTCCTTGTATTGCCTTAATAAACAGTTAAAATTGATGAATCTTCCAAGCCCAAGTTCTTTTTACTTTATAACTTTTTGTTTATAATAAAGAAACTTCTCCCATTGTTTCTCAGAGGTTATAATAACAGGCACAAAGTTACAGAGTTTTTCTTATTTTTTTGTTTAAGAAAATTCAAATAATAATTTGATCAATTCCCTGTTGGTCTTAAGATCCACTGGGAGAATAACAGAGTCAAAAATAGGTTATAAATACTTTTAATCATTTTTTTTGAGAAATACATTGCCTGGTCCCAGGAATAAATAATTAAAAATTAATTATTTAGGGATATTTCCCAGCCAGACACCCAGATGTCAGCTCTTTGATACCACAAACCTTGCTGTAATTTAGCTACAGAGAGTGATAAAAATACTGGAATAATAATGATATTCCAAAGATTAAAACTTAAAAAGATCAAATAAGAAATATATTTAAGAGCTGGTGCAAGGTTTAATTGGTTTGGTTAAAAAGGTTTTCAATTTGTTACAAAAAGAGGGGCCACAGTATTATACTACTGGAAATCATTATAGAAAGACAACCTCTCTTCAAGGGGCCTCCTTAGGAAGTCTAAAAAACCTTGGAATAAATAATGTCACCTTGCTACTATGTAAAGAGAAAAACTGTCAAATAGTAACACAAAACTATGAAAAATAAGAATATCTCAATCAAAAAAATAAGGAGTGAGAAATCAATAAATATCATTACAGGAATGAATTCCTCACCCAAAATTAGGTAGGGTCACTCACTGACCCCACCCTTGAATTCCAAGTCCGTATATTTTGAAAATAATTAAAAAGAAAAGTAATAAAAATTACAACACCAGTATGGCACTTTTTGGCCATTCTAAAATTTCACACGTATTTTCATGTATAGGGTTTTCACTTAAAATTAACTCAGAATTGAGCTGTTGTGTATATTTTAGGAGTTACATGCGGAAATGTGTTATGTCACAATTCCCGTGCGCAGCCCCGCATCATTTCATATACCTACGTACTAGCAGCAGCAGATTCCCGCTTACTAGAGACCCGCGCGCAGCTGATTCTGCCACGCACGCAGCGGATCCAACCCCGCGCGCATCTGTACTAACTGATCCCTGTGTATGGATCAGTCATGACTCATCTGACAACCAGGTACCGCTCAGAAGAGCTACAACCTAGTGAGGGTTGCCTAGTATAGGTAACAAACTGACATATGCATTGCTAATGATCTAAAAAGATCAAAACTTAACTAAAATTGATGAAAATTAAGTTTAAAACATTTTTTAATAATAAATTAAAGATCAAGGATTATCACGTAAATCACTGATCCTGATCTTTGAAGACCACAAAAAACTACAAGGAGTGTTCATAAAAATTATTAAAAACTATCTACGTGATCAGCAGATGACGGAAAATCAGTAAACATCCACATCTGCACGCTTCAAAGCAATATCAATAGTACAAATGAAGGACGAGTACAGAATGATCAAATTTATGCCATGACAGATTAACAGATCCTGTGGCTAAAATAGTACAGAAATCGAGCAGATCTAAGGACAGCTGATTGACAGCACCAAGTAGACGTGCTAATCTTGCGCTGACTGGCTTGCAAGCCTCAGACCACGAGCAGAAGCCTCTCTATGTGCCCTGAGAAGATCAAAATCACCCCAGAAAGGTATTTATACAGAACTCTTTGGATCCATCATTCCATCATCAGTTACCAGGAATTATTTAATATCAATCAGACACCGTGTCATTTTTAATCAAGTGCTTATATGAAGATAAGCAAGTGATTTATGACTTAGTCTTTAGTAGTATTATTTACCCTTATTAACCAATCAACCATTGAAGTTTAGTCAAGCAATTTACCCCATCTGCTCTGAAACCCTTCCAATTATTTCAGGATTTTCGTGGTAAAGTGCTCAGAGTGAGTGTTACCCTTCCTGTCTTGGCCATTTGTGCTGTTAAGCCTGGCCATTAGTGTAATAAGTCCTTTCTAAGGCACCCATCTTTATTCCAAGGTTCTTAAACTGCCTAAGGAGGCCCCTTGAAGGGAGGTTGATAGTCTATAAACATACCCAGTAGTATAATACTGTGGCCCCTCTTTTATATTATATTGAAAACAATATATTACCAAACCAATTAAACCTTGCAACTGCTCTTATTATATCATTTATTTGAGCTTCTAAGTGTTTATTATTGGAATAATAATTATTATTATCATTCCAGCATTTTTATCACTCTCTGTAGCTAAAGGACTGCAAGGTTCCTGGTATCAGAGAGCTGAAAACTGGGGGTATGGCCGGGGAATATCCTTAAAAAATAAATTCTTAATTATTTATTCCTTGGACCAGTCTATTTATTTTTTAAAAAAATAAGTTAACATACTTATAACATAAATTTTTGATCATTTGTTTCTCTAGTGTATCTTAAGACAAACGGAGAATTGATAAATTATTATTTAAACCTTCTTAAAAAGAAAAAAGAAGAAAAAATCCGTAACTTTGTCCCTGTTATTATAACTCCTGAGCAACAACAGGCGAAACTGCTTTATTATAAACAGCAGGTTATAAAGGACAAAGAACTTGAGCTTGAAAGAATTATCAATTTCAATTCTTTATTAAGGCAACATAAGGAGTGGATGATTTATCAAAGGAAGCTTTATATTTATAAAAAAAATTACCCTGAAGATAAAGAAAAATCCAAAAATAATAAAAGTGATTATTTTTTCTAAAAACATCATTTTAACACATAAAAATACAAAAAAATATTAAACTTATCTTTTTTGGTTTTATCAATCTCAGTGGATTTTGTTTTTGGTGATCTCATTGACCAGAACCTCCTAGAGGACGTCCCAGACAGTGTACCATTGGACTTACACTTGGATTTATCCCAGGATCTGATTGGAACTCACTCAGACCCCGTTGGAATACCCTCCAAGGATAGTTGTGATCCCAACCAAGTGTTGGTACCCTTGAATATAACTCTAAGTAAGTTAAAATATTTTTAAAACAATTATTAAAAATATAAAACACCCAAAAAAAATTATTTTTATATTTTTAAAGTCTTTTTTCAAAGTTTTGACAAAAGACTTACCCATTTTTTTGGTGCTATGTATCAAAATAGGCACAACACCCGTGCAACAGGTAGAGCCCCATCATGTGAATCTCTTCCTGGAGGAATCTGTGCGCATAAGGACTCCAGTTGCAAGCGCAATGAGGGGACTCAAAACCTTGACCATAGCATCACATGGGACAACAACGGTGACAACCACGGCCGCCAACTCAACCAACAGACTGTAGGAGAACAATCCAACGCCCACCATGTTAACCCAGGAGGGTACAGGTCCTCCTACGCCACCCCAGCTGGACTCTAAATTTTAGTTGATGATTGAAACAACAAGCTGCGGCAAATAACAGCAAAGACAGAGATCAGAATGAATAAGAACAAAAATTGATATGTGGAGAGACGTAGAAAGATTAAGAAAACTAACAAAACAAGACTGTTACCCGAGTAACCTATGGCTATATGAGAGGGAATGAGGCAGACATGACAAGACTGGATTGAGAAATCATGTTTCAATGAGTTGAGTTCAGAATGATCTTCAGTCAAAAGATTGTCTTACCAATTGAAGAAAATGCGTGTTTTGATGATCAAAGTTTGAGTGATTGAGACTGAGGTTTTTGAGGATGAGCGTTGGAATGAAAGCTTTTGAAAAGAAGAAATAAAGGTGAATGAAAACAAGAAGGATAGAAGGAAAAATGAAAACAAAAAGGATGGAAGTCAAGTTATTGAGTTTCATTGGTGATTGGTTTGTCTTGAGGTGGTTGTTTGTTGTCAGGAGCTTGCCAGAGCCCATGAGGGTCTCAGTTAGGTTTAAGAACAATGTGAGCGCACCCGCGGGAATGGTGGCCCTGCGGGGACGATGAACCTGTCAAAGTCGTGAGATTCATGGATCTACCCTTATGATATTTATGCATCAGTCTTTGCACTCCACTTGACTGGAGATTGGTCTGATTTGTGTTCAAAAATTAAAACAGTGAATTTGTCCATTTGTCACAGGTTGACAGCCTTAGTCAGAGGGTTGGCGATCATTTCCTTGGTATCTATTAGATGAATAAGAAGTGATCCTTCTTTCAGTCCTTCCCTCAGTCCTTTGGTTTTGAGATCCATGTGACGGGTCTTAGCATTAGATCCAAACCTTTTCAGTTTGTTGTCTACACCTTTATTGTCAATGTATTGTTTTGAAGATGACAGTGTTGATTGGAAGACTTCTCTCAGTAGATGTCGGAACCACTTTCTCTCAAGATATGAATCCAGCAGCGAGTTGAGTTCCGCTTCCATGGACAAATATTTAATGTTTCTTTTCTTGTAGCTGTTCCATGAGATAAGACTGCCAAAGGACATACACAAATAACCTGATTGAGATTTGCGGCTGGTCGGGTCTTTGGCCCAGGAGGCATCACTCTAGTATTTGATGGGTTCTTTTGATTCATCGTACGCAATTTTTAGCTTCCAATGTTTGGTGTGAATCAGGTATTGCCAGGTTCTTTTGAGTTCCCTCCAGTGTGGGAGACCGGGTTTTTTCTGAAATTGAGCCAGGCTGGAGACTGAGTAACTGATGTCGGGAAGAGTCTGACTAGCAATATAGTTCAGGAGTCCAATTGCAGACTTGTAATTTATGTTGAGTTTCTTGAAGCCTTCAAAGTCTTCATCTGATGCTTCACTCAACTGGCAATGTGGCGTTAAAGGAGTAGCTGATGGTCTAGATTTTAGCAGACCGAGTTCTTCTAAGCCGTGTATGATGTGTCTGGGTTGGCTGAGTAGAATGCAGTTGGAGTCTTTTTCAAATTCCATACCTAGAATTGTGTCCAGTTTGTGGGCTTGAGAGCCTTTGAACTTAGTCCTGAATTTGTCATCAAAATTGTTGCCATTGCCAACCAAGATCACATTGTCCGCGTGGAAGAAAAGAAATGACTTGCCGTTGTGGTAGTCCAAACCTGTCCTATAGCCATCAGACTCACTTTTCTAGTGTAAAAACAGCTCAAACCCTCAAATTAACCTCAGAAATGGATTCTACATTGAAAATAACCCATAGTCACTCAGCCAACATACCCCTCTATCTCTCATGGATTAGAAGATACAGCCCAAGAAACCTTCAACTGTGGCAAACTCATACCCACCCAGGTGTCACATCTCTGTGGAAGACATAAGGCATACCTAGTAAACCCTCAAGTACATACCAGTGGCAGCTTATCCTCAAGACCAGGACCACACAACAACCAGTCCAGATAAGAATACAGCAATACAGATCCAGGAGGCAGTGCAATCAGTCAGATCCAGTCACCTCATCACCATACAGCAATACAGATCCAGGAGGCAGTGCAAGCAGACCAGATCCAGTCACCCCATAAGCAAATACACAAACCAGAGGCTGTGCAGAGGCATACAGGAACAATATATGCAGGAGGAAGTCAAACCAGTCTCAACCAAAACCAAACAAACATGCAAGCATACATACAAGAGGCTGTGCAGAAGCAAATACAAGAACAATAAATACAGGAGGCTGTGCAGGAGCAGATACAAGACCAATAAATACAGGAGGCTGTGCAGAAGAAAATACAAGAGCAATAAATACAGGAGGCTGTGCAGAAGTTATACAGGAGAAATATATGCAGGAGGAAGTGGGACCAGACTTAAGAAGAACCAAACAAACCACCAGTATTGCACAGCAATACATGTAGGTAGAATCAAGTAGCACTGAACAAACTACCAGTACAGAACAGCAATACATCTTATCAGCACTACACAGCAATTTCTGCAAGGCTGTGCATGCAGGAAACCCCTGTACAAGCTTTTTCCAACCAGAAGAAATGCCTCATGTAACTGTATAACATTTTTCCAACCAGCAGAAATGCCTCATGTAACTTTATCTCACTGTTCCTCACCAGAACAGGGAGAACCCTCAGGGGAGGGCTTGAGCACCCCTGGGGGCAGGAATTTTCTATTTAAGGAGGGCCTCTCTGCCCTATCCAAGTTGTATAATTACTGACCCATCTCATCATCTATCCATCCACCCCATCAACCCATCCATCTGTGGTACCTACGCAGATACATATTAGTAGTGAACCAATTATAAAGAAACAGGAAATCAGAAACCAATTTATTAACCATATTTAACCAGTTGAACCACCCAACAGGTGCTTGAATAAGGGTTCTTCTGTGACCTAAATATTCAGCACCAGATTAAAGAAAACCCACCCATTAATTAATAAATAACCCTTACAAAGAAAGAGAGCACAACAAAAAGAAACTACCAACCTTTCCTCTACCCAGCCCCCTGTGGGTAAACCCATCCTTGGGTCCTCTCCTGAACCATCCCTTTGATAAAACCCTTGAACCCTTTGATATTGGGATACTGTTTAAGATCACATATATCTGATCAATAATTAACCAATAATCCAATACATCTGGTCTATTCTTCAACAAACCCTACCAATAACAATTAATAACTAACCTAGGTCTGATCTGAGACCTATTTTAAGTCTCAAAGAAACCAGCCATTAATTTAAATAAATTATTGTGCAGACTTACTATAGTACTAGAAGGGCAGGAAATTCAAAACCACTCTTAGTATATAATATTACTCCAAAGGAGTAGAAGCAATACTAAATTCCCCTTCAAGGACTGCCAGCAAGCTATTTGCTACTTTATTTATATAATCCCACAGGAGTCTCTACACCGTCCTCCAATCTGTACAGACAGGGATCACTGTCTGATTTGTTAAACCCCACAGACTTGATCCACTCTGTGAAGGTTCCGTACCAGTTTTTAGGAAACTGCTTGAGTCCGTATAGACTCTTCTTGAGTCTCAAGAATTGACATGTTCGCGGAAATCCCTGTAGTGTTCTAATGATAAATTCTTCATGCAAGGGTGCGTGCAGAAATGCCACCTTTACATCATACTGTCTGATGTTCAGTTTGTTCTTCAAGGCAAGAAGAAGGATTGCTCTCAATGAGGCTATCTTACCGGTTGGAGCAAAGTTCTCATCAAAGTCCAGGCCGTGAATTTGATTGAATCGCTTGACGCAAATCTGTGCCTTGTGTATAACAGTAGCATTGTGGGCTTTATCCTTGATCCTGAATATCCACGTGGTGTCCAACGGATTCAGTGGAGTTTAACCCTTGTATTCCTCCCATACTTCAAAAAATTTGCACTGATCCATTTCTTTCTTTATTGCTCCATCCCATTTAGGACTGTCCGTGCATTGTCTGGCTTGTTCAAAAGTTTTTGGTTCAAAATAATGGTGGAAGCCATATTGTTGAGGGGGTTTGATGGAAGATCTGTTGCGGAGGGAACTTCTGGTTGGTCCTTCAGCTATTTCTGGAGGTTGAACTGCTTGGCAGGGAGTTTGATGTCTGCTTGGCTTGTCCTCAGAGCTAGATTTTGACTTGGAGACGCCGCTTGACATATCTTCTTCTGAAGAATTCACTTCAGCTGGAGGATTAAAATAGTTCATCCAATCAGTGATGGTTTCAGCAGTTTCTTCAGTTATTGACGGATCCTTATTGATCACTTCTTTTGTGTTGAAATCAAGATCCATGGTGGATTTGATTCCTGGCTGATCCACCAAGTGCTTGAGAAAATGGACGTGTTTTGATTGTAGAATCAGGCCGTTGGGCATGAGAACTCTGTACAAGAGAAATTCGGGGTTATACCCAACAAGCTTTCCCTCTCTTCCCTTAGGCTAAAATTTTGCCCCCTTTGTTCTTTTTTTGATTCAACACTACCTTGGTGACTCCAATCGGTTGAAGATAGTTGGAAGGTAATTTGTTTTTCTTGATGAGTTTCCAAGGAGACTGATCCCAACCGTCTTTTGGGATTTGGTTGAGACTGAGACAGCAGGACTTGAGAACTTCTGACCAATATTTTTGAGGTAAGTGGGCGGAGCTCAAGGTTGACCTAACGCTTTCAATAATTGTTTGATTGGCTCTTTCAGCTCTGCCGTTGTGTTCAGGGTGATAAGGTTCAGTTACCAACTGATTAATGAATTTCTCCTTGAAGTACTTTACTAACCTTGTGTTAACAAATTCTGATCCTCCATCCAAATAAACCGTGGAAGGGTGGTACCCGCAGACGTTCTTTTGTTTCTCTATGACTTCAATTAGTACCGTAGTTACGTTGTCCTTTCCATGAAGAGGGATGCCAGAGATGAAATGGGAATGGTTTTCCACAAAAGTTAGTATGTATTTGTCATGTCTGTGTGATTCAGGCGTGATTGGTCCAATGACGTCAAGATGGATTTTTTCAAAAGGCTTGGTGGCAGAGGTGGAGGTTGTCTTGAACAAGCTTTTGGTTATTTTGCAGATTAAGCAGTCCTTGCATTCAAAATTTTCTTTATCAGACAAGTTGAATTGAATTCCCTTGATCTTAGCAAGGCGGCCAAGCAAGGCGTGGACCTAGGAGAGGTGAAGATCTTTCAGTCCTTGAGTCTTCATGAGTAGTCCAATAGCACTCATCATTGCCAATCTTGCGTGGTTGATCTAGGACAAAGAGATTTTTAGTGATTGACCCTTGAAAAATCTTGTTAGTGATTGACCCTTGACAAATCTTGTTAGTGATTGACCCTTGACAAATCCTTTTGCCGTCCTTGTTAAGTTTGAAGTGGCCCAATCTTGCCTTCAGGGTGCAGCCTTGATCCAGAAGCTTGCCTGGGCTTACCAGATTGACTACAATGTCAGGAACAAATAGGCAATTTGATAAGGTGATTGTTTGATCCTTCCAAGATAATCTGACCGTCCCAGGACCCAGGATGGGTTGGTTTGCTCCAGCCTTTCCAGTGGTTATGTGTTCTCTGGAGTAATTGTTGAGCGTGATGAAGAACCATTTGTAGTTGAAGATGTGGGAGGATGCACCACTGTCAATCAGGATATTCTTATCCGCTCAGATTTTGGAGTCAATCCACCTAGTGACAAATGCGTGGAAGTGAGCTGATTCCTGATTTCTCTTCTACCTCTCCTTCCATTTGCTTTGATTTTCACTCCACCACTTGGGGGCTTTCTCCGGATGAAGATGGAAGCATTTGGACTCCAAGTGGTTTTTGTCTTGTTTCGGATTGTGATACCCTTCTATGCATTGATTGGATAGGGCATTCTTTGTCTTGGTTCTCATGGTGGTCAGGGCTGTGGCGGATGTTCCTCGTGCGGTCCCTTTTTCGGAGCTTTCGGCCTTGACTTCATTATGGTATTGTATGAGATGATTTCAGACAAATTCCACTGAGATCTGTTTGTCGGAGTGCATGAGTTGACGCTTCAGATCTTGAAGGGTTGACGGGAATTTAAACATAGTTAGGTAGGCAAGAATTTTTTTGGGTAGATCAATACCTATGTCTATCATTTTTTTGATGGAGGTTTTGATGTTTGTGACAAAGTCCAATATCTTGTCTTCTTTGAAGGTGAGATGCAGAAATTGATTGAATATTCTTGCTTGATTAGATGCCTGAGAGGATGAAAATCATTCCTTGATTGATTTCCAGATGTCCTTGGCGGAGTTGACATTGGCCGCACTGATGAGATTGTTGTGAGTTATTGAGTCTACCTTGGAAATAAGCAGGAGATGGATTTCATCATTATCTAGAGAGGAAAGTGATTTGGAGGTTGACTTGAGTGTGTCCAATACTCCTCTGAGCTTGAGCGGGGCCTTCATCTTGTCTTTCCATATCCCATAATTCTCTTCTGTCAGTAAGGGCGTTGTCTCAAGAGCTGTTTTGAGCATGGCCTGTCGGAATGAGTCCATTGAGAATCCCGGTCCTGATGCCATATTAGTGGTCTTGCTGGTTGAGTGGAGCTTTTGGCTTTTAACCGTCAACTTTAGTTGATGATTGAAACAACAAGCTGCGGCAAATAACAGCAAAGACAGAGATCAGAATGAATAAGAACAAAAATTGATATGTGGAGAGACGTAGAAAGATTAAGAAAACCAACACAACAAGACTGTTACCCAAGTGGCCTATGGCTATATGAGAGGGAATGAGGCAGACATGACAAGACTGGATTGAGACATCATGTTTCAATGAGTTGAGTTCAGAATGATCTTCAGTCAAAAGATTGTCTTACCAATTGAAGACAATGCGTGTTTTGATGATCAAAGTTTGAGTGATTGGGACTGAGGTTTTTGAGGATGAGCGTTGGAATGAAAGCTTTTGAAAAGAAGAAAGAAAGGTGAATGAAAACAAGAAGGATAGAAGGAAAAATGAAAACAAAAAGGATGGAAGTCAAGTTATTGAGTTTTGTCGGTGATTGGTTTGTCTTGAGTTGGTTGTTTGTTGTCAGGAGCTTGCCAGAGCCCATGAGGGTCTCAGTAAGGTTTGAGAACAATGTGAGCGTACCCGCGGGAACGGTGGCCCTGTGAAGACGATGAACTTGTCACAGTCGTGAGAGCAAAAAGTTGTCCGTGAGATTTATGGATCTATCCTTATGATATTTATGCATCAGCCTTTGCAGACTCAACCAAGGAGGAAAGAGTCAAAGTATTAGTGAAAGAGCACGTGAGCTATTGTGAACAATTCAGGTTTTCTCAGACCCAGGAGGATCAACCAGGTATGAGAAAAGCCATTTCTCAGGCAAAGAAATCTCAGATTTCTCTGCAAAGGTTGATCCCAAAGAAAGAGGCAGAAGGCTACGTGCAGAACTGGAATCCTTGGGATCAGTTAGCTTCCTTAAAGGGAAAGGACCCTGAAAAGAAGAGGTCCTCAGCCCATCAGAAGTTAAGGAACCCAAAGGATTGGGACAGCATAATATCCTTGGCCCAGAAGTGGAAAAAGGTGTACCACAATTAGATCTAGAAGCTCTTAATAGCTTTTCTGTAAATGTGTCTCACAATTTTACTATTATTAGCCAATGCTTTGACAAAGTTTATCAACAATTGGAAAAATTGAGTTCAAATATTCTCAGAGTAATTGACACTCAGACTCAGATTATGAGAATTGATGAGTTGGAAATACAACAAATCAAGGATAGTATAAGAGCTAGTAAGTTGGACCTGATGAAACATATTGATGACAACCAATCAATTCTTCAGAAAGATATTCTTGCAACCATAGACCAGCTTGAGGAAGAAGTTAAGAAAACTAGTCCTGCTCCTTCAGCTCATCTGACTAACAAAATTGACTTATTGAGCAACAAACTTGATTTAGAGTTAGGTATGATCAAGAATGATCTCAGAGATCTTAAGATCAATTCTACTAAATCTCCGGTCATTGACCTAGAAGAAACTAGGCCTGCTAGGTTCACCAGTACTCCTAGTGGTCCTCCCAGAACTAAGATAACTAGGAATGAGTCTTTCAGACCCAGTCCTACTCCTGAAATGGAGCAGGCTTTGAAGCTACTTCCTCCCATCACTGAATGGCCTAAATTCTCTGGAGAAGGAGAATACAACCATTTCAGTTTCATCAAATTTATTGAATATACTCTGTCTTCTTATGAGCTCCCTGATGCAATAGCTATGGTAAGATTGCCCAGACTATTTGAAGGAGTAGCTCTTAATTGGTTCATCAATAAAAGAGAAGAAGTTGGATCTTTATCCTGGAATTCTTGGAAATAATTGATCAAAGTGCAGTTTGGTACCAGGATTTGGAAAAGAAAGATGATGAAAACTTTTGAAACTTCCCAGTTTGATCCATCCAAGGACAAACCTCATAAGTAGTGCTTAGACCAGAAAAAGAGGTTAGACTGTTTTTATGCTGATACTGACAAAGAAGAAGTCAATGAAAAACTCCTGAATTTATGGCCTGGACAAATCAACCACAGTGTAAGGTGCAGGATGCCTATAGATTCAGATCCTTCCACCTTAATAGGTGTATTAAAAGAGACTATTGATATGAATGGTCTTGAGAAAAGGGTCAATAGACTCCCCTGGGAACAAAATACTAGGAACTGGGAAGAATATACTGCCAAAAATAAATAATCTGCTGCTACTAATCCATCTACCTTGGAAGTCAAGAGGACTATAGAATCAAAAGAGAAAGTATGTTGGAACTGAAACCAAACAGGACACGTAAAACCTGATTGTCCTCTACCTAGGAAAAGGATTAATCTTATTGAAGGAGAAGAGTATGACAATCCTGACCCTTGCCTTGATGATACTGATGGATCACTCTCTGATTGTGATCTAATGATCACTAACCCCATCAATTTTATTGAAGGTAGTATTGAGTCTTCTCTGGACATAAATTCCCTCAATGAGGATTTCAACTTACCTCAAAAATGGAATCCCAACATGAAGATTCACCACATCTCCGAGGCTAAGGCCTTGACTCTAAAACCTTCTGCCGGTAAAAGTTACACTTCAGGCAAAACATGCTATGCCACTGGTTTAATCCAAGGTTCCCCTGTTAAGTTACTCCTACACAGTGGAGCCTTTTGCTCTTGTGTTGGTTCAACTTATCTGGAGAAACAAGAACAAAGCTGGAAACTGAACCTACTACCAGTACCTCAGGTTAAGTTTAGCAGTTGTAATTATGCTCTAAATGCTGTTGGAACATTGTCTTCTGATATCATACTCCCTCACTCTAAAGGATCACTCAAACTGAAAATTCAATTTGTAGTGCTCCAAAACAGAGTATGTGATTATTTTATCCTTGGAAGTGATTCTCTTTGCTTATTTGGTATAGATGTATCCCAAAGCAAGGGTAGATACTTCACTATAGGTGGAGACTGGAATAAGAAGTTTGAAATATGCCATGTCAATGCTCAAACTTCTGATTCAACTTATGAAAAACACCTAGAGAGTTTCAATCAGGAATACTTCCCTCAAGATCCTTTGACCCTTCTCAATGAAGAACAGATATGGGCTATCCTACAAGTATGCTTTGAAAACCAGAATGCTTTCTGTACCAAGGATCACCCCGTTGGTAACATCAAAGGACATGATATGATCCTAACTCTAACTTTTAAGCCTCCTTACCCACCTAACCTCAGGAGACCTGCTTACCCTTCTAGTCCAAAATCCAGAGCTGCTCTGGAAACCCATATTCAAGAGTTTGTTGACTTACAAGTCCTAAGGAAAGTAGGCCACAATGAACAAGTGGATATTACTACCCCAGTAATTATAGCTTGGCACAATGATAAGTCAAGAATGGTTGGAGATTTTAGAATGTCTAACAAATACACCCAAGCTAACTTTTATCCAATTCCAAGAATTGACCATGCTCTGCATAACCTGTCCAAGGCTAAGTACATCACTACCATGGACATGCTGAAAGGTTTTCACCAAATACCTATCAGCCCTGATAGCCAGAAATTCATGAGAATTATCTGTCATTTGGGAATTTATGAGTTTCTCAGGATGCCTTTTGTTATTCAAAATGCTCCTTCTCATTTTCAAAGGATGATGGACATTGTCCTAGGATTATTCATCAGACAGGGATGGATGTAGGTATAAATTGATGATGTTATCATTTACTCTGATCATTGGGATACTCACATGGAGAAAGTATGGCTAGTCCTCAAAACCATCTCTGCCGTAGGATTAAAAGTATCAATGAAAAAGTGTAACTTTGGCTGCGAGGAACTCAAAGCCTTAGGACACATTTTTGCTGGACTAACCTTAGCTGCTGACCAAAACAAGATAGCAGCAGTAATGAATAGGCCTATGCCTCAGAATAAAACTGAACTCCTATACTTTATCAGCTTCTGCAGCTACTATAAGAAGTATTTACCAAAGTTTTCTCTTCTAACCAAATGTCTGTATGAGATTTGCAACAAAACCACTGTGTTTGAAATGATTCATGACAGATTAAAGAACTATGAGGAACTCAAAATGGAAATGACTTCAGCTCCAGTACTGATCCAGCCACATTATTCTAAACCTTTCAAACTCTACAAAGATGCTAGCATGGAACGGCTAGGAGCCCCGTTACACCAAGAAGTAATAGAGGATGACAAACCAGTGTAAAAAAATATACTCTTCATATCCAGACAAATTAAAGACACTGAGAAAAGGTACGGTGCAAGCCAAATGGAATGTCTTGCCTTAGTATGGGCTCTAGAGAAATTCCATTATTACTTAGAAGGCACCAACTTCACTGTTATTACTGACTGCAACGCTTTCAGGAAATTGATGAACATAAACAATAGTAGGCACATGTTGAGATGGCAGATAGCTATACAACAGTACAGAGGTCAGATGACCATAGTTCATCAAGCTGGGACTAAACACCAGAATGCTGATGGTTTAAGCAGGAATGCATTACCCAATGACCCAAGTAACCCTGCTTATGATCCAGAGGATAATGATATTTTCCCTATCCTTAATATTAACAGGTTAAAAATTGAAGCTCCTATAATGGGAATCCACATATGTGAATTGAATGAATCATTGTTCAACTCAATCAAAGAATCTTACAGTTCTGGCATAAAGACTCTGATCAATATTATGGAAAGTACTTCTCCACCTTCTGAATTGATCAATAGCCTACCTGAACCTCTTCTGAAACCATACAAAGCCAGAAGGTTCACCATATGGGATGGTCTTGTATACTATAGGCATCAAAATTCAAGTGTTATAGTATTAACTAAGGACAACCATATCAAACATGTTGTGGCTGAGTGCCATGTTAACTGCTCATCTGGTCATTTACCTGCTGATAAAACCCTGGATAAGGTTAAACAAACTGCTTGGTGGGTTAATTGGAGAGACTCCACTATACAGTATGTTACCAGTTGTGAAACTTGTCAGAAGCCCAACAGGACTACTGGGAAACAGTTTGGTCTACTGCAAAAGATTGCTGAACCCAAGAAAAGATGGGAGATCATCAATATGGACTTTGTAACTGGACTACCACCAGGAGGAGCCTATTCCTATATATCAGTCTTAGTCATTGTGGATAGGTTCTCCAAGAAAGCAAAGTTCCTACCTAATCACAAAGAAGACACTGCTATGGAAGTTGCCCTGTTATTTTGGAACAGACTCATTGCTGATGATGGAGTTCCCAAGATTATTATCAGTGACAGAGATCCTGAATTCACCTCTGAGTTCTGGAGGAATCTTCATGATATGCTTGGAACCACCCTAGCTTTCTCTACTGCTCATCACCCTCAGATGGATGGATTAGCTGAAAGGATGATTCAGACCCTGGAAGACATGCTCAGGAGATTCTGTAGCTTTGGACTAGAATACAAGAATTCTGATGTTTATTGCAACAATTGGGTTAGCCTTTTACCTGCACCAGAGATGGCCTACAACAGTAGCAAGCACTTTACCACTACTGAAGCACCTTACATACTGGAAAGAGGATGGATTCCTAGATTAACCAAGGATAACCTTAACCACCAGCTAACTAATATTCACCCTACATCACTTGATTACAAAAACATGATAGATGTAGCCAACAAACATGCTGTTAAGTGTGTCCAAGATGCTGTGGAGTATAACCAGCAAAGGTGGGATAAAACACATAAGGAACCTGATTTCAAAATTGGTGATCAAGCCTTGATCTCTACCACTAACTTTACCAACTTGGGTTGAAATAGAAAGCTTAGACCAGCTTTTGTTGGACCTTACACCATAAATAAACTTCATGGTAAAAATTCTGTGGAAGTAATCCTCAGTGATGAGCTTTCTAGGAAACATCCAGTCTTCCCAGTAAGCCTCATCAAACACTAACGCCCAAGGAATGGAGAAAATAATCCTTCACCTGAAATACCTGTTAAAGAAGAACCTGAAAAGGACAAAGGAAAAATTAGCAAGATCCTTAAGGATAAAAAAGATAGGATCAATGGAAAAGACATCAGACTTTTCCTGGTTAGATACAAGGGAGAATCAGCTGATAAAGATGGATTTTTGCCTGAACATAATATCCCTGAGGGACCTATACACCTGAGGAACTACAGAGCCAACAGGAGGAATTAACCAAAAATTTTCTTTCAGATATAGACATATCTTGGAGTGGGGGAATGTCAGCTTGCTACTATGTACAGAGCAAAACTGTCAAATAGTAACACAAAATTATGAAAAATAAGAATATCTCAATTCACAAAATGAGGAGTGAGAAATCCATAAATATTATTACAGGAATGAATTCCACACCCAAAATTAGGTAGGGTCACTCACTGACCCCACCCTTGAATTCCAAGTCGGTATATTTTGAAAATAATTAAAAAGAAAAGTAATAAAAATTACAACACCAGTATGGCACTTTTTGGCCATTCTAAAATTTCACACGTATTTTCATGTATAGGGTTTTCACTTAAAATTAACTCAGAATTGAGCTGTTGTGTATATTTTAGGAGTTACATGCGGAAATGTGTTATGTCACAATTCCCATGCGCAGCCCCGCATCATTTCATATCCCTACGTACTAGTAGCAGCAGATTCCCGCGTACTAGAGACCCGCGCGCAGCTGATTCTGCCACGCACACAGCGGATCCTACCCCGCGCGCATCTGTACTAACTGATCCCCGCATCTGGATCAGACGTGACTAATCTGACAACCAGGTACCACTCAGAAGAGCTACAACCTAGTTAGGGTTGCCTAGTATAGGGAACGAACTAACATATGCATTGCTAATGATCTAAAAAGATCAAAACTTAAATAAAATTGATGAAAATTAAGTTTAAAACATTTTTTAATAATAAATCAAAGATCAAGGATTATCACGTAAATCACTGATCCTGATCTTTGAAGACCACAAAACACTACATGGAGTGTTCATAAAAATTATTGAAAATTATCTACGTGATCAGCAGATGACGGAAAATCAGTAAATATCCACATCTGCACGCTTCAAAGCAATATCAATATTACAAATGAAGGATGAGTACAGAATGATCAAATTTACGCCATAACAGATTAACAGATCCTGTGGCTAAAATAGTACAAAAATCCAGAAGATCTAAGGACAGCTGATTGACAGCACCAAGTGGACGTGCTAATCTTGCCCTGACTTGCTTGCAAGCCTCATCCCACGAGAAGAAACCTCTCTAGGTGCCCTGAGAAGATCAAAATCACCCCAGAAAGGTATTTATACAGACCTCTTTGGATCCATCATTCCATCATCAGTTACCAGGAATTATTTATTATCAATCAGACACCGTGTCATTGTTAATCAAGTGCTTATATGAAGATAAGCAAGTGATTTATGACTTATTCTGTAGTAGTATTATTTACCCTTATTAACCAATCAACCATTGAAATTTAGTCAAGCAATTTACCCCATCTGCTCTGAAACTCTTCCAATTATTTCCGGATTTTCGTGGTAAAGTGCCCAGAGTGAGTGCTACCCTTCCTGTCTTGGCCATTTGTGCTGTTAAGCCCGGCCATTAGTCAAATAAGTGCTCTCTAAGGCACCCATCTTTATTCCAAGTTTCTTAAACTGCCTAAGGAGGCCCCTTGAAGAGAGGTTGCTAGTCTGTAAAGATCCCCAGTAGTATAATACTGTGGCCCCTCTTTTATATTATATTGAAAACCATATATTACCAAACCAATTAAACCTTGCAACTGCTCTTTTTATATCATTTATTTGAGCTTCTGAGCGTTTATTATTGGAATAATAATTATTATTATCATTCCAGCATTCATATCACCCTCTGTGGCTAAAGGACTGCAAGGTTCCTGGTATCAGAGAGCTGACAAATAATGGGTGCCTCATAAGGACTTATCAACTGATATGGCCAGGAAAAACAGCACAATGGCCAAGGAAGGAAAGGAAAAACTCACTCTGAGTCCATAATACACAGAAAAGCCTGCAAAGATTCAGGTAAACTGTTTCAGGGAAGATGGGGTTGATTCCCATACTAAACTTTAATCAATCAGGTTGTGAATTTTCTATCTATTTATGAGCACATAATTTACAATGAAACGGCGTCAGATTGATAATAATAAATTCCTGGTAAAAATCATGGGGAATAATGTATCCAAAGAGTTTTGTATAAATACCATTTGAGGTGATAATGAGATTCTCAGGTAACATAGAGCTGTTTCAGCTCATGGGCTGAGGCTGGGAAGCCATTCAGGGTACTTTTAGCACTTCCACTTGGTTCTGTCAATCAGCTGTTCTCAGATCTGCAGGACTTCTGTACTATTTTAGCAACAGGATCTGTTAATCCGTTAATGGCATAATTCTGATCATTCTGCACTTATCCTTCATTTGTTCTATTAATATTGTTTTAAAGTAGACAGATGTAGATTTTAATTGATTTTAAATCATCTGCTGAGCACGTATGTAATTTTTAATATTTTTTACAGCCACTCCTTGTAGTGCTTTGTGGTCCTCAAAGATTAGGATCTGTCTGTTTTGTGGTAAACTTCAAAATTTGATTTATCATTTAAAACACTTCAAAATCAATTATATAATGTTTTTTATTTATTTCCTAAGGTTTATAGATCATTTTTAATGCATATGGCACAGTATTACATATGCAAGGTAAAACCTTCAAGGTTGTAACTCCTGTGAGTGGTACCTGCTGTCAGATTTGTCACAACTGATCCTGATGCAGGGATCAGTCCATTCAGATGCGCAAGAGGTAGGATCTGGTGCGTTGTGGTGACCAATCCGGGACACCACGGAAAAAAAAAAAAAAATTCGGTTGTACCCCTATGGGTACCTTCATTTCCCCCCATCTCTCAACTTCTCCCTGTCCTAGCGGTCTAGGACAGGCCTCTTGCTTGTCTCTCCGCTTTGATCCCCCCCTCCTATGTTCAACTCCTACTTGTTGCGCTCGCGGCCATGACTTTTGGCGACGCGAGCGATTGTCAAACCACCTTCAACAATCCCTTTGATCCTTCCCAATCCTCTCATCCAACCGACGCCGTCGCTTGTCGCGATGGTTGTCAACCATCAATTCAATCTCCCCACTCCCACCAGTTTTCATCAATTGATCATCCTCATCCTCATCCTCATCATCTTCCCATCATCCATCCATCCTCACCCCCCTCACCCCGGGCTCTAGCTCCTACAACGATCCCTCATCAGTCTTTGTTGAGGCACTCTATCCATTCAATGGTGACAATACCTCTTCACTCTCCTTTCAAAAGGGTGATATCATTGAAGTCCTCACTCAACTACCATCCGGTTGGTCGGATGGTGTCATCTGGCATCAACGTGAACGAGGCTGGTTTCCAAGTAACTACGTCTGTAGGATCTCCGATCAAGAGGCTCAGATCGCTCCAACTCGATTTGATTCGTCCATCAAACCATCCTCTTCCAACTCGTCCACCGACCAACACCTTCTTCATCATCCCAATCCTCATCCTATCATCCAGTCACCTTCCATCCAATCACTAAGATCGATCTCAAACTCGACCACTCCTTGCCCATCATCTGATCCGACCGACGACCGCGAGCGACCGCTTGCGGCCGTTGGAACCTTCACCCCGCTGTCCCCACGATTGGGCGACAACAGCCGTTGTTGACACCCGCGACCGCTGTCCCGGGTGTCCATCTGGTTGCCCGCGGTCATTCTTGATGCGGGCAACATTTCTTTTTTTTCTTTCCTCTCATGTCATTTTTTTTTTTTTTTTTTATGTTTTCATTTTCCCGCACCTATTTGTAGTATCTCTTGTACATAGTATTCAGGGCCTCATGTCTATAAAAGGAGGGGCTCTCCCCTGCCTTTTGGCCCAGGATCCAAGGAGACCATCATCATCTCATCTCAACTGTTTCCCCCATCATCATAATCAACTTATCCGTGGGCATCCTTCCCCACTTATCTGAGCAATTTATCCGGGTATATCCATGATTGCCCCTTGATCCTTTGAGCCTCCATACTCAAACTCTGTCCCTTGTGACCTTGATCCTTATCACCAACCAATAGCCTTGCTGGTTGAAGAGGAATTCCGGTCTGAATTCTTGGGTGTGTTATACCACTCTGATCCCTTTTTCCGACCATACTGGTCTTGATCTCTCCTTGATCATCTTTCTAGAGCCAATCACGTTTGATTGAAGGGGTTTTATTAAGCTTAAAACCTGGAGTGTTATACCTCCCTTCTTCTTTAAGGTTGAATTTTGCCACGCTATTCTTGAGTCCTTTGAGAAGTGTTGGGATATTCTTGCTTGAATTCGTTATTGATTTGCTTCTAGAGCTTCATAAACAAATTGCTTTTGTTTTGTTCAGCCTCCCACAGTTATCTGGTACCCTTCAAGCGCTTGATTGCGGAGAGTTGGGCAGGTTCATTGAGAACCTGGAGGTTGGTTGGGATTGAGTTGATCTTTCCTAATCAGCTGCTGACGACCAGAGTTATTAGCTTGTGGGCGTTGTTACTTACAACTGCCTTGTTCTATTGAACTCTGAACAAACCTTGACTTATTTGTTCAAGTCTTTACCTGCACCATCTTGCCTCAGATAGTGTTGTTTCCATCGCTACCGACAACTCTTATCCTCTTCCCTTACTTTGATTTCTCATCCATAAGGTTCTGGAACTTGATTCCGGTTACATTTAAATATTATTGTAACTCCTAGGAGGGCAGCCTAAACAGCACCTTTTCCCTCCACAGAACTGCCACGGCTTAGCACCGTTTGGAGTCTTACAGCGTGCATGGAAAAATTGGCTGCGCAGCACTTCTGTATGTGGGAATGTGACGCTACAGGCACATAGGGGCTGTGTAGGGAAGCGGGACTGCGCGGGGGAATTGTGAAATAACCCCTCTCCGTGTGTAACTCCAAAATTATACACAAAACCTCCATTCTGACTGAATTTTAGGTTTGAAACCCATACGGGACAATATATGTGAAATATTTAATTGGCCAAATGGTGCTATATTGGTGCCGTGACCCTTTGGTCAATTCTTATGATATTATGGTCTGTGAAGTGTGTTTGTCATTGAGCCAAGTTATTCCAAAATTTTCTAAAGCGCGCATGGCGCTTAGCAAAGTCAACTTGGCACCTGGAAAAGCCTTCTTGGCACCTTTCCAAGGTCAACTTGGAGCCTGGCCAAATTGGTCTGGCGCCTTTCCAAGTTTATCTTGGCGCCAATCAAAGCTGGTCGCATTGAACCTCCAATTGCATGATCATACTTGAATAAAAAACGGCTCAAAGTTGGGGGGGAGGGAGGCTGGTCAATTTTTTTTCAACCAGCTTTGATTAGCCTGAAGGGGAGCTTGATTAGGTGCCAAGATTTAAACCCCACAAGCCCAACCTAATCAAGCTCCCTGGGGGCCAATCCAAGTCCCGCTAGGCGCATTCCAAGTCAAACTTGGACAGGCGCCTAGATGCCCTTTACACACCATATTTAATATATGAAGGAGTTATATTTCAAGGGTGGGGTCAGTGAGTGAACCTACCTTATTTTTGGTGAGGAATCCATTTCTGCAAAAATATTTATGGATTCCCTACTACTTTGTAATATTTTTATTTATTTGTTTTGATTGTGTATTTTTGTTAATTTGACAGGTTGCTCTGTACATAGTAGCAAGCTGACAGAGAAGAAGATAGCTTCTTTAATGAACAGACATGTGAATTAAAACAAAAATGATTTTTCTCATTCTATCAGATTCTGAAGTTACTACAGGGAGTAAATAAAAAAATATTTTCTCCTCACCAAAAAAAATATGAGATATGAAACAATAACACAATTTTTCTAGATTAAACATGAAATTCTCAATCATTATGAGGGACTGAATAGATTCTTTTCTTACACCAAAGTGTCTATCCAACCTGACTAATAAAAAATATTTAAAATTTATATAGAAGAAGTCATATATTAATTAAAAGTTTCTCTACACCAATTCATAATTTAAAATACAAAACCAGTATACAAAACAGTTCATTTTTTATCCAGAAAAATATGGGATAAAGAAAAGGCAAATGGAGAAAGCCAAATATAATTCCTAGCTCAAGTATGGTCCCTGGACAAAATAACTTGGAAAAATTGATCAAACAGAAAATAAGTAGTATTTTAACTTATTTTGATGGTAATTTCCCAGTCCAAGAAAATAATAATTAGATTAATTTTTTTTTGGGATATTTCCCAGCCAGCCCCCCAATTTTCAGCTCTCTGATACCATTAATGTTGCAGTATCTTAGGTACAGAGAGTGATTCAGTGCAAAAATAATAATATTGGTGGTAATAAATACTATTAGAAATCTTTCAGCTTGCTACTATTGCAGAGCAAGCTCCAAAAGTAAAAGAAATAACATAAAAATAATAATAATAAAATTAAAATAAAAAGAATTAGGAAAACCATAAATATTATTTCAAAAATGGATTATCCACCCAAAATTAGGTAGGGTCACTCACTGACCCCACCCTTGAAATCCAACTCCTTATATTTTTAAATAATTAAGGAAAGAAAGACCAAAATACCACAGCACCACTATTGAACTTTTTGGCCAATTAAATATTTCACATGTATTGTTATTTATAGTTTTAAAACCTGAAATTCAGTCAGGATTGAGGTATTGTGTATATTGTTGGAGTTACAGACGGAAATGTGTTCTGTCACGCAGCCGTGGCAGCCAATACACCCACGCGCGGCTGAGCTACAGCACTGTCACCCTGTAAAAGCTGTGTACCCAGCCCCGGGCCTCTGACAAGTACGCAGCCGCGGGACAACGGGTTAACAAAGTGACAGGCGGCCTGAGAAACCTAGGTACCGGGTGAACAGGCTACAACCTACACGGGAACATTCTACACATGTAATAAAAAATCTCATGGATAGTAGATAGTCTAAAAATAAAAAAAATTATATAAAAATACCTAAATAACCTTTATACATATTTTTTATTAAATATAATTCAAAGTACCAAAAATGTCGAAAATAAGACAATGACTACTTCTAAAAATATATTAAAATACTTTATAATACTATTATGAAAATTTCTAGAAATCAATATTTTTGTGACATACTAAGAAAACTAATGATGTAAAAGTATTACATGAATACGCATGACTGATATTTTTCAGTAATTATTTTAGTAAATCAACTTAAATTCAAAAATAAGGAGTAAAATCAATATCATGACTTTACTCCACTTATTTAATACATAATGAGAGCTCACCTGACATTGGAATATCCATAGTAATTTCTATTAAATAAATTATTAACTTACTGGGAACATTTGATAAGGATAATTAATTAAGTAATAAATAAAAAGGACAGATTAGTGTTATTCACACGTCAAAACATCAATGATAAAGTAAAATAATTCCCATACCCTGTGGAATTAGATGCTACCCATTCTACAAAACCAAGAAACTGTGACAGTCTACCACCGGTTACCCTGCTAGCCTCATTGTCCGTCCCTTTGAGCCCCTGTACCCCTCAGAAGGACAATATTGGGACTCCAAAAGCTATAAATAAAGAGCTCTTTTGAGGATATTGATACCCAGAGACCCAGTTATATTTACATCCAGACACCGTACCAAGGTAATCAAATACCTATAAGAGATAAATAATTTATTTATGGCTTTATTCTGATTAATAATATCCATCCCCACCCTTTTTATCAATTTAAAATGCTGAACAACCTTATACCCCCAGTATACAGGTTTTAACCCATCATTTCAAGTCCCAAACAGGTACCCAAAGGATTTAATAATATACCAGTGAGTCTTATTACCCTTTCTCTGTCATGGAATCTTGGTTACAAAGCCCTGCAACTCCACCGTGTATTTTATATACATATTATCTTTGGGAAAAATATCATTCAAAATAAAGGTTCCAAAGTAACCAGGCCTACATGTTTTAATAATGAACTCCCTGAAGAGAGTTGTTAAAGATCCCCAATATAATTGTGGCACCTCTATGAAAATATTTAATAATCAATTTATTTATATTGATTGATAACAATAAACCATATCCAAACCAATTAACCTTGCAATAAGCTTTATCCAAATATTATAGGGATTTTTGCTGCATTTAATGAATAATATATTTACTATTTATTCTATCATTTCTGGTAGCTAAAGGATAGCAAGGATCTTGGAATCCAGGAGGCTGAAAAAATTCAGGACAGTAAATATGATTTGACTATGTGCAGTTTTACATGGATTGATTCAAATGGTTTTAAATATAATCATTAAATTAAAATTAAATGAGGTTCCACAGTTTATAAACACTGGTGGTCATCAACACCTCTCTTCAGGAGATTGACTTTGAATTTTTTACCCTGGAATAATCTGTTCCTTTATGAATTAACAAAAAGTCATGACACCAAATATACTGGTGCTTATTGCCGGGCTATGGTATCACACAGACCAAAGAAGAGGGAAAGGACTTAATGATCTGATCAGAAAATTTCTGCCTGCTTGAATTTTTTCTCTCTTGGTGTTGCCTAATACTGTAGTGCAACTCAAGCCTAGTTAAAGTAGTCCTTAGTTAACTTAGTTGCCATTCTCTGTGCAAATTGTGCTATTTACTCAATTTCTTCAATATTCATTATCTCAGTTTATTCATCATGATTTTTATTTTCAACAACTTGTAAGCCATCTTGCACTTATTCTATTTATAGAGATTCCTGAAAAAGTGAATTAACATCATCTGTCCTTCCTTACATTGAAACGAAGCGCCCTCTTTGGCTCCCCAGATCTGCTCCTCTTGGCGTCATAAGACTTCCCCTCATCTCCTCTCTACCTTTTCAACCAAAGCATCAAATTAAACTTCAAAACTGAGTACCTGCAGAGTTTCACAATTGAAGGGTCTCAAGTCAAAGTTTGTGGGTTTATTGATTTGTCTTCCATGCAAACAGCAATAATGGTTGATGAATTAAAAAAATCAAATTCAGAATTAACCCATAGATCAATTTCTTATTTCTTTACAAGAAATTGATTCAAGATTTCACTGTTTATGGTGATAAATAATAAATTCCTCATGGTCTAAAAATAGTCAAAAGAGGCACTGTATAAAAAACTTTTTGGTTTGAAGGGAGCCTTCTCAGAGGATGTAGAGATGTTAAAGCTCAGGGGACAAGGTTAGAAAACCAGCCAGGGCTTTTTAAGAAAATCCTCTTGGTTCTGTAGCTCAGAAGATCCTGGACCTGTAGGATATTTCCATAAATTTAGTTGTTAATTTGATAATCTGGTGATCCTGCATGTAACTTGAATTTGTACTGATTTTTTTGTCTAAAGTGATCAGAGATGGATTTTTATCAATTTTTTGCCATCTCCTGATTATTTTGGTGATTTTTATTTTTTTAAGGGGGCTTCTTGGTTTGTCTTGTGGTATGCAAAGACCTGGATCTGTTGTTTTTGTGGTGATCTTTGTTATTTTTTTTTCAAATTATTTATGCGTTATATTTTTTTCCTTGATTTAATTTGAAATATCACTTCTTTGGATCATCCTTTATGCACTTGTAACTTTATTACATATGTATAGATGATCTTATAAGGTAGTAGCTGTCAGCGCAGTACCTGCTGGATTTGAAGTGTGTGGGTCTTCAAGAGTTATCCTGATTGGAACAACTCTTACCTGCGGTGGACAACTCTTACCTGCGGCAGATCCCTGAGTTATGCTGATTGGGACAAACCTTAGCTGCAGTGGGTGAGCTTTGCATGCAGGTAAATGGCTAATCTGTGCATGCAGGTTTTCCTGAGTTATCCAGATTGCAACAACTCAACTTTGCATGCAGGGTCCTAGCCAATTTATGCATGCGGGATACTACCTATTTTTTGAGCGTGCAGTTTGTTGTGAAGTGATGCGGGACTGCGTGCAGCAATTCTTTGAAAAAATAATTACACATTCAACTCCTAAAACATAAAAAAAACTCAATTCTGATGGAATTCTAGGTTTGAAACCTATATGTGAAAACACATGTGAAATATTAAGATTTCCAAAAAGTCATAATAGGGGTGTTGTGGTTCTTGGGCCATTTATATAATGTATAATTAAAATAATAAGGAGTGAAAATTCAAGGGTGGGGGGTGGGGTCAGTGAGTGACCCTACCTAATTTTGGGCGGAAATCCAAATCTTTCATTTTATTTGAGGATTTCACACTCTTTCCTTATATTCTCCTAATTTGTTATTATTTCATTTTTAATTGATTATTATTGGTAATTTGAAAGGTTGATCTATACATAGTAGAAAAGTGACAGATATCTTTCCCATAATCAACATGAAAATGTGTGAATTAAACACTCCTAACATTTTTATTCAAATATTTCAAGTCAAACAAGTACTCTTTGGATAAATCAAAGAAAATGTAACCCTGAAGTAAAGAAACTACTTACCATAATGGAAGGCAATTTTGGTACACCTGAGCTCATCCACATTCTCCCTAGTGCCTTAGTTCATTAAAAATTCTGGGTAAATATTTATAAAATGTAATTTCTGAAGGATAAGGATCCCCATAAGTTTGTATGAAATTGTTTTTAAAATCTGTTATTTAATTGTTTTTTTTGTTTTTGGAATTATCAAAATTGATTTTTGAAGTGTTTTCACCTGTATTTCTAGTGCTTCAAGTTATCTAATTTATTTATGTGACAATTATCAAAGATTGGAGTTGATATTTCATATTCATGGTTTTCCCATGTCAGGTGTAGCATCTTCCTGGTGTACCTTTCCCATGGCTCTGTTGGTTTACATTTTCAAGGCCTTTATCCAGTTTCCTTGCTGTATTTGTTCCTTTGAAACTTTCTGATGAAATAAGTTGTCCTGAATGAAAAAACTGAGACTTCTGCAGTAAATGAACTCATTGTTTTGTTGCTTAAGGTTTGAAGTTTGAAAAAACTTGATTTTTCAATCAATCCTCAAATATGCAAAGAAATTGGTGTTCATACTAATTTCTTCCATTATAAATTTACATGGTATGTATTTGAAATTTCATTTTCTCCATTTTTAGCCATTTTAATTCTCATAACAGGGAACCCAGATGAGGGGTAGGAATTCAATGGTGGGATCCGTGAGTGAACTTACCTAAAATGGGCTGAAAGGTTCAAATATGCAATAATATATTGGAAAAACAAATTCATTTATGAATTATTGCTTATTTATTTTTTGTTTCAGTTATTTCTTAATATTTTAAAATTGCTTTGGAAGATTAGCTCAATGAGAATTATTTCCTTTGAATAAAGAATATCCAAAGGTTTTTCCCATTCTCAAAGGAATTCCAAATAATAACACTTCCTAGAATGGATATCAAACTTATGCATAGTTTTGAATCATTCAAAAAAATTTTGTTCAAAGATAACTGAATTTATTTCAATGTATATTTAGTTGCTATGGGAATCCATTATATTTCTATGTTCTATGCAGCTTCTTTGGTCAGAGAGTTTTCAAAATTATTATATATTCAGTTTCAATTTTAGGTAAGAGGCTTTTCAAAATTTCATAATATGCCCCACAGAAACTTAAACCATTTAAAAGGAAACTAATTCATTCAGCATTTATTATTGTTTATGGAGGGTGATGATAAATTCACAACTCCAGTCGTGTGGAAGTCGTGTAGGGCCACACAGTACCTGTGGGAGTGGTTTAGGTCTCCACAAAACCTGTGGGAGTCATGTAGGATCCCACACGACCTAGGGGAGTTGTGTAGGGCCCCACAAAACCTGTGGGAGTCGTGTAGGTCCTCTCAACGCGTGGGGGCCCATACACTACTCCAAAGGGTTGTTCCAAACATGCGCATTTCCTGGGGGGGCATATACCCCTCATTATGGGCATTTTTCATTTTTTTACCCTGTACAAAACCATTTAGACCTGTGTAAGGGGGTTTACAGCCCCCACGGGGTTTTTCAAGAATTTAGTTATTTTTATTTTATTTCATATTTTACATATATTTTTTTTAAACCAAAAAATCAACATTTTTTGATTTTTTGGTTGATTTCTGTTTTTTTATTTAGTTTATTGTAGTTTTTTTAACCCTGCAATTCTTTTAGTTGTGTGGTATGGAACACAACTAGATTTGAGTTATTTACAACCCTACAGGACCCATTTGAGCTGTGTAGCATGCCACACGACCCATTTGAGCCGTGTAGCATGCCACACAGCCCATTTGAGCAGTGTAGCGTGCAGCACGGCCCATTTGAGTCGTGTAGAATGCAAAATGGCCCATTTGAGTTGTTTAGCGTGCCACACAGCCCATTTGAACCAATTTAAAATTACCCTTTTATGAATAATAGTTTCCTCTATTGATTTTTTTTGAGGATGGTATGAATCTTAGAATTAAAAATTAGGATAAATAACATAAGCCAAAATCCAAAAGAATATAAACATGAATTTGGTAAAACTGAGATTAATTATCATATTGGGAATTCACAATTCACATATGAATTCTGGACACCTGGCCAAATTTCTGGTTTTTTTTTGTAAAGCATGCATGGCACCAAAAAAGGAAGCTTGCCTTCCTGTCAAGTGCCAGTTAGCACATGGCCAAATTGGCCTGGTTCCTGTAAAAGTTGTTTTGGGAACCAATAAAAGCTGGTAACACTGACCCATCCTAAAACATTATTTTTTTTTATTTCAACTCAAAATTTAGAAAAAAAACCAATTCTGTAAATTTTTTTTACATAAATTAATAATCTGAAGTAATTAAAAAATTTGGAATCAAATTGAGACAAAGATTGAAGATATTTTGAGGCTGGGATGAAAACAGCTTTGATCTTGGCCAAGACAACAATGGTCAGGTGCCAAGTTTGACCCCCCTCAAACCCTAGCAAATAAATACCCCTGGGGGACCAACCAAGTCCTGCATGGCACACTTCAAGTCAAACTTGGCAAGGCACACAGATGGGATTTATACAACAAATTAACTTTAAGTAAAGTGCAAGTTTGAATTTTCTTGAAATAATGAAAAATGGTGCAAGCTTGATGGAGAAAATGTAACTGAGAAGGTGAAAAATATGAAATTAACTAATTGAGAAAAAAGTCTACAATGAGGATATTTTTGCTTTTAAAGAAACTTCAAGCGTTAATTTTTCATCACATTGAAATATAATTAGAAAAGAGATAGTAAGCATGACGCGCAAATGAAAAGCAATGAGTATGAAAACAAATTAAAATGAGGTGAAAAAGAGTGACTTGAAGTATCCAAATCAAGGCATAGGATCAAATAATCAGATGGAATTATTGGTTCAGATAGTTAATTTATAATGCTTGAGAAAACACAAGGTATAAATTAAATTTTCAAAAATAAAAAGAGATTAATTGAATGAATTAATTAACCAGGTTTAAATTACATGCTTGATGAATCAGGAAATCCAATAAATACCAAAATCCATTTCAGATTGATAAAATGAGTAAAAATTGAAGTGCAAGATTAAAAGATTCATTTCAATAAATAAACAGTAATAAGAAATACCAAGTTTTATTTTTTCAGTGATTGAATTATTAAGAAGAATTCACCAATATTTGAGATTTATTCTTCTTTGGAATTTATCTTTTGATTTTAAATTTAATACTGAGTTCATTGAGGTACATGTGAAGGTGTTATCAAAAAAAAAGAAATGGGATTAGGAGCATGTCATTGGAAATAAATCTTTTATTTATTATGAGGGATAGATTTTTGTTTCATTGATGATCTTTAGGGTATAATCATAAAAAATTTTGATAAATTGTTTACTGCTTTAGGAAAAAATTAAACAAAATTAATATATATTTTTACTTTTTTTTGTTTTGATATTCTCTGAAGCAGCTCAAAATCTTCTATGGTTTTTTATTATTTTATGAAATTTATTTCAAGTGGAAAAACTTCATTACTTTGCAAGCAATATTTGGGAATATTAGAGTCAAAAATTTTGAAATTTTCAATGGATGATTTTGAAAAACTATTTCTTTTGAGAAAATCTTGTTTTAAAATATAGAAAAAGGCTGTGGTTTTCTTTAAAAACCTTTTTAACAAAAAAGGGGACATTCCTGAAATCAGCCATTTAATTTTTTGGATATCTCAACTCACATACACCTTGTTTTTAATTTATTTATTTGGAAAAAGTATTATTAAAATTTTTTCTTTCTTCATTTATTTTATGAATAAATCAAAAAAATTGAAGATGTGATTTTCAATGTGTTTTCATAGGTTATTTTCAAAGATGAATAAAACATTTTTTGGAGGATGTGTCATGCTCCAAGGTTAAGTGTCATTGTCTTCAGCATTTTGATATATAAATTTCCTCAGTACCATCTACCTCAGTCCATAAGCTTGAAAAAAATAAAGAACAAAATCAATTGTGCCTTTTGCTTACTAACTCTGGCTTGTGTAACAAACTTCCAATCTTGGAAACTCAGTATATACTTGTGAATTGTTTCAGTTAACTCTGATCAGGTAAACCTTTCATTCAGGCTTTGCTATTCTACCCTCGAGTATCATCAACCCTTGGACTTCCATTCTTGCTCATGAAATCACACTAGCTTGCACCCATGCCTAGATAGCCACAACAACTGTATAATTTTAAAATTTACTAGTCCATTTTCCCACATAAGCTATATCTGTACATTCACCTTGTCCTAAAATTTCATTCCTTCATTGTCTCATCTTTTACTTCTCTGTATGCTCATTTTTGATTTTCTTGCACCTATGCTATTACCTTGGAAACAAATTTACCATTATTTCATTTTTCCAATTACTTTCCTGTTACCCATTGCCTCATTGCTTCCTAGCTGTAGTTAGCACTCCATCAGGTTGTATCTAGTCACCATTGGATTACATTATGAAGGCTATGTTGCCTACCTGAATATTTTCTCATCAGTTAGTTAATTTCATATGTTCTCAAATTTTTCCAAAACTGGTCATAACATTGGACTTGGATCTGGTTTCTTCCCTTTGGACCAATTAAACCCTCTTGTTGTTTTTTGATCCATAAAGACTTAGTTTTAACTTCGCAGTTAGCCTTTCTACCTTGCATTTAGCCCTTTCACTCTGTTTCCTCATTTGCGCTCAAAATCATCAAAGATTTCCCCATAGTACTTGGGGTGGTTGTGTGACAGTAAATTAAATAACTCAATCCTCTATCCTATTTTTTGAGTTTTGGTAGATTTCTTTTTCAAATTTCACATACTTGCTCAACAGGGAAAGCTTCCCTAACCCCTTACAATGATGATATTGATTCGGTAGAGAGATCCAGAGATTTACAGGCCCAAAAAACCCTAGATCCAGTCCCTTATTCTAAGTCGCCTTTTGTTGAACCTCATGAAAATCCCCTAGTCTCTCGACAAGCTCTGGTCAAACCTATTGAGGAAATCAAGGATTTGGAACACTCTTCAAAAAAAGTCTTGAATTGCATTAGATGAAGGGCTCACAATAGGGCTCCCAAGGCCAAAACTTTTACCATTCTCTCTAATTTGATCCAGGATCTTGACCAAAATGCCTTGCAACCTAGCACAAGTGTTCCAAGATTTTTTACTTGGGAAATGAAGCAGCTGGATCACTTTTGGGGGGAAAACTCCCATACACTTAGATCCTCACTACATTATTGTAAAATAATCTTTTCAAAAAATCCAAATAAATTTCCCTCCAACAGACATATATTCATGTAAACATCTTCCTTCTTAGGAGGTAGAGCCTTGCAGTGGTTCAAAATATAGCTCAAAAAATTATTAAATAAAAGTGCCACTTGTATTCTCAACAATTGGTATAAGTTTGAGAAGCAACTGTTCACCCTTTTTGGTGAGCCCAAAAAAGTGCAAAACACCAAATATGAAATTAATAGTCTAGTTATGAAGGAGAATATTAGTTTTCCTGTTTATATCTCTCATTTTCAAACTCTGAAGTCTTGCATCAAACAGAGGAAGGAAGTGCTTTTATTTTTCTTTTGGAAGGGTTTACCAGCACACTTAATTGAACAGTTTGAATTTGGGGGACATAAGAAAATATCCCTTCAGCAGCTAATAAATTGGGTGATCAAGCTTGATCATGGCTATCACAACAAGAGCTGCCCTTGAAAAAACAACCCTGGATTGTCAGCCTAGGCTCCAAAGGAAGACAAATATTCAAAGCAAAATTTGAAGAATCCAAAACACTCCAAACCAAATCAAACTTTGAACTCCAATCCAAAGGGGAAATCCAATTCCAAAACTTCAAAGTTCCTGGATACAGAAACTGGGATTCTCTGGAACAAGGAATGGAAAATGAGGGAAAGAGATGTTTTATGTAAGTACTGTGGAGGAAAAAATTATTTAAAAATTTTTGCAAAGAAGCTAGTGTGTGAAGTGGCTAAGCAGTCAGAAAATTACCTTGTAGTTTTTCTGATACTTTCAAGGAAAATTACACATTATCTAAATTACAGCCAGTCAATCCTTGCACTTGTGAGTTCCTTGGTGCTCCAATGTTGAGATTTTTACTTTTCCATTCTGAAAAAACCCCTTGTATTTTAATTTATTCCAGAACTATTGTTTCTTTTATAAGTTCATCTTCTTCCACTTCCAAGAATCTTACACATTCCAAGATAGATACATTTACCCATTTAGTAAGTAGTGCAACCAAGCTGTCTGATTGGGTTACCCATAAGGGAAACCTAACTTTGCATTTTTCAATTTCCCCAGCTTTGATTGGTCTTTATCTGTTCTGGATATCCCTGGAATGGACAAACCAGTCTAGTCCACAAATTTCTATTTTACTGGAATCTGGATGTCAATTTCCAACAAGGATTAATTAAACTTCAAAACCTGCAAACCCAGGATACTAACCCTTTTTTCAAACATGCATTAAACAGCCTTACTGACACTGTCATTGAGTTGGATGAAGATTTTACGCCAGGATATTTGCAATATCCTGACCTTCATTCCCAAATCACCTCTTCAGATTTAGGAGTTATTTCTTACCTTTCAAGAGAAACAGTTGCCTACCCAAAGATGTAATTCAAGCTGAAGAGATAAAGAAAGGCTATGATGCCATGGAGAGATGAATGGATGGTTGTAGGCTATTGAGGAGTCTAATGAGGAGTAATAATGAGGCTACAAGAGCCAGGGAAAAGGGAAAATACTTGTATAGTCCAGTGTAACTGATCTGAAAAGGAGGAAGGGACACTCCGGTTTAGTTGTCTGGTAATCAGATGTTTTTGATTCCTGGTCCAAGGGAAGGACCAGTATTTATGGACAACTAGAGAACCCCAAAGGGGGCCTAAGGTAGCAGGGTTAAGACAATCAAGTGTAACTGATCTGAAAAGGAGGAAGGGACACTCCGGTTTAGTTGTCTGGTAATCAGATGTTTTTGATTCCTGGTCCAAGGGAAGGACCAGTATTTATGGACAACTAGAGAACCCCAAAGGGGGCCTAAGGTAGCAGGTTTAAGACAACTAGAGAGCCCCCAGAGGGGGCCTGAGACAGGAATAATATCTTAATGAAAGCAGTAAGATATAAATAAAGCTGACTAAATTTGTCAGTTACAAAATATGAACAGAAAAAGACAACACAAGCTACTTAATCCTCTCAAATTTTGCAAACACTTCAAATCCATGTCTCAAAGATGAGGGGATTGCAGATTCAGAAATAATTTGAGAGTCTTTACCTTTGGTTTATCATGAATTTAAAGATGCCTTTTCAGCTGTAAAGGCAAATAAATTAACTCCTTCCCGTTATTATGATCACAATATCAAACTCACTGGCCAAAATCTGGCACCCAGACAATTCTAATCTCCCTCAAAGCAGGAATCAATCATGCTTCAAGAATACATTGCGGGAAATGTATCAAAATTATTTCTTTGACCAAGCAATTTGAACACCACATTTCATGTGCTATTTATCCTCAAGAAAGATGGAAGCCTTTGCCTTTTTTTCAAGCACAGGAAAATGAACCAGGTAACACAGAAGAATTTCTACCCAGTAACGCCTATGTTGCATCTCCTCAATCTCTTCCATGGAGCTGCTTATTTCTCAAAGTTAGAACTTTGAGGCCCCTATAACCTAATTTGCATTGCAAAAGGACATGATAATTTGACCAAAATGAGAAAAAGGTCTGGAATTTATGAGTAATCACGCCTTTTGGCCTCTGCAACACTCCTTCTACTTTTAAACATTTTTTCAATGACATTTTTTTGTAACTTTTACAGAAATACCTTGTGGTGCATCTTGATGATAAACTTGTTTACTCAAAAAATCTTCAGGGTCACATTGCACATGTTCAAGGGGTTCTAAAGAAACTTTGAAAGCATAAAAATTTCTCAAAAGACTCCAAGTGAAAATTTCATACTCATTCTATGGACCCAGCCAAGAGCCAGCACATATTTGACTGGCCCACACCTTCTTTGGTCAAATATCTTGATTTTCTTTTGGATTTAGTAATTTTTAAAGGAGGTTTATTGAGAATTCAACCAAGAAGAACATTAATATCATTAATCTTCTTCAAAAAGACACTCATTTTTTCTTTAATGAACAAGCGGCTTCGGATTGTGAAGCTCTAAAGAAGGCCTTTACAATTTCTCCAATAATCACCCACTTTAACAAGCTTGCTTGCACTATTGTGGAAACAGATGCAAGAAAATATGCAAATGCATGAGTAATCTTTCAGCTTTCCTCTTCCTCCTCTCTCTTTCATCCCATAGCCTTCAAGTCTTAAAAATGCTTTCTACTGAGCTTCTTACAAGATTCATGACAAGGAACTTCTTGTAATTTTTATTGCTTGAAGGAATGGTGTTCATACAATTTGAGTCTTATGGAACCCTTTGAGGTTTTGACTGATCAAAATTCTCTTAAATAATTCATGAGCTCAAAATTCCTTACAAACAGACAGGCAAGTTGGGTCAAATACCTCTCCAAGTTCAAATTTTAAATCACACACCACCCCGTGAAACCAGAAGTAGTCCTTGATTCTTTATCACGTGGGGACAAAATTTACCCAGGGGGGGAACCTTTTCCAATAAAAACCCTGAAAACTTGAGGAAACTCTTCTCCAATCAGTCTGCCCAACTCATTTTGATCATCACCCACCTTTGAGACAAAGCTTCAAAAATTTTACAAGCTTGAATTGAAAATCCTAAGTTTAAGTAAATGTGAAAGAGTGCAAAATTATTAGATGATGGTTAAATTATTGAAAAAAATGGTTATTTAGTCTATAAAGATTCATAGCAGTACCTGATAATCCTTGCATGAATTAAGATATCTTTGATTCTTGGAAAAAATATCCACATGCTGGTCATCATGGGCAGGATAAAACCTACCAGTTGATCACACAAGGCCTCTTTTGGCCTGGTTTGGACAAGGAAGTGAAAGACTATGTTAGTGCTTGCTATGATTTCAATCAAAACAATTCCTCAAAACACCAGAAGTATGGGCTGCTCCAGCTGCTTCCTATTGCGCCTATTTCTTGGCACTTTTTGTCAATGCATTATATTTTGAAATTACCTATTTTTAGTGGTTATGATTCTATTTGAGTAGTAGCAGATTGCTTCACAAAGATGGATTTGTTTCATTGCAGTACTTTTACCACCTCTTTGGAAGACCCAGCTAATTTATTCATAGAATATATATTTTTGAAACATAGTCTCCCTGATAATATAGTTAGTGATTGCGGATATTTATTTTTCTCTAGTTTCTGGAACTTGCTATTCCAGCATTTGAAGATCACTTGCAACTTATCCAGGTATTACCACCCAAAGACAGATGGGCAAACCAAGAAAGTTAATCAGATTCTTGATCATTTTTCTACACCAATTCCACTCATTCTTCTGCCTAACAGTTGCCCTTCCACACTCTTTATGGAAGAAACCCAAATTTTCCTTCCATTCATGTAGAACATTCTCAACCTGCTACAAATTATCCTACCCACATCCAATCCCTTCAATTGCAACTCCAATCCAACCTCAAAGCAGCAAACCAGTGCTACAAGGAGAAAGCAGACCAACATTGCAATATGGAACCAGAATTTGCAGTAGGAGATAAGTTATGGCTCAATGCTTGCAACATTTGCAGTACTTTCCCAGCCCAAAAACGTTCTGAAAGAAAACTTGGCCCATTCAAATTTGAATCAGTAATCTCTTCCAATGCTTTCAAAATTTCTTTACTTGCAAAATGGAAAGTTATCCCCCTGGTCTTTCATGTGTCTCTCCTAGAGCCAGCTCAAGTCTTATAACCAGGAAAGACTTATCCGCCTCCTGAACCGGTCAATATCCAAAATCATTAGATTGCAAAGTAAGACATATTCTGGATCCCAGGTTATTCAAAGGCAAAATTCAATACCTTTTTGAATGTACTGGCTTCCAGTCTCATAAAGATCACACCTTTTGGGAACCAGCCTATGAACTTTGCAACCCTCCCAACTTGGTCCAAGGCTTTCATGCAGACTATCCTTGAAAACCTTGACAAATTTAACTTCATAAAATACAATCCAATTCCATTCCATCCAACCCAATTTCATCCTATACTCCCATTCCATCCAATCCCATCAAATATCCCATTCCATTCCATCCTACCTCAATTTTTTTTCTTAATTTAAATCTTTTAAAATTTGTTAAAAAATTGCTATTTTTACATATTTCTTTATCCACCCTGTTAAAAAAACCTTTTTTGATTTCTTATATATATAAAAAAATGAAAAGAAATATATTTTATTATAAAGAAAATTACCAATAATAATATATAATACATTATAAGTTTTAATGTCTCTCTCTCTCCACTTCTTCCAAATTTTCAGTCAAATCCCTCACCATTGATTCAAAATCTTCAATATCTTCATCATTTATTAACCCCAAAATCTGTTACAACACAAGAACTTTTGAAACCAAAACCTTTGCAAAGATCTCCTTGCAATTTGTGATCTGAGCCCTCTTTGGTCAATTATTTGATTAATCCACCCCCAAGATTTATTCTTGTGATCTCTTCCTTTGAAATTTCAAGAAACTCTCTCCAATATTGCCATTCAACTTTCTTGCATCATTTTTGACCAGTACCAAAACTTGCACTTTGGTCCCTTTGCTTCAATATTCCATTCCATTCCTTTCCTCCCCTCCCGTTTTGTATTTCTCCTTCCTCTCCATTTCCTTCATTCCCTTTCTCCCATTGGGTTCTGTTTCCTCCTTCATTTTCATTCTGTTCATTCCTTTTTCCCTCAGGAATTGCGTTGACCCATTCCTCACCTTGCACTTAAGACCCCATCTGATCCATCTGGAACTCAGTTGACCAATAACTAGGGAAGAATAGGGTGGTCTTGGGTCAGAAGTTGGCAATGAAAAGAGCATTCCTAGGCGGGCTTGGGCCTCAGCTTTGGGCGCCAGTGCAGCTGTAACTGTATAATCATGGCCAGTTTAAAAGGTTGTTGTGGTGACCAATTTGGGAAACCATGTAAAAGGGGAAATTTTTTAAATTTTTTGATACACATTCTTTCATCCAACTTCCATCAAAAAATAATTGTGTTTCTATGGGAACCCTTCAATTTTATCTACTCTCATCTCCTAATTGTTCTATTGGTCTAGGTAGGCCTCTTGGGGTATTTCAAATTCCCAGATACACTGTTTAACTCTTCCTCCTTGCAAGAGCTTGCTGCCTCAATTTTTTGGCCAAGTGCTGTAGTGACCAAATCTGGACACCTCAGGGCAAAATGGAAAATTTAAATTTTTTGATGATTTTTTTACAATGATCATTCATCAAAAAAAAATTCTTTTCCGGGATGAATGTTGTTCCAGTTCCCAGTCTAACAGCTCTCCTTCTCCTAGTTGTCTAGGAGGGTCTCTGGGGTTTTCTAAACCCCTGGCCTGGTGTTCAGTCCTCTTCATTATTGCTTTGTGCCCCTTTTGACGAGTGCACAGGAAAATACTGGCTTGGCTTGGCTTGACCCTTGCCAGCACCAGCATTGTTTTCAATATTGAAGGCAATGGGCATCTTCCTTGTTGAAACTCCCTTGCCTCCGTTGTCAGGAACCCTCTTTCAATCAGCCAACTCAAAGATGAGCAGGGATGACCCTTGCTCATCATCACAACTGCGCCTCTCCAACCACAACCCCCAATTTCAAACATTTTGTTTTTTTACCAGCTGCTTGCTATTGTGGTTGAAGACAAAAATGGAAAGCCTCCTAGATATCCTTGTCCAATTCCGTTCACCACAAACCATTCAAAGTCAATCCGCCACTACTTCGCCGCTCATCCCTGCGGCAGGATGAGTGAACCAACCAAGCACCATCCAACCCCTCTTGCAACATGGATCCATCTGATCTTTGCATCACCAATACCCTCCCCAATCCTGATATTGTTGCCATTGTTGGTGACAGTAACAACAATGACAGCTTTCAACTCTGTGCACTCTTGCAATCTCCAGCAACAGCGGTCATTGACCGCCACCACCACTGCCTTGATGCACATCCAATCCCTCTATGCTTTTGATCACCTTGGCCAAGCAAGGATGACCTTGCCAATTTGTACCTTTCAACGCTGTCAGCTTGCTACTATTGTAGAGCAAGCTGCAAAAGTAACAGAAATAACATAAAAATAATAATAATATAATTAAGCTAAGAAGGGGTAGGAAAACCATAAATATTATTACAGAAATGGTTTCTCCACTCAAAATCAGGTAGGGTCACTCAATGACCCCACCCTTTTAATCCAGCTCCTTATATTTTTAGATAATTAAGGAAAGAAAAATCAAAATGCCACGGCACCACCAATGAGCTTTTCGGCCAATTGAATATTTCACACGTATTTTCACGTATAGGTTTCACACCTAAAATTCAGTCAGAATTGAGGTGTTGTGTATCTTTTAAGAGTTATGGACGGAAATTTGTTTTTGTCACAATTCCCGCACGTTGCCACGGCAACCAATGCACCCGCGCGCAGCTGAGATATAGCCCTGTCACTCCGTCAAGTTTGTGTACGCAGCCCCAGGCCTCTGAAAAGTACGCAGCCGCGGGACTACGGGTTGAAAAAGTGAAAGGCGGCATGAGAAGCTTAGGTACCGCGTAAACATGCTACAAACCACACGGGAATATTCTAAATATGTAATAAATGTTCCTGTGGATAGTAGATAGTCTAAAAGTTCATAATATTATATAAAAATACTTAAATAACCCTTATACGTATTTTTTATTAAATATAATTCAAAGTACCAAGGATGTCAAAAATAAGACAATGACAACTTCTAAAAATATATTAAAATATTTTAATATACTTTTATGAGGATTTATAGACATCAATATTTTTTTGACATACTAACAAAACTAATGATGTAAAAATATTACATGAATTTCCATGACTTATATTTTTAAGTAATTTATTTAGTAAATCAACTGAAATTTGAAAACAAGGAGTAAAATCAATATCATGAATTTACTCCAATTATTTAATACATAATGAGAACTCACCTGAAATCACAATGTCTGTAGAAATTTCTATTAAAATAATTATTGAATTACTGGAAACATTTACTAAGGATAATTAATTAAATAATACATAAATAGGACAGATTAGTATTATTCACACGTCCTAATATCAATTATAAAGTAGAATAATTCCCATACCCTGAGGAATTAGATGCTACCTGTGCTAAAGCGCTAAGGAAAGGTGAAAGGCTACCACTGGTTACCCTGCTAGCCTCAGTGTCCGTCCCTTTCAGCCCCTGTACCCCTCAGAAGGATAATATTGGGACTCCAAAAGCTATAAATAAAGAGATCTTTTGAAGATATTGATACCCAGAGACCCAGTTATATTTATATCCAGACACTGGGCCAAGGTAATCAAGTACTTATTAAAAATAAGTAAATGATTTATGACTTAGTCTGATTAATAATATCCGTCCTCAACCTCTTTATATCTATTTAAACTGCTGAACAACCTCATAACCCCAGTATACAGGTTTAACCCATCAGTGCACGTCCCAAACAGATACCCTAAGGATTTAGAAATATACCAGTGATTATAATTATACTTTCTCTTTCGTGGCAGCTTGGTTACAAGGCCCTGCCAATCCACCGTGTATTTTATATACATAATATCTTTGGGGAAAATATCCTTTCAACTAAAGAGCCCAAAGTAACCAGGACTACATATTTTCATACTGAAATCCCTGGAGAGAGTTGTTAAAGATCCCCAATATAATTGTGGCCCCTCTATAAAAAATATCTAATAATCAATTTATTTATATTGATTTAAAACAATAAACCATAACCAAACCAATTAACCTTGCATTAAAGCTTAATTCAAATATTTTACGGATTTTTGTTGCATTTATTCAATAATATATTTATTTATTCATTCTATAACCTCTGGTAGCTAAAAGATAGCAAGGGTCTTGGAATCCATGAGGCTGAAAAACGCCGTGGTAGACCAAACCTGTCCTATAGCCATCAGACTCACTTTTGTACTATAACAAAAGCTCAAAACCTCAAAATAAACCTCAGAAATGGATTCTACATTTAAAATAACCTATAGTCACTCAGCCAAAGTACCACCCTATCCCTCATTGATTAGAAGATACAGCCCAAGAACCCTTCAATTGTGGAAAACTAATACCCAACCAGGTGTCACAGCTCTGTGGAAGGAATAAAGACATAAATTGCAAACCCTCAAGTACATACCAGTAACAGCTTACCCTCAACACCAGAACCATACACCAACCCTGTCACCTCAGCCAGAATACAGCAATACAGATACAGGAGGTAGTGAAACTAGTTCAGCTCCTGTCACCTCACCCAGGATGCATTCAAATACACATACACATGACTATGCAGAAGTATACAGGACAGTATAGGCAGGAGGAAGTGAAACCAGTCTCAACCAGATCCAAAAAAACAAGCAAATAAACATACACCAGACTATGCAGAATTATACAGGACAGTATAGGCAGGAGGAAGTGAAACCAGTCTCAACCAGATCCAAACAAACAAGCAAATACACATACACAAGACTATGCAGAAGTATACAGGACAGTATAGGAAGGATGAAGTGAATCCAGTCTCAACCAGAACTATGCAGTACCAAACAAACTCAGCACCTCACAGCAATCTATGTAGGCAGAGGCATGTGATACTAAAAAACCCACCAGTACAAGTACCACAGGGCTACCCAGAAATATATGCAGGCAGTCAAGAACTACCCGTAACAACAACCCCCAGCACCACACAGCAATTTATGCATCCAGTAGCATGTGATATCAAATAAACTACCAGTACCAACAACCCTCAGCACCACACAGCAATTTATGTAGTCAGAAGCATGTGATACCAAACAAACCACCAGTACAAGTACCACAGGGCCACCCAGCAATATATGCAGGCAGCCAAGACCATGCAGCAAAAAACAGACCACCAGTGATGCACAAGAAATACATGAAGGTAGAAGAAAGTAGCACCAAACAAACCACAAGTACTGCACAGGAATTTATTTTATCTGAACTTCACAGCAGTTTATGCAGGGCTCTGCATGCATGAAACCCCTATACAAGCTTTTACAAACCAGCAGAAATGCCTCATGAAACTGTACAAGCTTTTCACAACCAGCATAAATGCCTCATGTAACTGTACAAGCTTTTTCCAACCAGCAGAAATGCCTCATGTGACTGTATCTCACTGTTCCTCACCAGAAAAGGGGAAACCCTCAGGGGCAGCCTTCAGCACCCCTGGGGGCAGGATTTGTCTATTTAAGGAGGGCCTCTCTGCCCTATCCAAGTTGTATCAATCATCCCATCTCATGCCATCTGGCACATCATCCATCACCCACCCCAGCTCACCTCCACCTATCAGGCCCTCTTGGCCCATTAACCTGTGGTACCTACCCAGATAAGTATTACCAGTGAACCAGTTATAAAGGAAAAAAGAAATCAGAAACCAAGTTATTACCCATCTTTAGCCAATTGAACCACCCAACAGGTGCTTGAATAAGGGTTCTTCTGTGACCTAAATATTCGGCACCAAATTAAAGAAGCACCACCCTTCAGTCAATAAATAACCCTTACAAAGAAAGAGAGCACAAAAAAAGCAACCACCAACATTTTTCCTCTACCCAGCCCCCTGTGGGTAAACCCATCCTTTGGTTCTCTCCTGAACCACCACCCCTTTGATAAACCCTTGAACCCTTTAATATTGGGATATTGGTTAAGATCAAATACATCTGATCAATAAATAACCAATAGTCAAATACATCTGGTCCATTCTTCAACAAACCTACCAATAACAATCAATAACTAATCTAGGTCTGATCTGAGACCTATTTTAAGTCTCAAAGAAACCAGCCATTAATTTAAATAAATTATTGTGCAGAGTTACTATAGTACTAGAAGGGCAGGCAATTCAAAACCACTCTTAGTATATACTAATACTCCAAATGAGTAGAAGTAATACTAAATTCCCCTTCAAGGACTTCCAGAAAGCTAATTCCTACCTTTATTTTATATAATCCCACAGGAGTCTCTACAACTCTTACACCCAAGAGAGCGGAAACGGGCCTCACCTTGGCCGCTTCTCATCCCCACCTTGTTTGCCCTCATTGCTTGCTTCCCCTCAACTACCACTCTCATCCAAAATCAAATCCTTGCTTGCAATGGCAATTGTACCCAGCTTCCTTGCTTGTTTCCCCCGCGGGTTCTTGGTAGATTGTACCCATGGCCATTCTGTCTTTCCCCTGTCAGGTCACCCCATTGTGAAAACCGCACGGCCACTGCTTTCCGTGTGGTCCCCCTGTTGTCATGATGGCCACCCAGGCGCATCTCCTGCTGCTCATCACCTATGGCCATCATTGGCCTGGGCTGGTGACATTTTGGCCCTGTTCATTTTTTTCTTCTCATGTGTCATGACTACTTGATTTTTTTAAGTTGTTTTATTTTGTTTTTCTCTTCACCAGTTTTTTTTGTTGTTTTTCATGACCAGTTAAATTAAATTAAGTAAAAAAAAAGAAAAGTAAAAAACTTTTTTTTTAATAATTGTTGTTTTTTTTGCTCTATCTGTCTCATCTCTTGTAAAGAGTCTACAGGTACCCATTGCCCATAAAAGGAGAGGCTCTCCCCCGCCTTTTTCCAACATCCATCTGAGTGTGTGCGTATGCCCCCTGGTTATTATCAGTAATTGATTCTCATCCTTATCCTGGGTATACCTATGATTGCCCCCTTGATCCATTGATCCTTAGTTGTTGCCCCTCTGTGTCCTGATCCTTATCACAAACCAATAGCCGTGCTGGTTGAAGAGAATTCTGTCTTTTGGAATTCTTGAGTATGTTACACCACTCTTTGATCCCTTCCTCTGACCATAATTGTCTTGATCCTTCCTTTATCATCTTTCTGCAGCCAATCATGTTTGATTGAAGAGGCTTATTAAGTTTAAAACCTGGAGTGTTATACCTCCTTTTATTTCTTTTCAAAGTTGTATTCTTCCATCCTAATCTTGAGTTACTTGAGAAGTGTTGATGTTATCCCTGTTCAAATCAGTTCCTTTTTGCTTTTAGAGCTTCTCAAAACATTGTGCTTTGTCTTGTACGGCAACCCTCAGTTATCTGGTACCCTTCAAGCGCTTGATTGCGGAGAGTTGGGCAGGTTCATTAAGAACCTGGAGGTTGGTTGGGATTTTAGTTAATCATCCCCAATCTTCTTCTATAAATCAGAGTTATTAGCTTGTGGGAATTGTTTACATAAAACACCTTTGTTCTTTTTAACTTTAAAAAAACTTTAACTTCTTTTTTTCAAATACCTCCCACATAATCTTGCCTCAGATAGTGCTGTTCTTTTGCTATCAACTATTACCAAACTTTATCCTTTAATGATTGATTCCTCAAGTAAAGGTTATGGACCTTGATCTTGGTTACATTTAAATATTTTTGTACCACTCAGGAGGGCAAACTAAACAGCTCCTTTCCCCTACACAGAACTTCCATGGCCTAGCACTGTTTGGAGTCTTACAGCGCACAGGCAATCACCCAATTCCTTCTCACCAATTATCTTCATCACCACATTGACTGAACCATCATTAAAAATCTTGCTACGCCATTTGACAGACCACAAGCCATAGCTTGGGGTCATTGGCGGCTTTTTCCATTGAACCACAAGACATACATCAGCAAATTGTCCCCATCAACAGCAACACCAACCAATCTCACTGGATTTGGAAAAAAAACAAAGGTTGCTTCCAGAACCATCAACTATTCCACTTCCCTCAAAACCAGCCAGATGATGGCGGTTGTCAACACTTATTTTCAGAGGCCATCTATTTTCCCACCGCCATCATCTGCGGTGTGGTAAACCAAACCTGTCCTATAGCCATCAGAATCATTTTTTCTTATTAATTATTATCCTTATATCAAATTAAAGTCAAGAAAATACTAAATAAATTCAAAACCCCTCATAAAATATGCTCTAAACTCAAACCAACCTGAAAACCCAAATCAATCACCAGATAAAACCCTTCAACCATATCAGCACCAGTCAAAAAAACAACCCAACACCTGGCACAGACTGGATTTTGTCACATGGATTAATGGAAAGTCTTAATTGAATATATAATCAAAAGATTATGCTCAAAATAACCACACAACAAAACAACATACCCCATACCAGCAGGACTTAAACCATATCAGTACCAATGTTACACTACAACCAGTACTATGAAAGCAAGTTAAACTACTTTTCTGGAACTTTCACCACCAGATAATCCCTCAAAAGCTTCCTCTCAAGCACTCTGATACTCAGTTTGCCACCATTCCAACCATACAACACACACACATGCACCTACAGAAGTAGGGGCTCATGCAGCCAAGTATATCTCAATTCTCACCAACCAGCAATAACAACTCAGTACACATGACTTTTCTGGAAATTTAACCACCAGATAAGAGCTCTGAAGCTTCCTCTCAAGCACTCTGATACTAAGTTTGCCACAATTTCAACCATAAATCACACATACATGCACCAACAGAAGTAGGGGCTCATGCAGCCAAATATCTCTTAATTCTCACCAACCAGCAATAACAACTCAGTACACATGATTTTTATGGAACTTTCAACACCAGATAAGCCCTCTGAAGCGTCCTCTCAAGCACTCTGATACTCAGTTTGCCACCATATCAACCATACAACACCTGCAAGCCACACTCTCAAGTTACCCAAGGGGACATGCGGTAAAACAGCATACCTCTTATCTCCACAACTAATTACATTGAAACAGCATGCAGGTAGTTCCTGCCAAATTTTATACATTATAGGGGCTCAGAGGCTTTCTAAGAAACACCCAGCACATGAACTTCCACCACCAAACCCATGCAGGTCAAACCATTAAAGCTACCAAAGAGGGCTTGCAGCTGCCAAGCATGCTTCATGCTCTTCCCAACCAGCAAAATTAACTCAATCTGCAGGCAACTTCTGCATCCTTTTTTATACAAGATAAGCACTCAGAAGCGTCCAGATCACACCATTCTTATCTCTTAGCTCATATTTTAGCCTGAATCTCAAAGATTGAACTAAAAAATACAGTTGTCTCTCAGCCTGATTTAAAAATTTTATCACCAGAATGATCTGTCTCATGTAACTGTACCCTCCTGTGCTTCAACAGTGCAGAGAGATGCTCAGAAACGCACTCAGGGGAGCTCTGAGCATCCCCTGAGGAAGTATTTTTCTATTTAAGGGGCCTCTTTTGCCCTATCCAAGTTGTCTAGCATGGCTTCTGCCCAGTGTGTGAAACATGGCATCAGCCTGACCAGTTACTTACCTAGTACCCAGTTATAAGTGAACCAGGGTCAAGTGAAAAGGAAACAAAGGATCAGACACCAAATTATCAATGAACATTTGACCCAAATACTGGTGCTTTTGAAGGAGGGTTCTTGAGAAGGGGCCTGTTATTTAGAAACTATTTTTAAGAGGGAAAACCCCCTCATTTTTGATTAGTAAATTCATAAAAGAGGAAGATCACAACAGAAAAACCAACCAAGCTTTTTTTCCGCCCAGCTCCCTGTGGGAAAGCCCATCTTTGGGCCCTCCTACTGGTTAAACACCTTTTAGTCAACCCCTAAATCCTTTAAAAGGAATTGGAAAAATAGTCAGAAAAAGTCAAAAATTCTTAATTATTAATTGGTGGAAGCTTTCCAATAATCCAATCCAACCTGGAATATTCTTGAAATTCCTGAAAATCTCTGTTAATAATTAATCTATGTCTGATAAGAGACCTATTTTAAGTCTCAAAGAAACCAGCCACTAATTAAAAAAATTATTGTGCAGACTTATTTTAGTTCAGAAGGGCAGGCAATTCAAAACCACCTTAGCTTACCTCTATCTATTCAAGACTAGTAGTAAACTAAATTCCCCTTCTAGTGACTTCCAGAAAGCTATTTGCTAAATAATCCCATTATCCCTTGGAGTCTCTACAGCGGCCACCTGTTGCAACCTTCCCAAGCTCTCCATCCCAATTCTAATCACCTTTGGCTTTCTCACCTGATGAACAGCAAGCCTTTTCTTGCTGCCATTAGTTCTGCTGTTGGTCATCATCTGACCATCACTCCATCTGTCTCCCATGTCCAAAAAATGTGAGCAACGCTTGCCACCATTGGAGTTTTTGCATCAATTATTGACCCCCAATCAATCCACCTCCTTGGCCAATGGCCAACATCCCCAACATTGGCTGATCCGCTGAAGGCCCTCATCAGAATCTCCCTTCCCACTCCTTGATCCCACCAACCAATAAATAACATTGCCAATCCCTCCATTGATCATCCCATCCCAAGCTTTTTTTTCATCCATCACTACCGTTGCAAGCTGTTGCCTGCTGTTGCTAATGTTTATCCACTGCCACTTTCAACCTTGAAGCAGGCTGGTTTCCTTGTTCTCAGCTTCTTTATTTTGCATTTCATAAGCTTTCTGTTTCCAAATTTGTTGTTCCTCACCATTTGTTTTTTTTCTCATATCATTCAAAAAAAAGCCCTTTCATTTGTAGTCATCTCTCATAAGTAGTCTACAGGGCTCTTTTTCATAAAAGGAGGGGATTTCCCCTGCATTTTTACCACAGAATCAGCTATCATTGAATAATCCATCCTATCATCATCATCTAGTAATAAATCTGTGGGGCCCTTCCCCTTGTCTGAGCATCATTATCCTTTGTATATATTGTGATTGCCCCTTGATCCTTTGAGCCTCCATACTCAATCCTTTTATCTGTCCAATGTGACCTGATCCTTATCACCAACCAATAGCCTTGCTGGTTGATTAAGAATTCATTGGGTTGAATTCTTGAGTGTGTTAAGCACTCTGTTGATCCCTTTCTCCAACCACTTTAATGGTCCTGATCATTCATTTTATTGTCTTCCTGGAACCAGTCACTTTTGGCTGAGAGGTTTCTTTAAGTTTGAAACCTGGAGTTTTGAACCTCCCTTTATTCCCTTAAAGTTGAATTTGGCCATTCTATTTTTGAGTCCCTTGATAATTTTTGGCTCATTCTTGTTCAAATTTGTTACTGCTTTGCTTCTAGAGCTTCATAGAACAAATAGCTTTGTTTTGTACAGCCACCCACAGTTATCTGGTACCCTTCAAGCACTTTATTGCAGAGAGTTGGGCAGGCTCATTGAGAACCTGGAGGTTGCTTGGGATTGATTTGATTTTCCCTAATCTTCTGCTGAAAACCAGAGTTATGAGCCTGTAGGAATTGTGACTTAAAACTGCCTTGTTCTATTGAACTCTGAAAAAACTTTCAACTTATTTTTTCAAGTCTTTTCCCGCTGTGGTTGTCCAAACCTGTCCTATAGCCATCAGACTCACTTTTCTAGTGTAAAAAAAGCTCAAAACCTCAAATTAACCTCAGAAATAGATTGTACATCACCAATAACCTATAGTCACTCAGCCAAAGTACCCCCTATCTCTCATGGATTAGAAGATAAAGTCCAACAAAACTCCAACTTTGGCAAACTCATACCCAACCAGGTTTCACATCTCTGTAGAAGACATAAGACATACTTGTTAAACCCTATAGTAAATGCCAGAAACAGGTTAACCTGAACACCAGGACCATAAAGCCCTGTCACCTTGGCCAGAATAAAGCAATACAGATACAGGAGGCAGTGCAGCTAGTTCAGCTCCTGTCACCTAACCAAACAAACAAGCAAATATAAAGACAGAAGGCTGTGCAGAATTATACAGGAATAGTTCAGGAAGTAGGAAGTGACACCAGTCTCAACCAGATCCAAACAAACAAGCAAATATACCTACACAAGGCTATGCAGAAGTATACAGGTTAGTTTAGGCAAGAGGAAGTGTAACCAGTATCAACCAGTCCCAAAAAAAAAACAAGCAAATACACATACACAAGACTATGCAGAAGTATACATTACAGTATAGGCAGGAGGAAGTGAAACCAGTCTCAACCAGATCCAAAAAAACAAGCAAATACACCTACACCAGGTTATTCAAAAGTATACAGGTCTACCCAGCAACACACGCAGGCAGCCAGAACCATGTAGTATAAAAAAATCCCAGAACAACACACAAACCTATGTAGTCAGAAGCATGTGATACCCAAAAACCCACCAGTAAAAAGTAAAAATACCACAGGGCTACCCAGAAATAAATGCAGGAAGGCAAGACCATTCAGCAACAAACAAACTACCATTAATGCACAGAAATACATGAAGTTAGAGGAAGTAGAAACAAAAAAACCACTAGTAATGCACAGAAATACACAAAGGTAGAAGCAGCAGCTGCAAAACACCACCAGTAATGCACAGAAATACATGAAGGTAGAAGCAAGTGGAACCAAAAAAACCACCAGTGAATGCACATCAACACATGTAGGAAGAAACAAGTAGCGCGAGACCAACCACCAGTACTGCACAGGAATATATTGTATCTGCACTCCACAGAAGTTTATGCAGGTCTGTGCATGCATGAAACCCCTGTACAAGCTTTTTACAACCAGAAGAAATGCCTCATTTAAATGTACAAGCCTTTTCAAACCAGAAGAAATGTCTCATGTAATTGTATCTCACTGTTCCTCACCAGAACAGGGAGAACCCTCAGGGGCAGCCTTGAGCACCCCTGGGGGCAGGGATTTTCAATTTAAGGAGTGCCTCTCTGCCCTATCCAAGTTGTATCACTTATAACACCCAGCTCCATCCATCCTAACCATCTGTGGTACCTTTCCAGATAAATATTATTAGTGAATTAGTTACAAAGAAACAGAAAATCAGAAACAAAGTTATAACCCATCTTGAACCAATTAAAACCACCCACCATGTTCTTGAATAAGGGTTCTTCTGTGACCTAAATATTCACAACCAGATTAAAGAAAAACCACCTCATTTAATTAATAAATAACCCTTACAAAGAAAGAGAGCACAACAAAAAGAAACCACCAACCTTTACTCTACCCAGCCCCCTGTGGGTAAACCCATCCTTGGGTCCTCTCCTGAATCATCCCTTTGATAAAAACCTTGAAACCTTTAATATTGGGATATTGTTTAAGATCAAAAATATCTGAGAAATAACTAACCAATAACCCAATAAATCTGGTCTATTCTTAAAAACCCTACAAATAACAATTAATAACTAATCTAGGTCTGATCTTAGAACTATTTTAATTCTCAAAGAAATCAGCCATTCATTTAAATAAATTATTGTGCAGACTTACTATAGTACTAGAAGGACAGGCAATTCAAAACCACTCTTAATCTTACTAATACTCTAAAGGAGAAGAAGTAATACTAAATTCCCCTTCAAGGACTTCCAGCAAGCAATTTGCTACTTTATTTATACAATCCCACAGGAGTCTCTACACCGCACCACCTTGCCTCAGATAATTTTGTCTTCCATTGCTACTGAATACTTTCAAACTAATCCCTTCCATGGATTCCTCATTCATAAGGTTCTGGCCCTTGATTCTGGTTACATTTAAATATTTTTGTAACTCTTAGGAGGGCAGCCTAAACAGCACCTTTCCTCTCCAGAGAACTGCCACTGGCTCAGCACCTTTTGGAGTCTTACATTGTTTGATGGGTTCCATGTGCTTCTTCCCAATCTGGGGATCATCTGTTAGGTGGTGGAGAAAAAAATAAATTTAGAAAAGATCATCAAAGAAACAGCACACTCATTTCCAGCAGGGCCCACACAAATCAGCAACCCAGAAGTTGCCGGCCTTGGAGGTGGCAGAAGGTCCATTGATGTCTGAATGCCTACCAGAAAATCAGTCAGCAGCGGCCCCAACAGAAAGAAAAGTCTTGGAAATCTTGAAGGATGTTCTGATTTTCCAGAATAAAATGCACCACGCACAACACAACCTCACTGGGCGGAGGTATTTCAGCCTCCCGGATTGCTTCCCAGCAGTTTCACAACTTGCATCTGCAGCTATTGTGGGGAGGATTGGAACTGGAAATTGGTGTGTGAAAACCTAAAAAATGAAACAAACAAAGGACTTTTTTTTCCCTGAAGTATTGACCTAAATTTTCCCAATGGGCACACAGGTTTCTTTGGAATCTTGCCATCCCTCCAACATGCAGCAGATACAGGCACAAGCAAAGGAGGAAGGGGAAACAATGCCAGTGTTTCTTAGCATTTTCACCCTGCCAAAAACATGGCAGGCCCTTTCCTCGCAAGTAGAGGCCAAGTGTCATGTTCCAAGTTTAAGGGTTATTTTCTTCATCATTTTGAAATATACTTCTCCTTGGCACCATCTACCTCAGTCCATAAGCATTACAAAAATAAGGCACAACATCAATAGTGCCTTCCACTTACTACCTCAGGCTTGCAAAACAATCTTCCAATCTTGGAAACTCAGGATATGCTTGCAAATCTTTGTACTTAAGTCTAATACGGTTGAACATCCATTAAAAATTGGAAATTCTGCCCCTGGTTATCATCAACCCTTGGACTTCCATTCTTGGTCATGAAATCACACTAGCTTGCACCCATGCCTAGATAGCCACATCAACTGTATAATTTGCAAATGGACTAGTCCCTCCCCCTGCATAAGCTATATCTGTACATTCAAACTTTCCTCACATGTCATTCATTCCTTGTCCCATACATTACCTCTTTTTACAATCAAGTACTATTTTCTTTCACCTACACTAAAGCCTTGTAAATTAATGTACTAATATTTGATTTTCCCATTCCATTCCTTTCATTCATTGCATCATTACTTCCTAGCTGTAGGTAGCTGTCCATCAGGTTGTATGGAGTTATCATTGGATTAAATTATAAAGGCTAGGCCACCTTCCTGAAGATTGTCTCCTCAGTTAGTTAATTTAATATTTTCTCAAATTTTTGTAAAACAATTCATCACATTGGAATCAGCTTTGGTTTCCTCCTATTGGAAAAATTCACCCCTCTTTCTGCTTGTTGAGCCATCAAACATTAGTTTGCACTTTTCAGTTAGCCTTGCTACCTTGCATTTAGCCCTTGTACTCAGTTTCCTCATTTGCGCTAACAATCATCTAAGATTTCCCTATAGTACATAGGTTTGTTGTGTGACAGGATGAAATTGTTGGATAATACTTAATAAAAGCATTTTTTTAGTATTATATATTTTTGGACAGAATCATGGGGAAACATTTCCTTTTCAAACAAAATGTTCCAAGAATAAGAAATATTTTTTTCCACACCTTAATATAAAAAGATTTCTTTTTTTTAATTAAAAAAAATAAATCTGATTGATCAAGAAGAATCAAAATAATTGGAAAAGAATTTCCATACAAAATTGATCTGGAAAGTATATTTCTTGATTTCATTTTTCAATTTTAAACTTCCAAACTAGGAATCTTCTGATTAACAATAAATGTTTGGGAATTTTAATGAGAAATTACCTCAAAATTGGTACCCTCCAGATAGCAATGGAGATTTTACAAAGGAAAAAAAGCAGAAATGTTTTGATCTGGATTGATCAATGATGTTATAATTATGGCCAGCAATTAGCTTAGGCAAATGAGCAGTATTTAAAGCAAAAGAAATGCTGGACACTGTGTGTCAATAATGGCTAATGGGGCTCTCACAATGGGGCAATATGTTGGATGAATTCGATTGGATGATGAATGAATGATGGAAAACAGCAGGGAGAAGAGCTCCTTAAGTACAAAAGATTGGCCTATTGTGAGCCCATGATACAACAAGTCAAAAGGCAAATTTTCCGCCCCAAAAGAGCTCTACAGGCTCTACAAGCCTTGTTACTTGGTTTGGACTACATCAGCCCACATGGCATCAGTCCCTGAACCCTTACGACCAGCCTATTCCGGTCCATTCTGGTGTTTCCACCGTTACGGGGCTGAACCAGCCCCTTTGCTGTTCAATCCCCTGGCTGGTTGTCTATTACAACCGGCCCTGATGGCCTTATTACCTCTGTTACGGGCTGGTTGCCTCATGCATCCAGCCCCTGGCCCCTCAAATGGGCCAGGTGGGACCCAGGGCTCACCTGGGTCCGGTTTCAACCTCACATGGGGGGGGGTGTAGCCGGCGGACATGCCGCCCCCCCCCCTCTTTCTCTCAATTCCCTGGTGGGGGCGGTCAAGTCCCCTCACCAGGGGCCCTGGGGGTCGATACCCCCAGGGCGTCGTCAAGGTAAGGATGGCTGGGGGGTGGTCAGATCCCCCCTGGCCCGTCGCTCCTCCCCCTCGGTAAAGGGGGGGGGAGAGCGCCCCTCGTCACCTCTTCGCTACAAGGTGGGAGGGTGATCAAATCCCCCCCACCGTCCGGTCGCTACACTCGCGGCCGGCGCCGCCACCTCCCTGGGCAAGGGGGTGGTCAGGTCCCCCCTGCCCTGACCGACCGCGTCATCGCGGCCGGTCGCTGGCTGGTTCAACCCAGCCAGCCCGCCCCCATCCCCCTCGCAACGGCGAGCGAGGGGAGGGGGAGCGAGCCGGGGCCGCGAGCCCCGGCTCCGCGGCGCTGGTCGCCGGTCGCGACCAGCCGGGCCCGCGCGGCATCGCACCGCGCGGGATCCCTTGGCCGCGCAACAGCCCCGCGCGGGCCGTCGGGCCCCGCGTGGGCCGTGCCGAGGAACACAGGCGGCCCCGAACGGGCCGCGACGCGAGCAGCGGCCCCGAGCGGGCCGCAACACGGGCGGCAACCCTAATGGGCCGCCCCAAGCCCAAATTATGAGAAAAGACTACTTTTGCGGGCCAGCCCGTCTGGCCAAGTATGTCCAAAATAAACCTTGGGCCCAATTATGCCCATACAAGCCCATCTGGCCGTATTTGCCCATATACCCCATCGGGCCCGTTAGGGCCCGTGTACCAATGGGTCTATTTCACGCGTTTTGAGGCCAGTTTCCCCAAATCTATAACATCCACATGGGCCCGTATGGTCCGTGTGTGTGTCCAATGGGCCTTAGAGGCCCATTTGTGCATCCCATTTGGATTACACTTATACGTAGCACCCGCGTAAGTGCGTACGTATTTTAACACACCCCCTTAATCCAAAAGGGGTGACATCCGCATATTAGTCACAAAGCCTTGATGCTTGTTTCTGTCTAATGCCTTAGTCAAGATATCCGCAATCATTGCTCCAGTGGGCATGTACCTCAACACAATCTCTTTGCAGTTAACTGCATCGCGAATATAGTTATAGTGGACATCAATATGTTTTGTTCTTGAATGGAACACTTGGTTTTGCGCCAACGCAATGGCACTCTGGTTATCGGAATACAACAATGCAAACCCTTGTGGTTTATGTGTGTCCTCTAAGACTTTTCTCAACCATTTTTCTTCCTGTGAAGCTGCTAAGTAAGCTCTATACTCAGCCTCTGTTGATGAAAGACTTATTGCCGACACCTTCTTGGACATCCATGACACCAGATTCTTACCTAAAAAGAATACAAAACCACTTGTTGATTCCCTAGTGTTACCATCTGCCCAACTTGCATCGGAATAACCAACCAAATCAAAGTTTGCTGACTTTGTAAACAACAGTCCCAGACTGTGTGTTCCTTTAAGATACCTCATAACTCTCTTAAACGCTGACCAATGCCTCATGCTTGGCTTCTCTAAGTGTTGCGACAAGACCCCAATTGCAAACGCAATATCGGGCCTTGTACACTGCCCCAAATAATTAAGCGATCCGACAGCTGACCTGTAGTCATTCCCTGATTGAACAAACTCCAGATACTCCTCATCTGTAGACTTCTCTAAACGAATGTTTGACTGCATAGGAGTACCAAACTCCTTTGCATCCTCTAAGCCGTATTGCTTAAGAAGAGCTGCCACATAATGGTTCTGGTCTAACTTAATACCATTCTTGCTCTTGCTGACTTTCATTCCAAGCACCTGTTGCGCCAGACCAAGATCTTTTATCTTGAATTCCTTTTTGAGTGTCTCCATGACTCTCTCTTTACCATCACCAATAATGATAATGTCATCGACCCATACAAACAAAATTGCATCCTTCCTCACAAAAAGGCAAGGATCGGCCTCAGACGTCTTAAAACCAATCTCTATCAGTTTCTCACTCATGGTGTTATACCATGACCTAGCTGCTTGCTTCAATCCATACAGGGATCTACACAGCTTGAGGACATATTCCCCTTTATCTGCCGAAAGAAAAGTTCTAACACAGATTTTCTTCATGGTTTCTGGTTTAGTCTCTACTAACCATTCACGAAAACCATCAGGAATCGACATATAAACAGTCTCCTCCTCTCCAAGTTTTGCATTCAAGTATGCTGTTACAAAATCAGCTTGTCTGATTTCTTCACCCAACTCCACTGCCAGAGCAATGATGTACCTGAAGGTGGACAGCCTTCCAGTTGGTGAGAAAGTTTCTTGGTAATCAATACCCTCTCTCTGCTTGAAGCCCTGTGCAACACATCTAGCCTTGAACCTTTTCAAAACTCCATTTGTGTCAAACTTCTTGTTTAACACCAATCGAGACCCCACAATGGTCTTTCCTTTTGGAACAGAATCCCGCTTAACCACTTCAAAGACACTATTATTCTCTAGAGAATCAAATTCCTCAAAAATAGCACTCTTCCAGTTGGCTCTCTCATCAGAATTCATAGCTTGGCCAAAGCTATTTGGGTTAACCCTGTTACCCATTTCTGAACTCAACTCCAGGACTTCATTGAGCATACACTGTTCCTGAAATGTATCTTCCTCATATCCTGCGGCAGCATAATGGGATCTCCACTCCCCGTACCTGTCAACTGGTACTCTAACCCTACCACTCCTTCTAACCGGAGGTGGAGGCTCATCAGGTTCTGATTCCACAGAATCACCTGAAGCGGGTACTGAACCCTCTTGTGGCACGTCTGCCACCTCTTCATCTTCTGGAACCACATGTTCCACAGCTTTTGCTGGTGAAATAGGTGCTAATTCTATTTCTTGTTGTGGCTTAATCACAACAACATCTTCACTCCTTTTGAGTGGAAAGGTACTTTCATCGAATTTTACATCCCTGCTACGGATAACCTTTCTTGTCCCTGGACAATAGATCCTATAAGATTTACTTATTAAATCATAGCCTACAAGTGCCCCTGTTCTGGCTCTAGGGTCTAATTTTCCGACCATTTCATTATGGTGGACACTATAATACACCAAGCAACCAATTGTTCTTAGGTGTGATGTTTTGGGGTACAATTTCCAAAACTGATAATGGGGACACTTCCCATTAACACTTACAATGTTGTGCAACAGACACACCGTGCACATCAACTCAGCCCATAAGAACTTTGGCAGACCAGATTGAGACATAATAGTTCTGACTTTGTCCAGTAAAGTCCTATTCATTCTCTCAACTATTCCATTATTTTGTGGAGTACTTGCAGTAGTGACTATATGAATGATACCATAATCTTTCAACAGCCTCCCAAACTCTTTACTCACAAATTCACCCCCTCCATCGGTAATAACCCTCTTGATCTCCTTCATCAGACCATTCTGTTTCCAGACTTTGAAGATTACAGAAACCTCCTCTGTGGTCTGATCCTTAGATCGAATCGGTTTAACCCAAACATAATTAGTTGCAGTATCAACTAAATTGATGAAGTATCTTGCCCCACCAAGGGACTCTGGAGTGAATGGCCCTGCCAAATCAATGGAAAATTCCTCTCTAGGAACATCTGTGTGATCTCTACTCTTAGAGAACACATTTCTAGTCTTAGCCCCCAAGGTACAACTCTCACAGTTGCTGTCCTTTACCTTATGGCCACTTCTATTGTGAGAAACAGTGCTCAGAGCTGAGAATTTGAACAGGCTTGCACACAGAAGCTTATTCCGAACTTGTCCACTAAGAACAGTTCTCCCATTCATATCAATAACAAACCTATCTCCTTTAAGATAACGAATTTGGAAACCTTTTTTCCATAACACCCCAAGAGACACGAGGTTGTAAGGCAACTCTGGTACATAGAACACTTTATCAAAAGTAATTTGGAAACCCAGTTGATTTGCAAGAATAACTTTTCCAATTCCTTTAATCTGAATTGTTCTGCCTTTCTGACCAATATTTACAACCCCATCATAATCACTAAGATTTGAAAATAAATTTGGTTCAAAAAACATGTGATCTGTACAACCAGAATCGATCAAAACAAGAACATCCTCCTTCAATCCTCCTAGTAGGAAAGAAGCTTTATCAGTCACTGATAAGTTCTTATCTTTGAGGTTAAGATTACTCACTTCATAATCAATCAAGTCCATTTCTTGATCCTCATCGATTTTGGCCTTCTTGTTGGGACCTTCTTCCACAACAGCCTCTTCAATTGGAGCATCCAACGCCACCATTGCAACGTTTTCAGTTGTGAGATTGACCTCCTTGTCATCCCCTTCGGACTTCTTCCTTTTCTTGGCCTCCTTGCAGTCCTTAGCATAGTGACCCTTATTCTGACAATTGTAACATAAGACCTTGGACAAATCCTTTTTCGCCTTTTTGCGAGATTTTCCAGTCTTTCCAACTAGGGCTGTTCCAGAACCCCCCTTCATCTTGAATTGAAGGTCATCCTTTTCAATCCTTTTAAGCACATCCTCCTCCCCAGGAAGAGGATCCAATTGAGAAATGATTCTGACTAAGGAATCAAACTCTTTTGGCAGCTTTTGAAGGATTAAGAGTGACAAACACTCTGGATCCATGTTAAGTCCAGATGACTTGAACTTGGCTATACTAGACCTAGCCTCTGCCACAAACTGTTTACAATTCGAATATTGTAACTTGAACAGTTTATTAAAGGCTATACCCTTCTGGTGAACAGAATCACCAGCATACTTGGACTTAAGCAGCTTCCAAAGGATGCTGCCCCTCCTCCTCTCATCTTCCCTAAGAGTATCAGCAACCCATGTCACATGATTCTCATCAAGATGCCTAAGGATCAGATGGTAAGACTTCTTCTCCACTTCTGAACTGATCAGAGTGTCATCTGCATCCATAATTTCCCCACAGCAGATGTTATCCAGCTCACTATCCATAAGGACAGCCCAAGCATTATAGTTCTGACTATTCAGAACTATTTTGGTAGAGCTAACATCAGGGATATAGGACATCTTCTTGGAAAACTTGAGGTCTTTGAGGTTCTCCAAAGTAAGGTACAAAGGTCTAGATGGCTTGGAAGTAATGATGATGTTGGTACTGATAATGTGTTATAATTATGGCCAGCAATTAGCTTAGGCAAATGAGCAGTATTTAAAGCAAAAGAAATGCTGGACACTGTGTGTCAATAATGGCTAATGGGGCTCTCACAATGGGGCAATATGTTGGATGAATTCGATTGGATGATGAATGAATGATGGAAAACAGCAGGGAGAAGAGCTCCTTAAGTACAAAAGATTGGCCTATTGTGAGCCCATGATACAACAAGTCAAAAGGCAAATTTTCCGCCCCAAAAGAGCTCTACAGGCTCTACAAGCCTTGTTACTTGGTTTGGACTACATCAGCCCACATGGCATCAGTCCCTGAACCCTTACGACCAGCCTATTCCGGTCCATTCTGGTGTTTCCACCGTTACGGGGCTGAACCAGCCCCTTTGCTGTTCAATCCCCTGGCTGGTTGTCTATTACAACCGGCCCTGATGGCCTTATTACCTCTGTTACGGGCTGGTTGCCTCATGCATCCAGCCCCTGGCCCCTCAAATGGGCCAGGTGGGACCCAGGGCTCACCTGGGTCCGGTTTCAACCTCACATGGGGGGGGGTGTAGCCGGCGGACATGCCGCCCCCCCCCCTCTTTCTCTCAATTCCCTGGTGGGGGCGGTCAAGTCCCCTCACCAGGGGCCCTGGGGGTCGATACCCCCAGGGCGTCGTCAAGGTAAGGATGGCTGGGGGGTGGTCAGATCCCCCCTGGCCCGTCGCTCCTCCCCCTCGGTAAAGGGGGGGGGAGAGCGCCCCTCGTCACCTCTTCGCTACAAGGTGGGAGGGTGATCAAATCCCCCCCACCGTCCGGTCGCTACACTCGCGGCCGGCGCCGCCACCTCCCTGGGCAAGGGGGTGGTCAGGTCCCCCCTGCCCTGACCGACCGCGTCATCGCGGCCGGTCGCTGGCTGGTTCAACCCAGCCAGCCCGCCCCCATCCCCCTCGCAACGGCGAGCGAGGGGAGGGGGAGCGAGCCGGGGCCGCGAGCCCCGGCTCCGCGGCGCTGGTCGCCGGTCGCGACCAGCCGGGCCCGCGCGGCATCGCACCGCGCGGGATCCCTTGGCCGCGCAACAGCCCCGCGCGGGCCGTCGGGCCCCGCGTGGGCCGTGCCGAGGAACACAGGCGGCCCCGAACGGGCCGCGACGCGAGCAGCGGCCCCGAGCGGGCCGCAACACGGGCGGCAACCCTAATGGGCCGCCCCAAGCCCAAATTATGAGAAAAGACTACTTTTGCGGGCCAGCCCGTCTGGCCAAGTATGTCCAAAATAAACCTTGGGCCCAATTATGCCCATACAAGCCCATCTGGCCGTATTTGCCCATATACCCCATCGGGCCCGTTAGGGCCCGTGTACCAATGGGTCTATTTCACGCGTTTTGAGGCCAGTTTCCCCAAATCTATAACATCCACATGGGCCCGTATGGTCCGTGTGTGTGTCCAATGGGCCTTAGAGGCCCATTTGTGCATCCCATTTGGATTACACTTATACGTAGCACCCGCGTAAGTGCGTACGTATTTTAACAAATGAATAATTCCAATTTTTTTATTTTCTTGAAATGATTAAGATAGGGATATTTAATGAAATTCAATTTTCCATATTTTTTCAAGAAAGGGAGATCACATCCCTCCAAATAAAGCATAAATTCATAATTTTAATAGATTCTCATACTCAGGGTGAGCTAAGACTGAAAAAACAGTTATAGAAGTTTTCTATTGAATAAACAGGAATATCTGCAATTTAACCTAAAATATTCCTTCATTCTCAGAAGAATTGTGTTAGAATTTAGATACATGAGGATATTTGTTTTGAATAAAACTTCTAAAATAGCTGCAGAAACCTAACAAAAACATCAAAACAGATTTTTTTGAGGCAAATCTATTCTTAATAATGTTTCAAATTTATTTTCAATTTATTTTCATGCACATAAAGTAATAATGCTGAAGTATTTCTTAGAGCCCTCATATACTCACACATAAAGTGACTGTTTCCTTTGATAAAATTAGTGTAAACATGGATAAATTTGTGATTACCAGCTTCAGTCTTTGTAAAAATCCTTCCATTAAATTTGTAATATGATTATTTTATAAATAAAGAAAATCACACATCCTTTCTTTGCATCATTTATAGAAACAGAGTCAATCATTCTTTGTGAATTAAAGGTAAGTAATTTGATACCAAAGGCACTCAGATTTCTCCAAAGATTTCTAGGCGAAAAATAATTCACATTAAAATTGTGCTATTTTCTTATATAGGAACTTGGTGAAAAACTTTGAGAATTTATTTTTCTTCAGGAAGTTTTTTCAAAGACCAAAATATCTTTGGGATTGGGCAATAAAACTTTGTGATTTAATTTCTAGAAATTCTTAAATGTTCATATATGGTTTATTTTAAATCAAATTCATATTATGCAGATATTTTACAAAACTCAAACAGCCATTTACCCCCATTTTTTACATAAATTCAAATCTTTCAAAAAATTAATTATTACAGGCAATGACTGTGTATATTTTAATTTTATTTTCAGGAATTGTATACTTTTTAATCTGGTTTAACTATCTTTGAGCTTTTCAGAAATGGAAGTGTTAAGTTCACATTCCTGGATTGTAAAAGGGTGTGAAATTCTTTTCACAACCCATTTGAGTTTTGAATGGAGTTTCATGGCTCAAAGATTTGTGAACAAAACTTTTGGCCCATTTGAGAAAAACAACCCCCAATGGGCCATTTTAAGGGCTAATTAGGGGTACCTAGGCACCCTTGGACCACAGTTGAGTTCTTTCAATACCAAATTTGAGGATTTTATTGAAATTTCACTTGTCTCCAACTTCCCACTTTCCATTTTGATTACTATTGAATGTCATAAAGTTCTCTATTCATCATTTCCAACAGACACACAAGTTGGTCTAGCTGTACCTATTCTATTTATACTCAACTAGAAAGCCTCAATGAAATGAAATGATTGATTCTCAGGCCATTGGTCCTCCAGCTGGCACTTGATCCCCACTAGGAGAACTTTCTCAGTGGCACTTAAGCCACGCCAAGCATGTCACCTCACACCAAAAACTTGGGCTCTCCACCCTTATTTATCCATATTTTGCATAAATTTTGGGACTATTGGACCACATGTCAGCTTGCTACCTATGCGGAGCAACCTGTCAAAGTAGAAAAATAAATAAAAATATAAAATATCAATATAACTTAGAGAAAGTAGGATACTATAAATAAGAAATAGATTCTGTACAAGCTCCACAAAAATTCCTGCAGAAAATGTGCAAAAATTCCCGCAAAAAACCGCGCAAAAATGCCCGAAAATCCTGTGCACAAATTCCCGCACATAAGAGCGCAAATTCCCGCTCAATAGCACGAAAAATCGCGCAATTATCCGCCAAAACAGCGCAAAAATTCCTGAAAATCCCGCGCGCATATTCCCGCTCAGAAGCAGGCGAATTCATGCTCAGAAGCGCACAAATTCCCTCTCAGAAGCATGCAAATTCCCGCTCAGAAGCGCGCAAATTCCCGCTTAGAAGTGCGCAGATTCCCGCTTATAAGCACACCAATTCCAGCTGAAAAGTGCGTTGATACCAGCACAACTGCATGCATACTTCTGCACTTCTGCAATACTTGCCAGTAGTAGTGAAGGAGCCCGCATGCACAGCTCAGAAAATTATTTGCCCCATAAAGAATTCCTGCGCGCAGAGAATCCTGCCACACATGCTGCAGATCCTACCCCGCGCGTTAGTCTGAACTGATCCCTGCGTCAAGATCCGTTGTGACAAATCTGAAAACAGGTACCACTCACAGGAGCTACAAACTAGTACAATTTACCTGGCATATGTAATAATGTGACATATGAATTAAAAATGATCTAAAAACCTTAAAGAATTGATGAAAATTTTACACAATTAATTTCAAAGTATTTTAAAAAATTAATCAAATATTGGAGACTACCACCAAACAAACAGATCCTAATCTTTGGAGACCATGAAACACTACAAGGAGTGGTCTTAAAAATTATAAAAATGACCTACCTGCTCATCAGATTATGGATAATCAATGCGTTTCCACATCTGTCTACTTTGAACCAATATTAATATTAAAAATGAAGGATAAGTGCAAAATGATCAGAATTCTTTGATTTAACAGATTAACAGATTCTGTGGCTAAAATAGTACAGAAATCCAGCAGATCTGAGGACAGCTGATTTAAAGCACCAAGTGGAAGTTCTAAAACTTCCCTGAATGGCTTACCATCCTCAGCCCATGAGTAGAACCATCTCTATGTGTCCTGAGGAGCTCATTATCACCCCAAAAGGTATTTATACAGACCTCTTTGGATCCATTATTCACCATCAGTTTTACCACGAATTTATTATTATCAATCAGAAACTGTTTCATTGTTGATCAAGTGCTTATAAAGAGATAAACAAGTGATTTATGACTTATTCTGAAGTATTATTATTATTTCTAAAGAAAAACCAACCTGATTCATTAAATTATAGTCAAGCAATCAAAACCACTGCCCTGAAACCCTTGACCTGAATATTTGCAGGCTTTTATTTCTCAGAGTAATTTTTTCTCTTCCTGCCTTGGCCATTGCGCTGTTTTTCCCAGGCATATTGGTGGATAAGTCCTTATAAGGCACCCATTGTCTTTCCAAGGTTCTTAAACTGCCTAAGGAGACCCCTTGAAGAGAGGTTGTCTGTCTGTAAATATCCCCAGTAGTATTCTACTGTGGCCCCTCTTTTTATATCAAATTCAAAACCATTCTGACCAAAACAATTGAACCTAGCACCAGCTCTTAAGCATGTTTATTATTTGAGATTTTTAAGTTTTGATCTTTTGAATATTATTATTATTATCATTCCAGTATTTTTTATCACTCTCTGTAGCTCCAGGACTGCAATTTTCCTGGTATCAGAGATCTTACACCAAAAAATCATTTTTAAACTTTTCTGAAAACTCAAAAGTAAACAATACTTGCCTGTTGGATAATTTTTTTTTTCTAAACCCAAAATCTAGTACCATTTTGAGTTGTTGAATTGAAAACTGGGTTGAATAATGAATTTTATTGGGATTATTTTGGATTATGGGGACATTTGCTAGCCCAAGCACCCCTGGTTTCAAAATGGCTGTGTTGAAGGAATTAATTGATAGTGGCATCAACAAATATGTGGCAGAATCTAGGTATTTGGGAAAAAATTTGAATACCCAATTGAATCAGCATGTAGGGTTACCATTGAGGAAGAGGATGTTTCACAACTGGAATGGACTGGTGGTAGTGTGCAACATTTCATGTGTGATTTAATTGATTTTATTTGATGGGAACTAATGTAACTATGGTGGCTGTAACTATGTAACTATGTAACTAATAGGTGGCAGAACCCCTTGACCCTCCTCCAGTGCGACCCTTTCCTAGTAGGGAAGAAGCCAAATACTATTTACAAAATGGGGGTAAATTCATGGCTAGGCTTTGAAAAAATTCAAGTCAAAGAAATATAAATATGAAGACCTAGCATGAAATAGAAATGGAATATATTTGGGGCTGTTGCTCATCAAATGGCAAAGGAAAAATCATATGAGGAAGGTTGAGTTTCAATTCATGATCTGTGAAAATTTCACAGTAGCAGATCCCACAAGGTTTCTCACCATTAGAAATCAAAAACATAATAATCAACCATCTTAAAACCCTTTGTGCATCCTCAAATGAGGAGAATCTTTTGTGTGGCGTTAGATAAACTTAAGGAAGGAATGCTAAATGGGCTCAATACAATTCTACTCACAAGGAAATTGAGAAAGTGTTATGGTGAAGAATACTTTGAAGATAGAGAAATATATAACACTAAGTGAAAGGTAAATGCAGGGGAAATTGAGGGTAAAACTGTTATGAATGTGCTATTTGACAAGCTCCAAGATGCTTGTTGGGTTTCATGGTTAAAATTCAGTGGAGAGGGTCACTTAGAGGTCCTGTTCTTTGCCCATCCTGAGTCTATAAAATTTTTAAAAACTTCCATCATATTGCATTTTTGGATTGTAATTATAAAACAAATAGGAAAAACATCCTTCTATTTTATGTTGTAGGAATGAATGCACACAGGGAAACTTTCAAAAAGGATTTTTCTTTTATAAAAAAAAGAAGAATTTGAGTTCTACAGTTGGGCAGCAAATTCACTAAATGAGTTGGCTTATGATCCCAAGAGGCTTCCCAAAGCCTTTGTGAAGGACCATGAAAAATCTCTGATTTTTTCCATTCAACATAGTTTCCCTGTGCCATCCAGACAGTTGTTCTCTTGGAACTTGTCTAAAACAATTCAAGCAAATTTCAAATTCTGCTTCAGTAATGATGATGAAGGATGGAAAATTTATATGTCTCTGCGGGCAAAGTATGGGGCCTCTAAAACCAAGGGAGAGGCAGAAGTCAATGATGCGGAACTCAGAGTAGGCCCATTTATTTTTTCCGCTGTTTTTCTTGGCTGGGAATGCTTATGTTGAAAATTGTATACAGTCTCTCTTGAAAGACCATGAAGATTTGCTTGAGTATAAGGAAAATAAACTTTTCCCTATCAAAGAAAAGTTTTCAAATGTGTGAAATTTTGTCAACCCTGACTTTGGAAATCAAAAAATTCTTGGGTACAGGGGGCCCATGCAACTTTCAAACAATTAATTGCAAGTTATTTGGATGTGTGGAAACATCTAGATGGAAAAATTGAAGTAAAAATAGAATCAGTGCATGAGGTGCTTAATAAATTGCAAATAAATTTAGTAACAGCTCTTCCAACAGAAATTTTGCCTTTTGGATACTTTTAACTTTCCCATCCATCTTCTCACTGCACGGAATTCCACCCTCACCCCTTAACGGGGAATCATCATCTCACTACACATGTGCTCTGCCTTACCCCTTAACAGGGAATCCCCAAATGCCTTGTCTTTTCTTCTCTGTTTCTGTCTCTCAGTCTCCTTTCTGTCTCTCAGTCTCTTCTCTCATTGTCCTTTTTTTTACAATCTCTTTCTTGCCAAACTTCTTCTTCTCATTCTCTCAATGTTTCCTTTCAACAAACAATTGCAAGCCCCTCAATAACAAGTCTTTGACTGTTAAGAATCCAAATCACATACTCCTCTCAACAACTCAATCTGACTCTCCATTATTTTCAGCCCATCACTATCATGTCTGTTCTGTCTGGCCTGATCACCTCTCAATATCTCACTCAAGCTCAAATAACCACCATCTCTTCTGACCCTCAATGATGGTCTAACTTGTAGGATCTTCTTTTCATTCTACGTCATCTGTTTCCTGCGCAATTTCTAGTCTCTTATTCTATTCTGCTACCTTTTTTAGCCCGTTGTTTCTGTGTCCTCTAGAAATCTAAGCTCATCTCTTCATGGTTGAAAGCTGAAAGTCTATGAGCAAACTAAAACAGCAAGACATGAATGAACCAGAGGGAGAAAACGACTAAATCCATCAGGTGGCTCTCAAAGCATCTGTGAATGCCATACCTCCCTTGAACAAAGAGAATTTTTCTATGTGGCGAGACAAGATGCTCATGTTATTCAACCTCAAAGATATTAAGGAGGCCATTAATTGGAACTCTGGCCCAATCTCTTCAAAACAAGACCAAGAGATACAAGCAATCATCCTTTTGATGCTTGAAAGTACAACTCATACCAATGGCATCAACTCCTCCAATATTACCTTGTCAAAACTTCTATGGGCCGAGATCACTCAAAGATTTGCATCTTCAGAGACAGAAAACCAAGCTAGGGTATTTAATCACTTCCTTCATTCTGCATTCAATGAAAATACAATTAAAGTATTCATTGCTGAAATGCGGAAGGCCATCACAAGAATGACGGATGTTGGTATAGAATTACCTAAAGATATACTAGCATATCTCCTACTCTTCAAATTTCCCCCTATTCTTGAAAACTTGAAACAGAAAATTATGCATGTTGAGAAGAATCTGACAACGGATGTTGTGTTTAATCACCTCACACAATATAATAACAAGAGGAAGGCGCAATTAACTACCACCAAACCCTCAACAGATGTTTCTCTGATTGCTACTCAGACTTGAGGCAATAAGGATGAAAAGAGGATCAAGATGAAATGCGGAGAGGGATACCATGACCCCAAAGCTCCCCACTCCAAATCTTTGTGCTTCCATCTACATCCTCAGATTGCTCCATACTGGTGGATAGAACAACAAAATGATTGGAAAAACAAAACTAAAAGAAATCCTACAATCAATTATAATGCTCTACTTACTCTGTGGATTAATGCAGACAACACCCCTAATCTTCTCCTAGACTTGGGAGCAAATGTTCATATTTTTAACAATATGAAATTCTTCTCCACCATCAAACTCCAAGATGAACATGATGAAATCAAGACAGGCAATCTAGAAGCTAATCTCAAGGTACGTGGTATGGGAATGGTCAAGCTAGAATGGAGCAACTTGGTTATCACCCTTGAAGGTTGCGCGTACGTTCCAGATATTGTTGTCAACCTACTTATCCCTGGAATCCTAGGCAAGAAAGGCTGTTCCCTTTCTCAAGTTCATGACACACTATCCATGGTAAGCAATAACCAGCTTGTACTGAAAGGCTTGATTTGAGAAAATCTAACCATCGTTGAAAGACCTTGATCCGCTGATTCACATCAAACAGCAAATCTTTCAAATCTACCTCCTGGCCCTACTATTCCTCTTCTCAATATTCACCAGAGGTATGGACAAACCTCTCTTTCCACTCTCAAGCCTCTGATAAAAGATCTCTACACCAATGAAGAGCTCCAAAATTTCCAATGTGACAGATGTGTGAAGAGCACAATTACAAGATTGCTGTTCTCTGGTTCCTCTACCTCTGCCAGCAAACCTCTAGATAGAATTCACCTTGATTTGGTTGGTCTAATCAGTCCTCAATCTAAGGCTTTTCATCAATATCTCCTCACTCTGGTTGCTAATTACACTGGCTACTTAGCAGCATTCCCCCTTACATCCAAGGACAAAACAACTGAAACTATCATCAGCATCCTCAAAACTTAATATAAGAGGTTAAATTAATACCCTTCCAAAATTTTCTCTGAAAAAGGTACCAAGTTTACCAATTCTACCCTCAAGGACTTTGCTAAGAAGAAACACATAAAAATTGTAACATCAGAACCCTACCACTCCCAACATAACGGATGAGCAGAAAGGGCTAATAGAACCATAATAGAATTGGCTCAAGCTACCTTCTCTTCATCCCGATTGGCAAAGAATTACTGGCACATTGTGGTTTGTATTTTCTGCTTTATGCTCAACCAGATCCCCAGAGAAGGTATTCAATCTTCTCCCTGGGAACTTATGTTTGGTAAGAAACTTCCTGCTAATCATTTAAAACCCGTAGGCTTGTCCTCTATCTATCTCACCAATTGACTTCAGAAAGGTCGGAAATTATAAAAAAAGGCCTTGAAGTAGTGCTGGTTGGATTTAATCCCACCTTTCACTTCTATCTGATCCTCAACTTGCTTAGAGGAATTGTCAAAACAAAACACGTCAAATTTCTTAAAAACCATTTAAATGACTTTCCCTTTCTTGATTCTCTTGGATCAGATATTTTCTCTCAACCCGGCTTAGACTCTAATGAGAATGACTTCCCTTCCGTCAATAAGCAATATTCAATCCAAGAACCTGATTCACAACCAATCAAATCCAACTTGGATCAAGATGAAGTTCAATTGTTCAATTCTCAAAGTTCTGGCTCTCCCCCTATTGCCGCACCCAAACCACCCACTCAAGGGGTAAGTCAAAGACCCAGACATGAAATTTGGAAACCCCAGAGATATGGGTTTCATCACTACTACAAACCCCCATCATAAAAAGCTGCCTGGAAGTTCCCTGAATGGCCTATATGGAAAACAGCATCCAAAGCAGAACTCACCTCTATTGAAGCTCAAGAAGTCTTGGAAGAGTATCATGACAAACCCAATAATATCTTGAATACTGCCTGGGTGATAAAAGTGAAGGAAAATTGTCACGGCGAACAAGTTAAGTACAAAGCTTGTCTATGTGTTCAGGGGTTTGACTAAATCCAAGGTGTGGATTTTGACAAAACCTGGGCACCAACTGGAAAACTGGGATCACTTTGACTTTCCCTCATCTACGGACTGAAGAACAAAATGTCCTTCACTCAATTTGATGTGAAGGGGGCATTTCTACATGCTCTTCTGAACAAGACAGTAATCATTAGAGCCCCTGAGGGCTCTACTCAAAAATTTCCTTATCTCAAATTAAACAAATCCTTATACAGTCTTTGTCAATCGCCCAAAAATTGGTACAAGACTCTAACCACATGGATCAGATTGCAAGGCTTTCACAAATCAACAAGTGATCCTTGTTTATATCTCAATCCAAAATTGGGAGAGGTCATTTACTTTCACGTCAATGACCTCATCCTTGTAGGAAGATTGGACAATTTTGCTACAAATTTCCTGAAAAGATTCTCAAATTCAGCTTGCCACTCTCCAAATACTATCCTTGGTATGCTGATGGATATTGAAGATGATAAGATTCTTCTAAGCCAACCTAAACATATCAACCAGGGACTGGAAGAATTGGGACTCACTGATTGTAAGAACATTAACTCTCCTCTCACTCAAAATTACCATCTTTACCCAGCCTCCAACAAAGATCACACGGAGTTTTCACAGCTCAACATCAACTACCAATCTGCAATCGGTCTCTTGAACCATCTCTCTCAGTACACCGGTCCCAACATATCTTTTGCAATCTCAAGTTTAGCTAGATTTAACACTAAGCCTGGTCTGTCAAATTGGAAGGAAGTGAACAAGGTTTTGAAATATCTAAAAGCAACAAGAAATCCAAAAATAACGCTCAAGTACAACCCTTCAGAAGAAATTATATCTGGATATAGTGACCCCACTTGGGGAGATGAACCTACCCTTTGCAAGTATCAGATGGGGTACATTGTATTCCATTACGGTAGCCCAGTTGTCTGGAACTCATCTAGACAGCAAAATATAACTTATTCCTCAACAGAATCAGAACTAAATGCACTGCTAGATTTATATCTTTAACTGAAGTGGATCACCCACCTCATCGGCAAAATCAACCCCTCTACTAAGATCAAACCTGCTATAAATATAGATAATAAAGGATTGGATGATGAAATAAAAAAATTTGGCTCTCACTCTAAATCCCATCACATTTACATAAAGACAAAAGGGTTGCGTGAAGACTTCTCTCTATTCAAATTTGACCTTATCCTTTTCCCTACCAAGAAAATGATAGCAGACCCTTTAACTAAGGCCACCTCAGTAGGCACCCTTAAGCTTCTACAACAAACAATTTTCACCAACCCCTCCGTTCCCTGAATTTCTCCTCTTACCAGTCACGGAGGGTGTCAACTTTCCCATCCATCTTCTCACTGCGCGGACTTCCACCCTCACCCTGTAACGGGGAATCATCATCTCACTACGCGCGCGCTCTGCCTTACCCCGTAACGGGGAATCCCCAAATGCCTTGTCTTTTCTTCTCTGTTTCTGTCTCTCAGTCTCCTTTCCTTCTGTCAGTATCTTCTCTCATTTTCCTTCGTTTTCCAATCTCTTTCTTGCCAAACTTCTTCTTCTCATTCTCTCAATGTTTCCTTTCAACAAACAATTGCAAGCCCCTCAATAACAAGTCTTTGACTGGTAAGACTCCAAATCACATACTCCTCTCAACAACTCAATTTGACTCTCCATTATGTTCAGCCCATCACTATCATGTCTTTTCTGTCTGGCCTGATCACCTCTCAATATCTCACTCAAGCTCAAATAACCACCATCTCTTCTGACCCTCAATGATGGTCTAACTTGTAGGATCTTCTTTTCATTCTACATCATCTGTTTCCTGCGCAATTTCTAGTCTCTTATTCTATTCTTCTACCTTTTTAGCCCTTTGTTTCTGTGTCCTCTAGAAATCTAATCTGATCTCTTCAGATACAAATTTCAAATTAAGGCAATTCAAGTTGTTGAGGTACAATCCAAGAAGTTAAACCTTCATCATAATGGCAAAGTGTGCACCAAGTCATATTCCAAGACAATGGGCTTTCCCTGTTACCACATATTAGGAAAAATACTAGAATTGAGAGTATCCATTGTGTATGAGGATGTTCATCCTCAGAGGAGATTGGAATATAACCCTTCCAGTTAAGAAAGTTGGATTTTTGTATTTTTTGAATTTCTTTTTGATTGATGATTGCTGAATGAATTTACTGACTGTGCTTTTGATTTTTGAAATCTTGACACTGATCCAATGCTCAAATTTTCTCAATTTTTTGATAATCTTAGTTGAATTTTTATGGGACCACCTGAATAAGTTAAAGTGGAGCTTTTGAAGTCCCTGGTCAAGAATGCAAATGATTTTTTTTCTAGGCCAAGTCTTGAGCCAAACTTCTGATGGTCCAGCCATGGTCAACTAAAATTGAAAAACACCTGGTGTAAAATTTTCATATTTGAAAATTTCAAAAAGGAAATTAAGAGGGAGAGGTGGGTTATAAGGGCACGAAGAAGACAGAAAATTGTAAGTCTTTAATTTTTATAAGCCTTCATTTTCATGGTTTAATTGACTGATGTTGATATGTTTTTTTTATTTCAATTTCTCAGGAACAGAATCTGAATTCCATTCTTCAGAGGAAGAGAATGAAAGTGAATTAGGCTCCCTTCATTTTTGATTAAATCCTATCCTGAGAAAGCAAACATTCAGGAGAAGTCAACCAGAAGCTCATCTTGGGATAGCATTGATTTGTTAAATGTGATTTGAACGTTGGCCAAATGATTTTTGATTCTAGGAACCAAAGGTGAAATAACTCAATCAAATACATGGGAATTTACATAGTGTCTTGGGTGAGGTTTGGGATTCTTTTGGTGATTGTAATATCAGATTATTAGTGATTTATAAATCACTTGGGAATGATGAAAAAGGATAGTTTAAATTGAAAATTGAAATAATAGAAAAATTGAAGAAATTTAAGGCCTGTTATGCTAAGATCCATGGTGGAAGTAAAGAGCTAGCAAAGACTGAAAAAATAATTGATTTGAAATACATTGATGAAAAGATTCCCTTTTCAAAATGGATTTCAAATTTGATATGGGTCAATTAATAGCAGATAATTAGGCAATTCCATTTTCTTTCATTTTATTTGATTCATTTTCTACATATACTCCTATGAAAATGAGTGTAAAATAACTATTTAATTCCATCTTCATTTCATTTGTTAAAAATAATTTCTAGGTTCATTTATTACTTGAGAGAGATATGATTCCAATTCCACCCATTGTATCCAAACCTTTTTCTTTGAATTCAAAGAAATATTCCAATTGGGTTGATCATCTTAAAGTTTGACTGGATTTTTATTCCAATTTACAGACATCATATCATTTGATCATTTTGTTTTTCATTCCATCATTTTGGTTTGGTATAACATGTACTTCTGATGCTGATCTTTTACTTCTATTAATATAAAGGGTAATCACATTTTTAAAATCACTATGTTGAGTGTTGTGAGTTATCATCAGTATTTTGAGTGTTTTAAATAAGATTTTATTGGTAATTAATTTCAAGTTGTGTTGGGATGATCCCATTTTAAGGATTATTTTTACTTCTTATGATGGGATCATCTTAAAATTTTTTTAATTTTTTTTTGGGTTTTCTTACTCCATGGCGAGTGAATTGAGGTGGAATTGTATCAATTCCACGTCAATGGAATAGCCCTCTTATGATGGGATCAGCTTAACACAATTTTAACTTTTATTTGTTTGGGGGTTCTTAATTCAGGGCAAGTCCATTGAGCTGGACTTTTATCAATTACACCTCAATAGACTAGCCCTATTTTTTGGGGGTTTCCTTTATTTTTTTGCTGGTCAAATAAAATGAGTTCAAATTGTGTGGGGCTACCCTCATCATAAAAATTATTTTTACTTGTTGTGATGGGATAAGCTTAAAACAAGTTGAAATTGTTTTTTGTTCTTTTTAATTCAGGGCTAGTCCATTGAAGTGGACTTACAATCCTCTTTTTTGGGAGCTGATTGATTGACTTTGTGAAATTATAAAATTGAATGATTTGAATTGAATTTATTTATTTTTGATTTAATTTAGTTGAATTTTGTTTTGATCCAACCCAATTTCTTCTTTAATAGACAATACAATTTTTTATTTGATTTCATTCTATTGAAAAATTATATTATATTGTGTTATATTTTATTTCAGGGCTGTATTGTGTGTATATTGTTCCTTTTCATTTTTATTTTTCCATTTCTTTATTTGTTTTTGGGCATGATTTTTTGAATTTTTTTAGAATTTTTAATTGTTTAAATTTCCATGAATTCGCTTTCATTGCCCTTCAGGTGTGAAATTTTCATTTTTTTTTAATTTTTTAATTTTTTTTTCAATTTCTCTCAATTTTTTAAAAATTTTTTGATGTTTTTATTTAATTTTGATTTTGTCTTGCTGAATTTTTTTTTCATTTTTATTTATTATAATTTTATTTGATTTTTTGCTCACAACATGGGAGTTTTGAATGAGTTGTGAATGGCAGTTCATGACTCAAAATGGGTTTTGTGACCCAGCTCACAACAAATCTGAGTTTAGAACAGCCTTTCACAACTCTGTGGGTTGTGGGAAGACATAATAAACTAAAATTGTCCTTGAAACATGCCACATGACCCATGACCCCTTTTGATTCATGTACAGTTTGTGCAGGGTCATTAATTTGACACTGCCCCTTCAGAAAACATAGTTTCATAAGAAAATTTAAATCATAACAATCACTGCATGAAAGAAAACGGCTGAGGCCCAATTTTAATGAATTTGAACCCCTTTTTAACTTTCATAAATTAAATGCTCATAGAAGTAAAAGAAAAATTGTATTTTTCAACTCAAAAAATTGATTTGATTTAATTATTTCTTGATTTTGATTTTCATAGGTTGGTTTTTTGTTTTGATTCTAATATTTCATCAGCCCTTTTAATCAGAATTATTCAATTTCTTTACATATAAAATTCTGGAAGAAAATAGAAATATTCCATCTGAACCACACTATTGATAGGAAAATTGAATTACGGATGAATGGATGTTTTCCAAACCAAAGTAACAAAATATATCTGTGTTTTGGAAGATCTTCATGATTATCCATATAATTTAAGATTTGGATTCAATTAAATTTTCAATATCAGAAAATGTCCATGTGTATTCTGTTCAAAAAAAAAATGAAAAAAATTGGAAATTTTGCATCAATTGAATTTTCAATATTGAAACAAAGCTTTGTGCCCTTTTTTTTAAAAAAAAATTGAAAAACCTATTTCACACAGAAATTGAAAAAATGAAAATATTTTATGAAAAATTGCTATAAATACCAATCATGCAAAGTCAAAAAATTCAAAATATCTGTTCAATTTTAATTTGAATTAATAATATCTTGATAATACATATCATCATCTATTATCTGAAAGATTTAATTTTCTTGGAATACAGGGGCTAAAAAAACCCACAAAAAATTGAAATGAAACAGAACATAGGTTCTTGAAACTGATGTTACTAATTGTTATTATTTTGGTTTTTTATCATGAAACAAAAATATCTTCAATTATTTGAAATACAAAGCAAAATCAATTCAATTTGAACTCCAAAATGCATCAAATTTGTTGAATGTTTCATTCTTAATTAAATATGATTGATTTTTTACTTTGATCAAGCTTCAATTCCTAGAAAAGGTGCACATTGAAGTCACTGTGAAGAGAGTTTTATTTTTAAAAAAAATTCATGTCTTGAAAATTAGCCCAGTTGGAGTATCATGTGTGTGTAGTGCATAAAATTTATGATTTATCTTTATATATATATACATACATTCACAGACATATATATACATGATCTTAGGAAATGGAAGCTAATTATTTAACCATAAAAAGCTGTTAATTCCATATGGAAATGAAGAATTTTCTTACTACTGAGATAATTAAAACGTTTATTGAATATTTTCAGGATAAAAAATACATTCAAAATGATTAAGAAGGAATAGCCAATGAATATTTTCTTTTCAAACAATCTGTGAAATGGAATACTGAGTAATGAAATATGAAGTCAAAAAATTTTTTTGCATGTGAAGAAGTCTGTTTGTCTTGGAGGAAAATTATCTTCAAATCTTCTCTTTCAATGTCTTGGATAAAGTGGAAAATGTGAATCCAAATAATTTGATACAGATCCCCATGAGCTTTAGATGCCTTTTGAACAAAATCTTTTCCACTATTGGGTGATCTGGCTTTTGCTTCATATCCAGAGAATTTTGTGTATGCTTGATTCATCCATTCACAATGATTGTGTTGGGAACTAGATGAATCACCTGGAGATCCAGGGATTATCTTTCCTATCATATCAGCATAAAATAAAAAACACAATAATTTTTTCTCTCTCCATGTTCTTATTTTTTGTGAATAGAATTTTTCAATCACAAAGCTTTTTCTCAACTGGTAACTCCAAAATGTGAACCATATTTTCTTGTTTTCACATAAAATTTTGGCAAAATAATTCATGACACTATGTTTTCTTGTTAGGATTTCAGAATTATTGTTCCTGATTCTGTTGGCTTTCACTCTCTGCCACATCTTACTAAATCTTTTGAGAACCCAGCTGATTTTTAGACATCCTTCATCTTGTAACAAGACTGTTTTGTTTAGTGATAAAGGTTTGTATTTAAAAAATCTTGCTAATTCTTCCTTTTGATCTCTTGTGAACATGGGGTTATTTAAGAATATTGCTTTATCAAAATACAAACCATGAGTTAGTAGATCAGTTGTATTTTCATCTAAAATATCCTCTTTATCAAATTTAATTTTTGAACAGTCCAGATTTGATGTTTCTCCCACATCAGATAGATTGCCAATGTTCTCAAGAGCCAAAGCTTCCTTTTTTGTGCTTGAATTTTCACCAAATGGGTGCAGAATTTGCCTTTTTTGGTACCAAATATCCTGATGATTCATAGTGTTCCCACGCTGCAAGTTATTTTCTACTTGGAAATTCCCAGAACTCTTTCTGATATTTGGTGGATATTCTTTATCCTTTGGCATTTTACTCTCTTTTTTGTAGCTCAATAACTTGGGCATATCATCCAACAGGTGATTTTGAGTCTCTAAAATATTATGCTTGTCATTACTGGTTACTTGAGATGCATGATTAAAATAAATTGCATCAGTTAGTCGTAAAGTTTTGATATCATCTTCACCATCAACCAAAGGACCACTTATATTTTTTGGCTCTCCAAGACCAAAGATGGTGTTCTCTACTTTTTCAACCTTCTTTTGAGGGTGAAAATATGAATTTGAAGCCATTATCTCAAGCTTTAAATCAGTATTAATCCGAGGAATAACTGGATGGTGACTATGGGTAGGATGATGTTCTAAATTTGTATGGTTTGATTCCGAAGTTTTCTTCGTGGCTTCCATTTTTTTCTCGGGTGATGTTTTCAATCTTTTTCTGGGAAATTCAGATGATGATCCACCGTCCGTCAAAGACTCTCTCGTCATAGTTGAGAGATTTGCAAGGTCCTTCGAGATCTTGTTACCATCTTCTATCACGCTGCGGGAATTTTCTGCCCAAAGTTGGTTGCTACCTTCTTGCTGGTTTTCGCCCCAAGGCATACTTAGCTCCGGTGAGCCCTTTGGATTCACATCCCAAGCCTCCATTTGAAAATCCGGGGGATTTCTGAGGGGCTCAACCAAGAGCGCGTTTCCATGTGTTCCAGAAAAGAATTGCCTCGGTACGAGGGCCTCCTGATTTGGGTTGAACTCGCCTTCGAATGTTTGGCTGGGTTGGATTCCGACCGCAACGGAAGATGGTGATGGCTGACCAAACCGCATTTGTTCATTCGACGGGCGGCAATGCGAGTGAGAAAAGGATGACCGCAAATTCTTCTCTTGGGCTTGACCAAGCTGAATTATTGGACTGGCATGACTTGGGAATTCCAAGGTCGTTGCCTTCATCCTACTCTCGGTACTAGTCTTCGGCGACTGAGTAAAAGCATTCGGAAATGCAGCCAGATAATCAATAGTCTTATCGTTCTTAGTAATAGCAGACGATGCCCGATTGGTAAAAAACTTGGTCGGCTCGCCTGGGTGGCGAGTTGACGGGCCAGTGTTGCGGTCTGCGTTCCAAAAGGAGTTTTGTCTGGCTTTCTGCTCAGCATATGGACGTTTCAAAGTCGGGCGTTCTATGTCGCTATTGGCGGTTTCGATCAGGTTGGATTTCGAAACACCTCGAGAGTTTCCGACCATCAGGGTCAGCGTTGGTGGCGGAGGCATGCCAGAATTCACGGCAAGTTCAGAATGTAAAAGCTCGAAAGAGTTACCGCAGAAATTTTGATTGACTTTGTCTGGTTCATTACGAAAACCCATGTTAGCTCGGAGATATCTTTCGTCAGGAGCAGTGCACGTATTTGCCATCAACAGCAGGCACATAAACAGCGACGGTGCAGAGGTGTGCATGGACATGTCAGCTTTCGAAGGTTACACTGATCCGATGAAATATTTTGATCTAGGTGGTGTGGATTTGGGGGAACAAGGATTTTATTCCTTATGATAATCGTGACTGTGAGTCTATGTGGGCTGCTCGTGGATTTCCTTGGGAACATCGGCCCAGTCGCCGCGGCTTGCCAGGACTGGAAAAACGTGAATGCCCCCGCCGGCCGCTTGGCTACCGAGTGGCAAATACACACTCCCCGAAATTGGTGAACAGAAACCCCAACCAAGCTAGTGTCGCAGTCATCATTTAACCTGCACTTCGGTTGGCACACGGATCAGTCTCACATAATGCGCCGTCTAACTAGTGTATGTTGGAATACGGAACGTCTCATTCTTGGTCTTGCTGGAAGACGGAAATGACACCATTATGTCAGCACACAGATATCACCAGGGTTTCACCAGTAATTATCTATCACACAATATTATACCTAGATTAACACTTGATCATGCGTGCATCTCAGGATTTCACTTCTCTCTCCTCAGCAAGATAGTATAAACAATTTTATTTCACGTAATTGGTTGGTAACAGGGTCACGGAAAAGTCGGACCGGTTTATATGTACCTTAGGATACAAGTTGCAATGCAAGGAAGAAAAACAAAGAGATTTCCAGAGGAGAAAGAGAAAAAAAAAGCAAGGTGCAACGCTCTGAAATGATCATTATCCTCATTCTCCAATGTGTCATGTGACATGTCTTTGCAGAATCACCACAGTTAGGATGTCAGCTCTCTGATACCAGGAACCTTGCAGTCCTTTACCTACAGAGAGTGATAACAAAACTGGAATAATAATAATAATAATGAATCCAAAAATAAATGCTTAGAGGCTCAAATGAATAATATAATAAGAGCAGTTGCAAGGTTTAATTGGTTTGGTAATGAAAGGTTTTCAATATTTATATAAAAGAGGGGCCACAGTATTATACTACTGGGGTCTTTACAGACAAAGCAACCTCTCTTCAAGGGGCCTCCTTAGGCAGTTTAAGAACCTTGGAATGAAGATGGGTGCCTTGTAAAGGGCTTATTCCACTAATGGCCGGGCATAACAGCACAATGGCCTAGAAAGGAAGGGAAAAACTCACTGTGAGCACTTTACCACAAAAATCCTGCAATAATAGGAAGGGTTTCAGAGCAGATGGGGTTGATTGCTTTAAGAAATGAATAATAATACTACAGACTTGGTCATAAATCACTTGATTAGATTCTTCATAAGCACTTGACTAACAATGACACGGTGTCTGATTGATAATAATAATTCCGGGTAAACTCATGATGGAATAATGGATCCAAAGAGGTCTGTATAAATACCTTTTTGGGGTGATTTTAAGCTTCTCAGGGCGCGTAGAGAGAGTTCTGCTCATGGGCTGAGGCTGGAAAGCCAGTCAGAGCAAGAATAGCACATCCACTTGGTGCTGTTAATCAGCTGAAATTAGATCTGCTGGATTTCTGTACTATTTAAGCCACAGGATCTTTTAATCTATTATAAAGTAAATTTGATCATTCTGCACTCATCCTTCATTTGTAGTATTAGTATTGCTTTAAAGTGAACAGATCATGTGGATGTTTACTGATTGTCCATTATATGCTGATCATGTAGATAATTTTAATAATTTTTATCAACACTCCTTGTAGTTTTTTGTGGTCTTCAAAGATCAGAGTCAATGATTTGAATGGTAATCCTTGATCTTTAATTTATTATTAAAAAAATGTACTAAACTGAATTTTCATTAATTTTTATTAAGTTTTGATCTTTTTAGATTATTACTAATGCATATTTCAACTTGTTAAATATGCCAGGCAACCCTAATTAGGTTGTAGCTCTTTTGAGCGGTACCTGGTTGTCAGATTAGTCATGACAGATCCAGACGCGGGGATCAGTCAGTTCAGATGCACGCAGGGTGGGATCTGCTGCTTGCGTGGCAGAATTGGCTGCGCGCGGGTCTCTAGTACGCGGGAGACTACTACTATGAGTACATAGGGGTATGTAATGATGCGGGGCTGCGCGCGGGAATTGTGACATAACACATTTGCCTGTGTAACTCCTAAAAAATACACAACACTTTGATTTTGAGTGAATTTTAGGTGTAAACCCTATATGTGACAACATGTGGGAAATGTTAGAATGGCCAAAAGGTGCCATACTGGTGTTGTAATTTTTAGTACTTTTCTTTTTAATTATTTTAAAAATGTAAGGACTTGGATTTTGAGGGTGGGGTCAGTGAGTGACCCTACCTAATCTTGGGCAAGGAATTCATTCCTCCAATAATATTTTTGGATTTCTCACTCCTTCTTTTGTTAATTTAGATATTATTATTTTTATAGTTTTGTGTTGCTATGACAGGTTGCTCTGTACATAGTAGCAAGCTGACATAGGATGTTGACCGTGAAGCCAGTGGAAGCGGCAGTCAGAACTTGGTAAAATGACGTATTTTCAAACGCGGTTCCTCAGGGGTGTATTTTGAAAGAAGTGTATTTGGAAAAGACAAGAAAAAAATGAAGAAAGGGGGCGGGGAAAATTTTGTTTGGTGATTTTTGGTCTTCTTTGTGAAAAGAGACTGTCTTTGTACCCTAGAAATTAGGAACTCAATAAGCCAGTCCGGAGTCCGAAGGAAAGGATGATAGGAGCTTGCCCAAATTCAGCGTGAAATGCCTTCAAGTGTGGATTAAAAGTGGCAGCAAAATCACCACCCCTAGCAACTTACGTCCAAAGGGGAACCCCCTCACCATTGGACTAGTGTAACAAATCTGACTGGAAAAAACACAAAAAGAACCCCCAGAAAAACTAAATGTCACTTATTTACAAGTTTTGGCCATAATCTACCGTTGGTTTGGCCACAATCAAGGATTTTTTGGCCACAAAAATCCTGGATTGGTCATGCCAAGGACCACTAATGCAGGTAAGGGGCTTATTTAGTGGCTGTCGTGCCGAGTCCTACTCTACGCCACAAAACCAGCCTTTTTATAGTTATTTGTTATGCACCAACTTTACCTTTCCCAAAGCCTGTTGGCATACCCTTACCCTCTATTCATTGTCAGCCATTGTCAGCCACCCAATCCTCCCACCGTCCAACTCCCCTTATCAGGTAATCCTTCCATTGCTCAACTCCCCATTTGTTCTGGCTGATGAAAATTGAATGTCAGCCATTTACACGTTTATTTTTTTTGTCTGTGTTGTCTCACATTGTTGCCTCCTCCCCTTTAGACTTCTCTGCAATAGAGTAAAAATAGGCCATCATGCAACCTCCTTCCCTGGTGCTGTTGTCATCCTTTGGGGACCATTACTGTCAAACTAACTTCACTTGGAAACATTAAACTTCTCAATACCATTTAGCATCAGGTAAGTTTTTCCCCATATTCCAATGTTTATCATTGATATTACCATATGCTATGTCATCAGTCAAGCCCGCCTCATGTGCATTTTGTGTTGCCAAGGCAATGTACCACACTCTCCCCTTTGATAAACTGATATCCAAATCTTCTTCCACTCTCACCATTCCCATATAGGATTATACCCCCATGAGCTACCACCACAATTATTGAATCCCCCCCCACAAAGTCAATTAATTTTTGGCTCCTGTTCATTCTTTTGTCATCCTAATGCAAATCCCCTCAATTGCTGCTTCAGCCTTTCCCACCAACAATTTCATTCCAAAAATATCACCATTTCCAGGAAAACTAAAATGTGCAAAAAGATTGATATCACTCTTGCCAAAATGCAGCCTTATCCCCCATTTGTGACTCCACACTTTTTGCTAATCCCCATTCATTTCTTATACCTCCTTTGCTCCCCGAAAACATTGTTAGGTCCATTTTCAAACCATGATTCACCCAATGATTGGAGATTGGCATTTTCATGCAATGGCTTCATATTGGTTTGTAGTGGTAACTACGCAAGTTGGTCAGTGACAATTCATATACTCAATCCTGCACATCAAATATACTCCCACGCGTTGGTATTTGGAGTCAGCACAAGCAAGCAGACTCTCAACTTAAATAAAAATGTTAAAACCTTTGCATTTTGACATCAACGGTACAATTCTGCAACCAGGAAAACTCTCCACCTCTACCATACCCTTTGAACATTCCCCAAGAAATTGGAAAAATTCATCCAATTATCCAAAAGCCTTTTAATCCTAATTTTGCGCATGGACTCATTGATGTCCATGAAGACATGAGCAATGCTTGTTCAAATTATCCAAACCCCCATTCACTGAATCATCATGATTGTTTATTTGTTTAGGAGGGGCATGCAATTAGTCCCAACAACATGCAGTTTTCCTACTTCTTGAGTATGGCATCAATGGGAGTTGGTGGTTTAAGGAAGAAAAATGTCCACAAAATTGCCTTCAGCATAATTGCCAACATGTCCTGCCATCAAACTTTAATAGCTGGAAACACCTATTCTGCATCTATTTTTCTCATGGAGCTTCCCAACAATGAAACGTTTGTGGGATATTATACCCCTGGCCAACCATGCAATATTGGAGCAATTGAGGATAAAAAGTTCAAAAATTTGAAAAAAGTAACTATAAAGGTTTTAGGCATAGTTATTTCCAGGGAGGAAATTTCCAAAACAGATGCACATGAGGAAATGCTCCACCAAAAAATCCATCACAACAATTGGGACTTTCAAGTGTGTTTGTTCACAATTAATTGGATTCCAACTTACTGAATATCATTCCTGCTCTGCAGATGCAATTTCATGTTGAATTTGACATTATCTATGGTTTGGTCAAGAGAGGGCTGCTAGCCAATGCCTTTGGGCTTTTCCAAGCCAGATACAAGGTCTCAGTTGATGGATCAATCATTGAATGGGATGACACTGAAAACACTTGGATTGTCAAGGTAATTCTTGCTGTACTTGAGCTGCCAGTGACAACAGTGGTGATATTATCCTCCCAGGCCAATACTGTCTCAATCAAAAGCAAATTGTGCAAAATTTCCATTTCCAAGCCTTCATAAAACATGGCCTCAAATAATTGCCCCCGCAAGAGATTCCTCTGAGTTATGGATAATTTTTATTAAATTTCCCCAAAAGCTGATTTTACATGGCTCCAGATTAAAAGGAAAAGCAACAAACACACCAGTTAGGGAAGCCATCAAACCATGGATCAACCATCAAAATGGCCATGCGCATATGCAATTGGACAAGACATCAATAGTGTCCTTGCAGGGGAAGGAGTTAAGTGAAAGTTCTATCTCAGTGGACAATTCCTTGAAGCAATTGAAAAACAAATAAGTCCTAAATGGTATGGGGAAAGGGTTATCTTTCATGATGTGTACCTCAACATACGCTCAAATTCTTGTTTTTCCCCCTTTTCTATCATGCACAAAGATAAAAATATTTGTATTTTTTATCTAAACATGGCCACTCAATCACGATGTGCAGGAGTTCTGCTTTCAAACCCCCATTCCCAATGGAAACACCGCTTTTCACAAGCCATTTCCCACAATGAGGCTTTCAGAATAGCCACCTGTTGTGTTGACCAATTTGGTAAACCTCAAGAAAAGGAGAAAATTTTTTAAGAAAAAATTTCTTAGTTTTTTATCTTATCCAAAAATTATGAAAAAAAAAATTGTCTTGGGAACTCCTCCATTTTTTTGTTTCTCCAACATCTCCCTGTCCTAGTGGTCTAGGAAGGGTAATCCTGGGGTGTCCGGTTCCCCAGGTCATGTGCTCAATTCCTCCTCTTTGTGCTTGGTGGCCCAATTTTTTTTGGCAAAGTGCGCAGAAAGTCATTGTCAGCTTGCTACTATGTACAGAGCAACCTGTCATAGCAACACAAAACTATAAAAAATAAGAATATCCAAATTAAAAAAACAAAGAGTGAGAAATCCATAAATATTATAGGAGAAATGGATTCCCCACCCAAAATTAGGTAGGGTCACTCACTGACCCCACCCTCAAAATCCAAGTCCTTACATTTTTAAAATAATTAAAAAGAAAAGTACTAAAAATTACGACACCAGTATGGCGCCATTTGGCCATTCTAACATTTCACACGTGTTGTCACGTATATGTTTTACACCTAAAATTCACTCAGAATTGAGGTTTTGTGTATATTTTAGGGGTTACACGTGGAAATTTCAGCTCTCTGATACCAGGAACCTTGCAGCCCTTTAGCTACGGAGAGTGATAAAAATACTGGAATAATGATAATAATTATTATTCCAATAATAAACACATAGAAGCTCAAATAAATGATATAATAAGAGCAGTTGCAAGGTTTAATTGTTTTGGTAATAAATGGTTTTCAATAAAATATAAAAGAGGGGCCACAGTATTATACTACTGGGGATCTTTACAGACTAGCAACCTCTCTTCAAGGGGCCTCCTTAGGCAGTTTAAGAACCTTGGAATGAAGATGGGTGCCTTAGAAAGGACTTATTCCACTAGTGGCCAGGCGTAACAGTAAAAATGGCCAAGACAGGAAGGGTAATACTCACTCTGAGCACTTTACTACGAGAATCATGAAATAATTGGAAGGGTTTCAGAGCAGATGGGGTGGATTGCTTGACTAAACTTCAAGGGTTGACTGGTTAATAAGAATAAATAATACTACTACAGAATAAGTCATAAATCACTTGCTTATCTTCATATAAGGACTTGATTAACAATGAAACGGTGTCTGATTGATAATAATAATTCCTGGTAAACTATTTAACTCATCTGGAATAATGGATCCAAAGAGGTCTGTATAAATACCTTTTTGGGGTGATTCTTGAGCTTCTCAGGGCATGTATAGAGGGTTCTGCTTGCGGTCTGAGGCTGGCAAGCCAGTCAAGGAAAGATTGGCACTTCCACCTGGTGCTGTCAATCAGCTGACCTTAGATCTTCTGGATTTCTGTACTATTTTAGCCACAGGATCTGTTAATCTGTTATGGCATAAATTTGATCATTCTCTACTCATCCTTTATTTGTACTATTGGTATTGCTGTCAAGCAGGCAGATTTGTATGTTTACTAATTGTTCAACATCTGCTAATCACTTAGATAGTTTTTAATAATTTTTATGAACACTCCTCAAGGTGTTTTGTGGTCTTCAAAGATCAGGGTCAGTGATTTACGTGGTAATCCTTGATCTTTGCTTTAAGATTAAAAAATGTTTTAAACTTAATTTTCATTAATTGTATTTAAGTTTTGATTTTTTTAGATCATCAGTAATTCATATGTAAATTTGTTACATATACTACGCAACTCTAACTAGGTTGTAGCTCTTCTGAGTGGTACCTGGTTGTCAGATTAGGAACAACTGATCCAGACACGGGGATCAGTTAGCACAGATGCGCGCGGGGTAGGATCCGCTGCGTGCGTGGCAGAGTTAGCTGCGCGCGGGTCTCTAGTAGGCTGGAATCTGCTACTAAAAGTACGTAGGGATATGTAATGATGCTGGCTGCGTGCGGGAATTGTGAGATAACAAATTTCTGCGTGTAACTCCTAAAATATACACAACACCTCAATTCTGAGTGAATTTTAGGTGTAAAACCTATACGTTACAACACATGTGAATAATTAGAATGGCCAAAACATGCCATACTGGCATTGTAATTTTTATTACTTGCCTTTGTAATTATTTTAAAAATGTAAGGACTTGGAATTCAAGGGTGGGGCCAGTGAGTGACCCTACCTTATTTTGGACGAGGAAATCATTCCTTCAATGATTTTTCTGAATTTCTCACTCCTTATTTTGTTAATTTAGATATTATTATTTTTAATAGCTTTCTGTTGCTATTGACAGGTTGCTCTGTACATAGTAGCAAGCTGACATTCCCCCACTCCAAGATATGTCTATATCTGAAAAAAGTTTTTGGGTCAATGCCTTCTGCTGGCTCTGTAATTCCTTAGGTGTATGGGTCTGTCAGGGATATTATGTTCAGGCAACCATTCATCTTTATCAGCTGATTCTCCTTTGTATCTTACTAGGTAGAGTCTGGCGTCTTTTTCACTGATCCTATCTTTTTTATCTTTAAGGATCTTGTTAATTTTTCCTTTGTCCTTTTCAGGTCCTTCTGTAACAGGTATTTCCAGTGAAGGAGTATGTTATTCATTCCTTGGGTGGTAGTGTTTGATGAGACTTACTGGGAAGACGGTGTGGTGCCCCATCCTGGACACCCTGGCCAGTGCGGAGACTTTAATTTCTTATCATCCTTCATAGGTATCATTATAAAAAAAAAAAAAATTAGATCTTTAATCTCATTCAACTCCAAGAAAGACCTGAATTTAATTGTTTGGGAGGCTTAGAGGGATGACAATCAGTACTTGATTGATCTCCAACATCTTCCATTCCTACCATCATCTTCCTCTCACTCATCACCCAATCCAATCAATCCCATCCATCCTCTCAAGATCCTCCTCAACTCTCAATCATTGACCCAAGAAGACATTGGTTGAGACGATTGTTTATTATTGACAATCAATTCAGATTCAGAGGAAGTTCTTCTTGAGTACAACTCAAGTCTTGATTAAGACCAAGAAGCAGAAGCAAGAGATTGAACGGCAGAGGCTCAAGAAAAACAATCTTCAATCGCAGACCTCTACCCACCTCAGGCTCAAGTACAAGCCCAATCCAATCCTAGGTTACTCCACTTTGATCCCCAACGGCCACCTGAGTTGGAAGGAGTCCAAGCTCAACCGTCTGATCCTCAAGACTCACAAAGTCTGGGCCGGCGGTCCGCAGACGATCGAGTCAATTGAAGCCACCCACCCAACGCTCTGATTCATCCAACCTGCTCATGATCAACCTCCCCACGGTTTCTGTCACCGTGAGCCTTGCTGGCTTGCTGCTCAGTTACCCCTGTACGTATTGTCACTCCTCCTCCAATCAACTCATCCATTGACCCCTCAAAGTTGTCCGGGGTCAACCTCCTGCAATCCTCCCGATCATCCTTGGACCCTCCAGTCCCAAGCCTCTTGACAACCATCATTGTCTATCTCATCCAATCGTGTCAAGCACCCTTCTACCTCATTTGGCCGCCTCAAGCGCCCATCTACCTCATCCTTTCCACCTCCAGCTCACCGGTCTCCCCCGCGGCTTGTCCGTTGCCTGCGCGTGTCTCAACTGTCTCCCGGGCCCATCAGCATGTCCACGGGCCCCTCAATAGCTACTCTCCTGCCTGTGCCCACCATTGGCATGGGCCAGGGTCTTGATTCAACTCTTCTGTTTTTTTTCTGAGTGTTTGTTTGTTTCTTTTTTTTTCTTTTGTTTTCTCATGACAATCATCCTCAAAAAAAAAAAAAAAAAAAGAAAAAATTCCACTCTATTTGTAAATCTCTCTTGTAAATAGTCTACAGACCTCTTTTCCATAAAAGGAGGGGCTCTACCCAGCCTTTTGTTCAGGATCCAGGGGAGTGTTTGCTTATGCCCCCCCGTTATTGTCAAATTAGATCCTGATCATTATCCTGGGTATATCTCTGATTGCCCCCTGATCCATTTTTTTGACCCTTAGTCTTTGCCCCTCTGTGGCCTGATCCTTAAAAACAACCAATAGCCTTGCTGGTTGAAGAAAATTCTATCTGTTGGAATTTTTGAGTGTGTTATACCACTCCTTGATCCCTTTCTCTGACCATACTGGTCCTGATCCCTGATCATCTTTCTGGAGCCAATCACAATTGATTGAAGAGGTCTTATTAAGCTTAATACCTGGAGTGTTATACCTCCCTTTATTTTCTTTGGAGTTGCATTCTGCCAGCCTACCCTTGAGTCTCTTGAGAAGTGTTGAGTTTATCCTTGCTTCAAATTAGTTATTGTTTGCTTTTAGAGCTTCTTAAACATTGTGCTTTGTCTTGTACATCCACCCTCAGTTATATGGTACCCTTCAAGCACTTGATTGCAGAGAGTTGTGCAGGTTCATTGAGAACCTGGAGGTTGGTGGGTTTGAGTTGATCATCCCCAATCTTCTGCTGACAACCAGAGTTATTAGCTTGTGGGCATTGTTTACATACAACAGCTTTTGTTCTTTGAACTCTAAGCAGACTTTAAATTCTTTTGTTCAAGTTTTTCCCTGCATAATCTTGTCTCAGATAGTGTTGTTCCATTGCTACCAAACTATTATCATCTTTATCCTCTACTCCTTGATTCCTCATTTACCAGGTTCTGGACCTTGATCTTGGTTACATCTAAATATTTTTGGAACACTCAGGAGGGCAGCCTAAACAGCACCTTTCCCCTCCAAAGAACTGCCACGGCCTAGCACCGTTTGGAGTATTACATTTGGTCCCCTGGGCTGGGATCAAACCAGAAACCTTGGGATTTACAGTCCCAACTTGAAGAATCAACTCCAAAATCCAATCCGATTTTTTTTCTTTTCTTTCTTTCTTTGTTTGTTCTTTTTTCAGATCTTATCCGTGGAGGCAACTTGGTCCAGAAGTAAGTCCTCCCAATTGTGCACCATCTGGGCAAGATACTTGTTGTTTTTGTGAAACTCTACTCTTGCCACACTTGTGAGCCACCTTGGAACTCTGCTTGTTTGGATCTCTTTGGAACCCTTAAACATGGAATCTGCTGGATCCTCCTCATCTTTTTGGGCCAAGATGGTCAAAATCAAACCTCAGAAAAAAAACTTAGGCTTCAATGGGACCAATTTTGAACGATTCCTGGACTCCTATGAGATGGCTGCTGAAGTGGATGGTGCCAATGAACATGATATGGCTTATAAGTTACAATTTTTTATCTCTTCTGACAAAGTTATGGAGGTTATCAAATTGTTCAATGGATTCAAAACTCATAAATGGAGGCTCCTGAAGGAGGCTATGTTGGCCTATTGGGGAAAAATAGATGTAGCCAGATTTACTTTGCAAGACTTGGATGCCCTGGTTTCTTGATGGATCTCCAATGGTGGTGTCTCTTCAGCTTCAGATTATCAGTCTTTCAGAAAGTCTTGGGATCCTATCCAATCTTACCTCATCAGCAACAATCACATCAACACTTTGGACGAAATTTGAGTCCAATTTTTCCAATCCTTTTCACCAGAAGTCCAGGAAAGAATTAGGGAAGAACTGATCAAATCCGGATCCATGATCACTACTAGGGATAATCAATTCAAACTTCCTGCTTTTATGGTTTTGAGGGGAGCAGTGGAAAAGGTCATGAAAGGTCAAACTGCCCTCAATTTTGAACAGACCAGAATTGCTGATCCAGTCCATGCTCCCTCCTTCAAAGAATCCAATGAAATCATGAACAAGATGGAAGCAAATCGTAGACCAAAATCAAATCCCCAAGCCAATAAGGAATCTGCTACTATAGATGAGATCACCAAGTTACTTCAGGCATTTGAGAATAAAATAGATCAGAAAATATCCTCTTTAGCCACTCCTAAACCTGCTCATCCTGTTCCTAAATCTTTTCTAGTCTGTTATTATTGCCATAGGGAAGGCCATGGTACTGGTAGATGTCCTGAACTCCATAAGGAAAAGGAGGAGAGGTTAGTAGAGCAGAAGGGAAATTATTCCTTCATTCCTCATGGTGCTTTGATCCCTTTTGATTCATCTTGTCCAATCCGTCATGTGGTGGCCTCATACCAACCACCAACTCCCAAGAAGGCATCCTTGGTCTCTGTGGATTTTCAATCATCCTGTGGAACTCTGAAACCTTTGTATCCTCCAGCTATCACTTCTTCCAGCTTCCCTGGCACCTATCAATTTGATCCAGCTAGGAAACGCCATGAGGAACCAAAACCTCATAAGTCTCCTCCTGTTCCATCCTCAATTCTGCAAAAACCCATTAAACGTCAATCTTCACCTGAGCCTCCTTCCTCTGATGTGGAAGACATGGAAGTAGAAAGGAAACCACTTATGGAAAGTTTCCAGGAAAACTCTGATCTTCCCCCTCTTCAACCTGTCCAACCCTCAGATCCTCTTCCAGCACCTATTTCACCTGATCTTCCTCCCTCCACCCAGCCCAAATTTTGATTTGAGAGGGGCATCTCCAAGGACTACCCTAATGCTGTGGAAGGAGTATTAAAGAAAATTTCTGATATTAAAATCCCAGATCTATCTGTGGCTGAACTCCTGTTGATCTCTCCATCTGTGGCTGAAGGGATGAAGAAAGGGGTTTCTCGTTGACGTGTGGAGATTGGTCCGGACAAATTGAAGGTCTCCTCTGGTACTCTGATGGAGGATTCTGGTGGGACAGATCCCTCTTCAGATTCCAACCTGTATTCCTGTCCTCTTGACTTTCTCCCATGTTATCTTGGTGATTCAACTAAAACAGTTTCTCTTCTTGTGGATTTGGGTTCTCAGCTCAACTTGATTTCGGACTCCATGGCCTGAAAGCTTAAACTTAGCCCAAGGGTCAGTTTCAATTCTGCTGTGTATGGAATAGGGAACCAGTCCTGTGAGCTGGTTGGTATTGCTGAGGATATCCCTTTTCAAATTGGTCCAAATATTGTTGGCACCTGTAACTTCTGGATCACTTGTCTGGATGGTCCCATGATCTTGGGAAGGCCTTTCTTAATGGACTTTGGTGCTACCCTGATGTTTTATGATCAAGTTGGGGAGAGAATTCTCCTCCCTGATGCTGATGGCAGAAAGATTGAAGTTCCTCTTTGTTCTCTGGATTCTGGTCATTGGAAATGAGACTTCCCTGGTCATCCTCCCAAATCTGTCCTGAAGGGAAAGCAGAAAGAAAACTCTCATTCCTCTCATCCTCATTTTTTAGCAGAATAGTTGGCCCTACTGATAGTTGTAGTTCTTTTCAGCCTCAGACTTCAACTCATGGACCAACTCCCACCTCAGAGGCATATATTTCTTTTTCCTCATCATTTCTTTCTCATCCAAATAAGATCAAAAATCAAACAAATGAAAAATCCAAAAAATCAAAAAATGTTTCTTCTCTGTCTGGATCTGTTGTATCTTCTTTTCCTTTTTCTTTTCAGCCTGATCAATCATCCTCTATTCCGGTTTTGAATCTCTGCAATTAGTCTAAACTAGATCTTGATCTTGATTCTTTTCTTGGTGGCTTTTTTCATGAAGGAGTATGGTTTTAGGTGGAGGCAATTTGGGGTGGAAGTAAGTCCTCCCAATGGTGCACCAGAAGGGGCTTTTACTACTGTCATTTTCAAAACTCTACCCTGTGCCACACATGTGAGCAATCTGTTATCTTTTGGATCCTCTTTTATGGAGAAGGCACCTTTCAAGGACGCAGCAGAACATTGAACTTTGAAGATGTTGGAACATGGTCTCAGTTTTTGTAGTCATGTCTCACTGGTCAATGCTTGGAGGAAGCAAGGATTCCTCTCCTTTGCCACTAAGTACAAACCATTTTCAAAGAAGGTCCAGCCAGTCAACAAACCAATGCCTCTCAACCTCAACCCTCCCCTTATGCATTGTCCTCTATCCCCCAATACTTACTGTGGTCTATCCCAATCCCTCACTGTTCACTCATTCCCTCTGGTTGGGTCACTGAAGAACGTTTGAAAGTGGTAAACTTTGGTCCAGATGGATGGCTTCTTCCTGATGAGTTAAATTTTATCAAAAATGTCCTAGCTCTTAGGGAAAAACTCATTGCTTTCTGTGGAGAAGAGAGGGGTCTCTTGAAAGAACCCTATGGTCTCCCTTACATCATCCCTGTAGTTGAACATGATCCTTGGCAAAAGAAAAAGATCCAGATCCCTGCTGGTAAAGTCAACAAATTCATCAAGTTGGTCCCCAAACGAGTCCAAACAGGTTTATACAAACAATCAACTTCTAGCTATTCCAGTCCTGTTTTCTGTGTCCTGAAGAGTAATGGTAAACTTAGAATAGTTCATGATCTCCAGCCTCTAAATAAGGTTTCTATTAAAGACTCTGGTATCCGTCCTTCTGCTGAAGAATTTGTTGAATCCTTCTCTGGGAGAGCTTGCTATGGTCTAGGTGACATTATGGGTGGTTACAACAAACAATCTTTGCATCCTATTTCTTGGCCACTCACTACTTTTGATACTTCCCTTGGTCAATTTAAACTGACTCAATTGCCTCAAGGTGCCACCAACTTGGTTGCAGTCTATCAGGCTCAGATGATGTGGATCCTCCAGGACAAAATCCTGGATCTTGCGGGAATCCAACAATTTATCTGGGAGTATGCTACTATCATGGAAAGAATTTTGTTTTGAATCTAGGAATCTGGCCTTACTGTCTCTGGATCAAAACTTGCCGCCTGTGTCCCTGCCTTGGAAATTGTTGGTCATATAGTCTGCAAGGAAGGAAGAAGGATTGCACCCTCTAAAGTCAACAAAATCATCTCCTGGCCTACTCCAATAAATCCAACGGAAGTTAGAGGTTTCCTAGGTGTTTTAACTTATGTCAGGATCTTCATTCCCTCACTATCCAAATTTGTGCACCCTTGCATCATCTAACCAGAAAGAAAGCTGAATGTATTTGGACCCAAGATTGCAAACAATCATTTCAGTTTCTCAAAAATATTGTTGGCAATAACATAGTTTTGAAAAAGATCTCTTATGGACCTGGAGCTGGCAAGATCAAGCTGGCAGTGGACTCTAGTTATCAATATTTTGGGGGCATCCTTACTCAGGAAGATGAAAATGGTTTGGATCATCCCGCTCTGTATGAATCTCTTCTTTTCTCAGATGTGGAATCCAGGTACTCCCAGCCAAAATTGGAACTTTGCGGTGTGGCCCAAATGTTGAAGAAGCTCCAGAGTGTCCTTTGGGGTCAACACTTTGAGGTACAAGTTGATGCACAATCCATTATTGAATTGATCAATGCCCCCAGTCTTCCAAATTCTCCAATGACTTAATGGGTGGCTTTTGTCCAGTTGTTCTCTTTTGATATTTTTCACAGGCCTGGAAAATCTTTCACCATGCCTGATTGTTTATCTCGACGCCCTCTTGGAGATGAAGAATCAGATGCTGGAGTGGATTTTGAAGAGGAGGAGCCTTTAATTCACTGTGTCTTCACCTTTTCCTCCCAAGATTATTCTGGCTTCCAACAAAGTTTCTGGCTTAAATTAGAGCAGTAACTTTCCACCCTCCAAAGGCCTCCTGATATCTCTGCTAAAGATTTTTGATCTCTCAAGAGGAAGTCCTACAACTTCTTTGTTAAGGGCACTAGGCTTATGAAAAGAGGAAATCCTTGTGCCCTTATTGTGGTCACTATACCTTCTAAACAAGATTCAATCCTGGAAAGTCTCCATGAAGGCCTTGGTCATTGTGGGGAAACCAAAACTGATCAACAAATATCCAAAAAATTTTGGTGGCTATCTCTGAAGAAATCAGTCTCTCAATGGTGCAAGAGTTGTGAAGTGTGCCAGAAACATGATCTTAGGCGCCCGGCCAAAATTCATTACCCCACTGGAGAGTCCACTGTCTTTGGGAGGATTGCTATGGATGTGGTTCACATTAAGGCTGGTGGAGCTAAGTACCTCATTGTGCCTAGAGATGATTTTTCTGGATAGGTTGAAGCAACATTTCTTAAGAACCTCAGCTCTGAATCAGTAGCAGCTTTCCTTTATGAGACTTGGACAATGCCTTATGGCTTGGCACAATCTTATTTGACTGATGGCGGCTCCAAGTTGGGTGGTAAACTGGCTGATATGATCCAATCACTTCCTGGTCGACAGAGGGTGACCATTCCTTATTATCCTGAAGGCTAAGGCATGGTAGAAAGAGGCAATGCTCCTTTGAAGGCTGCTCTTGTCAAACTGACTGGTGAAAGTGGCAAGAATTGTTGCGAATTCCTCCCCCTGTTCCTCTTCTCTGATCGAATTTCAACTAAACAAACCACTGGCTACTCACCTTACAGAATCATTTTTGGTCAAAGGGCTTTCCTTCCTCTGGATCTGGAAATGGAATCTTTCTTAGGTATTTCTTGGGAAAATGTTTCTTCCACCACTGATCTATTAGTTGCTAGATCCAAGCAGCTGGAGAGGAGTGAAGATGTCCTTATCAGAAGATGATGAAGTCTAGGTAAAAATCAGTTCAGTATTGGGAAGACAAGCATTCAAAGAAAATCAGGGATCCCTTGAACCCTGGGGATCTAGTCTTAGCTTATAATTGTTCCTTGGAAACTCAGTGGGGAAAGCTTTTCTCTAACCGCTGGAATGGTCCAGATGATGAAGTCTAGGTAAAAATCAGTTCAGTATTGGGAAGACAAGCATTCAAAGAAAATCAGGGATCCCTTGAACCCTGGGGATCTAGTCTTAGCTTATAATTGTTCCTTGGAAACTCAGTGGGGAAAGCTTTTCTCTAACCGCTGGAATGGTCCAGATGATGAATTCTAGGTAAAAATCAGTTCAGTATTGGGAAGACAAGCATTCAAAGAAAATCAGGGATCCCTTGAACCCTGGGGATCTAGTCTTAGCTTATAATTGTTCCTTGGAAACTCAGTGGGGAAAGCTTTTCTCTAACCGCTGGAATGGTCCAGATGATGAAGTCTAGGTAAAAATCAGTTCAGTATTGGGAAGACAAGCATTCAAAGAAAATCAGGGATCCCTTGAACCCTGGGGATCTAGTCTTAGCTTATAATTGTTCCTTGGAAACTCAGTGGGGAAAGCTTTTCTCTAACCGCTGGAATGGTCCTTGCCAAGTGGTCCGTCAAGTTAGAGGTGGATCACATGTTTTGGAGGAACTGGATGGTACTCAGATGGCTAGAAGGTTCTCTGCTGATAAGGTCAAGAAATTTCATTCTTGTGGAGGCAACTTGTTCCAAAAGTAAGTCCTCCCAATTGTGCACCACTGGGGTCATCTGCTGTGTTTTGTTGTGAAACTCTACTTCATGCCATGCACGTGAGCACCTGGGACGCCTTCTTCATTTTATCTCAGCCAATTCTAGGATTTTCCTTTGGATGGATTGACATATTCTTTTTCAATAACTCTCAAGATCAAAATTGCCATCCCTTGGTTTCAATCATCTTTCTTTCCTTTCTCTTTTTATGGCATCAAACTTGGGTGCAGACTAGAGACAGTCTGTAAGTTGGGGAGAGATGTGGTTCCCCATCCTGGACACACTGGCCAGTGCGGAGACTTTAATTTTTTTTTATGATTTTTCCTTATCATCATTCATAGGCATCATTATCAAAAAAAAAAAAAAAAAAACTTGATCTTGAATCTCATTCAACTCCAAGAAAGACCTGAATTTAATTTTTTGGGACGCTTAGAGGGATGACAATCAGTACTTGATTGATCTCCAACATCATCCATTCCTACCATCATCTTCCTCTCACTCATCACCCAATCCAATCAATCCCATCCATCCTCTCAAGATCCTCCTCAACTCTCAATCATTGACCCAAGAAGACATTGGTTGAGACGATTGTTTATTATTGACAATCGATTCAGATTCAGAGGAAGTTCTTCTTGAGTACAACTCAAGTCTTGATTAAGACCAAGAAGCAGAAGCAAGAGATTGAACGGCAGAGGCTCAAGAAAAACAATCTTCAATCGCAGACCTCTACCCACCTCAGGCTCAAGTACAAGCCCAATCCAATCCTAGGTTACTCCACTTTGATCCCCAAAGGCCACCTGAGTTGGAAGGAGTCCAAGCTCAACCGTCTGATCCTCAAGACTCACAAAGTCTGGGCCGGCGGTCCGCAGACAATCGAGTCAATTGAAGCCACCCACCCAACGCTCTGATTCATCCAACCTGCTCATGATCAACCTCCCCACGGTTTCTGTCACCGTGAGCCTTGCTGGCTTGCTGCTCAGTTACCCCTGTACGTATTGTCACTCCTCCTCCAATCAACTCATCCATTGACCCCTCAAAGTTGTCCGGGGTCAACCTCCTGCAATCCTCCCGATCATCCTTGGACCCTCCAGTCCCAAGCCTCTTGACCACCATCATTGTCTATCTCATCCAATCGTGTCAAGCACCCTTCTACCTCATTTGGCCGCCTCAAGCGCCCATCTACCTCATCCTTTCCACCTCCAGCTCACCGGTCTCCCGCGCGGCTTGTCCGTTGCCTGCGCGGGTCTCAACTGTCTCCTGGGCCCATCAGCATGTCCACGGGCCCCTCAATAGCTACTCTCCTGCCTGTGCCCACCATTGGCATGGGCCAGGGTCTTGATTCAACTCTTCTGTTTTTTTTCTGAGTGTTTGTTTGTTTCTTTTTTTTTTCTTTTGTTTTCTCATGACAATCATCCTCAAAAAAAAAAAAAAAAAAAAAGAAAAAATTCCGCTCTATTTGTAAATCTCTCTTGTAAATAGTCTACAGACCTCTTTTCCATAAAAGGAGGGGCTCTACCCAGCCTTTTGTTCAGGATCCAGGGGAGTGTTTGCTTATGCCCCCCCCGTTATTGTGAAATTAGATCCTGATCATTATCCTGGGTATATCTCTGATTGCCCCCTGATCCATTTTTTTGACCCTTAGTCTTTGCCCCTCTGTGGCCTGATCCTTAACAACAACCAATAGCCTTGCTGGTTGAAGAAAATTCTATCTGTTGGAATTTTTGAGTGTGTTATACCACTCCTTGATCCCTTTCTCTGACCATACTGGTCCTGATCCCTGATCATCTTTCTGGAGCCAATCACAATTGATTGAAGAGGTCTTATTAAGCTTAAGACCTGGAGTGTTATACCTCCCTTTATTTTCTTTGGAGTTGCATTCTGCCAGCCTACCTTTTAGTCTCTTGAGAAGTGTTGAGGTTATCCTTGCTTCAAATCAGTTATTGTTTGCTTTTAGAGCTTCTTAAACATTGTGCTTTGTCTTGTACAGCCACCCTCAGTTATCTGGTACCCTTCAAACGCTTGATTGCAGAGAGTTGGGCAGGTTCATTGAGAACCTGGAGGTTGGTGGGTTTGAGTTGATCATCCCCAATCTTCTGCTGATGACCAGAGTTATTAGCTTCTGGGCGTTGTTTAAATAAAACAGCTTTTGTTCTTGGAACTCTAAGAAGACTTTAACTTCTTTTGTTCAAGTTTTTCCCTGCATAATCTTGTCTCAGATAGTGCTGTTCCATTGCTACCAAACTATTATCATCTTTATCCTCTACTCCTTGATTCCTCATTTACCAGGTTCTGGAACTTGATCTTGGTTACATCTAAATATTTTTGTAACACTCAGGAGGGCAGCCTAAAAAGCACCTTTCCCCTCCACGGAAGTGACACGGCCTAGCACCGTTTGGAGTTTTTCAATGGGATGTTTTCTACAAAGCTCATCCCTGAGGATTACTTCCACATCATTTTTACCATGAAGTTTATTAATGGTGAAAGGTCCAACAAAAGCTGGTCTAAGCTTTCTATTTCCAGCTAAGTTGGTATAGTTGGTGGTAGAGATCAAGACTTAATCACCAATCTTGAAATCAGGTTCCTTATGGGTTTTATCCCACCTTTTCTGGTTATACTCCACAGAATCCTGGACACACTTAACAGCATGTTTGTTAGCTACATCTATCATGTTTTTGAAATCAAGTGATGTAGGGTGAATATTTGTTAGCTGGTGGTTAAGGTTATCCTTGGGTTATCTAGGAATCCATCCTCTTTCCAGTATGTAGGGTGCTTCCTTAATAGTAGAGTGCTTGCTACTGTTGTAGGCCATCTCCAGTGCAGTTAAAAGGCTAACCCAATTGTGGCAATAACCGGTGGAATTCTTGTATTCTAGTCCAAAGACACAGAATCTTCTGAGCATGTCTTCCAGGGTCTGAATCATTCTTTCAACTAAGCCATCCGTCTGAGGGTGATAAGCTGTAGAGAAAGCTAAGGTGGTTCCAAGCATATCATGAAGATTTCTCCAGAACTCAGAGGTGAACTTAGGATATCTGTCACTGATAATAATGTTGGGAACTCCAAAATCAGCAATGAGTCTGTTCCAACATAGTAGGGCAACTTCCATAGCAGTATCTTCCTTGTGATTAGGTAGAAACTTTGCTTTCTTGGAGAAACTATCCACAATGACTAAGACTGAGTTGTAGGAATAGGATCCTCCTGGTGGTAGTCCAGTTAAAAAGTCCATGTTGATGATCTCCCATCTTTTCTTGGGTTCAGCAATCTTTTTCAGTAGACCAAACCGTTTCCAAGTGGTCCTTTTGGACTTCTGACAAGTTTCACAACTGGTAACATACTGTATAGTTCAGTCTCTCCAATTAACCAACCAAGAAGTTTTTTTAAACTTATCAAAGTTTCTATCAAAAGATAAATTACCAGATGAACAGTTATCATGGCACTAAGCCAGGACATACTTGATATGGTCATCCTTAGTTAAGACTATAACACTTGAATGTTGATGCCTGTAGTATACTAGAGCATCCCATATGGTGAACCTTCCGGCTTTGTATGGTTTCAAAAGAGGTTCAGGTAGGCTATTGATCAATTCAGGTGGTGGAGAAGTACTTTCCATCATAGTGATCAGAGTTTTCATGCCAGAATTGTAAGATTCTTTGATTGAGTTGAACAATGATTCATTCAATTCACAAATGTGGATTCCCATTATAGGAGCTTCAATGTTCAACCTGTTAATGTTAAGGATAGGGAAGATATCATTATCCTCCAGATCATAAGCAGGGTGGCTTGGGTCATTAGGTAAAGCATTCCTGCTCAAACTATCAGCATTCTGGTGTTTAGTCCCAGCTTGCTGAACTATGGTCATCTGACCTCTGTATTGTTGTATGGCTATCTGCCATCTTAAAATGTGTCTACTAGGGGTCTTCATGTTCATCAATGTCCTGAAAGCATTGCAGTCAGTAATCACAGTGAAATTGGTGTCTTCCAGGTAATAATGGAGTTTCTCTAGAGCCCATACTAAGGCAAGACATTCCATTTGAATTGCACCCTACCTTTTCTCAGTGTCTTTAATTTGTCTGGATATGAAGAGTATAGGTTTTTCCACTGGTCTGTCATCCTCTATGACTTCTTGGTGTAAGGCAGCTCCTAGCCCTTCCATGCTGGCATCTATGTAGAGTTTGAAAGGCTTAGAATAATCTGGCTGAATCATTACTGGAGCTGAGGTCATTGCTATTTGAGTTCCTCATAGTTCTTGACTCTGTCATGAGTCATCTCAAAAATGGTGGTGTTGTTGCAGATCTCATACAGGCATTTGGTTAGAAGAGCGAAATTTGGTAAGTACTTTCTATAGTAGCTGCAGAAGCTGATAAAGGATAAGAGTTCAGTTTTATTCTGAGGCATAGGCCTATTCATTACGGCTTCTATCTTTTTTTGGTCAGCAGCTAAGGTTAGTCCAGAGACAATGTTTCCTAAGGCCTTGAGTTCCCCGTAGCCAAAGTTACACCTTTTCATTGATACTTTTAATGCCACCGCAGAGATGTTTTTGAGGAGTAGCCTTAATTTCTCCATGTGAGTATCCCAATGATCAGAGTAAATTATCAAATCATCAATGTATACCATCATCCATCCCTGTCTGATGAATAATCCCAGGACAATATCCATCATCCTTTGAAAATGAGAAGGAGCATTTTTTATACCAAAAGGCATCCTAAGATACTCATAAATTCCCAAATGACAGATAATTCTCATGAATTTCCGGCTATCAGGGCTGATAGGTATTTTGTGAAAACCTTTCAGCATGTCCATGGTAGTGATGTACTTAGCTTTGGACAGGTTATGCAGAGCATGGTCAATTCTTGGAATTGGTAATAATCAGCTTGGGTGTAATTGTTCAGAATTATGAAATCTCCAACCATTCTTGACTTATCATTATGCCAAGTTATAATTACTGGGGTAGTGACATCCACTTGTTCATTGTGTGCTACTTTCCTTAAGACTTGTAAGTCAACCAACTCTTGAATATGAGTTTCTAGAGAAGCTCTACATTTTGGACTAGAAGGGTAAGCAGGTTTCCTGAGGTTAGGTGGGTAAGGAGGCTTAATGGTCAGAGTTAGGATCATATCATGTCCTTTGATGTTACCAATATTCTTATTTTCAAAGCATACTTGTAGGATGTCCCATCTTTTTTCTTCGTTGAGCAGGGGATTCAAAGCTGCTTGAGAGAAGTATTCCTGATTGAAACTCTCTAAGTGTTTTTCATAAGTTGAATCAGAAGTTTGAGCATTGACATGGCATATTTGAAAATTCTTGTTCCAGTTTCCTCCTATGGTGAATTATCTACCTTTGCTTTGGAATACATCTATACCATACAAGCAACGAGAATCATTAACAAGGATGAAGTAATCCTATACTCCTTTCTGGAGCACTACAAATTCAATGTTCAGTTTGAGTGATCCTTTAGAGTGAGGGAGTATGATATCAGAAGACCATACTCCAAAAGCATTGAGAGCAGAATTACATATGCTGAACTTAGCCTGAGGTACTGGTAGTAAGTTCAATTTCCAGTTTGGGTCTTGTTTCTCCAGATAAGTTGAACCAACACAAGAGCAAAAGGCTCCACTGTCTAGAAGTAACTTAAAAGGGGAACCTTGGATTAAACCAGTAGCATAGCATGTTTTTCCTGAAGTGTAACTTTTACCTGCAGAAGGTTTTAGAGTCAAGGCCTTAGCCTCAGAGATGTGGTGAATCTTCATGTTGGGATTCCATTTTTGAGGTAAGTTAGAATCCTCATTGACAGAATTTATGTCCAGAGAAGACTAAATGCTACCTTCAATAACATTGATGGGGTTAGTGATGATTAAATCACAATCAGAGAGTGATCCATCATTATCATTAAGGTGAGGTTCAGTATTCTCATACTCTTCTCCTTCAATAAAATTAATCCTTTTCCTAGATAGAGAACAATCAGGTTTTACGTGTCCTGTTTGGTTACAGTTCCAACATACTTTTTCCTTTGATTCTGGAGTCTTCTTGACTTCCAAGGTAGGTGGATTAGTGGCAGGGGATTCCTTAGTTTTGGCAGTATATTCTTCCCTGTTCCTAGTATTTTGTTCCCTGTGGAGTCTGTTGACTCTTTTATCAAGACCATTCATATCAATAGTCTCTTCCTACACACCTATTAAGGTAGAAATATCTGAATCCATAGGCATCCTGCACGTTACACTGTGGTTGATTTGTCCTGGACATAAGTTGAGGAGTCTTTTATCTACTTCTTCTCTATCAGCATCCGGGTAAAAACAGTCTAACCTCCTTTTCTGGTCTAAGCACCACTTATGAGGTTTGTCCTTGGATGGATCAAACTGGGAGGTTTCAAAAGTTTTCATAATCTTTCTTTTCCAAATCCTAGTACCAAATTGTACTTTGATCAATTCTTTCCAAGAACTCCAGGATAAAGATCAAACTTCTTCTCTTTTATTGATATACCAAACAAGAGCTACTCCTTTTAATAGTCTGGGCAATCTTACCACAGCTATTGCATCAGGGAGCTCATAAAAAGAAAGAGTATAGTCAATAAATTGAATGAAACTGAAATTGTTTTATTCTCCTTCTGCAGAGAATTTATTCCATTCAGTAATGGGAGGAAGTAACTTCAAAGCCTGCTCCATTTCAGGAGTAGGACTGGGTCTGAAAGACTCATTCATAGTTATCCTGGTTCTGGGAGGAACAGTAGGAGCACTGGTGAACCTAGCAGGTCTAGTTTCTTCTAGGTCTATTACCAGAGAGTTAGTAAAATTGACCTTAAGATCTCTGAGATCATTTTTAATCATACCTAACTCTAAATCAAGTTTATTGCTTAATAAGTCAATTTTTTTAATCAAATGAGCTGAAGGAGTAGGACTAGTTTTCTTAACCTCTTCCTTAAGCTGGTCCATGGTTGCAAGAATGTCTTCCTGAAGAATGGATTGGTTATCATCAATATGTTTCATCAGGTCCAACTTACTAGCTTTTATACTATCCTTGATTTGTTGTATTTCCAACTCATCAATTCTCATAATCTGAGACTGGGTATCAATCACTCTGAAAATACTCAGACTCAATTTGTCCAATTTTTGATAAACTTTGTCAAAGCATTGGCTAATAATAGTAAAATTGTGAGACAAATTTACAGAAAATATATTAAGAGCTTCTACATCCAATTGTGGTACACCTTTTTCCACTTCTGGGCCAAGGATATTATGCTGTCCCAATCCTTTGGGTTCCTTAACTTCTGATGGGCTGAGGACCTCTTCTTTTTAGGGTCCTTTCCCTTTAAGGAAGCTAACTGATCCCAAGGATTCCAGTTCTGCTGGTAGCCTTCTACTTCTTTCTTTGGGATCAACCTTTGCAGAGAAATCTGAGATTTCTTTGCCTGAGAAATGGCTTTTCTCATGCCTGGTTAATCCTCCTGGGTCTGAGGCAACCTGAATTGTTCCCAATAGCTCATGTGCTCTTTCACTAATACTTTGACTCTTTCCTCCTTGGTTGAGTCCAGCTGGGGTGGCATAGGAGGACCTCTACCCTCCTGGGATAAGATGGTGGGCGGCGGATGGTTTTTTGGTCGAGTTGGCAGCCGTGGTTGTCACCGTTGTCCTCCCGAGTGACGCTATGGTCACAGGTTTGAGCCCCTTCAATGCGCTTGCAACTGGAGTCCTTGCGCATATGGGTTCCTCCAGGAAGAGATCCATACAATGGCGCTCTACCTGTTGAGCGGGTTTTGCGCCTATTTTGATACATAGCACCAAAAAAAAATGAGTAAGTCTTTGATCCAAAACTTTTGAAAAAAGACTCAAAAATATAAAAATAATATTTTTCGTGTATTTTATATTTTTAATAATTTTTTTATATATATTTTAACTCACTTGAAGTCAAATTCAAGGGTACCAACACTTGGTTGGGATCACAACCGACTTGGGGGGTATTCCAACGGGGTCTGAGTGAGTTCCAATCAGATCCTGGGATAAATCCAAGGGTAAGTCCAAAGGTACACTGTGTGGGACATCCTCTAGGAGGTCCTGGTAAATGAGATCACCAAAAACAAAATCCACTAAGATGGATAAAAAAAATATAAGTTTAATATTTTTTTTATTTTTAGGTGTTAAAATGATATTTTTAGGAAAAAATAATCAGTTTTATTAATTTTCAATTTTTCTTTATCTTCAGGATTATTTAGTTTATAAATATAAAGCTTCCTTTGATAAAGTTTCCAATGTTTATGTTGCCTTAATAAAGAATCAAAATTGATAATTCTTTCAAGCTCAAGTTCTTTGTCTTTTATAACTTGCTGTTTATAATAGAGAAATTTCTCCTGTTGTTGCTCTGGAGTTATAATAACAGGGACAAAGTCACCAAGTTTTTCTTCTTTTTTCTTTTTAAGAAGGTTCAAATAATAATTAATCAATTCTCCCTTGGTCTTAAGATCCACTAGAGAAACAAATGATCAAAAATATATTTTATAAGTATTTTAACTTATTTTTTTAAAAAATAAATAGACTGGTCCCAGGAACAAACAATCAAAAATTAATTCTTTAAGGATATTTCCCATCCAGACCCCCAGTTTTCAGCTCCCTGATACCAGGAACCTTGCAGTCCATTAGCTAAAGAGAGTGATAAAAATACTGGAATATTGATAATAATAATTATTCCAAAAATAAACGCTTAGAACCTCAAATAAATGATATAATAAGAGCAGTTACAAGGTTTGATTGGTTTTTTAATCAATGATTTTTAATATGATATAAAAGAGGAGCCACAGTATTATACTACTGGGGATCTTTACAGACTAGCAACCTCTCTTCAAGGGGCCTCCTTAGGCAGTTTAAGAACCTTGGAATGAAGATGGGTGCCTGAGAAAGGACTTATTCCACTAATGGCCAGGCAAAACAGCACAAATGGCCAAGAAAGGAAGGGTAATAATCACTCTGAGAACTTTACCACAAGAATCCTGAAATAATTGGAAGGGTTTCAGAGCATATGGGGTGGATTGCTTGACTAAACTTGAAGTGTTGACTGGTTAATAAGAATAAATAATACTAATACAGAATAAGTCATATATCACTTGCTTATCTTCATAAAAGTACTTGATTAACAATGACACATTGTCTGATTGATAATAATAATTCCTGGTAAACTGATTAACTCATCTAGAATAATGGATCCAAAGAGGTCTGTATAAATACCTTTTTGGGGTGATTTTTGAGCTTCTCAGGGCACGTAGAGAGGGTTCTTCTCGTGGGCTGAGGCTGGAAAGCAGTCAGGGAAAGATTAAAACGTCCACTTGGTGCTGTCAATCAGCTGATCTTAGATCTGCTGGATTTCTGTACCATTTTAGCCACAGGATCTATTAATCTGTTATGGCGTAAATTTGATCATTCTCTACTCATCCTTCATTTGTACTATTGATATTGCTTTTAAGTGAGCAGATGTTGATGTTCAAGGATTTTCCATCATCTGCTGATCACGTAGGTAATTTTTCATAATTTTTATGAACACTCCTTGTAGTGTTTCTTGGTCTTCAAAGATCAGGGTTAGTGATTTAAATGGTAATCCTTGATCTTTGATTTATTATTAAAAAAAGTTTTTAAACTTAATTTTCATTAATTTTATTTAAGTTTTGATTTTTTTGAATCATTAGAAACGCATATGTCAATTTGTTACATACACTAGGCAACTCTTACTAGGTTTTACCTCTTCTGAGCGGTACCTGGTTGTCAGATTAGTCACAACTGATTTGGACCCGGGGATCAGTTAGTACAGATGCGCGCGGGGTAGGATCCGCTGCATGTGTGGCAGAGTTAGCTGCGCGCGGATCTCTAGTACGCGGGAATCAGCTACTAAAAGTACGTAGGGATACGTAATGATTTGGGGCTGCACATGGGAATTGTGACATAACGAATTTCCGCGTGTAACTCCTAAAATATACACAACACCTCAATTCTGAGTGAATTTTAGGTGTAAACCCTATATGTGAAAACACGTGTGCAAAATTAGAATGGCCAAAAAGTGCCATACTGGTGTTGTAATTTTTAGTACTTTCCTTGGTAATTATTTTAAAAATGTAAGGACTTGGAATTCAAGGGTGGGGTCAGTGAGTGACCCTACCTAATTCTGGGTGAGGAATCCATTTCTGTAAAAATATTTATGGATTTCTAAATCCTTATTTTGTTAATTGAGATATTCTTATTTTTCATAGTTTTGTGTTGCTATTGACAGGTTGCTCTGTACATAGTAGCAAGCTGTAACGGAAATGTGTTATGTCACAATTCCCGCTTGCAGCCCGCATCATTACATACCCCTATGTACTCATAGTAGCAGTTTCACGCGTACAAGAGACCCGCGCGCAGCTAATTCTGCCACGCACCCAGCGGATCCCACCCCGTGCGCATCTGAACTGACTGATCCTGGCGTCTGGATCCATTGTGACTAATCTGACAACCAGGTACCGCGCAAAAGAGCTACAACCTAATTAGGGCTGCCTGACATATGTAAGAAATTTACATATACATTATTAATAATCTAAAAAGATCAAAAATTAATGAAAATGAATAAAAATTAAGTTTAGAACCTTTTTCATAATAAATTAAAGATCAAGGATTACCACGTAAATCATTGACTCTGATCTTTGAAGCCCACAAAATACTACAAGGAGTGTTCATAAAAATTATGAAAAATTATCTACGTAATCAGCAGATAATAGAAAATTAGTAAAATTCCACATATGCTCACTTTTGAGCAATATTAATAGTACAAATGAAGGATGAGTGCAGAATGATCAAATTTAAGCCATAATAGATTAAAAGATCCTGTGGCTAAAATAGTACTGAAATCCAGAAGATCTAAGGTCAACTGATTAACAGCACCAAGTAGAGGATCTAATCTTGCTCTGAATGGCTTTCCAGCCTCAGCCCATGAGCAGAACTCTCTCTACGCGCCCTGAGAAGCTCAAAATTACCCCAAAAAAGGTATTTATACAGACCTCTTTGGATCCATTATTTCATTGTCAGTTTACCAGGAATTATTCTTATCAATCAGAAACTGTGTCATTGTTAGTCAAGTGCTTATGGAGAATATAAGCAAGTGATTCATGACCAAGTCTGTAGTATTATTATTTATTTCTTAAAAACCAATCAACCCTTGAAGTTTAGTCAGGCAATCCACCCCATCTTCTCCAAATCCTTCCTATTATTGCAGGATTTTTGGTGTTAAAGTTCTCAGAGTGAGTGTTTTCCTTCCTGTCTTGGCCATTTTGCTGTTATGCCCAGCCATTAGTGGAATAAGTCCTTTCTAAGGCACCCATCTTCATTCCAAGTTTTTTAAAATGCCTAAGGAGGCCCCTTGAAGAGAGGCTGCTTTGTCTGTAAAGACCCCCAGTAGTATAATACTGTGGCCCCTCTTTAATATACATATTGAAAACCTTTTATTATCAAACCAATTAAAACTTATAACTGTTCTTATTATATTATTAATTTGAGCCTCTAAGCGTTTATTTTTGGAATAATAATAATTCTTATTATTCCAGTATTTTCATTACTCTCTGTAGCTAAAGGACTGCAAGGTTCCTGGTATCAGAGAGCTGACAGTCATTCCCCTCGTCATCATCCCATCATCACAACTTGCTTGTTTATCTTCATCATCCATTCATTCAAATCACCTTCCTGCCTCATCCCAATCATCCTAAAAGTGCCACCCCTCATCCTCCTCCTCCCATCCTCAGATCATCATCATCCTAGGCACCAATCCTGGCTTGGTTGGCCATCAGATTGGTCTCATCAACTGTCTACCAATCTCATCCTCCAATCATATATGCCCCATTAAATCCATCAATCTCAATAATCATCTCCTCCTCAGTATCTGATACTTGCTTGTTCTCTTTCTCAAAGTCATTAATATCAGCCCCCCCATCATCATTGTCACCAGCGCCGCTCACCAATTTGCTGGCCCCCATCAGCAGCCGCTTGCACCTTGCTCATCTCACATTCAGGCAATCTCTGCCCAACAATTGCCTGTTGCAGCCTTGAATCCACTGTGGTGTTGTTATATATTCTTGGATTGGGAACCGTGCTGCGGTCAGCACGCAAATTGCAGCCCACTAGGACATTTGATTTGGCATGCGCATTGCGGCCCACTTGAACATTGGTGTAGAGACTCCTCTGGGAGTATATAAATAAAGTAACAAATAGCTTTCTGGAAGTCCTTGAAGGGGATTTTAGTATTACTTCTACGCCTTCAGAGTATTTTTAAAACTAAGGGTGGTTTTGAATTGCCTGCCCTTCTAGGACTATAGTAAGTCTGCACAATAATTTATTTGAATTAATGGCTGGTTTCTTTGAGACTTAATATAGGTCCAGATCAGACCTAGATTATTTATTAATTGTTATTGGTAGGGTTTTGTTGAAGATTAGGCCAGATGTATTGGGTTATTGGTTAGTTATTGATCAGATATGTTTGATCTTAACCAATATCCCAATATAAAATTTTTCAACTCTCCTGAATCATTGTTCAGGAGAGGACCCAAGGATGGTTTTACCCACAGGGGGCTGGGTAGAGAAAAGTATGGTGGTTTCTTTTTGTTGTGCTCTCTTTCTTTGTAAGGGTTATTTATTGATTAAGGGGTGGTTTTTCTTTAATATGGTTCTCAATATTCAGGTCAAAGGAGAACCCTTATTCAAGAACCTGCTGGGTGGTTTCATTGGCTAAAGATGGGTAATAAATTGCTTTCTGATTTCTTGTTTTCTTTTATAACTGATTCATCACTAATGTTTATCTGGGGAGGTACCACAGATGGATGGGCCAAGAGGGCCTGTCAGGTGGTTTGATATGTGAGAGGAGGTAGGTTAGTGCTTATAGGCCAGATGGCATCTGAGGGCATGCTTATACAACCTGGATAGGGAAGGGAGGCCCTCCTTAAATAGAAAATCTTATCATCAGGGTATGCTCAGGGCTGCCCCTGAGGGTGCCCTGGGGCTTCCCCTGTTACAGTGGGATACAGGTACATGAGACATTTTAGCTGGTTTGAAAAAGACAATTCATAAAACTGAAGCAATTCTGCTGGTTAGACAAAAGACACTGCACGAAACTGAGGCAATTTTTCTGGTTGGGAAAGGATTGTACAGCCGTTTCATGCCTGCACAGCCTTGCGTAAATTGCTGTGAGGTGCTGATAAGGTTGGTCTGGTGCTTGTTGCTTATTTGGTACTGACTGTTCTTCCTGCATGTATTGCTGTGAATTCACTGATGGTTTTTTTGGTGCTACTTGCTTCTACCTTCATGCATTTCTTTGCATTACTGGTGGTTTGTTTGGTGCTGCATGGTCTTGACTGCCTGCATATATTGCTGGGTAGTACTGGGGATTGTTGTTACTGGTGGTTTGTTTGGTATCAAATGCTCCTGACTACATAAATTTGCTGTGTGGCGCTGGGAGTTGTTGGTACTGGTAGTTTTTTTGGCACCACACGCTTCTGACTACATAAATTGCTGTGTGGTGGTGGGGGTTGCTGGTACTGGTAGTCTGTTTGGCATCAAATGCTACTGGCTGCATAAATTGCTGTGTGGTCCTGGGGGTTGTTGGTACTGGTAGTTTGTTTGGTTCTTGTTGAGAGTGGTCCCACTTTCTCCTGCCTATACTTCTCCTGTATACTTCTGCACAGCTTTCTGTATGTATATTTGATTGTTTTTTTGGTTCTGGTTGAGACTGGTTTCACTTCCTCCTTCCTGCAATTTTCCTGTATACTTCTGCACAGCCTCCTGCATGTTTATTTTATTGTTTGTTTGGTGAGGTGACAGGAGCTGAACTAGCTGCACTGCCTCCTGTATCTGTATTTGTGTATTCTGGCTGAGGTGATAGGGTTGTATGGTCCTGGTGTTGAGGGTAAGATGTTACTTGTATGTGCGTGAGGTTTTCCAAGGTATGTCTTCACACCTTCCACAGAGCTGTGACACCTGTTTGGGTATGAGTTTGCCACAGTTGGAGGTTTTTTGGGCTGTATCTTCTAATCCATGAGAGATAGGGGGGTACTTTGGATGAGTGACTATGGTTTATTTCTGATTTAGAATCCATTTCTGAAGTTACTTTGAGCTTTTGAGCTGTTTTTACACCCAAAAAGTGATTCTGATGGCTATAGGACAGGTTTGGACTACCACATTTGAGTTGCGCACTCATTGCTGCCTGCTTGGACATTGGAGTTGGCATTCTCATTGCGGCCCGCACAGACATTGGATTTGGCGCGCTCATTGCTACCTGCTTGGAAATTAGAGACCCAAGAATGGAGCCAGCCTGACCAGGTTTGCGGTAATCAAGTTTGGGAAGGTAGAGCAGGCCAATCAGGGCTATAGAAGGGGGCCAGATGCAGGCAAGTATGGGCCAACACACAGGGCAGGAAATCACACGGTGCGCCGGGCCAATACAGAAAATGCAGAGGGCTCCAAGTAGGGAATGGCGGAGGGCCGTGTCATGAGAAGGACAAAGCGGGTGTGTGTGATGGTAGTGGGCTTGAGGGTGGTTGCAGTATGGGAAAGGGTAAGGGTTAGGCTAGGATTCTGGTTTTTAGGGTTTCTTTTCTATTTTTTGTTGCGCTTGTACTTAGGATAGGATTGAGAGAGTGGGTATAAAGTCTGCGCTCTCAACCCCAGCTTGGGGGATAAATATGAACACATCAACTTATTGATGGATGGAGGGAGGTCAAAGGATACAGCAAGGAAAGGAAATTAATCTATCTCTCTCTCTCTCTCTCTTTACTGGAGAATCCTTATCCTTACAGATGATAGGACCATTGATTCTGGAATTCAAGGAAAACTAGGAAAGTATCTCTCTCCTTAACTTCCACACCCCAAAGCCATGGAAAATTGTCCCGCCGCCACCATCCTTTGATCCATCCCTTGCAACTTCAAAAACTGATCCAAACAAAAAATCATCCCCCCATCAACCTTCTCATCCTGAAAAACTGCAAGCCAAATTTCTTGAAACCAGCCTCCCAACCATCACACATCCATCAGAAACCACTGCCGCTCATCCTGTGCCTTCACCCTCATTGCTGTTGCCTTCCGATGCCTCACAATTCACTCATCTTACATCAATCCGCTGGTCACCAATCACCTGTTATTTCCTGTCACAAAATTTCATCTGCAAAATTGCAGAAGTTCATCTGCTTCCCCCTTTCCTCCTTGAATCTGGTGGGTCCCATTTTTCCTCATCTGTTTTCTTTTTTTTTCACATGGAATGCGCTTCCTGTTGCAAATTTTGTTATTCCTCACTGCTTGTTTTTCTTTCTTATCCCTATCATTCTTCATTAAATATATATATATATATATATATTTTCTGCTCTCATATGTGTATCCTCTTGTAAATAGTCTACAGGGTCCCTTGCCCATAAAAGGAGGTGCTCTCCCCTGCCTTTGTCTCATATGACCCATTCATCCTCCATGGTGGGATCCAATCAATCATCTAATCCCCTGATCAATAAATAAGTGTATCCCCCTGTGTGCCTCATCATCATCATCATCATCATCATCATCATCATCATCATCATCATCATCATCATCATCATAAAGCTGGATATATTTGTTGATTATGCCCTGTTCCTCATCCTTATCAAAAAAAAAATAGCCTTGCTGGTTGAAGAAGAATTCATTTGGATGAATTTTGGAGTGTGTTAAACCACTCCTTTGACCCCTTTCTCTGACCAATTTGGTCTTGATAATTCATTCAATTGTCTTTCTGGAACAGTCACATTTTATTAAGAGGTTCATTAAGTCTAAAACTGAATTTTTAAGCCTTCCTGTATTTCCGTGATAGTTTCATTCCTCCACACTTCCCTCAAGTTCCTTGAGAAGTTTTGGGTTATTGTTTTTCAACTGCATCATTTTTCTGCTTTGGATCTTCACAGACAAGTTGCTTTGTTAGTACCGCCTCCCATATTTATATGGTACCCTCCTTGTACCTTCAAGCAATCAATTGTCTACATTGGGCAGGTTCATTGAGAACTTGGAGGAGGATTTGGGATTGAGTAGATCTTTCCAGAGAATCTTTTTACCACCAGAGCTAATAGCTTGTGGGCGCTGTTACTTTCAACTGCATTGTTCTATTTAACTCTGAAACAGACTATATCATTTTTTTTTCAAGTCTTTTCCTCACCCTCTTATCACAGAGTGTGTGTCTTCCTTGCTGTAGTATACTACCAAGTTATCCCTTATCCGTGATTTAACATCTACAAGGTTCTGGACCTTGATTCTTGTTAAATCTAAATATTTTTGTAACACTCAGGAGGTCAGCCTAAAAAATCACCTTTCCCCTACGCAGAACTGCCAACAACCAGCACCATTTTGAGTCTTACACTTTATACAAAATGATGAGATTCACAGTGGAATTTGGTTAGTATTACCATAAGTGTCCTTTTCAGCTCATGGTAAGGTTCCAATTACCACCACAACTAAAAGCATAAATACAACAGTAAGTCAAGGCCCCAAAAAATATCTTTAACACAAGTGAAATGAGAAGATAAAAAATCTTAAGCTCAAAAGCAGTCTCCTCACCAAATATTTGATTGGCTCCTTAAAAAGAACCTTTTTCACAAATAAAACATTCTCTCACCAAATTTCTCTTAGCTGTTGCCTCCCAAAGAAGAGTTTTTTGCACAAACTAGACCATACCTTATTTTAACAAATTCTACCAATAACAGTTAAATAATTAATCTAGGCCTGATCTGAGACCTATATTAATTCTCAAAGAAACCAGCCATTAATTTAAAAAAATTATTGGGCAGACTTAATAAAGTACTAGAAGGGAAGGAAATTCAAAACCACTATTAGGATTTACTAATACTCTAAAGGAGTAGAAGTAATACAAAATTCCTCTTCAAGGACTTCCAGCAAGCTATTTTCTACTTTATTTATATAATTCCATAGGATCCTCTACACCGCTCATAACCCCCCTCAAATAAAAAGTCAACCATAAAAGTTCCCGATCACCTGAAGAAAATTCCTATAGCAAATGTGAATCTTATTCAGTATGTCACACGTTCTAACCCTTCTTACACAGCTACTGATTGTTTTGTTGGAAGGGCTTCAACTGCGTTCCCCACCATCACATGTGAGGAAAACATTAAAAAATTAGCTGAAGGCCCAGTTTGAATATGAGCTTCCGCTTGAGCTTGAGACCCCCCTGATTTATGTACATCATGCTCCGCACAATGTTGGGTTTGGGAATGATCCAAAAGTGACTTTCCCAAATCCATCAATTCATACTTCATATGCTGCCACAAGCGCCAAGTGGAGCTACTGTTCACAAGATTTCCTTCTGAGAAAGCCAATGAATTCCTAATAAAGAATTTCAGCAGGGAAGGAATAAATAAGTAGGAACCCTTGATTGAAAAGCAGAAAAATTAGTGAAATTTGATTGTCTTTTACACAGTCAGCCAATTTCCTTCAGAAAATTAGAGCATATAAAAATGCTACATCATTCACATCTTTGGGTATAAATTTCAACAACAGCATTAAAACTGGGAGGGGAAGGTACTGCATCAGAGTGTCTGGCAAGCTCATCCACTAAATTTGCGCTATCATTGCTTTGGACAACACTCTACCTAGGTTTTCTCAAATTTTTTTTGGGGGATTCCGATTCATCTGAGGCCAACAAACAAAGATCTAATAAATCAGGCAACCTGATTAATTAAACTATACTTCTTTGGCAGAAATACCTCAATGAAAAGAACCCTCACACTAGGATTTACCAAATTTCTCAATAAATCCTTGACAAAGACCATCAAAATGCCTTGATGCTGAAATTGGTAAGCAAGGTACCATTTGAAAATTTGGTTTATAGAAAGTCAACTGGGATCAAAGTTCCAATAGCCGTTTCTGGAAACCAAAAAAATATTAACCCACAAGATATCATACTTCATCAAAGGGGTGGAGGACTACAACAAATCACCAACCTGCATTCTGGGTATTTGGAGCTTTGATGTCCAACACTATCCCTTTCTGGGCAACAGACTTGACACAAGGATGTGGGATTGGATTTTAAAAATGGTAATAGTATCAAATTTGGGAGTTACACTTAATGAACTGACAAGAGGTTTTTGTTTCTAGCAAGTTGAAAAATCACCCAACGTCAGTGGTATTCATACTTTTTATTAAAAATACCAAACAAGTTCTCACTTATAATAAATGGGCAAAGGTTACTGCAAGAATTCATTTTTGATTTGTATATCTGCATCAAACATGGAAGATTTGATTTCATCAGGAAGCACCAGCAACAGTTAAAATGAAATATGTATACTGGTATCACAGAAGCAATAGGTAGCAACAATGACTTTAAAGGAAAAAAAGCAATCCTCCCAATCACCTTTTAGAGGAAGTCCTTGGGCATGATTCAACTTTATCAAGATTTGATTGCACTGTTTAGAGATTTAGGACAACCGGCTCTATTCATCACAATGACAGCAAATCCAATGTTGCCCAAAATCTTTAACTGTTTGAAGCCACAACAAGTAGGGAGTGACAGACCAGAAATCATTTTCAATTTTTTCAAGATAAATCTCAAATTTTTACTTGAATATTTAGTTAAAAAAGATCAATTAGGGCAGGTCACTTCTAATGTCTATACAACTGAATTCCAGAAAAGGGGACTTCCACATGCACACATACTTCTAATAATGAAAGAGTCAAGCACACCATCAACCATTGACAGAATTGATTGGTTAGTTTTCTCTGAATTACCAAATCCTTATAGTGATCAAAATCTTCACAAGATTGTGACAAAGACCATGCTTCACATTCCTTGCCAAGAAGGTATGTGTTGATAGACATGGAACAGATGCAAGTATCATTACCCAAAATCATACACCAAGTTCGCCTTGATTAAATACTCAGAATTTCCTGTGTATTGGCACCGTGAGGATGGAAGAGAATTCAAACAATCAGGCCACACATATACTAACAGGGATGTTCTATTTTAAAAGGAATTTCTGCTACTCAAGTACAAATGTCACGTAAACCTTGAAGTCCCTGCAAAGATCCAAGCATTAAAGTATTTATAAAAAACATTTTTAAAGGAAAGGATCAAAAAATATTGTAACTCAACACTAGAAATTAAACACAAACCTACATTGGCCTGTCAGAGGGTAATTGCATTGACAATTTTTTTTAAACAAAAACTAATACTACCATGTTATTAGCTGCGTGGAGAATTTTTGAGTTTGAGATTTCATCCCAGTAAACAGCAATCACACAAATAGCTCTCCACTTGCCTAATTAAAAAATGGTCTAATTTACTGACAAAGACCATGTCAGCTTTCTACTATTGCAGAGCAAGCTGCAAAAGTAACAAAAATAACATGAAAGAAAAATTTTACATTTAACTTACAAAGGAGAAATCGATTTTCCACCCAAAATTAGGTAGGGTCACTCACTGACCCCACCCTTGAAATCCAATTGCTTATATTTGTAATAATTAAAAATAGAAAAGACCAAAATACCACAGAACCACTATGGGAATTTTTGGCCAATTAAATATTTCACACATATTGTCATGTATAGGTTTCACACCTAAAATTCAGTCAGAATCAAAGTGTTTTGTATATTTTAGGAGTTACACACGGAAATGAGTTGTGTCACAATTCCTGCATGCAGCGGCAGCAACCAATACACCCGCGCGCAGCTGAGCAGAAGCAATGCCACCCTGTAAGCGTACCCTGATAAGCTGTGTACGCAGCCCCGGGCATCTGACAAGTATGCCGCCATGGGAATATGGGCTGACAGAGTGACAGGCAGCCTGGGAAGCTCAGGTACCACTTAAATGTGCTGCAACCTAGACAAGGAAATTCCACATATCTTATCAATGTGTCCCTGGATATTAGATAGTCTAAAAATACATGAAAGTATATATAAATAATTAAATAAACTTTATGCATATTTTTTAAAATATAATTAAAAAATACCAAAAGTGTCGAAAATAAGATAACAACTATTTGTGAAAATATATTAAAATACTTTAATATACAATTGTGAGAGCTTCAAGACATCAGTATTTTCTTGAAATAGTAAGGGAGCTGATGATTCAAAAATATTTCATGAATTCGCATAAATTGTATTTTTAATTAATTATTTTAAGTAAATCAACAGGATTTTGAAAATAACAATTAAAATCAATATCATGATTTTAATCCAATCAATTAATACATAATGGGAACTCAATTTACATCAGATTACCTTTAAAAATATCTATTGACAGAATTATTAACATCCTGGGAGTATTTATTCAAGATAATTAATTGAATAATATATAATATGGATAAATGAGTGTTATTCAAACGTCCAAATATCAATTAAAAAGGTAGAATAATTCCCATAACCTGCGGAATTAGATGCTACCCGTGTCAAAGCCACAGGAACACGTGACAGGCTACCACTGGTTACCCTGCTTGCCTTAGAGTCTGTCCCTTTGAGCACCTGTATCCCTCAGAAGGACAATATGGGGACCCAAAAAGATATAAATAAGGAGCTCTTTTGAGGATATTGATACCCAGAGACCAAGTTATATTTAAATCCAGACACCGTGCAAAGGAAATAAAATACTTATAAGAGATAAGTAAGTGATTTATGGCTTTAGTCTGATTAATAATATCCGTCCCCTACCCTTTTTCATCAATTTAAACTGCTGAACACCCTTTTTAACCCCAGTAATAGGTTGAACCCATCAGTACACATCCAAAAAAGGTAACCAAAGGATTTAATAATATAAAAGTGATTCTTATTATCCTTTTTCTGTGGTGGAAGCTTGGGTACAAGGCCCTGTCACACCTATGTATATTTTATATATATATTATCTTTTGGCAATATATCCTTTAAGAATATAAATTAAAGGTTCCAAATTAACCAGGTATACATTTTTTCAAAGTGAATTACCTGAAGAGAGGTGTTAAAGATCCCCAATATTATTGTGTCCCCTCTATTAATTTATTTAATAATCAATTTATTAATATTGATTTATAATATTAAACCATAACCAAAAAATCCAACCTTGCAATAGCTTCATCCAAATATCATATGGATTTTTGCTGCATTTATTGAATAATATATTTATTATTTATTCTATCACCTCTGGTAGCTAAAGGAAAGAAAGTGTATTGGCATCCAGGAGGCTGAAAAATGGGGTCTGGCCTGGGAATATTCCGTTATATTATATTTAATACCTTGGAACAGACATTTCACGTAAAAATTAATCAAAGATAATTTATCTGAATTTTTAACTGTGATTTATTATCAATTTATTTTTCAGTGGATCAAAAACCAATGCAGAATTCATGATATATTATTTGAATCTTTTAAAAATAAGAAAAGAAGAATACCTTAAAAAATGATAAACCAACTGGTTGGGAAGCTTTAACTCAAGATGAACAACTTGATATCTCTTCCGCCTGTAAAAATTAGATAAACTCCTTGAACAAGAAGATCTTGAGAGGCTTATCAACTTTCAAGCCCTATTGAGAAAACATAAAGCTTGGAAAAAATACCATATAAATTACTTTATAAATTATAAAAGTAAGCAAAAACCTAATATAACCACATTATTTTATTAATATAATATTAATATATTTTATTAACAAATAAAATATCTTTCTCTTACCATCAGTGAACCCTCCCATTCCAGGAACCACCGCCACTGAAGTTGGTCTATTGGATCAAGAAGTCCCAGATATTTCTGGATGCCCTAAAAATATTTATTGGACTGGAGAAGACCTCATTGGAACACAACATGACCCCATAGAATTACCTATTAAAGACCAATTAAATCCCAATAAAGTCTTAGTACCTTTGAAAATCAAATTAAGTAAGTTTTAATAAACTTATTATGATGTATTTTTCTTTAGAAAAATACTTAAACATATTTTATTCAACATGAATAGACATAACACAAGGGCCTCAGAGAGATTTGCCTCCTACGAATCTTTTCCAGGAGCCCCCAGTAACTGTGAGGCAACCAATAATGACAACCATGAGGGGGCTGGAACCAGTGAATCAAATTTTGGTGGACAAGGAACAGCCCCAAGTACTATTGCCCCCCCTAACCTAGAGCCGGAGAAGGTAGTAGAATCAAGCCTCCCTCCATCAGAAGAAGTTTCCCTGCAGACACCCCAGCAGAATCTGGCCAAGGAAGCCAGGATCAAAGACTTTGTCTGTCAGCTCTCTGATAACAGGAACCTTGCAGTCCTTTAGCTACAGAGAGTGATAAAAATACTGGAATAATAATTATTATTATTATTCCCAAAACAAACGCTTAGGGGCTCAAATAAATAATTTAATAAGAGCAGTTGCAAGGTTTAATTGGTTTGGTAAGGAAAGGTTTTCAATATCTATATAAAAGAGGGGCCACAGTATTATACTACTGGAGGTCTTTTCAAAAAAAGCAACCTCACTTCAAGGGGCCTCCTTAGGCAGTTTAAGAGCCTTGGAATGAAGATGGGTGCCTTAGAAAGGGCTTATTCCACTAATGGATGGGCATAACAGAACACTGGCCTAGACAGGAAGGGAAAAACTCACACTGAGCACTTTATCACAAAAATCTTGCAATAATAGGAAGGGTTTCAGAGCAGATGGAGTGGATTGCCTGATTAAACTTCAAGGGTTGATTGGTCTTAAGAAATAAATAATAATACTACAGACTTGGTCATAAATCAATTGCTTAGAATCTTCATAAGCACTTGAATAAAAATGACACGGTTTCTGATTGATAATAATAATTCCTGGTAAACTGATAATTGAATAATGGATCCAAAGAGGTCTGTATAAATACCTTTTTGGGGTGATTTTGAGCTTCTCAGGGCGCGTAGAGAGGGTTCTTCTCATGGGCTGAGGCTGGCAAGCCAGTCAGAGCAAAATAGGCACATCCACTTGGTGCTGTTAATCAGCTGACCTTAGATCTGCTGGATTTCTTTACTATTTTATCCACAGGATCTTCCAATCTATTATGGCCTAAATTTGATCATTCTGCACTCATCCCTTGTTTGTACTATTGGTATTGCTTTAAAGTGATCAGATATGGACGTTTACTGATTTCCTTTTATCTTCTGATCACGTAGATAATTTTTAATAATTGTTATGAACACTCCTTGTAGTGTTCCATGTTCTTCAAAGATCAGAGTCAATGATTTACGTGGTAATCCTTGATCTTTAATTTTTTATTTAAAAAAATTTCTAAACTTAATTTTTATTAATTTTAATTAGGTTTTGATCCTTTTAGATTATTACTAATGCATATTAAAACTTGTTACATATGCCAGGCAAACCTAATTAGGTATTAGCTCTTTTGAGCGGTACCTGGTTGTCAGATTAGTCAAAACGGATCCAGAGGCGGGGATCAGTCAGTTCAGATGCGCGCGGGGTAGGATCCGCTGCGTGTGTGGCAGAATTGGCTGCGCGCAGGGTCTCTTGTGGGCAGGAAACTGCTACTATGAGTATGTATGGGTATGTAATGATGCAGGGCTGCGCGCGGGAATTGTGACATAACACATTTCCGCATGTAACTCCTAAAATATACACAAAACCTCAATTTTGAGTGAATTTTAGGTGTAAACCCTATATGTGACCACAAGTGTGAAATTTTAGAATGGCCAAAAGGTTCCATACTTGTGTTGTAATTTTTAGTACTTTTCCTTTCAATTATTTTAAAAATGTAAGGACTTAGATTTCAAGGGTGGGGTCACCCTGTGACCCTACCTAATTTTGGGTGAGGAATCCATTCCTTTAATAATATTCATCAATTTCTCACTCCTTCTGTTGTTAATTGAGATATTCTTTTTTTTATAGTTTTGTGTTGCTATGACAGGTTGCTCTGTACATAGTAGCAAGCTGACATTGTCAAAGAGCATGTGAAATATTGAGAAGAATTCAAAGAAGCCCAAGCCAAGGATAACATGGTATCTATGAGAAAGATAATATCCCAGGCAAAGGCTACCCAGATAGATCTTCAGAAAATGACTCCAAGGAGAGAGGTAGAGTCCTAGGTAGAAAAGTGGAATCCATGGGATCAATTAGACCAACTGAAAGGCAGAGGATCCAGAAAGAAGATATCTTCTTCCCATCCAAAGCCAAAGGGAAAGAAGGATTGGTATCAGATAATATCCTTAGCTCCAAAGCTCAAAAAATGTGTAGCACAATTAGCTTCTAATTCTGAACCCAGATTCTTGTCTAAACAAAACTCTGATGTAATTAATTCCTTTTCTAATGACAAGTTTCATGATTTCAAAATTTTTTGTGGAAATTTGGACAGTGTTTACACCCAATCGGATAAGTTGACCTCAGTAGTAGCTAATTTGAGTAGTAAACAATCATAATCTGTAGTGATAGAAGATTTTAAGGAACATACAGAGCAGCTGTTGGAGACAATGAACCACCCTAAAACTAATCAGACTCGAACCATTGAGAATATGTTATCAGGTATCCAAGAAGATTTTATTATTTCCCTTCAGCCTATTAGAGAAGAATTAATAAATACTACTAACAACTTCATTCTTCCCCTTAGTGAGAAAATAGATCTGCTTAATAATAAAGTGGACCTGCAAATTAATCTGATCATAAATGATCTTAGAGACTTAAAATTCTGTTTTTCCAACCCCTTGGGTAGTACCACAGAGAAACCAAAACCTCCCAGACAAATAACTACACTTATGCACCACCCCTATTAGGAATGCATAGGAGTGACACTTTCAGGCCTAGTCCTACTCCTTAAATGGAACAAGCCCTCAAACCTTTACCCCCAATCTCTGAATGGCCTAAATTCTCCGGTGAAGGAGAATACAACCATATAAATTTCATAAAATTTATTGACTACACCATAAACTCTTATGACCTATCAGAAGCTATAGCTGTTTTCAGGCTGCCCAGACTTTTTGAAGGAGTAGCTCCAGACTGTTTTATTAGCAAAAGAGAAGAAGTATGAATCCTTATTATGGAATTCTTGGAAATTATTAATTAAAGAACAATTTGGTTCAAGAATATGGACAAAAAAAATGATTAAAACTTTTGATAATTCCTCATTTGACCCCTCAAAGGATAAACCTCACAAATGGTGCTTAGAACAGAAAGGAAGAATTGACTGCTTCTATCCAGATGCTTATAAATAATAGAATTGATAGAATTGATATTGCATGAAACTGGGAAATCTGGGCTGAGAATTAAAATAACATCAACATCAAGTTTGTAGAGAAGCAACAATGTAGAAGAGTACCAAAATCAGGATGTGAGGAATTAAGAATTCTAGAGTATTTTTATGTAAGGCTATAAATGAGGATTTGAGGCTGCAGGTGATATGAGGGTCACGAGGTACTGGCAAGTTAGTCTTGAATATTGTCAAATGTTGAGTTGATAAGAAAAGAGCCTGAGATCTCACCGGGCACATGAGATTAGGCTTGAGTGGTGAAAAATGATGATTGTTGAGTTAAATGTTGAATAAACAGAAAAGGAGGGAAAAGAAATAACAATAAAGAAATATGAGAATGAAAGTAATGTGAGTGTTGAGGTTAATTGAGATGTTGGATGAGGTCTTGAATGAGATGTTGGATGAGGTCTTGATTGAGATGTTGGATGAGTAAGATTGAGATTGTCATGAGATGATGCAATCTTTTAGAATGATGATAGCTCAAGGTTCCTACTCCATGACGTCAGTGAAGTCATTCCAATCTTCAGGTACTCTGAAAATGGAGTATTCTCATTCCAAGACAAGATTAACTACGCCCTCTTCACTTGCCGCAATATCCTCAACAATACTTGACAATTTAACAACTTAACACCCCTCAATGCCCGAGGAGATTTCAGAGCTCTATGGACTACATTCAAAGAAGGGATACAAGAGTGAGAGAATTTTTATGGAGGCTGCTTTTGTCAAAGAGTCAGCAATCATTTTGTCTGATTTTATCAATTGCAATTCTATTTTGTTGTTTTTAAGCTCATCTATCATTCCCTTAGTTTTCAAGTTGAGGTGTTGTGTCTTTGAATTGGATCCAAACTTCCAAATTTTGTCTTCCAATCCACTATTATCTATATTGAGAGGAATTGTTGTTATGGAAAGCGTGAAGATGTCATTGAGTAGGAACTTGATCCAAGTAGCTTCATGATACAATTCAACCAATGCATTAAATTCAGTGTCCGTCAAAGAACATTTTATATTACGTTGTTTACAACTGTTCCAAGATACAAGACTACCAAATACCATAAAAAAATACCCTGTTTGAGATTTGCGAGTGTCAGGACCATCTGCCCATGAGGCATTCAAGAAAATTTGCAGTGAATTCTTGTTTGGCTTATATTTGAGTTGAAGACATCAATTTTTTGTGTATTTCAGATACTTCCATGTCTTTTTCATCTTGTTCCAGGGCGTTGTTCCTGGTTTTACTGAAAACCTTGCCAAACTCAATACAGCAAAACTTATGTCAGGCCTAGTGTAACAGTCAATGTGGTCAAGCATTCCTATTGCCAACCTATAATTGATATTCAGTGCTTTGAAGGCCTCATGTTCATCGTCTGAGGCAGGTTTGAGTTGTAAGTTTCTGGTAAGAGGGGTGGTTGACTCTTTACAATTGCTCAGACCAAGCTCCTCTAGGCCATGCTGAATATGATTTGGCTGACTTAAGAGAATTTTGTCGCTTTCTACCTGTATCTTCATGCCTAAAAGCATATCAGGCTGTTTGCTCATTGACCCGTTGAATTTTTTCAGAAATTTCTTTTTGAAGTCTTGCCTGTCACCCACCAAGATCAAGTTTTCTACATGAAAGAACAGATGTGACTGACCGTCCTCTGATAAGTAGAGACAAGGATCACACGGGGATTCCTTGAACCACATTGTCAAAGTTTTGTACCAATTGTTTGGAGCTTGCTTCAACCCATACAGCAATTTCCTTAGCTTTAAGAACTTGCACTTGCCATTTGAACCCTTTTGTGTCCTAATGATAACATGTTTTTCTATTTTGGAATGCAAAAAGGCGCTTTTTATGTCAAATTGCCGAATTTTTTGCAATGATTTCAAAGCATATACAAATAGCATGCGCAAGGTAGATGGTTTACCTGTTGGAGCAAATGTTTTAAAGTAATCTAAACCTTGTATCTGATTGAATCCCTGAACGCAAAGCCAAGCTTTGTATTTGAGAGGATTGCCATGACAGTTTTCTTTGAGTTTTTATATCCAAACTTTCCTTAGGGGATTCAGTGGTTCAGGGCCCTTGTAGTCCTCCCAGACCTGCAACGCTTCAATTGATCCCAGCTCAACGTCCATGGCACCAGCCCATTTTGTTTGTTCTTCACACGTGACTGCATCTTCATAACCCTTTGGCTTGTAATAATGAAAGAATCCATATTGTTGAGGTGGTCTCATTGCCATGCAATCACAAAGTGTTCTTCCAGTTGAGCCGGATTGAGCTGCGTTCTGAGAGTTCTGAGTTTGTTGCTTAAGTCTTAATGTAGGTGATTCAAGAGAATCTGGGCTTTTGCTTTTGTCCTCCGCAGAGATTGAGCTGAAGGTAGACTGTCCATTGGATTCTGTCAAAGATAACTCTTCCACCGGCTTGCAATAGTCAGTGTAAATTGGGTTGTCTTTTGGATTTGAATTTTCGGGTGGGCTTCCTGGATCTTTTCTGTCACTTGTCTCAAGAATATCTTCCCATGAGTCATCCTGTGATGCGATTAGATTTGAATGTTGAGGATTTGGCATTTTCAGGAACTTCACAAGCTTAGTGAGCACAACAGCATGCGTCTTAGTCAGGATCCAATAAGAAAGGAGCAAGGGATTGAAGCCTACAAGTACACCTTCATCTCCTTTTTCTTTATATTTTTGGTCTTTTCTCCTCTGCAACAACAGGTATACACAAGGACTATCCACAGGTTTCAGATAGTGTTATGGCAGAGAATGTCCATGGACCTTTATCCACAAAGATTCTTCAGACCCGTCTCTGCATATTTGATTTAGCATGAGGGAACTTGCCTTGATAACTTCATGCCACTGATTTGCCGGATGTTGCGCATCTTTCAAGATGGGTCGCGTCTATTCTGTAATTGTTCTATTTGCCTGTTCTGCCTTGCCATTGTGTTGAGGATGGTAGGGCTCTGATAGTATATTTCAAATATGTTTCAAATTGTTGGAAAAGCTTGAGTTTGTTATTGACAAATTCTGAGCCGCTGTTGCAGCATAATTCCCTTGGGTAGTACACTCTCCGTTGGTGTTCTTTCTCTATCAAATCAATTATAACTTTGGGAATTTCATCTTTTGAACTCATTGGAAATACCCCAATGTATCCCAAAGAACTATCAACAAGTGTCAAGATATACCGATTTCCTCCTTTTGACGGTGGCGTGAGAGGTCCCATCAAATCAAGGTGAATCCGGTCAAAGACTTTGTCAGCGGGTTTTGAATTTTCTTTGAAGGGTTTCCTGACTATTTTGCTTTTCAGACAATGTATACATTCAAAATTTCTTTTGATCTCAGCCAGAATATGTTTGATGTTTCCTTTGAGTCGAATTTTTGAGGCATGACCATGATTACAATGAATGTCCATAAGGTCATCTTCTTGAGAGATGGCCACATTAGCTGACATTTGGACAAATTTTGGAGTTGGTAAGGTATAGGAATTATTGACTAATGTCCCTTGAAACTGCAATTTGCCGTCTTAAAATATCTCAAACCAATCCTTTTCTCCTTTTAGAATGCAGCCTGCTTGATTCAAGGCTCCCGCGCTCAGCAGATTGATAATTAAAGTTGGCACGTAGAAGACGTTGGTCAGCTCCAGAGTAAATTCACCCCAAAAAAAGACCGCGGTTCCTTTCCCCATGATTGGCAATTCTGCACCTTCTTTCCCGGTCTTGATGTGGTCTCCTTCATAAGGCACCATTTCTTTGAAGTACCCGCTATCATTGATCATATGCAGAGAAGCACCACTGTCCAATAAAAACTTTGATTTAGGGTTGCTATGATTAATCCATGCTGTGAGCAACATCAGATAGTGAGCTGAAGAGTTGGTGGTATTCTTTTTATTTTTCCATTTTGTTTGGTTTTTCTTCCACCACTCCGGCGCCAATTCTAGATGTAAATTCCAGCATTTATCCGCCAAATGTAACCTATCCTGCTTGGGATTGTGCCATCCTTCAGTACACCTCCTGCGCTCATTATAATGAGGTTTTGTATTTGCAAGAGAAACTTCAGTTTTACTTTCTTGATGATATCATGTGCCTTGTGCCTTGGACTCTTTATTAAGCTGGGTCAGGTGATTCATTACATATTCAATGTAAAATTCCTTGTCCGTATGCATGATTTGCCTCTTGAAGTCTTTAATGCTTTCCGGGAACTTGAAAAGGATTAGATATGCCACAATTTTGTTTGGCAATGTGATTCCCACCTTCAGCATCTTTTTAAGACAGACCTTAACCTTAGTTATGAACTCTTCAATTTTGTCCTGTTTAAATTTTACATAAAGAAAATCATTGAAGATCCAAGCCCTATTGGCTGCCTTAGATGAAGCATATTTAACTATTATAGCCTTCCACGGATGTTTTTCTGAGTTCTTGTTGGATGCCAAAACAATGTTGTTGCGAGTAGAGGCCTCCAATCTGGTGATGATTAAGAGCTTGATTTCATCGTTTACATCATTCTCCAAAACTGAATTCTTGTTGTTTATCTCTCTTGAGCATTCTCAAAGGTGTAATATGGCATCCATTTTGTCTTTCCAGACTCAGTAATTATCCTTTCTGAGCCTTGGAATGGTTTCCAGGGCCATCTTCAGCATAGCTTCTCTGAATCCTTTGGAGGCGGCCATTTCCCAGTCTCATCTACAATTTATCTTTGTTTTTGATAGGTTCCCAAGAGCTTTTGTTTTGGCTTTTAACCATAATAGAATTGATAGAATTGATATTGCATGAAACTGGGAAATCTGTTCTGAGAAGTAAAAAAACATCAACATCAAGTTTGTGGAGACGCAACAATGTAGAAGAGCACCAACATCAGGATGTGAGGAATTAAGAAGTCAAGAGTCTTTTTATGTAAGGCTATAAATGAGGATTTGAGGCTGCAGGTGATATGAGGGTCACGCGGTACTGGCAAGTTAGTCTTGAATATCGTCAAATGTAAAGTTGATAAGAAAAGAGACTGAGATCTCACCGGGAACACAAGATTAGGCTTGAGTGGTGAAAAATGATGATTGTCAAGTTAAATGTTGAATAAACAGAAAAGGAGGAAAAAGAAATAACAATAAAGAAATATGAGAATGAAAGTAATGTGAGTGTTGAGGTTAATTGAGATGTTGGATGAGGTCTTGAATGAGATGTTGGATGAGGTCTTGATTGAGATGTCGGATGAGTAAGATTGAGATTGTCATGAGATGATGCGCTCTTTAAGAATGATGAGAGCTCAAGGTTCCTTCTCCATGACTTCAGTGACGTCATTCCAATCTTCAGGTACTCTGAAAATGGAGTATTCTCATTCCAAGACAAGATTAAATACGCGCTCTTCACTTGCCGCAATATCCTCAACCATACTTGACAATTTAACAACTTAACAATAAAGAGGAAGTTAATGAAAGACTTCTCAACCTGTGCCCTGGAAATCTACACCATAGTGTGAGATGCAGAATGAGTTTGGATGCTGACTTACCAACTCTAATCAATGTGTTAGAAGAAGTGATAGACATGAATGGGTTATACAAGAAGACTCCTTCTAGACCATAAGATAACTTCAATAATAACAAAACCAGAGAACAATCTCCTCTGATAAATACCTCTGATAATAAGAAACCCAATGCAACAGGTATAAAGAGAGAATTTGTGCAAATTGTTGGAACTGTAACAAGACAGGACATATGACACAAGACCACCCATTACCAAAAAGAAAGATAGCAGTAAGGGAAGGACAACATGAGATTGAAGGGAATCAGAACAATGAAGATACAGCTGATACTGAAGGATCTCTCTGAATTTAAATTGATCCTGACCAACCCTGTCAATGTAATAGAAGGAGATATAGGCACTTCTATAGAAATCAATAACACCCATGGTGAATTTAGTTTGACCCAACAATGGGACCCCACCATAATTCCTAGACATGTCAATGATGTTAAACCATTAACAGTTAAACCTATGAGTGGTAAGAGTTATACTACCGGTCAAACTTGTTATGCAACTGGATTTGATAAAGACAGACCTACAAGGTTATTACTCAAAAGTGGAGGTTTCTGTTCATGTGTTTGCATTGAATTCTTGAAAAAATGGGATCCCAATTGGAAAGGCCACCTTTTTCCCATCCCAAAAGCCAAACTTAGTTCTTGCAACTCTACTATGATTGCTATTGGAGTATGGAATGCTCCTATAATAATTCCCCATACCACAGGATCTTTGAGGATCCAAGTGGAATTTTTAGTATTTCTCAAAAGATTATGTGACCACCTGATAATAGGAAATGATGCTTCACGTCTTTATGCCATAGATGTGTTCCATAGTGAAGGAAGGTATTTCACTGTGGGTGGTAAATGGGGCATGAAGTTTAAGATATGCAATATCCAAAATAACTTTCCCTCTTCTACTTAACAAAGGAACATAGAAGAATTCAATCAAGAATACTTCTCTCAAGAAGCTCTCAATGAGAAAATTTCTGAAGGAAAGAAGAAAGATATATTGACAGTCTGTTTTGAGAATAAAAATGTTTTCTGTGCTAGAGATCATCCCCTTGGAGATATAAAAGGAAATGACGTGGTATTGACCTTGACTATTAAGCCTCCTTATCCCCTTAACCTAAGAAGACTGGCTTATCCCTCTAGTCCTAAATCTAGAATAGCTCTTGAGGAACACATCCAAGAACTTATAGACCTACAAGTATTGAGGAAAGTAGGGAATAATGAAAAAGTAGATGTGACTACTCCTGTAATCATAGCTTGGAATGATGATAAGTCAGGAATTATAAGAGACTTAAGAATGCTGAATAACTACTCCCAAGCAGACTATTATCCTATACTCTAGATTGATCATTCTCTGCATAACTTTTCTAAAGCTAAATACATCACTACTATGGATATGCTTAAAGGGTTCCACCAGATACCTATAAGCCCTGAAAGTAGAAAGTTTATAAGAATAATCTGCCACTTAGGAATATATGAATACCTCAGAATTCCCTTTGGTATAAAGAATGCTCCATCACACTTCCAGAG